>CM057344.1:82324498-82933075 GCA_030015575.1 Agapanthus africanus | reverse complement strand
GGTCTTCTGGGATGCAGATATTGCCGCTGAAACTTGACTCTTCCTTTTGACAAAGTTTGTTGGGGACATGTGGTTCCCTTTCGTTTATGCCCATGGATTGTATACAGGGGTCAGTATGGACTTACCTGCAGGGCAAAAGTTTCATTTCATATGTATTTTTTTGTTTTCTTACCGCGATACTCTATCATTTCAGTTTTTTATATCGCGAAAGTCGCGATTGCCTAATCATTTCGGCTATTTTTCGCGGTGCCCAATCATTTCGGCTATTTTTTTTCTTTTTACTCGCTGGTTTTTATTGCGAGTTACCCAACCATTTCGGCTATTTTGTATGCATATATTTTACTTGCTGATTTTGTTGCAAGTTGCCACATCATTTCGGCTATTTCATATGCATTTTTGGCTCGCTGATTTTTATCGCGGGTATGGATCTTGGAATCTGGTGCCAGTCTTAGCATCAGCATCGCTGCGACTGGAATATTACTAGGAGCGAATCATCATTTGCCGTGAAAGGACTTGGAATTTGATACCGATTTAGGCATCAGTATCGCTACCACTGGGACATTGCCAGGAGCGAATCATCATTTGCCTTTGTCGGTTCGAACAAAGGTGACTTAGTAAACAGGGTTAAGATCCTGTCGACTAAGGCTTTTGACTTCATGAGCCTTAAGAGTCTCATAAAGATGTTTCTTCCTACGAGTCGTGAGGATTTTGTAGGTGCGTTTTCTTCTTAGGGGTCATGAGGACTCCTAAGTGCATTTTCTCTTGTAAGTCGTAAGTATCTTACAAAAGTGTTTTCTCCTTATAAGTCGAGAGGACTTATAAGTGTTGTTCACCAAGTGGAGAAATTTCGTGCCATTGGCGGGAACTTGGTGGGGGAGACGTTTATTTGTGCCCGTGGATTGTATACAAGGGTCAATATTGAACCGTTTGTAGGGCAGTCTGGGAAAGGTGATGGCTTAAGAACAGGTTCAGATCCCTGTAGCTTAAGGCTTTTGAATCTTATGATCCGTGAGGGTCTCATAAGAGGGTTCTCCTTACGAGTCGTGAGGATCTCGTGAGTGTAATTTCTCCTTAGGAATCGTGGGGATCCCTAAGTGTGTCGCTCCTTTGTGAGTCGTAAGGATCTCACGCGGGTAGTTTTCTCCTTACAAGGTCGATAGGACCTTGCAAGTGTTTTTTAACGAGATTGCACCCTTTCGGGTTTTCACAAACTCGCCGGTAGCCCTGCTGTTTTTACTCACGAAGCCCTTTCGGGTTTTCATCCGTGCCGATCTTGCTTATGGACGTACCATTTTTTTGGTTTTTTTTTGTTTTTTTTTAATTTTTTTTATTATTATTTTTTTTACGAGTCTGCTCTCTTTCGGGTTTTCACAATAATCGCCGATAGCCTTGCTGTTTTTACTCACGGAACCCTTTCGAGTTTTCATCCGTGCCCATCTTGCTTATGGACGTACCGTATTTTTGTTGTTTTTTTTAGGTGCGTCAGCCCAAGGATGCGGCGGGTTTGTAGTAGTTTAAAGACGTTTCGGTCAGTAGTTAGTTTTAGGACATTTCGGTCCATTGTCGCCATATTTGAGGCAAATTTCTAGTTTACAGACTTTTCGGTCCATAGTAGGTTTGAGGCGAAGTTTCGTCGGATGCTTAATGAACAAGTAGGTTTCCCCTTGATAGACCTTGTCATATAATCCAAGGATTTTGGCACTGCTCCTTCCTCCAGCTCCTCTACGTTATCTTCTAGCGCCGAGTGAGCTTCTTTATTACTTAGCGACGAATGAGAGATCATGTGGCAACTTGCCACATAATCTTCGGGTTCCTCTGACGAGTCGTCTCCCTCATCATTGTCGTTATCTTCACTTTCAAGGATGTGATTGAGAAACTCTTGAAGTGTGACTGGGGTTCGTGTCTTCTGGTTGTATTCCTCCAGCGCGTCAATATGCTTTTGCAGATCCGTGCGCTTGTCGTCAGACTGCGCGGGCTTTTTGGTCTTCTTCTTTTTCTTCGAATACTTTGACGGCTGGGCCTGAGTGTTTTGCCCATCGCTACTAACTCCCGATGTTGGGCGTGGTTTTAGCATCCCATCGATAATCTCCGGCTCCTGCGGGCTTTTTCACCTGATCGCCGGATATGTTTGAAGATCTTTCAGCATTCTTTTAGTTTTTGCCGAAAGAACAACTTCCCATGGAGCTTCCTCTATGAATGAGCACGATACCCCTGGCATGTCCATCTTTTTCGGAGCATGTAGTTGTGGCGGGTTCACCTTCCAGTTTTCAGACAACGCGAATTTGTCTTGCTGGTATTGGTCTTCAACCCAGTTTTTGAAGACGTAGCAATCTTCGAGTGGGTGATCTATTACTCTGTGATAGGGACAATAGTTGAGATGGTTAACATCACCAGGTTGCGACGGATGTCTTGGATCCGGCAGAGTGATGAGCCCGTTGCGCACTGCCAATTCGAACAGTCTTCTTGTTTTATCCTGGGAAAATGAGTAAGGACATCTTAACTTCTCATCGAGGGATCGCTGCTTGTTGCCTTGGCGAGCAGCTGGTTTCGGCTCACTCGGCTGTTGTCGAGAGTTGGCGACAAAGGTCGCTTTCCCTTTCCCCTTTTCATTCCGCGGCTCCGACTTTGAAGAGGAAGGCTTATAGCCCATCTGGTCCATTTGGGCTAGCTTGTCAATCAAGGCCTGGAAGGTGGTCGGCTTGAAGAACATCATGAACCGGGATATGGTCGCCTGTGGATCGAGAGTACCCACGAACATGCCTACTGCAAGAGCTTCTTCGATGCGTTGTTCGCATTTCGACCATAGGTTCCGCCACCGGATTGCATACTGAACCCATGTTTCTCCCGGCTTCACCCTGGCATTGATCAATGACGTGATTTGGGTGCGTTCGCTGGCGCTTGCGAATCTTTGTGTAAACAATAGCTCCATTTCTGCAAATATCTTAATGGAGTCATTCGGGAGCTCATAGTATCATTCAAAGGCCGTCTCCGCCAAGCTGTCGACGAACTGGCGAAGTAGTAGCTTTTCGTCACCTCCGGTGTTGCCGTACAGAGCCCTGAATTGAGCAACGTACGGGTGTGGATTCCCCGTCCCCTTATATACATGGAATTTAGGGATCGTATAACCCGGCGGATATTTTATTTGGTCGTACCAACCCGGATAGGGTCGTCCAGTCTTAACGATTTGGCCGACCGCTTCACTCGCCTGATGAGCTCGTATCTGTTGAGCGATATAATCATCCAAGGCGGGTTTGGAGATCGTCTCCTCTTTGGCTGCTGATAGAGCCGGAAGAGGGTTCGATGTCTCCTCTCTATCGTCTTCGATTATTACTGGAGGCTCTTCGACTGAAGGGTCCGGCTAGATCATCATGCCGACCATGTCTTGGAATAAAAGCGCCATTTGTTTTATGTTGGCCGCTTATTCCGCGGTCTCTTTATCTTTCCCCTCGAGCATTCTTCAGAGGAATTCGGCATCAGTTTCCTATTCTTGTCGCTGCTCCGACGACGTCTCTCGGCTTTCTTTTGGTCCAGTGAGTGCGGCCATCTTCGTTAGCATCTCCTGAAGCTTGTACCGTTGCTCATGAGCCTTTGTCACAGATCGTGTGAGCGGTCGGTGGCCTGTAGAAATACGGCTATCCTCTTTCCCGGATGCCATATAAACAGTGTGCAGCACCATGACCCCAGACTTAGGGCGTTTAGGTTCAATGCCCTTTAGATTCGTCGCAGACACGGGGGTTTTCTCCAGCCTTCTCCTTTTGTGAGCGGTCGAAGTTGTGGGGGCCGTTGCAGCGGGCACCCGAGTGGACGACACCTTTTGTGGCTTGATAGGTTGGTCCTTCTCTTGCCGAACCTTCATTTTCTTTGTCGGCGGGGGTAGTCTTGATCAATTACAGAGTCTCGGACCCGTCGCCAGACCTTGTGAATTTTAGAGGACGGCCGCTGAGGGGGCTGCTCTGGCTTCGCCTCCGTGACGTTCTCCAGATGTGGAGGAGATCTTTTCAGCACAGCAGTCAGAGAGTTCTTGCGCACCCTCCTAAGTGGTTCAAAGTTGTTCCCAGTTGGAACAGCTGCATCAACTTTCACCGTTGGAGCCGGCGGAGTCAATCCAGAAGGGAAACTGCCCCCAGCCTTCCTCACTCAGCGCCAGTGGCGACATCAAGCATGTCTTGCAGATGGTATCTGCTCAGTTATGGGGGTGACTTCTTCATACCCCATGTTCTGGTCAAGGGCTGTTATTGGCGCCAGCCTATTGAAAACGGACGTCCGCTGAGAGGGGATAGCCAACCTGTTGAAGGCAGACTTTCGCGCAGGGGGAGCAGTTTTGATGACTTCTCTTGGAGTGGGAGCTGAAACAGCCAGTCTTGTGAAGACCGACCCCTTAGCAGGAGAAGCCGCTTTGACGACTTCAGGGGTAGGGATGGCTATCCGTTTCGGGATAACCCCTTCAGGTATTGCAGGCCTTTTTACGGGCCCATTAGAGTTTCGGCACAGTCTGTTAAAGACTGAGACGTTGGATTTGGGCGACCCGTTGAGAGGGGCCACAGTAGTTGCAAGCCGATCAAAGACCGACTTCTTCGGAGCTTCTTGCAACGGCAGTGGGTCGTTGAAGCTCATTGGTGGGAGCATGGTTCCAAAGAACAGCCCAGTGGTGGCTTGTGTCACCTGTTCCACTGGCATCGTGAAAACGGAGGCCACTTGAAGCCCATAGGTCACTCCTCCGGCAAGGACGGAGTGGGAGTTATTGCCATTGTTGCGGTTGAAAGCCATTGATCTTCTGTTTTCTGCACGAAGCAGGATACCAAATCTTAGTATCTCGAATCCAGGGACAATCATAGCAAACCGCGATTCGTTCGTGTGGAGTGGAAAGGGGAAAAGGTCCCACCGGGCGTGCCAGAGCCGCCGAAAATGGGAGACAGAACCGCATCGGTCGTCTGGCCTGAATTTGGGGACAGATACTATTTGGATTTATCCGTCCACCTCTCCGAAGATGCGAAGTTGATTTATGGTATCGTGTATCAAAGGTTTAGACGGATGCGGCCAATGAGCAGATTTCGTCAGATTCCCCCTCATTTGAGAGGTTTTTGATTGTGGGGACGCTCTTCCCTGCAGGCGCAAACCCTTGCAGTTAATTACGCTACCGCATCATGGTAACCACTTTCTCCTTCTCCAGATGGTCACTTCGTGTCATGTATGTTTGTTTTATTTTTGATTGCTTGTGGATTGTATACGGAGACTAATTTATGTTGTCGCCCGTAGGGCGTGGATTAGTCCAAATCCGTATTTTCTTAGATTTGGTTTTGGGTTGGATTTAAGGATCGTTAGTCTTGTTTTAGATTAAGATCAACTCAAACATTTGTTGAGGATACGTTAGTCTAATTTTAGACTAAGATCTACTCAACAGGATCATTTAGATCTAACAAAAGAGCATTTGGGCTCTATTGTTTTAGTTTAGGGACGTTGCGGTCCAGTTTAAAGACGTCATACTCTGTAAAGTTTAAAAACATCATAGTCTATGAGTTTAAGGACCCCACAGTCCATAAAGTTTAAGGACCCCACAGTCCGTAAAGTTTAAGGACATCATAGTCCATGAGTTTGAGGACCGCACAGTCCATAATGTTTAAGGACATCATAGTCCAGTTTAAAGACATCATAGTCTGTGTGGTTTTGATTCAACCATTTAGGGATGCACCAAAAGTTATTGGTTATTGGGACCCTCCATCTCTCTGAAGACGTTGAAGAATTACAACGACATATATCAGAGGTATGAAGAGATGTACCCTTGAACCAATATTGGTTGGGAGATCTGTAGTCAAGTTTGGGACTAAGATCTGTTAAAAAGATTTATGAGTATATGGGCTCAATTAATCTAAACTAGGGGTCTGTGGCCAACTTGGGCTCGGCCCACTCAGTTAAAATGTTGAACATTTAATAATACTGAGTATTGGTTTAGGTTCTGACAACCTTTTTTGTCTTTTATTGAGTGTTGAGTACTCATCATAGGTCTGGGGCTTTTATTTAAAGAACACTTTGTGTTCTCTCAGTGCTCATGTGAGGAGCACGTGGCGCGCTTGGCGCTGATGCCAGATTTAGAGCGCTAAGGCGCTTCCTGTAAGATAGCGCATACGTAAGGAGCACGTGGCGCGCTTGGCGCTGAATGCCAATTAATAAGTGCAGTGCGCTCCTTGTGAAAGAGCACACACGTGAGGAGCACATGGTGCGCTTGGCGCTGAGCGCCAGTAAATGAGTACATGGCGCTCCTTGTGAAAAAGCGAACACATGAGGAGCACGTGGTGCACTTGGCGCTGAGCGGTAGTAAATGAGTGCATAGCGCTCCTTATGAAAGAGCGCACACGTGAGGAGCACGTGGTGCGCTTGGCGCTGAGCGCCAGTCTTGGAGTGCTGGGCGCTTCTTTAAATTGGAGCGCTATGAGCGTTGTGGTGCTGTGCGCCAGTCTTGGAGCGCTAAGGCACTTCTTTTTAGAGCGCTAAGGCTCTTTTTAGGCAACTTTGATCATTTCTTCGCTCTCAGAATTAAATTCTCGTTTATAAGAGACTTTGTCTCGTAGATCTAAGAACTACGTTCTTATTTTTATCGGAGATGATACAGAATAAGCTTTGCACGTGATGCGCTGCTTCAGAGTCTTTGACTCTTTAGCGCTGGCGCTCTCATGCTTTGCACGTGTTGCGATGCTTCGGAGTCTTTGACTGTTTAGCGCTGGCGCTCAGTGCTCTCGTGTTTTGCACGTAATGCGCTGCCTCAGAGTCTTTGACTCTTTAGCACTGGCGCTCTTGCCGCTCAGCGCTCTCGTGCTTTGCACGTGAGGCGCTGTCTCAGAATCTTTAACTCTGGGTGCTAGCGCTCTCATGCTTTGCATGTGAAGCGCTGCCTCCTAAGAGTTTAACTCTTATTTAATAAATTTCTTTTTGTTTTGCACATTGGCGCCCGCGTGAGGAGCACGCGAGGCGCCATCATAGGATTTACTTCTATCCAAGGCAGTACTTTCATGCTTTGCATGTGGAGTTTTTCCTTTATTTTTATTTTTATTTTATTGTTATTATTATTATTTTTTATTTTTTATTATTATTTTTTTAAGGGAGCAAGTTTTGAGCCAAAATTTTGGCGGGAACAACCGACACTCGAAAACATCATGAAACCCGTATCCAGTATCGACACGTAAATCCCCATATTTCAGTCTCCGGCTATCCGGCATGGCCTGTATCCATCTCATGACTCCGGTCGTTATCCTCCGGATAACCGCCAGATCCAAAATACTATCACCGGTAGGTAGTGCTCCCCTGCCAGGCTCAACGCCATCATCTGCGACCATCTCGCCCCTGGGTACCTCGCTAGGTCCACCATGCATCCGCAGACGGTTCCTCCTCCTCCTCGAATCGGGTGTCACATGCCAATCTCAGAACCGAGAAAACGCATGGTGGACGCACTAAAATATCATATCAAGAAAAACGGGGTTTTTAAAATAATACATACTTTCTTTTGAAATAACCACGGTTCTCAAATCCAATAATCTCATGAAAACAGCATATCTCAATGCGTAAAAATCGTAAAGCATGATCTATGCGACATACAACAGAATGTAAGTATATCCGTAAATCATGCAACATGGAACAGTAATATGCATATATCAAGGGAAAACCGCCCTTTAAAATGAATCCAGTTTTTAAAATATATCATGCGGTTCCCAATTTCCTCCAAGGTCAAATGCAATATCGTATATAAAGGTGTATATGCAACTAAATTATGCAAGGAGTCATATCATGATGCAGCAATTCTACTGTGTAGTGACATGGCAATTATCGATGATGAAGTGTGTGAGCCGGAAAATCTGTGTAAATGTGACATACGCATCATCGATAATAGTGTAGGTGTACTAGCACAGGTATATGAAATGCAATAGTAATGACATGAACGTAGCATAAAGTAAAACGGCAGCTAAAAGGTATAAGGTATACGTATCTAACATGACCGAGTCGGTGAATCTATCAATCGGCCTCCTCTAATCAAGGGTATGGATCAATCATTAATTAACTCATCACGTACGGTAACTCATCGTACGGCGTCATAAAATAATTTAGGATCCTAACAACCTATGTGACAAGGAGGGTATGGACCTCACGTCTCGTACGGCTTATCATTCAAGATTCACAACATTATCCATATATATATATACCTATCTCTCAGGTCACGTCCGCCTCAATCTCGGATCATGGGACCGGTAAGGTATCAATCATCTCATATCGACTCGCATCAGTATACCAACATATCATCAAGTCATCTTATCAATCTACAGTCGTATATTATCAACCTCATGTTAAGCCACTATAATCCCCTATTGGTTCTCTTTACAACTACTTATCTATATCTATCATATCATGTCACCTAAACTCTAAGCTATACTTTTAAGTCAAGGTATATCTTATCTCCTACTAATTCCTTAACCCTATTCCTAATTTTCTAATATGGTTTCTCTAGCCATATCCTATAGTTTTCTAGTCTAGGGTTCCTTAACCGTATTCTATAAATCAGTTTCCATCAGAACTTGCGGAGGTGCTATACGTCATCCACCCGACTTCCCCCGTAGATATAGATTTACTCACCTGATCTTTGCTCGCCGAAGTCGATGACGCCATTCTCCATCGTCTCGGAATCCATGCGAAGGTACCTACAATGTCAACACACATCGAAATGCTATTAAAATCGAGTTCGGAAAACCAATACGGCACACGGTGCGTCCATAGGTTAGAACCTATAGCCTACGCATACAAAACAATCAAACAAATACTTGTTGTTCACGTACAAACGCCCAACAACCAAAATACAATATCAATATCAAAACCCAAGTTCATAATTCTCAAAAACTCAAAAACTGCATCTAAGGAAAACCACTTCCAGATTCCACCCTAGGTCAAACTAAGGGATTTTGCACATGGGATTAGTCTAGATATCACAAAGCAGGCCACACACCAAAAATCACAACATTTCCTCCAGATGTGGCCGCAATTTGTGGCCACCATAAATATATCTGCGGCCAGAAACTGAAGGGAGGGGCTTAGGTTTCCAGGGTTGATTCATGGTTGCCTACACGTCTCACTGTCAAGGGAACTTTCTTTACAAAGGTCTCGGGTCATCCCAGGTCTCTAAATACCATTGCTAAATCCACAAAAACCCGATATAGACAAGTCTAAAGTTCGTATTTTGGGGTTTGGTCACTGGTCCAGGTCAAGAATCGATCTTTAAGGTCTTGTAAACAGCCACTGGGTATCATCCAATCCACACAACACTCAAACCCTTCTTTAGGAATTTTCTAACATCACTAATCAATACCAATTTAACTCTAAACTACTATAGGGTGCTATTAGACTTTAAACTAAAGTAGATGGAAGAATTCATATCTCATTTGGGTAACTCAAGAAAAACCCTAGCTGCCTCAAGTCATCAAAATCCATTTTTTCTTGGTCCAAAGTGTAGAGGATTAAGAGGGGATCAATTTTAATGAAGGGGGTTTAGGGTTTGGATGAAGGATTTGAGATAGTTTCTTGGGGTGAAGATGGAGGGAAAGTGAAGATGAAGGAGAAGAAGAAAAGAAATGGGGAGGAAAAGATATGGTTACCCTCTCTCTCTCTCTTCCTCTTATTCTTACCCCTCACTCTCAATTATTACCATTTTCTCTTTTTCTTATCTTTTTTCTTCTCTTTCCCCTCTCACAAATAACATCAAACATAATTAAAACAACACGTAACTAAAATGCAAAATGATATGGTGCACTAGCCATGGAAAACTGTAGAAACACGGATTTAACCTAATCGCGATTAGCGGTGCACTAATCGAGTTTTATCCAAACCGCATATAATAAATTTTAAAAATGCCAAATCCGATAAATATATTTTTAAATGAATAAATCATTTTAATCTCTAATTATTTCACAATTATTGGTATATATTTATACCATTTTACGAAAACCCCAATTTCGCAAATCGGGTAGTTTTCGCGAAATATATTATTTTAATATTAAATTCTAAAAGTAATATTTTATATTTTCTGAAATGTTACATTCTCCTTCTTTCTCCTCTCTGTTGGCTGGATCTTGGAGTAAAAAGGGGATGGGGCTTAAAAATCACCCCTTTTGGAGATTTAATGGGAGATCTGGGTTCCCCTTCAAGAGTTTTATGGTAAAATCTATTTCTTTTTGGAAAAAGATGAGTTAAACTCTTAATTTAATTCAAAAAAATGTAAAGAAAGTTTAGAATTTTGAGGAAGGAGAAGGAGATACAGAAACCCTAGATTTTATGGGGAATGAATTATTCTTTTTTCATTTCATTATCACGTTGCCTTATATAAGCTTACAAATTTACACATAGCCCCTTGGGCTTTACAAAATGGTATTTTACCCATCCCATACCTCATGTGCTTATTTATTTTTGCACATGAGCCATGAGCTTTACAAAAATTTGGCTTTTTGCCCATTTATTTTACATTCATGCATGAAAATCATATCAAATTTATTTATTACATAATTTTCTTCTTGGCATAGATGAGGCCAGCCGCTTCATGTTCGGACTTGACTTAGGTATGATCCCACTTGGCCTGGGCTTGACCCGTTTGGTTTAGGGTTGACTTTGATTTTGATTTGGTCAACCGAGGTGTAAATTTTGGTCCCAACAGTCACTTGCATCTAAATGTTGTGGGTCCCACCATTTTGTTTCATAGATTGATTGTGGTAGGATTTCAAGCCCGGTAGGTAAAGCATTACTCGAACATCAACGGAAAATTTACCCAGGTCCAAACAGAATGGAGCGGCAGAAGTGAACAAAAAAATAACCGAAAATAACAGCACCCAGCCCGAGTAATACTTTTTATACCGGGCTTGAATTCCTACCACAATATATCCAAGAAACAAAACGGTAGGACCCATAACATTTAGATACTGGTGCCAAATAATGGACTCATGGTATTTTGTCTCCTGGATAGATTGTGGTAGAATTTCAAGCCTGGTAGGTTAAGCATTTTTTTATCCAGCTTTACGTATTCGATATAATTTATATAATATAATATAATAATAGATGTTCCCTGGAGCATTAACAAACGAGTAGTACTTTACTTACCAGCTTGAAATCTTATCACAAATTACTCAAGAGATAAAATGATGGAGCCCCCACAACTCCTAGATACTAATGCCAAACAAGTAAACCAACTGTGTTTATGTTTTGGATAGACTATGGTAGGAGTTCAAACCCATGTTAAGCATTTTTCTTTAAGAGCATGCTTAATAAGCAGCGTGTGACACGTGTTGAAGGAGCGTCCAAGTAGACTTTTGGCACTTAGCAAGTTAATCATTTGTCTAACTAAAAGAGGGTTGGAAAGAGAATCTATGGCAAAAAAGAAGCACTATTTTTTATAATCTTTATATTGCCTAAATTGTCCTCGGCTAAGAGTAATAGTTAAGGGCCTGGGCTTTTCTTTGTTGTTGTTATTTTCTTTTTACTTGGTGGTATATTACACTAAAATACATTTAATTGTCATGGTTCTTCACTAAAATACATCGAGTGTTTTTATTATAGTAAAATACCTTTAACCATGCTTTTCAAAAGAAATTTCACTAAAATGCTTCAAAAAGTAGCACTTAATGTATTGTACTGTAAAATTAAACTTTAAAGTATTTTAGTTAAAATCTGTAATAGTTAAAGGTGTTTTAGCGTAATTTACACTTTTATCTCAAAATTTCGTATGTTTAGCTATATATTTATTTTAAAATACAATTGACTCTTGTTAGAAAATTGGAACATATAATTTAATGGATCAATATCATGTAATATCCTTTGAGCAAGATTCTTAGGTTCGAATTAACATGTGTGATATATTTTAGTAAAATGAAAAGCCATTCCAATATTTAACATGGATGTAGAAATATACCGATACATAGAGTTTTAATCCAATTGATTACTTAATGAAAAAGGAATCATCAGTTCATTGTATTATTACAAGAATGTTTGGTATTGCTTAGATATATAAATACTTCTATGTTTTTTTGTATTATTTTAAAGAGGAAAAATATGATTTTTTTCATGTGGTTAAATTTATCCGATATTCTAGATATTTTTGAAATGTTCATACAAAAAGATGTCAAGGACAGGTAGAAATTAAAAGGCATTCTCAAAAATATTAGACATTCTCTCTCTACTCATACAAGCAGTGATCATTCTTCGATTTTTGAGCTGAATAATCTTTATATAGCCATACGTTTTCCCGCTCAATCAACTCAATCTAATAATAGATTCATTTGACACTCGCATTCAATCGGACGAGGTAATCGCTAGTAATCTTGTAAAGGACAAAGGCAATAATATCATGCCAAAGCCAACTTTTGATGAATAATAAATGAAAATTTGAATATGTTTATTTAGCAAGACAAATTATTTGGACCTTTCCCTGTAACTGATTTAGGAAGCGGTACCAACTTCTGGAAAACAAGAACTGAACAAACTGCCAGCCTCATATCCCATTTTATCCCATCCGATATCAACACTGCAAACTGTAATACTATGTAATTCATAAAGCTAATATTATTCGCTCAAAGAGCTTTATAACATGATAATCAAAACACGAGGATTTCAAAAACAATGGGAAAAAAAATTTAAATTAAAACGAGGATGAGACAACCATTTGGACAAATATAAAATCAGTATAAACCATGGGAGCAACTCGATTTGCCCAGAGAAAACAGGCCAAACCAAAAACAGCCATGACACCCATTCTCGACACATCATAAGCAAGCCAGGGCAAAAACACTCGTATGAATGCCCAGCTTCACAATTAAAAATTCACACAACATAGTACAGCCATTCAACATATCAATCAAGGCCCCATTGATGAAACCAAAACATTGTGCTCAGTCAAACGCTTTTGAAAATGAGCCAGTCGTGCCTGCAAATTTACGATCCCTGCTGCTTTCTGCGAGAGAATAGTGTTTAATCTGGATACGTAATCATCTAGTTGATTCCCAGGTCGATCAGCTTCATCCAATAGCTTCATCTCCTGAAAGGGTAAGAACAGGGGAATATAGCTCAAAATTGTAAAACCATGACTATGAATTTGTGATATCATATTAGAGCAGATGATAGTTTGGGTGCACAAGTGAAATTACTACTCAGCTTTCTGTTAGTTTTTCTACAATTTTGGCTTTTCTCACAGATACGACCATGTGGTTTATACCTGAAACCACTCTCATGTTTAAATCCATCATCAAAACCCCCCAAACTTTCACTCTGTTACACATCAACTCCCTACCTTTTGACTTTTAAGATGTCCAGCCAATTATTGGGTCATGTGACCCCTCCTGGCACAGCTATTTGTATTTTTGTTCCAGAATTACCCTCTGTTGGGGTCAAATTACACCCACGGCCGAAATAAAAAAGTCAAAGTCAACGCCCAAACAAGTGGGCCCATGCCCAACCCTTACAAGTGGGGCCCGAGCCCAAGTCAGGCGGGCCTCAAAAAGTCAAAGTCAACGCATGGGCCCACGCCCAATCCTAACAAGTGGGCCCAAACCAAGCTCAAGCATGGGACCGGCCTATGCCAAGAAAAGATATGAAAATGTAATAAATAAAGTTAATATGTAAAGAATTAGGAAATAAATGTAGGAAAAATGGGCATAAAGCCAATTTTTTATTTAAACCCAACATATGATGAAATGTAATGTTTTTCCCTTCTCATAAAATACTAGGATTTGAACCTCCACTCTCATTTTTGAGGTGAGATCACTCTTCTTCCTCAAGAGAGACCCAAAGGAAATAGAGTTCCTTTTAGGTCTCTAACCTCTACATTCTTCTTCTCTAAATAGAAACCATTAAAATAAAGAAAGGAACCCATGTCTAGAAGGAATGCTTCAACTCAATGAAACCAAGATCCAATATCAAAACTCAACAAAGGAGCAAGTTTTTTTTCAAGAAGCTTGAAGAACAAGAAAAGAGAAGAACCCTCTGGGTGAAAGCCAATACCTTTCATCCCTAGCAAGCATATTTGCATGAAGGAACCCGATGAAAAGCTTCGGCCTTCATCACCGTGTCGTCTCTACCCATTGGCGGGGATCCCCAAAGGGATCTATGACACGCACATCCCCATAAAGCGGAATGTTCGCCTCGGAAATCCCCATGATGGGATTTTCCACTATTACGATGCCCGCTCGGATATCTCAAGGAGATACTCGCGGTGGACATCTCAATGAGATACCCGCGGAGGACATCCTATGAGATACCCGATGCGGGAACCCCCATGGGGGTATCCGCAATTTTCACTCGCCCTCGTACACTCCAACGCTAGAATATTTTCGCTTTGGGGCACTGTGGGCCGTGTGTGATGCCCCCCCCCCCATATGTTGAATGAGGCCTAAAATTATCTTCAAGCATAACACACATCACATAATGGGTTCGCATGATACACATGACCCGTCAATCGGAAGTTCCCTTGCGTCAAAACGATGGGTAATTAATGGCAGCTTTGTCGGTGGCCGCCGGAGATTAGAATCCCCACAAGCAACAAACCACTGCCCACCATCGAGCAAGGGGAATCAATACAAGCCTGAAACACGAGCTCCATAGGATGACGAAAAACACTCTACACCCTTCTCTCACTATATTAACTCCCTCTTATCTAAATCCAATTCAATTCCAAATTGGGGATTCAATCTACACAGTAAAAACCTAACACGGATTAGCTTAATATACAGGTCTTAATCAAAAGGAATTGTTGCTAAAAATGAAACACAGTCATCAACAAGATCAAAATAACAAACCCCTCTAATATGCATGGCTACACTAGACGAAAGCCAAAATATAAAAGCCATCATCGACTAATTATTTGCTAATTAGAAACAACATAGATAATTTATGAAGCCTGCCTCCTCCCCTGATTTGGTCTGGAATAAGATCTGGTCTATCATCAACTCAAGAATCGAGCCTTCCGAATGATCAAGATCAAGTCGAAATTCGATGAGATTGACAAAATTGTGTTTGGTTGAACAAAAAATTAAAGGAAATGCAACATTTATGGCAAATTTGAATATGTGGCATGTACAAAGCTTATGTGGCACCCCATAATAATTACTATGCTCACCCCATAATACAAAGCTTATGTGGCATGTACAAAGCTTATGTGGCACCCCATAATAATTAATATGTTTACCATTCCCAAAGTTGCAACTCTTGTTTGTTACAACCAAAATGAGTGCAACAAATGTTGCAAGAATTTGATGTTTTTGCATCTCCATTTCCATTTCCAACTCAAGTTTGTTGCTAATGAGACAAAGGAAATGAAGATTTTTGAAACAAATGTTGCATGAGTCTCCATTTTCAAGCTACCAAACAGCCCCTTAGTAAAGCTGGCCTTCATGTAGCATAAGATATAGATTCAATAAACCTATCAAAGAAATAAAAAAAACAGTATCGACTTTCTACCAAATTTGTTTTTGTATATTTGAAAAATAAAAGAAACTAAGAGTGGTAAGTTTAATCAAATGATAAACTAAATTGAATCTTCTTGTTTCCAACAGAGCAATGTTAAACTGTCATATAGCTTTAGAAAGTGATTTAACTTGGCAAGTATCAACTTCTACCGATTATCAACCTTATTAAAGTGTTGCTTACCTCTCTAACAATGTCTATTGTATCCTCCACTTGTTTGCGGTGAGCAATTACCAAATCCTCCTCTTCCTGTAATTTAATGAATTAATTGCTAGATTCAGAATACAGGTAAAAGGCAATTTTCAAACAGCTCCTACCATTAGAAGGGCATTAAGGTCATCATCTAAACGCAAGCTAGGAGCATCATTGTCCCGCACATCCTTCCCTTTTCGAAGTGAATCAACCCTTCGTACTTTATCTTCAAAACCCGAAGCTGAATATGTCTCTGCCTTTCCTTTTCTCCGTGAACGTTTGTCTTTCTCAAAATCCTCCTCAGAAAAATCATCGTCCTCAGCTTGCGTGAAACTCCTGCTTTGTTCCTTGTAATAATTGGTGTGTGAAGACGTAACATGCACTTCATCTCTCCCATTAGGGACACGATCGACAATGAACGGTGAAGAAATTTCTTTCTCTATTTGTTTGGACCACCCAAACCTGTTAGTTCCATTGGTAACATCAAATTTGTTGCTCTCTAGGGTTGACACAGCAGGTAAAGCTGAAGAAAGTGGTATTGACGTTGACTCTCTTAGATTTAATGTTGTTGCAGAGAGATCCTTCTTCGGGTTGTTACCTTTCGAAAGGCTCTTCACTCTGTACAAACCCCCCCCCCCAAAAAAAAAAACAAAAAAAAAGAATCTTCTTTAAGAAAAACATAGGATGTCAGGAGAAAAGTTTGTATCAGGCTATCAGCTAACCAAGGATAAATCTCTCTCCAAAAGTGGTCGCAAACTCAACACTACACAATATTTTCTGATGATCAACACAATTTATCTTGATCTTCATGCCCTAAAGCCTATATACACCAATTTTCATGTGACTTTAACATTATTTGACTGATGATTTAGCAATGGAAAATGTTCTATTATTGATTTAGCGTAAAATTAGCAATCATCCAAGTCATGATTTTTGGTGTGTATTCTTAGAATATGTTGATCAAGATGAACAGTGCCAATAATGAATAAGCCAATAGAGATTTGGCTTTTGACCGACTCAGTGGAGCTCCCAGGCCAGCTGATCCTACATTCCTCAAATTTTATTTCGACAACAGAATCATCACCTATCAGCATATCTTAATGTGTTGAGCGTGTGTTCACATGATCCAGAATTTGGGGATATGCATGAGATCATAACAGTTCGTGAATCTCCAATGAAGGAGTCCCTTAGAACTTCTGTTAGTTTACTCCCTCTAAAAGGAATATGAACCTGGTCGTTGTCAAGAGCTCTAATACATTCCTTCAACGCAAGCAAACTCTTGTTGATCTCCGCGCCTTCTATTCTGCAGTACAGGAAAGGAATTCACAAGTTTAGGCATTGTGATTCATTTTACATTTAAATAAAAGGTTGAATTGCAAGACACCTTCCTCACTTTTGCTCATAGAACTACCCTTTCTTTACAAAAGCTGCACTATACATTTATATAAAAGGCTGAATTGCAAGATACCTTCCTCGCTTTTGCTCATTGAACAACTACTCTTTCTTTTGAACTAATTGTACATTATGTCTTATTGGATATTTATTCCAAAAATATCTTTTTTCTTCATCAATTTATCCTAACATGCTTACTAAATACAATACCTGAGTGTATTTTGGGATTAAAAAAAACCTACACAGAAAAGGGGGAAAACAAACTGCTGTTGATGGAGGGGCCAAATTGAATATTTTGAAAAGAGAGGTGGAATTCTTATACATGGGCACAAGTAACGGTGGTGTCCTGCAATTTAGCCAAAACATAAACAGCAGTACCTTGTCTGTTTATCATTGTCAGTAGTATCTGCACCTCGCTCGCTGCCAGCAAGATCTATGAATGATAGCTTGCCAATTATTCGAGCCGGCTTTGTTTCACTACCATCAATAGACCTCTTGATAGCAAGCTGAAGTATGGCATGAGATCTTGAAGATTCCTCATTTGCACCAGTTGTGCCGGTGCTCCGTGTTGCATTCCCTTTTTCAATGAGTTCCCTGATGCTGTCAACATTTGAGACTCTGAACTCTTGTAATCCAACAATGCACACTTGTTGTTTACCATCCTCTCTCATGCAAAGTTTTCTGAGGCCATATTGAAAATCAGTAAAAACAGCTAAAATGCAAATTTCTCATACAGATGAGTGATAATGCCGGCAAACCTCCTGTCATTTAGAAGATCAAAAAGTTTCCCACCATATATCTCAAAGAAACTGACAAACAATTGAAAGCCCTGATTTCGATAAGCATGGTGCATGAGTCTAAGAATATCTTGTGATGCTTTAATGGGCAATGGCTGCATCGTATAGGTCTTTCCACTACCTAAAATCATAATCCCATGCATATCAGCATCGATATATATTTAATGAAAACAAGATAAAATATTTACGATTAGTAGAACACAAAAAAATGACTGGCATAAACAGACAACAATGAACGCCCAAGTTAAAACTATTATTTGCAATTTGCAGCTCAGCAGACTTGGCTCACTAATCATTGGTTGGCATTTACTTGCTTTTGCTTATAGGTCAAGCTCAGGGTTTCGCATAAGACAGATCAGATCAGAGTGAACGGAGTTTATTGCCAATTTCATGACCCTATATTATAATCATCCAAATTTGACGATGTCCATTTTCATCTTTATCCTCTAAGATTGTATTCTTTTTTCTTCGTACAAAATTTATTATTTAACAGGGTAAGTCTTAGATATGGATCAGGAGCATTTCACGTCATTCTACAAAGTGTTTTAGCTCCCGCTTTTCAACTAATTAGACGTAGTTAAACAACATAATTCTTCCTTATGGGGATGAGTAAGGAGTTATAAATCAATAGCATAAAACATAAACGGCAAATTTCTATCCGAGATTCTTTCTGACTCACAAAGCTCCTTGACCTGCATTTTATACACGTTAATCAGCTTCGCTGTGTCACATAGTTAAACTGTAACTGATTAAATAACTTAGGATAAAAATCCAAGGATAACCTGCCTAGATTATCCTTATGAAGATATAATATAGCCATTTGCATCCTTAGACATCACATCATTTGGATGGGCAACTTAAAGAATATAGTTCAAGCATATATATTAGATGTGTTAGAGTTAACGATTCTGAATACAAGCGGTACTTATTAGATGGGAAAGGAACTTAGACCATACTGAATACAGAAGAGTAATGTCATTCAAAACTAAAATATGAGATCTAGATTCAAAATTGGATATTTTATTAAGACTATAAATTATTGAAATTTTAGTAGGTCCAGAATTGTAGGAAGATCCATAATAATAGACGCTATATTCATCTGAAAGGGTAAAGACACAAACAATATCTTCCAAAATGATCGCCGCAAGTACAAAGCACTTAATGAGAAAAGAAGTTCATGTTCGGTTGGCAATCCCGTTGCCACCAGCCAAAACACAAAGGAGCAATGCAATCATACAATAAAAATAATGCAGGAATATATGTGATTTGGTTCGACCTATGAACCATGCACGGGACATGACAAATTTGTAAAATGGGGAGCATAAGGACACGGTTATATTATATATCTATATATTTAATTCTATATAATAAACAGAATATAATAAACTACAAAAATGTACTAGTATAACTTTGAAAGCAAACAAAAATATTAACCCTTTTAATTGGAGCCGACTTTCACAAACCCGACTTCGTCATTTGCTTCAATTTGGATGTTTACTCCTCCTAGTTATAGTCCGTCATGAAGGAGATTTGAAATATTTAATATTCTCGTAATCTTAAATGTATCAAAGTTGTCCAAACATATATTCCACGTTCTTATTTTCTCAACCTCCTTTACTATCTAGAGGTGTCAGACACGTTCAATATGAGCGGGCACCGCACAAGTGTGTCGGACACTCGTTGGGCGGAACGTCCAAGTGCCCGATACATGTTTGACACGGACACGGCGAGGAAATAGAAGTGTCCATGCTTCCTAGGGTTCAACCCAACTGGTGTACTCCAAGAAGCTCACAAACACACTAAGGATTCACTATTATGAGAAAGTAACCAGAGCTCAAACTCTCTCATCTTCTGTCTCTTGAACATACACAAATGAGGGGAGATCCCAAGTTACCAACCTCATGTACATTACAAGAAATACATCTCTTCAAAACGGCCTTATCCCGCACTTGAACATAATGGGTATACAATGTGCTCACTCAAACCTCAACACTCGTCTCATGATAGCTCATACGAATATTTGAAACCGCCCCGAGTGGCTCAAGTCCAAACTAGAATCCCTAGTCTCATAACCATATGAGGGGCTCAATGGACAGTTCAGAAGCATCACTAGATCATGTGATCCACATCTAATGTCTTACCCCATGAGGTAACACATGTATTCAAAGGTGAGTAACCAATTTGCAAAGAGCATTGCAAGGCATGTAAAACACCAAATAAACTGTATCTATGAATGGATTCAATGCCTTTGTTGGTCGCTAACAGAAGCAAGAGCATATTCAGAAAGTTCTTAAAGATGGTTTGTAATTAAGAATTGTATTATTTAAATGAATAGGTGTATGACCTGAAAAATCATAAAGGATAACAAACCCAAGAGCCAGCAAGAATTTATAACTAAATATGGAGCACAAAGCTATGAACAATGATATAGCAAAAGGAAAAGCATATTATGCAACAATTAATGATGTGTTTCATAAAACCATTCAGGAAGGAAAAAGCAAAAAGGAAACAAACATGTTACGATGAACAGTAGCTAGTAACTAGCAGATACTAAAGTGTGATTAAAAGTCTAACTGGATACATTGGTAATAGGGAAGATAAGATTGAGGGAAGACAAAGAAGACCCAGAGAGAGACGGGAAGAGATTGATGAAATTACAATTGATCGACAATTTTTATTAATCAGCAAAAGCTAATTTCCTGGAGTGCATGAATAGTAGCTACATTAATAAGAAAGTCACCAAAGAATTCAAATCAATAGTTAATCTAAATCAACTCAGATTTGTTAAAACAAACTTATAAATAGTCAAATAGATATTTTTGAAAAGTACTCGATTGATAAAATCTACCTAGAAGTCCTATATAGAGAGATTAAAAAATAAATTTGAATAATTTAAAGTATCTTAATCCCACTTTGGACCCAAACAAAATTCAAGCTAAAAGCCATTCATTAACAAAGTTACTGAACATGATAAATATTATTTAATTGACAATAACTTCAGAGAAATAGGCTTTCTAGGCGTCATCCACTTCTGTACCAAATGGAACATTTCTAAGCATTGTATATTTGTATTTGTGGGGTGTGATTTGCAATCAAATCTAACTAGTGCCTCATAAATGGGCGAGATGCCTAGAATCACATATCAGCAAACCTTCATATTACAAAAAAAAAGTTCTAGAGGAAAAACGTGGAAGGGAAAAATACCAGGATGATAGTATAACGAGGCTACATGCAATCACAAAAATTAGAAACCCTTAAATTATATTTATACTGTGTTTTGCCCTCTTCTAAGGAATTTGACCCAACACAGTATATTATCACAAGATTCATAAAGTAAACTAAAAATGGGAGTTCTAAACCTTCCCCCCCCCCCACAAAACAAACACACCCCAAAAAAAGGAAAAAGGATGTGGCTAAGTGATGCGGGGCATCCAGTTAAGTTGACATCTGAGGCCCTCATCATAGCGTGTTGACTGCCTCAAGGTCATAGATGCACAGCAAGGCGCCACCGCCATTCTCAAAACGCCTAGGCAACTCGCCTTCAAGTAATTGCTAGAAGCTTAAGATATAAAAGGTAAATTGATCTCTACGATGTTTTATGGGCCATTATATTGAATTCAGTATTAGACATTTAGGTCCACAAAGACCAAGAGGCATGTATAGAATAATTTAGGAGGCACAATATTCTATACAAGCCGCTTTCATGCATAATATTTTCAAGAGTTCGCTTCTATATTAATGCAAGCTTTCTGGAACTGACCAACATGCACCGTACAAGATATGGTAAAACCAAGAAGAAAATGCTGACCAGTTAATAGTTGGGAAATTGGAAGGAATACCAACTTAAGTAATAGCATGCATGACCTAGATCTTTCAAGGATAAGATTACCTTAAATTTAAAAAAAATGAGGTTATAAGGGAAATTAGAGAACTTTGTTAAAAGGGGCAACTTTGTCAAAGCCTATTATTCAGTGTTGTGGAGAGCATAATGCGTAGAAAGATAGAAGTGTGGGGCTTAGGCTTCAAAGTGCTATAGCGGCAAGAAATGCCAATTTAATTTTTTAAACAAAGCAAAGTTTACTGATAAAAATTAGATAAAAATTTTATTCTTACAATGACAAGAAATCAAAATATAGAAGAGAAGGCTTTAATGATCTGTATGTCTTAAGACTTCATATAAACTTTTATATGCATCTTGGCCACATAAATAACAAACATGTTTTTAATATAACATCTAAAAAGGTAATTCCGTACATTAAAGAGAACAACAAATCATTAAGATTCACGTAATCTTAAATTCA
The DNA here is from genome assembly GCA_030015575.1 of Agapanthus africanus. Classification (NCBI taxonomy): domain Eukaryota; kingdom Viridiplantae; phylum Streptophyta; class Magnoliopsida; order Asparagales; family Amaryllidaceae; genus Agapanthus; species Agapanthus africanus. Next base: position 82,910,919 of record CM057344.1, on the reverse strand, counting down.
ATATGGTAATTTTTTACTTATAATACAATAACAAATGAACATTTATAGAATGATTAAGCTGATGTATGTAAATACTAAATCATGCAATGCACAAAATAGCAGCATGCCTAGATATAATAAATAAACAAAATAAATTCAGTTGCCAACAAATACTAAGACCAAGAAGGGGTGACAGAGATAAGAAAACGAAGAATATCCCTTCAAGTGAAACCTACAATCATCCAATCAATTTTGGTTTTATGAAATAAAGATGCAACCTGTGGATTATCCCTACTTTGGCCAATGAAAGAGCGGGTTAAATCAGAGCTTCAAGCCTCTAAAACAACAGGGGCATTATTCTACAGCTTTATGCAAAAGCAAGAGTTCACATGGCAGTTTTACGCTGGAGCAGGGCTTAAGCAGGGCCTTATGGGGCTTTTAACAGTCATTATATTACTACCTTTAAGTAACTTAAGCACTTATGGTCTAGTGATTGCAAATAGTTGACAACTTGACATTATAGGTAAGGTTATTTCGGAGCAGGGAGGGAAATGGTGATTAATAAATTTAAAATGTCATTATTAACAGCAGCTTATGAGCATCAAATGTCAATTACAGGACTATTTTACAAGCATTTTCTCTAGGAGAATCCCAAATAGTTGGGTGAAAGCTAGATAACCATGGTACTGATATGTTCATCATGCTTCCACATAATAAAACTTAGTAATTGATACTTTCTGTACATATTGAGCATTTGACCTCTTCAGTGGTATTAGATAGATTATTACTTGTCGTTCTCAAAAGTAGGTTCCTGTTTTATGACTTGTGATTTTTGCCTATGCATTCCCAAAATGCAAAGTAACTATGGGTCAAGAAAAGGAGGGAAAAGATGGACACAAGTTTCGTGCCGAAATCCCAAAATGCAAATTATCCAAAGATGAACTGTTCACATAGTTTATCCTATTAGATGATGGTGGTCTGACATCTGGTTTCTTGAAGCCAATCAGCCATAAGAATTAAAAACAGTATTAAAAAAATATAAAAACAACCTGGTTTAAGAATCTGTGATTAAGACAAGAGCACCAACATTTTTTCATGTCTTCTAGTTACCACGCTATGAGACTTGAGGCAGGGGAGCCCGCAGTGCAACAGTGCATATCAGAAACATACAAACATATACATTAATCAAAACAAACAAAGGTAGATCCCTGATGATGAACTGAATTAAAAAAATTCAAATTCAATGATTATAACATGTAACATTTTGCTACATCCAAAAAAAAAGCTCTGCAACCATTACGAAAAGACTAATGCGCAAGTTTAGTTTTATGTGTGCTATTACAGTAGGATTAGCACAGTAAACAAGATAAAATCTCAACAAGAACATCACTGCCCATTGCGTTCCATTTAGCCATAGAATATCAAGTTTAAGAGTATGAAAACATAAAGTACTTTTGTTCTCGTTTATAAAAATAAAACTTAAGAGATAGTCGCATCAAAATATGTTAGATCCCTACAACCGGGAAAAAAATCTCAATAGTCACATCAAAATAAGTCTTATTGTTTCATATCCATAAATGCCTAATGACTCACCAGTTTGACCATATGCAAAACATGTTGCCTTTACACGCTGAAAAATGGCAGGAACAATTGGCTCCACGGTCTCATGATATACCTAGGAGATCGAAAGACACCAAACTGATCAAGCAAAATCACTAACGCAATACTTAGGAAAAGTACTGAGTTACTTGAAGGACTCACTTCATCATTTGACACATCCTCATCCAGGACAGCATCAAATACAAATCCATGTCTCTCAACGTATTCCGTTAAGTCAACCTGTAAGACAGTGCTGATATCAGAAGTTGGTAGCCATCATGAGCTATCCCAATTATTCAAATTTTGAGAATTGAAATATGAAGTCCATATCAATTGGAAAGGAGAAAACTGTTACATACAAAATAAATAAATTATTATAATGATTAATATATGCATTTGACTGTTTGACCTCCTTCATGGACCTAATGCAGTATTATGCTCATGTGACAAGTTATGGATATTAATTTTTGGCTCATTTACATTGAGAATGAGCCTTGAATGACATATTTTGCCATCAAACCTATGGCTATTAAAGTTGTTTTACTATCTTGGAATTGAACCATTACCAAAGCCACTATTGCCGGTCGCAAGTCCGGATGAGAAAGGGTGAGGGTTGTGGTAGGCTTGTGACAGCCAGCATAAAACTGTCACATTCTATGACATGAACCATAATAAGAATATCGTTGGGATGTCCCCTACTCAACGAAGCGCTATATCGGATCCCGGGTGTAATGTTAAATATGCAAGGGCATCTAGATCGTTGTCCGGAATCAGCACGCTACATCGGACCTCGGGTGTAGTGACAAATAAGTAAGGATCCGCCTAGCTTCTTGGAACATAAATTTCCTTCCAGATAGACTAACAGAATTAGTGGAGGTGATGATTAGGAGAGTTAGTATTATATGTTTGCAAGAAACTAAGTGGATAAGTGAAAATGGTAGATTCAAAGAGGCTTGGGTTATAAGCTTTGGTATACTAATAGAGATAAAAATAATAATTGGGTAGGCGTAATCATAGATAGACGGTTGCTTGAGAATGTAGTTGAGATTAGAAGAAAAGATGATAGGATTTTATTGGTTAAACTTATTCTAAGTGGGGAGATCATTAATATTATTAGTGCTTATGCACCACAAATAGGTCCTGATGACGCTAGTAAGCGTCAATTTTGGGAGGATTTAGACGAGAATGTGCAAAAGATACCTAATGAAGAGAAGTTATTTATTGGTAGTGATCTCACTGGATATATATGTGATAGTCGTAGTGGGTTTGATACTATCCATGGAGATCTTGGTTTTGGATAGAGGAATGAGGTATGTAGCTCGATTCTAGATTTCGTCTTGTCTTATGACTTGATTTTAGCAAACACTTGAATTAGAAAAGAAAGTCTTACCTTATCACCTTTACGAATGGATCGAGTACAAGTGAAATAGACTTTTTTTCTAACTAGAAGGATAGATAGAGATTGTTGCATCGATTGTAAGGTAGTGTCGGGTGAGAGTGTAACCACTAAGCATGGTCTTTTAGTTCTAGATGTTTGATTTAGAAGAGGACCTATGAAGATTAAGCGTAAGATAGAGCCTAGAATTAAGCGGTGGTGACTAAAGGAAGGTAATCAAAAAGACTTTATAAATCATGTAGTTCAAGATGCGGATTGACAGTATGAAGATAATTCAGACACAACATGAAACAAAATGGCTAGTTGTATGAAGAGGGTAGCTAGAGATCTATTTGGTGAGTCGAAGGGTGGTGCTCCACCATCTAAGAATAAGTCGTGGTGGAACGAACAAATAAAGGTTGTTATTAATATCAAAAGGAATTTTTATAAAGATTTGAAGAAACAGAGAGATGCGGTGAGATTTAAAAAACATAAAATAGCTAAAAAGTTTTAAAAAAAGCTATTCTGAAAGCTAAAACTAAGATCTATAAGGAGGTGCACGAAAAGTTTGACACTAAGAAGACTGAAAATGATATATACACGATTGCTCGAATGCGGGAAGGGAAAACTAAAGACTTATGTGTAGTGAAATGTGTCAAGCATGAAGATAAGAAGGTTTTAGTTCGAGATGAGAATATCAACAAAAAGTGGAGATTATTTTGACAAATCTCAATGAAAGTTTTACTAAGAATTTGGATTGACTTGTCATTCAATCTAAAAAATATAATCTGTGATTTCATGCGTAGAATAAGAATACATGAGATTAAAGAGGTTTTGAAGAGAATGAAATCAAGAAAATTGGTTGGTCTGGATAGGATTCCTATCGAGAATTAGAGATGCTTAGAAGAGATGGATGTTAAATAACTGACAAATCTATTACCAAAAAGGTGCCAAATGAGTGAAGGAAAAATACCCTTATACTTATCTACAAAAACAAGGGTGATATTCAAAGTTGCTCAAACTTCCGTGAAATAAAACTTATATGTCACACCATGAGGCTTTGGGAGAGAGTGGATGAACACAGGCTAAGGAAGAACGTTAAGATAACAGCGAACCAGTTTAGGTTCATACCTAGACGATCGACGACAGAGACTATTCATTTGTTTTGTCAACTTATCGAGCGCTTTCGAGAGAAGAGATTTGTATATGATATTTATTGATTTAGGGAAAACATACGATAAGGTACCTAGAGAGGTATTATGGGGGACAATGATGAAGAAAGGAGTCCCGGTCAAGTACATTGACATAATAAAGGGCATATACGATGGAGTAGTGGTAAATGTCAAAACTTGCAGCGGCCTAACGCGTAATTTTTCAATTACAATTGGTTTGCACCAAGAATCTGCGTTAAGTTTAATCATGTTTATCATCATGATGGATAAGCCTACTGGAACTATCTAGGATGAGATACCTTGGTGTATGTTATTTGCTGATGATATTGTTCAGGTAATGAGACAAAAGTAGCCGTTAATGCCAAATTGGAATTATAGAGGCAAACATTGGAATCTCGGGGTTCGGATTGAGCAGGTCCAAGACAGCATATATGCAATGCAAATTTAGCAAACAGAGAAGTCGAGACCACAGTGGTATAACACTGGATGGGCAAGAGGTATCATCGAGCGATCAGTTTAGATATCTATGTTCCATCATCCAAAAGAATGGGAAGATCGATAGCGATGTCAACTAAAGGATCCAAGCTGGTTGGTTGAAATAGAATGCAACAGGAATTTTGTGCGATCATAACTTTCCGCTAAGATTGAAAGGAAAGTTTTATCGGAACCCTATTTGGCATGTCTTATTATATAGCACAGAATGCTGGGCTCCTATGACGCATCATACAAAGAAAACGCATGTAGGGGAGATGTGCGCTTCGTTGGATGTGTGGTAACACTGGAAAAGATAAGGTGTGAAATGAAAATATTCGTGCAAAAGTTAGTGTAGCACATGTGGATGAGAAGATGCGGGAAAACCGGCTAAGATGGTTTGGTCATATGCGACGCACACCTATGGAAGCACCAGTTACTCTCGATATAAGCAATGTCAAAAAAGCGAAAGGGAGACCGAAAAAACATGGATGGAGATGATATTAAAAGATATGGTTGCCAAAAACCTCAATGAAAGTATATCGTTCGATAGGAGTGAGTGGAGGCGAAGGATTCATGTGCTGGACCCGGCGTAATTATCATGATGATTCATGTAGCCTATCCCATATGCTTGGGATCAAAGACTCGGTTGTTGTTGTTGGAATTGAGCCATTACCATTGAAGGCTATTAACTATTGGTCAATTATCTTATTAATTTGGTCATTCATTTGCCTTGAATTATATATTAATCTTACTCTAATTACTAAAGCATATCCCTCACGTATATATATATAGCTATGATTTCTTGTTGTTGAAAAAAATATGAGATACAACTCATGTATGATTTCATATATCGAATATATTTTATATACATACGGGTAGAGAAAAGGTGTGGGCAGTACTCTATACTAGTGCAGAAGTCGAAGAGCAACGATGTTGATCCATGGCCGTTGTATCCTGGAGGCGACGTGTCATAAACTCACTGCATAGGCGGGAATCCACTAGATTTCTACCGAAATGGCATGAATTGCCTTAGAGAGAGATACCCGCGTCTCAACCAACGGCTTCATCTTCATTTTATGTTTTATTTCATTATGTAAATCATATTGTATTTTATATAATTTGATTTAACTTTGGTTCCATTGTAAACCACCTAGGAACAACAATAAGCAAATTTTAAAAAAGGATTTAGCATGAAACATTTCATAAATGCCATATTAAAGTCAAAATCTAATGAAGAATGATTTCAACTGCATGCAAGGTGAGAAATAGTTTACAATTACAATTGCATTCAAGGTGAATGATCTTGCCTTTTCTTTTCTATTTGACTTAAATTTTTTAGTGCATCTTCTGATTGCTTCATATTTGTTTTGAATTTTGAGGATTCTACTAGATATATCATATTTGGGCTCCTTTATTTAAAGAAAACATGGCCAGCAAGGCCACTTTCTCTTGAATACATGTATAATTGCATACTGTGACAATGTAATATGAAAATAATCTTTTTCGCACATGAATACAGTTACAGGGGACGAGCAAAGGCATCTCTGTAAGCTATTATGACACTTATATCCAAAATTCCAAATCGAAAGCGCATCAAAATTGAATAGTAGTAGTTCCTTTGTAATTTGATCAAACACTAGACTGAACTGTCACCCTTAATCCAAATCACCAAAGTTACAATCATCAACTTCATTCTACTAAGGCTGTTTATATTCAGCATAAATCAACAACTTCATTCTACTAAAGCTGTTAATATTCAGCATAAGCATTCCCCACACTGCACCATCATTTCTGGCAAATTACATGGAGGTGCATACTCCAAAATTCTGGTTCATTGTTTATTTAATGAAGGGACAATAACATGAATGCTCTAACTCACTGTGGCATTTAGACCTTCATTCTTCTAAAGCCAGGCACAAATATGGAAGCCGAATGATGGACAATAACAGAGAAGTGTTGGTAACTTAATGGACGTTCTAAACTGACAAAGGAACATGAAGGTTTCCTGACATGATTTCATCCCTTGTTTGTTAGAATCCTTTGTCGAGCGAGATTTTTTTCATCTAAAAAATAGATGTATATATTTACACTAAATTGCATTATCAGTTTCAATTCATAAGAACGATAAAGTTGGCTGGCATTTAGATGTGGAATGGTTGACGCCATTGTTGTCTATGGATTAAAATAGTTTAGTAGATCATTATATTCAAAGTGGACATGAAAGAAATTTATTGTGATGACATATTAGGTTTAAGGAGAAAAATTTTATAAAGACTGTTCAAAGAGGGTGTCAACACCTAGCAGAAAAATTTTGAGTCCTCCAAAAAAAATGAGTTAGGAAAGAGTTTTATCTATTTTCAGAGTCCGAAGACTATAACACAGTATAGGAATAACACAGTATATGAGAGCATCTTTGTGCGGCATTCTGGAACTATCCAGCACAAATATGCAGTGATTTCCTGTAGGATAATTACTCTAGTAAAAACTCAGTTTGTAAGTAGTGAGGATACAAGGCATATACATAATGTAAAATATTGTTCTCATATTTCATAATGTGAAAACTGATTTTGTGAACTATGTTAAATCTAGTTGTGATAACATATGTCCGAATAACAGAAAAAATTAAGTTTCATCTATTTTGAATGGGCATCTTGGCTCGTTAGCATCCACAAAGCAGATCTCAACTGGAAGAATGACACAGTATTGAACTAATGCATACACTAGGTGTATTCCAAACAGTACCTCAGCAACCAACATATCAATTATAAAATACAAGATGTCATGTGCACGAGGATATAGTTAAAACTTCTGTTTGCTTTAAGGATTTCTTATTTTAGATGTTCCAAATTCATTTAGTACTATTTTGTCAGCTTTTATTGCCAAAATCTGTTTTTCACAGAAATATGTGTTCTCAAAATCAGTGCTAATATGTCAGCTTCATCAGCATACGGCTTTGTGTGTGCGTGTTGGGTGGGGGGGGGTCTTTACAAAACAGAATAAGGGCATGATGTATCATGTACACTAGCAATATGTTCAGAAATCGATATTCCACCAGAGTTCACCCTATGCTTTTGGTACTCCCCATTTCATTATAAGTAGAGAAATATGTTTATCTTCAGAAGTAGCATTTAATTAAGACGATGAAATGATATTTTAGCAATCCATGAGAGAGACTATAATAAAATTTTAGGAACTAACACCAGATAGTGGAAGCTAAAGCCAATAATAAAAAACAATTTTGTGGAAAAGGAAGCAAAGGTGCTTAAATCTAACTTCAATTGAAGACGGACTCATGATTAAAAAGTCACCGGGACTAGTGGAGCATGTACTTGATGTGGGAAATGGATCCATTTCTAGAGGATGAAACAAAATTGCATCAGAGTTAACTAACAATAAGTTATTAGGAAAAGGTTTATAGAGCCAACTAACGATAGCCTCCTTGAAACTCGAAAATATAAAAAATATAAAAAATATAAAAAAAAAAGATGACCGGTAGACTCTCACCTTCAGTTTGGTCTCATAAACTGTAAGTGAGTTAGAATGCAGTTCAATTGAAATAATGTCTTCCTCTTTCTTTGATATTTCCTTTTTGTTCAGTGGTCTTTTCCGCACCTGCATCAAGACCATCATAGGTATTATTCATTTATTTACTTTTTAAAATGTACTGGAACCAATGGAAAAGGGAAATACATCATTTCGTAATCAACAAAATTGAAGTGTGAATGGTTGTGTTATTCAGCTTAAAGTCCAGACATCGCATGCAGTTCAAACAAGATAACTATCCCCATAATGGACTATACACTCCTTTCATCCTGACGAGGAGAACAAAACAATGCAGAAATTGACTACAAAAGTTGTAAATTCAGAAATTACCACCACTTTAATCTTCGCAACTGAACCTGACTTCTCCTTATCTGCCGAGAAACTTTTCAAGAGATTGTTTTCTGGAATAGCACGAGTGTTTCCGGTCTGTTTAATGCCATTGAAACTAGCTTCGGAATCATCAAAGCTTTTTCCCCGAGCAAAACCGAAAGGTGCGGCACCATCATACAATCCAGGAACCAACATCTGCAAACTCTTACCACCAATTTATAAGAACCAACGTGCATTGTTTCATAGTGAAATAGATATAAAATAATACGAAATTTACCTCAAAGAATTAGGGTTTAGCATTATATTATTTCAAATCAACTAAACAATCAAAATCAATTTACCATGTTAAAATGTAGAAACATAGGACTATTGATCACACAATGAGTTCTTTATTTCGGTATGAACTAGAATTAACTGAATATCACTCTTGATGGCCACAAATACTACATTCCTAGCCAACTAGGGAATTTTTTTCCCCAAAACAGCATCTTTTAAATTAGATTTCAGGTCAGCGTACTGATTGCAAAAAAAAAATTGGCATTTCAATCACAAGAATCATGATTTGGATAGTGTCGGCACTCAAATTTACAAGATCCTCTCATAACAAACAAAAATTAAGGCCCGTTGCTTATAAACCCTAACCAATCACAAATCAAGAACACATCAGAACCTTTAAGAGGGACTGTACCTCAGGAAGCAGCTCGGTGTCAAACGAATGCAGATCCAAGAGCCCAGGGCTGAGCTCACTAGGCGAAACATCATCCCCGTTCCTCCTCTGGCTCGAAGACCTCGAGCTCAGCGCCGTCGGCGTCGAAGGCTCCATAAAGAACTCCCCGCTCATCCCCCTCTGCATGCTCCTCAGCATCCTCGAATACTCAACCTAAAAAGCCACAAATCCCCCCCCCCCACCAAATCTAAGCACAAGAAGCAACAATCAACGGCCGATTCAAAGGGATCGGGTCAGTTCACCTGCTGCGATGACGACTGAGCCCACTTGCTGCTAGGGTGTGAAGAAGCAGAAGCCGAATCGAGAAGGAAGTGATCGGATGAGAACTGCCGCTGATGGAGTTGGCCAGATCGCTGCCTGCCGCCGATTGCCGCTCCGCCGTTCATGATCCCTGATCTCCGATCGCTTCGATTCGATCGCCGGCGAGGTAGACGAGAGAGAAAGTAGAGCGAGAGAGAGAGAAGATAGAGAGATTGTTGGTATGCGTGGGTTTTATTAATTAAATAAAAATCAATAGAGGTAATTTGGGTGAGATTTCAAAACTTTGAAATGAGAATTTCTTGGGTGCGTTCCATCTCCCACTTCGTGTATGAGAGGGTCGTAGGTCCAGCCAATAGCATGCTGACACGTGTCGGTTCCACAGAAATCTCTACTTGGCCGGTCAATAATCAATCAAAAAAGATCACTCCGCTCTCAACTGTAGAAGACATGTGATGCTCTAAAAAAATAGGGGCCCACAGTGTCATCTTTGTTGTGAACCCATCTACTTGAGTTGGAAAAATGGGGATCTTTCTTCCAAGCCCTTCTCTATACCTCTCCTATCTCAGCTGATGAAGGTTGTGATCTCTCCCAGATATTGTCCTTCGTCGATCTTGTGCGAGCGGGTTTTAGTGGCTGAGATTTGGTTTGAGGGTTGAGTGTGTGGATCTCAATGGGTTGGTATCGACACCGAGCTATTTGTAAAGAAAGACCCGGGATGGGCGACCGCCGTAGGACCCTCCGACGATCAAGTTAATACTATGGAATAAGAGCAGAGTAGCGGCGTATTAAAATGAATTCCAGTTACCTGGGTCGTCTAAAAGAGGGGTTTATATAGTGGTCGCGTGGAGCAAACCGGCGCGAGATCCTCGCCATCAGTTACGCCCCCTCGTTACGCCCGCGTTGATGGCGGGATCCGCTCATTAATAGGGGAACGGGCCCGAGTGGGACACGGAGCGTGGGGAGGCAGATATCTCGTTTTGGCGAGATACACGGAGACATTGTGGGGGCACTTGGGCTCCGCGCTCTCGGTTGATCGGGGAAGCCGAGGAAGCTCGGCCTGTGGGGTGGCTCGGAGACGAGCCGGGAGACCAAGGAAGCTCGGCCTGTCAGGAGGCTTGGAGACGAGCCGGAAGGCCAAGGAAGCTCGCTGGACTGCCCGGAGGCGAGCTGTTGGCTGTTTGCTAGGTAAATATGGAAGGTACTTAGGGAGATCTCCGAAAGGTCAGATACGTCCTCGGAGACGAGGTCCCGAGGAACGTCCCCAATGCATCATACTTACTCCAGCTCTGTAGCCCCAGGGACACGTCATCCGCTACGTGTCGTGATCTAAGAAATTCCCACTTGTGGGCATCATCATTAGCCGCCCACTCTCGTTTTAACCTATTTATGGGTCGGGTCGAGAGTGGTCTACTCGGTACTCTCTGCTTAGTTCGGCGCCGAGATTTCTTCGTAGAGGATTGTCCGAGGACGATGGGGTGTTTGGTAGTTGCATCTATTCGATCTTTGAGTCCACGTGGCATCTCACCGTGCGCCTAAATTTTCGTGTGTATCCCTAATGGCGTCAGCGGATCGGTGAAATGATTGCGCTTTAAAAAGGGGACGTTGTTTCACTCGATCGTCAGTTGAGCTATGGGCCACGTGTCTGACGTTGGTTGGCGGGTGCGACAGGCTATCTCTGACTCCTGCAACGAAGAGACGTCCCCAATGCACGATCGCCTCATGGAGCCTTGACGGCCTCTAGGCGCGATGACGGCCTCTAGGCACGACACTTCGTTTTGGCGGGAATCGATCTGGGTCGTAGGGTGTTTTTTTGGAGTGTATAAATAAAAGGGGACCATCCCAAGGCCGACACTTTGCCTCAACTCTTTTTCGTTGTTTGAAGATTGATCGGCGCACCTCCGCTTAGGTCAGATCTTTTGTTGAATTTTCCTCGGCATACCCTTCCTTTGAATCAGGTAAGATGTCTTTGTTCCCTGATAAAAATTAGGAAATACCTCAATGAGGTATCACATGCTCGCACGTGACCAAGGGTCACGTGTTGACACGTGATAGTTTCCTATGATCTCCACTTTATAGAATTAAAATTCGAATCAAACAAAATATAACAAAACAGCTAAGGAAAGACCCCAATAGTCTTCCTCCGAGGTGTCTGAAGATGTAGCAGGGGTAGAGTCGGGCGATGGGGCTCCAGTTGCTGGGGCCAAGTCCAATGGGTCTTCCTCCTCCTCGGCTTCAAATAGCCGAGAGGATTCTTCTTTTACCGCGTCTTCTATGTCGGGCTCGCCCCCCAGAGTCAGGGCCGCCCTTGTCACTCTCCGTAGGGCGGCGACAAGGGCTCCCAAGGTGCACATCGGGAATACCCGTGATGCGCTCTCCGTCTTGAACCGTATAGTCGAGCTTTCCGGCATCCGGACTCGATTCCATATCCCCTCTGGCTATTCACTTCGTCTGACCAGAGCGGGTGAACGGGCAGACCAGGTGCGGGGCAAGGAGATTGCCCTGTATCTGGAAGCATTCCGGACAAGGATGCATCTGCTCTTCTCATCCGAGGTTTGTGCAGTGCTCCATTATTTCCGTCTTGCCCCGGGTCAGCTAGCGCCGAACTCGTGGAGGATCCTCCTCGGGTTTCTGGTCCGGTTGAAATTTGATCGGATCCCCTTCGATTTGAACCTCCTCATGTCTTTTCTCTGTTATAAAAATCACCCCGGGACTAGTAAGGAAGAGCCAAGCTGGGTGTATCTGTCGTTTAAAAAACGTAAGGGTAAGACGGCTGGGTCCAGGGTAGTGGTTGTCCCTTCTTTCATCCATGAGTGGAAGGAGAAGTTCATTTTTTCGGTCCTCTGGAAGGTGAGTATTGGCCTGTGCCTATCCTGTGGCACAGGGCTGATTGCCCGAGGGTGAGGCAGTCGAACGCCCCCGAGACGAAGGTGGTGTCTCAGTGGGAACCAATCCAGCGGGCTGATGTCCTGCTTTCTGAGCAGGTACTGAGCTAGGCTGGGCTCAGTCCTGCACGTTTTTTGGGTAAGTTAGGGTTCTTGACAATCTGTTTAGACTTTACCAAATTTCCTTTGCCGCTTCAATTTCGCTGACCTTTTTCTCCTGCGTGTCCTTTTTTGCAGAGCCCATGGACCGATCAAAGATTATGGCTGCCATGGCCGCCAAGGCCCAAGGAAGAAAGACCGGGGGTGCAAGCTCGTCCCGACCAGGTTCGAGCACTGCTCCTAGGCAAACTCCTCCAATCAAGACTCCCGCAGCACCTCCTGTCCCGGAGGAACGCCGTGTGGGGGGGGCAGAAACAAGCGCGGGACCCGACGCTTTAGGTTAGGGCGAAGGTGACTCCCCCAGCCGAATCCTCCCTTAAGAGATAGAAGCGGGTGGTTTCTCAGCCACCCCCTACCAGGATTCAAGTGCAGGAGGGTGACTTCTGCATAGAGGCGCTTTCGGGGCTATCCGTGGCCGACAGCTTGCTGGCGGACATGGAGAAGACGACTGGGGCCAAGATTCCCTGGGGCACCATGAAGGCCCAAGTTGCCGCAATTGCTCAGGAGGCAGTTCAGGTCGGTTGCTCTCTTTAAAAAATTTCTTAACTTTTATTTCCTCGGTTTCAGTTTTTTAACACGTTTGTCGTTTTCCTCAGGTTCTTCAGCACCGTGCCCTCCTTGTTTCCATGGAGTCCGAGGAGATAGCCCCGGCAATGAAGAAGGCGGGCGAATCCTCCTCACGGGAGGAAGAGCTTCTCCTTCAACTGCAACAAGCGAAAAAGAAGGCGGCCCTCCTCAACTCGAGATTGGTCACTGAGGGGCTGGTGGTCTCCAAGATGAAGGAGTCCCATCGGGTTCTAAATGAATCTAACCGGGCTATACAAGCCCAGATAGAGGAGACGAACAACTTTTTCAACGCCATGAAAAGGTCGAGGGACGATTTCCAAAGGGATGCCCGAGCACCTTCGGACGCGGCGAAGCTTGCTGAGAGCAGGGCGGAGAAGGCCGTAGAGGAGTATAAGGCGTCCGATCAGTTTTACCTTGATCTCGCCGACTCCGCGACCGTCGTGTGGCACAACGCTCTCGACGCCGTCAAAGAGGCCATGCCCGAGTTCGTCGACCGCGAGCTACGCGCAAAGTACCCTCTCACCGAGGAAGCGCCACAAGGGGCGGCGCCGAGCCAGTCGTCGTAGGCGAGGCGGTTGGCGGAAGCGTCGAGCCCGAGGTCACCGTTGTGGTCCCCGATGGAAGTGCAGAGCCAGGAGAGGTGGAGGTCAAGCGGGTAGCCTGAGCTATTCCCCCTTCTTCTTTTTCTCTTTTTAGAATTTTTGTAAGACTGAGGAGCCCACAATACCTTGTATATAATTTTGATCGTAAATTACATACATTTTTCATTGCTCAAGTGACTTCATTCTGCTAGTGCTTTTTAACTTTTTAGCTCGCAAGTCTTTTTATCTTGCTAGGGTTAGGCCGGTGTCTACCCTTTTTAGGTGACGGTCGCGTCTCGAGTACAAGTCAAACGATAGCCAAGTGTGGGAAGGTCGGTATCCTCCCTGCTGGGGTCAAAAATTGCACCATGGTTGACCAAGTCAAAGTCAAAGTCAACCCCAAGTAAGCGGGCCCAAGCTCAGATCAAGTGGGCCCTTATCCAAGTCGAGCCCCGCGGCCGGCCTCACCCATGCCAAAATGAAATCATGTAATAAATAATTTTGATGTAATTTTCATACATGAATGTTAGAAAATTGGGCATAAAGCCAAATTTTTGTAAAGCTCATGGCTCATGTGTAAAAGAAATGAGCACATGAGGCATGGGATGGGCAAAATGCCATCTTGTAAAGCCCAATAGGCTATATGTAAATTGTAAGCCTATAAAAGGTAACACGATGATGAAATAGAAAAAAGAACTTTTTCTCTGTTTCAAAAATTAGGGTATGTGCTTCCTTCTCCTTTCTCAAGATTTTAAAAACTTCTTTCCCTTTTTGAATTAAATCAAGAGTTTAATTCTTCCTTTTCTAAAAATAAACAGTTTTTTACCATCAAACCCTTGAAGAAGAACTCAGATTTTCCATCAGATCTAAAAAAGATGAGATTTTTAAATCCCACCCCTCTTTTTCTCCAAGATCCGGCCAACAAAAGAGGAGGAAGAAGGAGACCCATCTCCAAAATTCCCACCTTGGGAAGATCCAAGGCCTAAAAGAAGACCAAGGACCAAAGGGGAGAAGAATGGAGCCCCCTTTGATCATTTCCAAAAATTTCAGGGAGTTTAACTGCATTCAATATCTTTTGGTGTTTAACTCCGTTAATAAAGTCCTTTTTGGGAGTTCAACTCCAAAAACAAAAGTTTTCCCGGGAGTTAAACTCCTAAACAACTAAAATAATCCTTCTTTTGGAGTTTAACTCCTATTTCCGGGGCTAAAGCCCCTTCTTTCCGTCGACGCCCAAGCGTCCGGCGCCCACGTGCCGGGCACGTGAGGCGCTCACGCCCAAGCCTCCAGCGCCCAAGCCTCCAGCGCCCAAACGTCCAGCGCACAAGTGCCAGGCACGTGAGGCGCTCACGTCCAAGCGCCCAACGCCGGCATGCTAGGCACATGAGGCGCTCACACCCAAGCGCCCAGCATCCGCGTGCTAGACACATGAGGCGCTGGTGCTCACGCGTCCTTTGGACGCCATTTCCCGCCTCATTTTATATACACTCCACACTAAAAATACCTCTCCCGTTAGAAATTTTTTTCTAACGAGGCGCTGTCCCGCACCCCACAAGGGGGCTGCTAGCCCCCTTGACCCCCAGCCCGCTATTCGGGTAGCGGGACCCCCATAAACTCTGCGGGGATCCCGATATATCCAAAACCCCTCAATGCACAACACACGCATACTGCACATTGAGTTTGCATGACCAGTTTGACCCGTCAATTGGAGCTTCCTTCGCTCCAATGGCGAGGGGTAATTAACTGCAGCTTAGTCCGCGGCTGCCGGAGATTCAGATCCCCACGATCAATAAACCCCCGCCTACCCTAGGCAGGGGGAATCGGTAGTACGCCTGACAAGCGCGCGCGTATTCCCATCTCAATGGGGTGACGAAAAACACCCTACACTCCCTTTCCCTGAAATCGAGGTGACGATCGTGCTTCGAGTATGAGTCGAATGATAGCCAAGCGTAGGAAGGTGGGTATCCTCCCTTTCCCCGGAGTCGAGGTGACGATCACGCATCTAGAATGAATCGACCGACAGCCAAGTGTGAATAGATCAGCACTCCTCGATTCCCTCTTGGAAGAGCCGAGCATGAGTCTGTTTGGCGGATCTTGGATCCATGTCTTTGTAGGGCAGGAATCTACTCATTGTAGATGAGCCGAGCAGGAAGCTATCCGGTCACCTCGTGATGAGGGCTTTGGATCCACAGCGTTGTAGGGCAGGAAGCTACCCGTTATGGATGGACCGAGCTGGAACTACTCGGTGGCCTCGCGATAAAGGCTTTAGATCCATACCTTTGTAGGGCAGGAAGCTACCTATTGTGGATGAACCGAGCGATAAGCTACCCGTTCGCCTCGTAATGAGGGCTTTGGATCCACAGTGTTGTTGAGCAGGAAGCTACCCATTGTGGATGAGCCGAGTAGGAAGCTACCCGGTCGCTTCGTGATGAGGGTTTTGGATCCACACCGTTGTAGGGCAGGAAGCTACCCGTTGTGGATGGACCGAGCAAGAATCTGCTCGGTGGCCTCGCGGTGAGGGCTTTGGATTCACAGCGTTGTTGGGCAGGAAGCTACCCACTGTGGATGGACCGAGCAGGAATCTGCTCGGTGGCCTCACGGTGAGGGCTTTGGATCCACAGTATTGTTGGGCAAGAAGCTACCCGCTGTGGATGGACCGAGCAGGAATCTGCTCGGTGGTCTCGCGATGAGGGCTTTCGATCAACACCTTTGTAGGGCAGTAAGCTACCCGTTGTGGATGGAACGAGCAGGAATCTGCTCGGTGCCTCGTGATGAGGGCTTTTCGTCTCCCTAGTATCTTTTTGGGGGTGTCGTTCAACCTTCCGTGACCCATATAGGTGGGAATGGTGACCGTCGTAGATGACACGTGGCAGTACTATATCGGGAAAGTGCGATATTCCATGATTTGCGTAGATGCGCAAGTTGTAACACCTTAGGATGTGATTAGTGGCTAATTATACTCTAAAGTATGGTTTTTAATAAAAAGTTTACCAAATCGATTTTTAAATATTTTATCAAATTTAATGAATATTTTATTGGAATTTTTCTAAGCTTGCACACACATGTGCATGTAAACTAGGGTTAAAAGTTAGGTTAAACCATGTTTAGCAACCATGGTGGATAAACCCATTTTAATTAAGTTTATTTGGTTTTTAATTAAGGGTTGTTTTTTTTCTTTTCTTTTGGAAAAATCATTTGAATTTTTGTTGACTTGGTGAGAGAGAGAGAGAGAGAGAATGACATCATGGCCTTTCCCATACTCTCATTTAATGAAGAGAGAGAGGGGGGTTGACTAGCCTTAACTCTCATTTCCTTTTTCTTTTTGCCTCTCATTTTCTCACAACTCTCTCACTCTCACTCACACACACACAAGCAACAACAACAGCAGAAGAAGTAGCAGCAGCAGGAGCATCAGCAGCAGCAGCCCAAGCAATAGTAGCAGCAACATGCATCAACAGCAGCAGCAGCAACACCTTTTCTTCTTCTCCTCCTTTCGCCTTGCACCTAGGGTCAAGTGAGGTATAAAATCTGAGCCCAACTTTCTAACTTGCTAAACTTGTGTGTTATTTAGCTTCGATTAGCGTTAAATGTGTGTTTTAGTGCTAAAATGGTGATTTATGTGAATTTTTGGCCAAGTGGTGATTTTGATGGTTAGACTAACTTAGTTAAGTGTTATTAGGGCCAAGTAAACCTAGTTTAAACCCAGATTTCACCAAAATACCATAGGGTTTCATTTAATGCAAAACTTAACGTTTTAATGGAGAATTAGACCTTTCTGTGATCTGCTGTAGGCCCGGTTACTTCAGAGAAAACTGAGAAAACTGGAGCAAGTACACTAGGTCTTAGACTACACACATGAAGCACGAGCCCATAACCCCACACCCAAGCCGCAAATTTAATCGTTCTAGCCGCAATTTGTGGCCAGATGGGGGAATTAGGTGTTAGGGTTTTGCCTAGGAGAGTCTGCTTCATATTCTAGTGTTTTGGCATGTGCAACTTTTCACTTTTGTGCCCGAGTCAAAATCTGGAGCGATATATCGTTTTTCCAATACGTTTAGTTTGCGCGACACGTGTGATACGTGAGTGAGTTCTGTGTTCCAGCGTATCGCGACGTGTCGGGGTAGTTTTAGACGCGTTTACACACGTTTCAGCGTATCGGACACACGCGTGTTTAGTTCGCGACGCGAGTTTCTCGTTTGATTTCGATATCGCGTTTTTGCGAGATATTTGCTTATATGGATTCCTTGTGTAAATTCTAAGTTCGCAGGTGGATACGTCGGACGCCGCAAAGAAAGGGAAGCAGGTGGTCGGCTACGCTTAGCACGAGGCCAGGTGAGTAGATTTAACATCTACGGGAAAATCGCCCGTATGGCGTTAAGCGTCAGGGCGTGATAGGATATTTTAGTCGTAAATATTTATATGTACTATTGTAGCATACCTTCTTCTGTTGCATATAGAAATGGTAGTATATAACATCGCACTGTCACTAACGGTTCAAGCTGCACGAGCACTATTTGTATGTTACACTCACACCGTTAGTGATTGCCATGATACTCACACTATAGGATTGCTACAAATTATATATCGTCTTGATTTTCGCATTATTGATGATTGTCATGACTTGTCGCATACCAGTGCACACATATATTGATATCTTCATACTTGCGCACATGCACACTATATATTCATACCAGTGTACACATATATTAATATCTTTATACTTGCGCACATGCACACTGTATATTCATACCAGCGCACACATATATTGATATCTTCATACTTGCGCACATGCACACTGTATATTCATACCAGTGCACACATATATTGATATGTTCATACTTGCACACATGCACACTGTATATTCATACCAGTGCACACATATATTGATATGTTCATACTTGCACACATGCACACTGTATATTCATACCAGTGCACACACATATTGATATCTTCATACTTGCGCACATGCACACTGTATATTCATACCAGTGCACACACATATTGATATCTTCATATTTGCGCACATACACACTGTATATTCATACCAGTGCACACACATATTGATATCTCCATACTTGCGCACATGCATACTGTATATTCATACTAGTGCACACATCTTTGATATATCCATACTTACGCACATGCACACTGTATATTCATACTAGTGCACACATCATTGATATATCTCTACTTGCGTACATGCACACTGTATATTCATAGTAGTGCTACACTCATATTCGCGTATATATCCATTTGCACATCCATACCTACATACATACATATGTTACATGCATGGATGATATTGACTCGATTTCAAGAAAATAGGGACCGCATGAGATATTTTCAAAACTGGATTCTTTTAAAAGAGCGGTTTTCCCTTTTTACTCTTAGTGTCATACGACATATTGCATGGATTTACGCATTGAGTTTGGATTTATGGGATTTCTGGATTTGAGAACCGTGGTATTATTTTAAGAAAATACGCACTGTTTTAAAAACCCGGTTTCTCTTGATATGATATTTCAGTGCGTCCACCATGAGTTTTCTCAGTTCCTGAGAGCTTGTGTGAGTATACCCGATTCGAGGAGTGGTAGGCATCGATTGCGGGTACATGGTGGACCCGGTATGGTACCCCGGGACAAGAAGACTCGTATTGTTAGACGGTGAGCCCGGCGGAGGGACTACTACTTACTGATGATTGGTTGGACCTGGCGGTTATCTGGAGAATACTGATCAGAGCTGAGAGATGGATACGAGCCGACCGTACTACCGGGGCCGAGGGCCGATTCCGCAGACGGAGCCCGTGGGCCGATCCGGACTGACGGAGCCCAATATATGAGGGTTTGCGTGTCGATGCTGGACACGATTATTTTATGATATTTCGAGTGCCGATGTTGGGCACTCATGATTCTATGAGATTTACAGGATTTGAGGGCCGATTAGAGTGACGGCGCCTGAGTTTTACTGGGATTTGGGTATATTGATGGATATCGGTTATTTTCCACGTTGACATTCCGTGTAGACGTTATTTATTCCTATGCTCAGTATTCAGTGTTATACATCTCATCCTGTATCTGTAGTACCTGATAGAGTATACATGCTATGCACGATTATTGCATACCCTGCTCATCCTATATAAATGTTATTAGATTGCACATGCTATGCACGATTATTGCATACCCTGCTCATCCTATATAGATGTTATTAGATTGCACATGCTATGCACGATTATTACATGCCATGCTCATCCTATATAGATGTTATTAGATTGCACATGCTATGCACGATTATTGCATACCATGCTCATCCTATATAGATGTTATTAGATTGCACATGCTATGCACGATTATTGCATACCCTGCTCATCATATAGAGATGTTATTAGATCGCACTTGTTGCATGAGTATTGCGCATCCGGCTCATCATTTAGATGTTATCTGTTGGCATAGATTAGAGTATCGCAGTACGTGCATACTCGCGATTACCTTTATATGTTATCTGCTATTCACGAGTTGGCAACTCACCCCCGTTGTGCCACAGTGTTTGCAGATTGCCCCTCAGAGTATGTTTCGCGGCAGGTTGCTTTCTTGCATCTTTTGATACAGATACCACTGCAGTTGGCATGTGAGCCCTTTTGCTGATAGGTGGGTTTTTGTGCGGTATCTGTTTATTTTCCAGTTGTATACACCATCGTATCTAGTACTCTCCATCTACTACTTATCTATTGACTTAAAGACCAGTTGTGAGGACGATGTATATTATTTGTACTCTGGTGTCGAGCTCGTTGTGAGCCGACTTTATTTATGCAGTTTTATATTTCATGTTGTCTTCACTTATTTTGCTCATTCTTCGCTACGGCGTTGTATATTATTATCGTAGTGATTGTTTCCACCGTTGGGCGTGATTGCTCCCGTTTGGGATGCTTTATTCTTGTTATATATCATTTTACTCATATCTTGTCTTGTACCCGATTTCGGGGCTAGTTTTTACAAAAGAAATGCTGCCAAAATTTTTAAGATAATAACTTGACTTTAAAGGATTTTACTAAATTATTTAAGGTTTTCTAAACGTTTTAACAAATGTTTCTATTAAATGTTTTAACACTCATTACTTTTAATGGTTTTGATTTCTGGGTTTCGGCTTACTTAGTCACGTTACGCCTGTAGACGTTACGTGGTTAAGTGCCGGTCACGGGCCGAACTTTGGGTCGTGACACAAGTAGATCTAAGTCGTTGGAAGATATTTGTTGAGGCTATAAATATCGAAGGCATATTGGTTTCTTTCTAGCCTTGTATTCTCCGAAGATGACCGGCCGCGTGTATACCATCAGGGAGATCATTTCTCGTGACGATGTGTACTTTTATAACCTCGATCGTTCTGAGAAGACGTACGAGGCGGTGATAGGCCGCTTGGAGGGCCACTGCGGACACTTACTTCCCCGGCGATCTCCTCTCCTCCAAGTGTTAATTTATGCAATATGGAGGACTTCCCCGGGTCTGTATAACATCCTATCTCCGCAGTTAATGGACGAGGCGTTTGACAAGATGCATATGGTCCACGATCTTGGTATAATCTCAAAGAGCGGGCGGGATCGTTCGGTGGACCTTTTTCTTGAGAGTTTTCAGCAAAGGTTGGTCGTTGCATCTTACTCGGCGGACGGAATCCCCAGGGAGTCCGTGGCTTCCAGGGTCTACGGGTACCGTCAAAAGGAGCGGACAGAGGCTGCTTGGGCTCCGCTGGAGGAGATCTCTTCTAGGTATCACCAGCAATGTTTTCTTAACCCTCGCCTGTTAGTTGTATGTATGCCCTAGATGCCATTATTGTGCATGATTGTATATTATAATGGATTCTTAGACATATATAGAGAGGACTTTCTTGCTCGACATGATAATATGCTATCTGGTTGCTCTTTATCTTAACATGTACACTAGTATTATGATGCTGTATTTTCTCTCACATGTTGATAAAGCCCTTAGGATGTGTACTTGACTACCAGAACTATGATTCTGATCATACTAGTGGGGTCAGGGTAGTCCACAAGTTCATCATTTAATTGTTCCTACTTGTGGGAGTATCGAGACAGAGCATCGATATTTCAGAGTAGATTAGTGTGTACGTTTCTTGACCTTATATGGGGTGATGGATGATCCCATATCCATTGGTGTTTGACAACGAATATTGTACACATGTGCTCATTGGAGAATGGGTACACCGAGCAGGACTCGCCGAGAACTCTTAGATGGTATTATACCTTGTTCACCACCGAAAACGGAGATGGATCCGGGATGGATCATCTTGCCTGAATTTGGGGGCAGATGCTATTTGGATTTATCCGTCCACCTCTCCGAAGATGCCAAGTTAATTTATGGCACAGTGTATCGGAGGTTTGGACAGATGCGGCCGTTGTAACAGACTTCGTCAAATTCCCCATCGTTTCCGAGGGGGTTTTGATTGTGAGGACACTCTTCCCTGCAGGCGCAAGCCCCTGCAGTTAATTACGTTACCGCATCACGGTAACCACTTTCTCATGCTCCAGAAGTTCACTCCGTGTCGTGTGTGTTTGTTTTATTTTTTTATTGCCCGTGGATTGTATATGGAGACTAATTTATGTTGTCGCCCGTATGGCATGGATTAGTCCAAATCCGTATATTCTTAGATTTGGGTTTGGGTTGATTTAAGGATCGTTAATCTCGTTTGAGATTAAGATCAACTTTAATGTTTGTTGAGGATACGCTAGTCTAATTTAAAACTAAAATCTACTCAACAGGATTTTGGGATCATTCAGACCCAACAAAAGAGCATTTGGGCTCTTTTGCTTTAGTTTAAGGATGTTTAGGTCCATTGTTAGTTTAAGGACGTTTTGGTCCATAGCTAGTTTAAGGACGTTGCGGTCCGTTGTAGTTTAAGGACGTTGTGGTCCGCTGTGGGATGTGCCCATCGGTTTGTGAGTGCACCAAAGAGTTATGGGTTGTCGGAACCCACCACCTCTCTGAAGACGTTGAAGAATTACAACGACATATATCAGAGGTGTTGAAAGATATACCCTTGAACCAATTTCCAGATTGAGGGAAGATATAGGATGCATATCCGTCAGAAGATCATTTCGTGTTTGGGACTAAGACCAGTTTAGGAAGATATGAGCAGGGGGAGGCTCGATTGATTGGAGATCAAAGATGTTTTAATCTCAAGAAAACTTAGCCAACTTGAGGCTGGAGTTGACTTCCTATAGTGTTAAGCACTAGTATACGTTCAGCACTCACGTGTTCCCACGTGAGGTTCTAAAGCAGTGTTAAACACTGGATTTCGGGGGCGCTCACGTGTGGCACATGAGGCACCTCAAAGTTGGCGATGTTCAATGTGTTCTGTAACACCCGAGCCCAATACTACTATTTTCAGTTACTGTTTGAGCATAATGTGGTACTCATTTCATTTAATTTGCTTGTTTGTTGCTTACTGTAAAATTTACCCGGCAAAGTCATTTCTACATATAACAAATTTTAGCATCTAAAATAAAATTGAAAATATGCATCTTGGCCTACTTGACACCCCTAGCCTCGTGGTAGCGTCCGTGCATTGTGTTCTCGTCCCGTTCAGTAAAACGGGTAAGTTTGGATGGCTACGTGCACGCACGTGTGTCCGTTTTGAGAGTATGCTTTTTAATCATAAAACATTTCATTTTAAAATTTGGAACCCGCTTAAAATCCTATTATTTGAATTTCGAATTTTTGGACCCAACCCGGGCGCAATTTGGAAATGTTTCATTTGGCGCCAAAATCCCAAATTTTTTAATATTATTAAAACCTTCGCATATATTTTTCTAACTAATCTGATATCTTACTGTTCATTACCTATCTTTTAAATCTTTAAGTTAACCATATAATATTTTTACAATCTTTTATATCCTTCTCAATTTATTCTCTCAGCCAATCGCAACCTCCCCTTTAACCCCGTGGTCCCCACTTTCTCTCTCTCTCCACTTTCTCTCTCTCTCTACCCCTTATATATTCTCTCGTACTTCTCTTTATCATTTTTCTCTTCTTGCTTCATGTCTCGTTTCTCATTTCTTTTAACTGTTCTTTTGTTACCGGAATTCCGTCGTGCCGGTGACGTTTCTCGACGTTCCAGCGAGATACCCGACCCGTGTGGTTCCTTTGTTCGTCGTTTGGGTTCATTCCGTGAACCGTGCGCCGTCGCGAGTTTTCCCCGCCGACGGTTAACGTTCCGTTTTCCCGATTCGCGACCCATCGAGGCAAGTTAATCTTGCTACATACTATATACTTTTATAATCTTCATTTTATAATATTATACATTTGAAAATCTTATAGTTTACATATGAAATGTCGTTGAAAAATCGGATATGACAAATCTGAAATTTACTGTACACCTTATCTTATAAAATTCATTATAAATCATAGAAAAATCATTAGGATACGTTCTTTAGTTCGTTACGAAGCTAATTCAGAATACTATAACTCTATGAAATATTCACTAGCAAAATAAATTGTTTAATTAACGTAAAATGCAAATGAACACGTCTCTAAACTGCTGTCCAGGGAAATTCCAGCAGCAAACTTTCAACTTTGAATATTCATAACTTTTTGTAGGGATAACCTGAGATGCTTATACTTATAAAACTGAAAACCTTATTGAATTATCTTTGTTTTGGTATAAGATACGTCTCTTTTGGAGAACATTTGTTATTTTTAAGCTATTTTACAAATTATGGTGACGCTAAATTTCTGAACGGAACCTTCTTGTGCATGGTTAATCAATACATCTTTTATAGTTACTAATCGCTTTGAATATGCTATCCATATTAATATTATTATATCACATATTGTTTAGTTGTACATCCCACATTACCATTTTATAGTTTTATAACTTTTCGGATACCCGTTTGCATCCATCGCATTTAAGATACATATAATTGCATCCATAGATCACATCACTACATAATAATGTGATATTAACACTCCATGTTTAATAAATTGTATCCTAATTAATATTGGAACTATAAATGTAACCCTAATCGATAACTGTGCATCCATATCCTTGAAATTATATCTATTGGCATATCATATTACATGTTCCAGTTATTGTTCTGATAGTACTCATGCTTGTTTATTTATACACATGTTTATGTTAGTTTGATTATGAGCACCCACATGACATCTTGTGCTTCCTGACATGACCTGTTACACTTCCTACTTGACATGACATGACACCTTTATACATTACCTGGTTGACCTGATGTACCATGGCTTTACCTGTTACCTGATCTCATGCCTAATGCCGACAAACCCGACCATCCCTGCTGTCTATCCAGACAGACCTACTCTTACCGGATTTTTGTGTTGGCATTAGTCCTTGACTACTGAATACCTGACCTGACATACATAGCTTGGGGGTATGGGGAAATCAAAGATGAACCTGACTTGTAACTCGACAGTTCACTACCGTTCGAGTGTACACATTCCTATTCTGTGCCTAACGGCATGTCTCGGTTTCAGCCGAGAATATTGTGGCCGTGATCCCGGGTATGTACGGGGTAATACCGAGTGTACACTTTCCTATTCTGTGCCTAACGGCATGTCTCGGTTTCAGCCGAGAATATTGTGGCCGTGATCCCGGGTATGTACGGGGTAATACCGAGTGTACACTTTCCTATTCTGTGCCTAACGGCATGTCTCGGCTGCCGCCGAGAATATTGTGGCCGTGGTCCCGGGTATGTACGGGATACTATTGGGTTACATCGACGATTCATCAATTGATTTCAAAGACTTTAGAGTAGAAACCTGATAGGACAGTTCAGTCACCATTGCACATTACCCTGCTCTGTTATTTCTTAGTACTGCTTTATTCATGTTCATACCTGCATTGCTTATTACCATGTTCATATTATATTGTTGGTAGACATGACGCGCTGACGTCTGGGTTTTGCATGGCCCAGATTCTTTACCACTGTCGACGACTGAGCAGGAGTACTTCAGCCAACAGGCTGATTTGTGAGTTCTGTAGTGGTTAGTTCATTTATTGCATTTTATTTCCAGGTGTGATCCCGCATTACGGGACGTACCTTTCTATTATTGCATTGGATCATTTGCTTCCGCACTTATTTATCATTGACTCTGGTTATTATGGATTTGGACATGTATTAGATAGTTTATTTATCTTGTTCTTGATATCTCTACAGCCATAATGTGACTGTGGATGGATACTTCCTACCCACAGGTAGCATGGTTGGCTATGTCACGTGCTCAATCTTGCGTACTCTGGGAAGCGGGGCGTGACATGTTCAAGTCCCCATTTATATATATAAGTGTTAAACACTTAATTCTTGTGGCACTCACGTGTGAGCACGTGAGGCGCCCCAAAGTTGGGCACTGCCTTTTTGGGTTTTACTTCCCTCTTCTTTTATAAGTGCTAAGCATTTGACTCACGTGTGAGCATGTGAGGCGCTCGAAATGGGAACTGTTCTCTGGATTTTATTTCTCTTTCATTTAAAAGTGCTAAGCACTTATACCCTGTGGTGCTCACGTGCGAACACTTGAGGCGCCTTCAAAACGTGAGCGTTATTTTTGGATCTATTCCCTTTTTCATATAAGTGCTAAGAACTTGATTGGAGGTCACGTGGAAAACACGTGACTGCCCTAGGAAGCACTTCTTATTCTTTTTAAATGCTCGCGTGTGAAACACGTGCTCGATCTCAGCCATTCTTTTTTGTTCATCAGAGATGCTTACGCAAGAAACACGTGAGGTTTCGTTATAGCGTTGAGCATTAATGAATCATCAGTCTTTCTTTCTATATGCATGAAGATATTGATCTCATATTAACGATGCCGGGATCTGAGTTTAGAGAATTTCAAGTCTCTTGTTTTATAAGAATTAAATTCTTTTTACAGGGTTAAACCCTAGTTTTATCAGAGGAATTAAATTCCTATATACTTTTGTAAGAATTAAATTCTTTGAACTTAGTTCTTTCTCCTAAATTTTGAATCTGCATAACAAAATCTCCCTGATAAGAATTAAATTCTCAACTTGTGGGGAAATCTGTTTCTGCAGAGCTCAACCAGAGAAAGAACTAAGTTTTTTTTTTGAAGGGTTAAACCCTTAAAGAGGTAAAAAAGAGATAAGATAATCTCTGTATTTTCTTCTTACCTAGGGTTTTTTTTAAGAGGGGGGTCTTCTTCTTTTAGAGAATTGAATTCTCTCTCTTTTTTTTTTCTCTGTATGTTTCTCTCTCTGTTCTCTCCTTTTTTCTTTTTTCTTTTTTGAAGTCTTGGGTTCTTTATATAGTGGAGAGAAGTTTGTTAATTAGTTTTAGGAAATCTCTCACTGAGAGACCCTAGTTGATTTTGGGGGCTTTACCCACTATTGGATCTTTGATCTAAGGTTTCCTGTCTTACAGAACATATTTTCTTATTTCTTAAACAAGATTAGGAAGATATTTTCCTATGCAGAATTTATTCTGTAGATTGGTTATTTTTAATCACCGTTGGATTTTTAATTCAAGGGTGCTTGGTTTTAACAGAGCACAATCATTCTTTGTTTAAGAGGATATGAAAAATATTTTCCAACTTATGGGATCTTTGATCTGCCAACTTTATGTTTAACAGAAAATATCATTTCTTATTTAAAAGTTCAATAAAATTTAATTCTATGTTTAATCATCATTTGATCTTTGATCTAACGGTTCCTTGTTGAGTAGAATTTTAATTCTACGTAAGGACGTGCCCTCGCGTGTTAAACACGTGGGGCTCTTGTAGCCTAGCAATTATTTTAATTGCAGTGCTTATATGCGTTGCACATAGGCACTCACGTGTTAGACACGTGGGGCTCTTTGGCTTTGCAATTGTTTTAATTGCAGTGCCAATATGCGTTGTATATAGGTACTCACGTGTTAAACACGTAGGGCTCTTTTGCCTAGCAATTGTTTTAATTGCAGTGCCTATATGCGTTGCATATAGGCACTCACGTGTTAAACACGTGGTGCTATTTTTGCCTAGCAATTGTTTTAATTGCGGTGCCTATATGCGTTGCATATAGGCACTCACGTGTTAAACACGTGGGGCTCTTTGGCCTAGCAATTTTTTTAATTGCAGTGTCTATATGCGTTACATATAGGCACTCACGTGTTAAACACATGGGGCTCTTTGGCCTTGCAACTGTTTTAATTGCAGTGCATATAGGCACTCACGTGTTAAACACGTGGGGCTATTTTAGCCTAGCAATTATTTTAATTGCAGTGCCTATATGTGTTGCATATAGCCACTCACGTGTTAAACACGTGGGGCTCTTCGGCCTTGTGTAATACCTTGGATTGCGATTAGTGTAAATTGTGCATTAATGGGGTTTTTTAAGGAAAAGTTTACCAAATCGGGCTCCTCACATTTTATATCAATTAATTGATATTTTATTATTATTTGATATGCCTTGCACACACACGTGCATGTTAATGTGAGGGTTAGTTAGTGTTAATCTTATTAAGAGACCAAGATACCTTAGTTAATCCTTGCCCTAATTTAACCTTGCCTTAGATATTTTGGGTAAGGAAATATCTTTTGCTTTGGGTTGAGAGAGAGAGAGAGAGGTGGCAAGGTGAGTCAAGAGGCATTAATGAGAGCATTAATGGAGGTGAGGGATAGAGTGAGATTAAGCTTTTGTTTCACCCTTACACTCACCCCTCACCATTATTTCCCTCACCCTCTCATTCTTCTCTCATTCTCAAATATTCTTCATCTCCTCACTCCCAAACTGAACCCTCACCTCCCTCTTCACTAAAAACCTTGTAAAACTTCACAAAAATCCATGGAAAACACTTCAAATGTCTTGATTTGCCACTAGGTTGCCTTGGAGCTTGGAAAGCTAGGATTTTTGAGCAAGAGTGGCTAGGTAATAATCTCAAACTGATATTTAGGAGTTATTTTGTTGTGTTGCCTTGAAGTTATGGTTTAGAACACTAAAGGTAGCATTTTGTGCAAAAATTGTATTTTTAGTGTCAACTTGGTGTCTCTGTGATCTGTTGTAAAACCGGATGTTTGTTGAAAAAGTTCCGATCACAGTGACATGGTGTTAAGGTATAGAACCCACTATAAAAACCTGAGACCACCCCTTATTTTTTGAGCCGCATATTTAATGGTTCTGGCCGCAAATTGCGGCCAGAGTGAGGGTGGGGTGTTGGGGTTTGGGCGTAGGGTCTCTGTGGTTGTTTATGGTCTTGTGGTACTTGCAACTTTCACCAATTTTTAGTGTATCAAAATCTAGGACCACTTTACTATATTCTAGTGTTTTGTGTACGCGTGTTACGTTATCCGACACGGTTCGTGATCTGGTGTGCTGCTACACTTGGGCTGGTGTTGGTGTGTCGTTACACACGTTAGCCGTTAGACGAACACTTATGGGTCGGATTGGAGTTGGTGCGTTGGTCAAACGTCTTGTGTACGTGATATTGATCGCTTTCTGAGTTTTGCACTGGTTATGTTTTGTGTTAATAGGATCGCAGGCGGGGACTTCGGACGCTGCGAAAAAAGGGAAGCAGGTGATTGGATTTACCTAGCCCACGACTGTCGGTGAGTAGATTTAACATCTACGGGGAATTCGCCCGTATGGCGTTATGCGTCAGGGCTAGATATGATATGATATTAGCCGCATTTTTAGATTGCACATATAGAGATTGTGCATAAAACTTCATTGCATACTATTATTTGATGTGCTTGGACACTGCACTATTATTGACAGTTCATATTGCACGAGCACTGATTGTATGCCACTCACACCGTCAATAATTGCCATGATACGCACAACACGTATACATACGTGATATTGTATGGTTAGGGACATTGAGACATTGATTCATATTCTATTGTGCATATGACATATAGCATACCTGTATACCTACATGCTTACACATATGCCTTGCCATGACTACATGCTAGCTACACATATACTTGGAGGGTATTGTACCATTATTGACATGTATATACACATACCTAGCTTGATATAGCTACACATATACCTGGAGGGTATAACATCATTACTGATAGGTAGATACACATATTTTGCTATACCGACATGGTTACGCATACCTGGATATACCTGCATGTTCACCTTTATATGATGTTGCGTTTGGTTTCGGAGAAATTAGGAACCGCATGATATATTTAAATAACAGGTTTCAGTTAAATAGCGGTTTTTCCTATATATGCTCATATTACTATTTCATGTTGCATATATTATATTTCATGGATTTCGCATTGATATATGGATTTCATATGATATTTCTGGATGTTTTACTCCTGTGTATATATATCAGTGGTATGGGACGCTGATATATATACATGTATATATATATTAGTGGTATGGGATGCTGTTATATATGTACACCTAATATATATATATATATATATATATATATATATTAGTGGTATGGGACGCTGTTATATATGTATACCTATAATATATATCATCATAATGATCTATGCACGTATTTTTATTCATTGCGATATGATGGGCTGACGTGCCCGATATGAGGGGCCGATGTGCCCGATATGAGGGGCTGATATGCCCGATGTGAGGGGCCGATGTGCCCGATATAAGGGCCGATATGGGGGCCGTTTTGAGGAGGGAATTTGGGGATTTAGATTGTCTTGATGGACACTGGTTCGCCACGACGAGGATTCCATGAGGATGACATGTTTTACCCCGTACTCCGCATTTATTGATATGCACTTGCTTCATGTATTAGTAATACCTGATAGAGTACCTTTCATGACTGTTGCATATATATATTGTCATACTTATGCTATCAGATTACATATGATAGATTATCGCTGTTAGTACATACTTGCGATTACTGTATGATGTTATTTACTATTCACGAGATGGCAACTCACCCCCGTTGTGCCGCAGAGTTTTTTCAGGTCTGAGTGGTCGTGGAAGGGCGCCTTTTTATCTCTACTTTTGCGGATACCGCTACGTTTGGCTGTGAAGTCGTTTGCTATAGGTGGGTTGCGGTTATCCGATGATGTACGTTATATATTTCTTGTATCTAGTATTTTCCGTCTACCACCTTCATGTATTGACTTAGAGATGAGTTGTGAGGATCGATGTTGTTTATTCTTATGACTCTGGTTGTCGTGCTTGTGTGAGCCGGCCTTTATATATGTGGATTATTTCATTTCTTCGCTACGGCGTCGTATATCTGTTGTGGTGGTTGTTCCGCCGTTGGGTGAGATTTGCTCCCGTTTGGGGATGCTTTACTTTTATCTTATGTTTGTACCCGTTTCGGGGCTAGTTTTTACAAAGGAGGTGCTGCCGAAATTTTTATGAAAAACAAACTTAAGTTTAAAGTTTTGCATCGAGATTTTAAAAGTGATCTATCTTTCTTTCTTGTAATGGTTTAGATTGATGGGTTTTTCGGCTTACTTAATTGTGTTACGCCTGTTGACGTTACGTAGTTTAAGTGCCGGTCATGTGCCCAATTTTGGGTCATGAAAAAGTTGGTATCAGAGCGCTAGGTTTTACCTTTCGGAGTGTAGCATGACCTTGGTATGATGGAGTAGGTAGCTTAAGCAGAGTAACGTAGCGTGCGTATGTTCCGCGGCATACTTACGACACGGCGCTCCGCCTAAGTGACCTTATGACTTATTGCTTGAAATTCCTTCTGTGTTTACATATCCTTTTGATCCAATTTCGGTGTTCTTATCGAATCCTGTTTCCATTTCCAGCCTTTATGCTGCCAAAGACTATGAGGGCGCAGAGAGCGGCCGTGAGGGCCGAGATCAGAGTTGATTCATCTGAGACGAGGACTGACCAGGGCGGTACGCCCGTTGTGCAGGAGCAGATTGTTCCATCTTCGACAGACCATATGGCTATGCTAGGAGCTGGTATGCAGGATTTGCGCCAGATGATGGGGTCGTTAGTTGAGGCCATTCGAGCACAGGGGTAGGCGGTTGTTCCACCCGTTACGGGGACTGTGTTGGTGCCTACTGCTCAGGCGGTTGTACCTGCAGCTACGGAGGTGATCACCGTATCGTTATCGGAGTTCATGAGGCTGAGGCCTCCGGTTTTCACTGGCACCGATGCAGCTGAGGATCCTCAGTCGTTTATCGACCGGATGGCTAGGATATGTCGTTCGCTTAGATGCTCCGACGCGAGATGGGTGGAGTTCGTGAGCTTTCGTTTGGAGGGTCTGACCCAGAAGTGGTGCGAGTCCTTAGAGAAGGGCAGAGCCGCAGGTCTTCCTCATATGACCTGGGCTGAGTTCGTGACGGTGTTTCTTGCGCGTTTTCTTCCGCTGAGCGTCAGGGATGCTCGAGCGCGCAGATTCGAGTCGTTACGCCAGACTCAGGGTATGACGATGGCCGAGTATGATGTGCTGTTTATCGAGCCGTCTGTGTATGCTCCGTATTTGGTGGCTACGGAGGAGATGCGGATCAAGAGGTTTGTTCGAGGCCTGCTTACCCATTTGTTCCTCGCTATCAGCATTCAGCATTGCGACACCTATGTAGCAGCGATGGACGCAGCCCTGTTGGTTGAGGAGCGTCTTTCTGAGACGTCGGTTGCTCCGGAACCGAAGAGGGTTCATACTGGTGTTTCAGCACAGAGGCAGGCGTTTAGACGTCGTGACAGTTCCCGTTCAGATACTGGGGGTAGTGGAGGTCCGGGACGAGGACGGCTCTTTAGCTCTTATTCTCAGGGGAGTCAACAGTTTTCATATGGATGTTACCGGTGCGGGAGTTTGGGTCATCGGGTTTGAAATTGTACTGAGCCACGTGAGCATGAGGCAGCTGTACCGCAGGTTACCTTACTACCGCAGAGGGCATTTCCCCTTATGCCTGTTGTTGCTCCGCGTCAGACTCTTATGCAGAGAGGTCGAGGACGCAGTGGTTTTATGCCGAGAGGGCGGGGTGGTAGAGGCAGAGGTCAGCTAATCATCGGTAGAGGACAGTCTCGGGTGTTTGCCTTGACTCATCAGGACGCGTAGGTGTCCAATGCAGTGGTTTCAGGTACTCTTTCTGTATGTTCTTTTGAGGCTCATGTTTTGTTTGATCCGGGATCTACGCATTCGTATGTTTCTACGCACTTCATGCCGAGTTTGGGCCGAGAGTCGTGTTTGCTAGATCAGCCGTTTTTCGTGATTACACCTGTTGGCGATTCTTTTGTCGCGCGTTACGTGTTTCGGTCGTATGCCGTTTAGATTGGAGATAGGGAGTCGTCCGTCGATTTGATCCTTCTAGATATGTTGGACTTCAACGTTCTCCTTGGCATGGACTGGTTGGCAGCTTATTATGCGTCGGTGGACTGCCGTGAGAAGACGGTCAGTTTCAGTTTTCCGGGCGAGTCTGTTCGGGTTGTGCAGGGGGGCCATGGTGTCGCCCCTCACAGTTTGATTTCCGCCCTTTCCGCTAGTCGGCTTTTGAGGAGGGGATGTCGGGGATTCTTGGCTTTCATTTGTGATACTGGGGCTATAGTGGGGTCGTTGGACCGGGTTCCTATCGTGCGAGAGTTTCCCGACGTTTTTCCCGAGGAGTTACCTGTTTTGCCACCAGAGCGCGATATTGAGTTTTGCATTGATCTGATTCCTGGCACGAGGCCTATTTCTATACTGCCTTACTAGATGGCTCCGGCGGAGCTTCGAGAGCTCAAAGATCAATTACAAGAATTGCTTGAAAAGGGGCTTGTGCATCCGAGTGTTTCGCCGTGGGGAGCTCCTGTGCTGTTCGTCAAGAAGAAGGACGGCAGTTTGAGGTTGTGTATTGATTATCGTCAATCGAACCGAGTTACGGTTCGGAATAGGTATCCTTTACCTCGCATTGACGATTTGTTTGATCAGCTCCAGGGTGCGAAACATTTTTTCAAGATTGATTTGCATTCGGGTTATCATCAGTTGCGGGTTCGGAATGATGACATTCTGAAGACTGCTTTTTGTACACGCTACGGGCATTATGAGTTTCTAGTGATGTCGTTCGGACTCACCAATGCCCTAGCAGCGTTCATGGATCTGATGAACCAGATTTTTAGGCCTTTCCTCGACCAGTTCATTATTGTGTTTATTGATGACATTCTGTTCTACTCTAGGAGTCGAGAGGAGCACGAACAGCACTTGAGGATTACTTTGCAGACATTGAGAAGGCACCGGCTGTATGCTAAATTCTCAAAGTGTGCATTTTGGCTTGATCGAGTTGACTTCCTGGGTCATGTAGTGACGAGAGACTGTATTCTTGTGGACCCGAGGAAGATCGAGGCTGTGCAGCTTTGGCCCAGACCTGTATCCGTGACAGAGGTCCGCAGCTTTTTGGGCTTAGCTGGTTATTACCGCCGTTTCGTGCAGGATTTTTCGAGTATCGCTGCACCGCTGACCGGACTGACCCGGAAGGGGGTTCCTTTTCTTTGGACTGATGCGTGCGAGCAGAGTTTTCAGCAGTTGAAGACTTGGTTGACGACTGCACCCGTTCTCTCTTTGCCTTCTGGATTAGGTGGCTTTGTAGATTACAGTGATGCATCTCGAATGGGGCTCGGGTGTGTGCTGATGCAGCATGATAGAGTGATTGCTTATGCTTCTAGGCAGCTGAAGAAGCACGAGCAGAATTACCCCACTCACGATCTTGAGATGGCTGCGGTGGTCTTTGCGTTGAAGATTTGGAGACACTACTTGTATGGGGAGTCGTGTCAGATTTTCACGGACCATAAGGGCTTGAAGTACATCTTCCAGCAGCGGGATCTAAATCTGAGACAGCGCCGGTGGATGGAGCTTGTGAAGGATTATGATTGCGAGATCCTTTATCACCCGAGCAAGGCGAATGTGGTAGCTGACGCTTTGAGTTGTAGGCCCGGGGGTAGCTTGTCCCAGTTGAGCGCAGTTCAGAGGCATTCTTCTACGGATTGGCAGACCTTGTGCGATGGTAGAGTACAGTTTGAGTTCACTTCCACTGGGGGACAACTTGCTCATGTCCGTGCCCGTCCGTTTTTTCTGGATCGTATCCGTGAGGCGCAGCCCAGTGATGCCCGTTTGGTTGAGATTCTTGAGCTTGTTCGACAGGGTACAGTTTCGGAGTTCATGATTGATGACCAGGGTGTGCTACGTTGCGGGACTCGCTTATGTGTACCCGATATTGATGGGTTGAGATGCGAGATCCTAGAGCAGGCACATCAGTTAGCCTTTAGCGTTCATCCAGGTTCCACCAAGATGTACCGTGACTTGAGAGACATTTACTGGTAGGATGGGATGAAGCGCGATGTTTCGGACTTCGTTTCGAGGTGCCTGACTTGTCAGCAAGTCAAGGCTGAGTATCAGAGACCGGCTGGAGAGTTGCAGCCTTTACCCATTCCTGAGTGGAAATGGGAGCAGATTTTCATGGACTTTGTTGTGGGTCTACCCAGGACCAGTCAGGGGTATGACTCCATTTGGGTGATTGTTGACCGGTTGACGAAAGCGGCTCACTTCCTTCCAGTGAAGACCACTTTCGGTTATGCTCAATATATTCAGTTGTATATAGATGAGATTGTGCGTTTGCACGTTGTTCCCACATGCATTGTATCCGACAGGGGCACCCAGTTTACTAGCAGTCTTTGGCAGAAGCTTCAGGAAGCTTTGGGTACCCGGTTGAGTTTTAGCACCGCTTTCCATCCGTAGACCGATGGTCAGTCAGAGCGGACGATACAAACTCTTGAGGATATGCTTCGGGCGTGCGTGCTTGATTTTGGTGGCAGATGGGATCGTCACTTGCCGTTGATTGAGTTCTTCTACAACAACAGTTTTTAGGAGACTATTCAGATGGCGCCTTTTAAGGCCTTGTATGGTAGGAAGTGTCGATCGCCGGTCTGTTGGACCGAACTGTGTGAGAGTAAGGTTTTGGGACCCCAGCTAGTTCAGGAGACTACAGAGATGATCCAGCTGATTCAGGACAGGATGAGAGCAGCCCAGAGCAGACAGAAGTCATATGCTGACCGTCGTCATCGCAGACTTGAGTTTGCAGAGGGGGATCATGTATTCCTACGGATTTCTCCAATGAAGGGCGTTATGAGATTTGGGAGGAAGGGGAAGCTCAGTCCCAGATTTGTAGGTCCCTTCGAGATCCTTGAGCGAGTTGGTACTGTTGCTTATCGTTTGGCGCTCCCGCCCAGTTTTTCGGATGTTCACCCCGTGTTCCATGTGTCGATGCTTCATAGATACCTTCATGATCCTTTTCACATGATTCAGCACGAGACCGTTCAGCTTGAGCATGATCTTTCGTTCACCGAGCAGCCGGTAGTTATATTGGATCGGCAGGTGAAGAAACTTCGGTCAAAGGTCTTGCAATCTGTGAAGGTTCTTTGGCGTAGCCTGACTAGTGAGGAGATCACTTGGGAGGCCAAGTGCGAGATGCGGAAGAAATTCCCTCATCTCTTTGAAGGTACGCTTGTAAGAATTTTAATTCGGGGACGAATTTTCTTTAAGGGGGAGATTGTAACATCTTGGATTGCGATTAGTGTAAATTGTGCATTAATGCGGGATTTTAAGGAAAAGTTTACCAAATCGGGTTCCTCACATTTTATATCAATTAATTAATATTTTATTATTATTTGATATGGCTTGTACACACACGTGCAAGTTAATGTGAGGGTTAGTTAGTGTTAATCTTGTTAAGAGACTAAGATACCTTAGTTAATCCTTGCCCTAATTTAACCCTGCCTTAGATATTTTGGGTAAGAAAATATCTTTTACTTTGGGTTGAGAGAGAGAGAGAGAGGTGGCAAGGTGAGTCAAGGGGCATTAATGAGAGTATTAATGGAGCTGAGGGAGAGAGTGAGATTAAGCTTTTGTTTCACCCTATACTCACCCCTCACCATTATTTCCCTCACCCTCTCATTCTTCTCTCATTCTCAAATATTCTTCATCTCTTCACTCCCAAACTGAACCCTCACCTCCCTCTTCACTAAAAACCTTGTAAAACTTTACAAAAATCCATGGAAAACACTTCAAATGTCTTGATTTGCCGCTAGATTGCCATAGAGCTTGGAAAGCTAGGATTTTTGAGCAAGAGTGACTAGGTAATGATCTCAAACTGATATTTAGGAGTTATTTTGTTGTGTTGTCTTGAAGTTATGGTTTAGAACACTAAAGGTAGCATTTTGTGCAAAGATCGTATTTTTAGTGTCAACTTGGTGTCTCTGTGATCTGCTGTAAAACCAGGTGTTTGTTGGAAAAGTTCCCATCACAGTGACATAGTGTTAAGATATAAAACCCACCATAAAAACCTGAGACCACCCCTTATTTTTCGGGTCGCAGATTTAATGGTTCTGGCCGCAAATTACGGCCAGAGTGGGGGCTGGGGTGTTAGGGTTTGGGCGTAGGGTCTCTGTGGTTGTTTGTGGTCTCGTGGTACTTGCAACTTTCACCAATTTTTAGTGTATCAAAATCTGGGACCACTTTGCTATATTCTAGTGTTTTGTGTACGCGTGTTATGTTATCCGACACGGTTCGTGATCTGGTGTGCTGCTACATTTGGGTTGGTGTTGGTGTGTCGTTACGCACGTTAGCCGTTAGACGAACACTTGTGGATCGGATTGAAGTTGGTGCGTTTGTCAAACATCTTGTGTGCCTGATATTGATCGCTTTCTGAGTTTTGCACTGGTTATGTTTTGTGTTAATAGGATCGCAGGCGGGGACTTCGGACGCTGCGAAGAAAGGAAAGCAGGTGATTGGATTTACCTAGCCTGCGACTGTCGGTGAGTAGATTTAACATCTACGGGGAATTTGCCCGCATGGCGTTATGCGTCAGGGCTAAATATGATATGATATTAGCCGCTTTTTTATATTGCACATATAGATATTGTGCATAAAACTTTATTGCATACTATTATTTGATGTGCTTGGACACTGCACTATTATTAACGGTTCATATTGCACGAGCACTGATTGTATGCCACTCACACCGTCAATAATTGTCATGACACGCACAACACGTATACATAGGTGATATTGTATGGTTAGGGACATTGAGATATTGATTCATATTCCATTGTGCATATGACATATAGCATACCTGTATACCTACATGCTTACACATATGCCTTGCCATGACTACATGCTAGCTACACATATACCTGGAGGGTATTGTACCATTATTGACATGTATATATACATACCTAGCTTGATATAGCTACACATATACCTAGAGGGTACTATATCATTACTGATAGGTAGATACACATATTTTGCTATACCGACATGGATACGCATACCTGAATATACCTACATGTTCACTTTTATATGATGTTGCGTTTGGTTTCGGAGAAATTAGGAACCGCATGATATATTTAAATAACAGGTTTCAGTTAAATAGCGGTTTTTCCTATATATGCTCATATTACTGTTTCATGTTGCATATATTATATTTCATGGATTTCGCATTGATATATGGATTTCATATGATGTTTCTGGATGTTTTACTCCTGTGTATATATATCAGTGGTATGGGACGCTGATATATATACATGTATATATATATCAGTGGTATAGGACGCTGTTATATATGTACACCTAATATATATATATATATATATATATATATATATATATCAGTGGTATGAGACGCTGTTATATATGTATACCTATAATATATATCATCATAATGATCTGTGCATGTATTCTTATTCATTGCGATATGAGGGGCTGACGTGCCCGATATGAGGGGCTGACATGCCCGATGTGAAGGGTCGATGTGCCCGATATAAGGGCCGATATGGGGGCCGTTTTGAGGAGGGAATTTAGGGATTTAGATTATCTTGATGGACACTGGTTAGCCACGGTGAGAATTCCATGAGGATAACATGTTTTACCCCGTACTCCGCATTTATTGATATGCACTTGCTTCATGTATTAGTAATACCTGATAGAGTACCTTTCATGACTGTTGCATATATATATTATCATACTTATGCTATTAGAATACATGTGATAGATTATCGCTGTTAGTACATACTTACGATTACTGTACGATATTATTTACTATTCACGAGTTGGCAACTCAACCCCGTTGTGCCGCAGGGTTTTTCAGGTCTGATCATCAGAGTGGTCGCGGCAGGGCGTCTTTTTATCTTTACTTTTGCGGATACCGCTACGTTTGGCTGTGAAGCCGTTTGCTATAGGTAGGTTGCGATTATCCGATGATGTACATTGTATATTTTTTGTATCTAGTACTCTCCATCTACCATCTTCATGTATTGACTTAGAGACGAGTTGTGAGGATCGATGT
This sequence comes from Agapanthus africanus, assembly GCA_030015575.1. Lineage (NCBI taxonomy): Eukaryota > Viridiplantae > Streptophyta > Magnoliopsida > Asparagales > Amaryllidaceae > Agapanthus > Agapanthus africanus. The sequence continues at coordinate 82,872,035 of CM057344.1, read as the reverse complement.
TGTTTATTCTTATGACTCTGGTTGTCGTGCTTGTGTGAGCCGTCCTTTATATATATGGATTATTTCATTTATTCGCTACGGCGTCGTATATCTGTTGTGGTGGTTGTTCCGCCGTTGGGCGAGATTTGCTCCCGTTTGGGGATGCTTTACTTTTATCTTATGTTTGTACCCGTTTCGGGGCTAGTTTTTTATTGGGACCCGGTTCTTGCTCACGGAGCAAAGTGCCACACGGAACAAAGTGCCACGCCAAGTGTCATGTTAAGTGGGCGGGGGCCACCTCTTGAATCCGTGGGGCCACCTCTTGAGTTCGTGGGACCCACTGTAGAACAATGTGGACTCTTCGGAATATATTCCGAAAGGGGACAGATCTGTACTATAAATGGAATGATACCACTCTTCAATACAGAGACGCTTTTTAAGTGAACCGGCACTACAGGAGCTTGAGAACTCCGTAGTTAACGTGCTCGAGCCAGGGAAGTTCTGGGATGGGTGACCTCCTGGGAAGTGGCCCCTGGTCGGGTCCGGTTCGCCCCGAAGGACAAAACTGTGCGGCTTCGGCAAGAGTGGAAAATACTCTCTGTATTGAAGGTGGGGCGTGACAGAATGGTATCAGAGTCGGTTCCTCAATAGTAGGTCTGTGGTTCGAGGACGAACCATTGTTCAAATGTGGGGAGAATGTCGGGACCCGGTTCTTACTCACGGAGTAAAGTGCCACACGAAACAAAGTGCCACGCCAAGTGTCGTGTTAAGTGGGCAGGGGCTACCTCTTGAATTCGTGGGGGACACCTCTTGAGTCTGTGGGACCCACTGTAGAACAATGGGGAATTTTCGGAATACATTCCGAAAGGGGGCAGATCTGTACTATAAATGGAATGATACCACTCTTCAATACAGAGACGCTTTTTAAGTGAACCGGCACTACAGGAGCTTGAGAACTCCATAGTTAAGCGTGCTCGAGCCAGAGAAGTTCTGGGATGGGTGACCTCCTGGGAAGTGGCCCCTGGACGGGTCCGGTTCGCCCCGAAGGACAAAACCGTGCGGCTTCGGCCATAGCGGACAATACTTTCTGTATTAAACACTCAGGCACTCACGTGTTAAACACGAGAGGTTGTTTTAGCCTAGCAATTGTTTTAATTGCAGTGCCTATATAGTGCCTATATGCATTGCATATATGCACTTACGTGTTAAACACGTGGGGTTTTTTTTATTGGGGAATTTTCCCTCATCCTTTTTTATAAGGGAACAAATGCCCCCCAACGTTGCTCTCACGTGGCTCGCACGTGAGTGCAACGCTGTCTTCCTTCACAGCCGTTAGACTGCCTAGGGGAATGGGAAGATGAACCGCTCCCCAACATGTAACAACCCTAAATTTTCTGTACAACTTTCAGTATAAATTTTTCAAAAAATACAGAAAGGGGTATTTTTGCCTGAGTACAAGATATAAGTTTGTTTTGCTTTTTAATAGCAAGAAGGAGCTTGTAGCTCATTGGTAAGACCTTGCACTGCTGAACCAAAGCACCAGAGTTCAAATCCCATCACCCGCATTATTTTTAATATTGTTTTGTTTTGAATTTTTAGAAGTCCAAGAGCCTACACGTGCATAACTCGTAAAACCCCATTACACATATAAAACAAACTGACCCAGGGGCTATACCAAGCGACGAGGGACACGCGGCAGCGAGCCCCGGCCCGACTCGGCCGACTCGGGCAGGCGACTCGGCCGACTCGGGCCGCCACCGCCGGCCGAACTCGATCGGATCGCCTAGTTGCCTTCATGAAAGTTCTGCCTTTTGTATTCTAATAACCCCTGTATACTTTAATTTCTCTGCACAGTAACAGAGACATTAAACCCCCCCATTAACCTATTTTTAATATAATTTTCATACAACCTTTCACCTACCCTAACGCTAGCATTACCCTATAAATACAACCCTTAAACACCCTTCTCACTCACAATTCTGTCCAAACTCTCAAGAAAACTCTCTAGAATTTTATGTACAAGTGGAGTTAGCAAAGGGCGAAACTCCGGCGATATTCCGACGACGATCCTAGGAGCTCCCGGCGACGAAACAACGCACCAACACCTCCTACCGATTCCTCTCCATCTTCTCTTGAATCTAAACCCATAAGTCCTACCTCCCTCTTCTGTTTTCTATTCTTAAAACTTTTTTTACTAAAACCCGACGGAAGCGGAGTTAAATCCGACTTCCGATTCAGTTTTCTTTATAAAGTTCAATTTTCCTTAACACAACCATGTTAAACTCTTACATCTTGACTATTAATCATTAACAAAATATGTGAACATGTTTCATAGCAAAACATTTCATCTTGTAACTTTTATCGCTCTTTTTCACTAAAATACCATGTAGTTTACTTTCTACTTTAAAACATCATTAATGTTGCTATACCATTAATTAAATCACGAGGTAATGACCTACCTCCTCACAACACTCATATGTAACACAACACAATAGCTTTCGGGAACATAGAATACGGGAAAACGAAACTTTACATATAAATATCACTAACTATTAAAACCGTTTTCTACAAAATTATGTATTTTTATAAATCTTTGCAAAGCGCCAATACAACCCATTTTGGGGAATTCGACTGGGATGGTGCGGATTATCGCACATCTCTGGGCTTAGTAGTGCGAGATGCAGACCTCCGCAAGGAGCATTCGGTCTTGAGAGATTTAAAATACGAATATCTTAAGAAAATGTGATTTCTAGAAAATAATACATTAAAATTATTTTATATAATATATATATATATATATATATATATATATATATTATCAAAATACCTATTTTTGATATGATATAAATATTCCAACCTTTCTAATCAAAAGATTCATTTTACATTAAAATACCATGAATTCCATACAAGTTCAATATTACAATTAAATACCCTATATTATGAAATTAGGTTATTTTCACTAGGAATATCACAAATATAAAATCTACATCTATGACAACTCTAAAGACGATAATTAAATACTTGGGGTGTATTTTGAAAATTATACAAAAGTATTTTTACATAAACCCCCCTCAAGTTCTATAAATTACCCTAAGGACCCTAGTTAATATAGGTTTAAGCGGGACCAATCTCTTGAGCCTCAGGAAGCCGGAGAAGTGGGTGCTTGCCTATTTAAGGTAGATAACTTAACAACGGTGTTATCAACACGGTAATCGTCTTTGAAAAAGACACAAATCCCGCCGCCCATGTGCAGCGGTTACCGAAAATATCAAAACCTAATTCATGATTCAATTTCTTTTCAAATTGTTCTAACTCAGACTGAGTCTCATTATAACAATCTGATTTGAATATGATTCAAGTACAATCTACAATACTACAATTTAATATAATTCCATAAATCCATATAATCAATCCGTTCAAGCTATTCAATCTGTGTTGACCGAACCGAACCATAGATATACTTCTATTTACATGATTCTCCAGTTACATCCATGATTCTCCAGTTACATCCATTTACTGATATCGTGGTTTCGGCAAGTCATCCAATTATACAATCTATATTATAAGACAATCTACGTTGCAATACAATACAAACAATACAATCAAGACATCGTGGGGTTTAAGGGGTAGATTGGTACGGAAGGTGTTAGAAGTGACACGAGACTGCAAGATTTAAGACACCTAACCTGAATACCACGCCGTTGTTCCAGGCTTTCTAACGGAGCCTTGTACTTCCATTTACCTCTAGTCTCTTGCATATAGAGACTACTCTCGTATACACTAGCATCCTTCTGTACCAAGCTACAAATAACAACGTTAATACTAAATACAACATTATAACAATATAAGACAACTTTAAAAGCTACACTCTCTCTCTCTTACACTCTGTCTATTCTACTTCTATCTTATCTTTGGGACTTACCGAGCGATTTGTTCGCTGACGACATTCTCTTTCTTTCTTTGAATGTCGTCAGGTGTTTCGGATCTTTCAGAGATCGAGCCCAGCACTGACGACTTGGACTAGTTTACTGAAGATCCCGAGCTGTAGTTTTACTTGTACAATTTCCATTTCATTTCAGTACTTTCCATTTCTGTTATGCCATTGTTAAGGCATTGCTTTCATTCAGATGTATTTACTTTTCCATGCATTGTACAAAAGAATGTTAATAAATAAAGTTGCTATTTCATTATATTTGTCTCTTGTGTATGTTCTTTGTCACGCCCCGCTTCCCAGAGTACGCTAAGATGGGCACGTGACATAGCCAACCATGCTACCCGTGGATAGGAAAAATCCCTCCACAGTTACATTACGACTGTAGAGATATCAAGAACAGGAAAGTAAACTAAACTATCTCGTATATGTCCATGAGCCAGAATGAATGAGTCAAGAAATAATGATAGGCGGAAGCAAAAGATACAATAAAATGAAACACCTGGAAGTGAAACTGCATACCGACAGGAACTTCACCGCTCGTCTAACAGCGGCAATACTCCTGATCAGTCTGCAACAAGGTAGAAGAATCTGGGCCATGCAAAACCCAGACGTCAGCACGTCATGTCATCAAGCAAAAAAATATAAGCAGGGTAACATGCAATGCAAATATAAACATGAATGAAAAGCAGGTGTAACAGTAATATAAATCAAGGCAGTGAAGGGTAGTGTGCAGTGAGTAACCTAAACTGGTCTATTGGGTTATCTATTCTAAAGTCTTTGAAATCAATTTGAGTAATCCTCCATGTAACTCAAAGGATATGTCCCGTTACCCCCCGGGACCACGGATCAGGAATATGTGAACCAAGAGTGGTTCTGTCCCGTTACCCCCCGGGACCACGGATCAGGAATATGTAAGAGTCACGAATGGCTCTGTCCCGTTACCCCCTGGGACCACGGATCAAGAATATGTAAGAGTCACGAATGGCTCTGTCCCGTTACCCCCCGGGACCACGGATCAAGAATATGTAAGAGTCACGAATGGCTCTGTCCCGTTACCCCCCGGGACCACGGATCAAGTAATACCCTTTTAAGTTACACTTTAGTTTACACTTTTGATTTTCCCATACCCCCAAGTTGTGTATGTCAGGTCAGGTATTCAGTAATCAAGAACCAATGCCAACACAGGATCAGGTAAGAGCAGGTTTGTCTGGACAGACAACAGGAACGGTCCGTAAGGACTACATGTCAGGTTTGTTGGCATTAGACACGAGATCAAGTAACGGGTCTAGCCATGGTACATCAGGTCGAGTCAAGTAGTGTACGGTACCATGTCGGGTCAGGTAATGTATAAAGGTGTCATGTCACGTCAGGAGTGTACAAGATATCATGTGGGTACTCAAACTAGCATAATCATGGCATACAGAACAAGCATGTGTACTAATAGAAACAACAAGCTGGAATTTATAACGTGAAATGCAATCAGGTACAGATTAAGGTATGTAGATGCACAGTTATCAGTTTGTATTTAATAGATGGTTTCAACCTTACTTGAATACAGCAAAACACATATGAATGTTAAAATCATGCTAATACGTACTAAATACTCTAGAGATGCAATGATATATAAAATACGTTCAATTAATGCCACTGGGTATTCGGGGTAGAAACTATTTAAAGGTGCTAGGAGTTATGCAGTTAATTAGTAAGCAAATTAAACACGGATGTGGGTATACAATATGGTGCTCTAACATGCAACGAATTATGATTTAAGATCTGAGTCTACCATGATATATTCTGACATCGAAATGCAATAATGAAGATTAACAGCCTTAGATTCCATTTACAGTCTTAAACATGAAATAAATATATATAGATGTTATAGTAGCATGTAGCAAGATTAACTTGCCTAGACGGATCAAGAACGGGAAAAACAGAACATCTCACGTCGGCGGAAAACGTCGCGACGCGCGCACGGTACACGGAACGGATCCGAACCACGCACAGTGTGAACACACGGGTCAGGTACGCTCGCTGGGTCGTCGGGATTGCTGATGGCACGACCGGATTTCAGCAACTCAACGGAGGTGACGATGGAAAACTAAGAACCGAAGCAAGATCTAAGCTCGATCTCGGCTTGGATAGGGATGCACCCAGGTAAAGCTCGGCTCGAAGTTGAGACTCGGCCAGTATCAAAAGCAGGCGAGTGAAGAAGTAGCCACGGCAACCGTGGTGAAGAAGATAGCTACGACAATTGCTGCTGTGCCGAGAATGAGGCAACGTCGACGTGATCTGCTGGCTGGAGTTTGCTCGGTTAGGGTTTTCATGTGTTTGAAGAGCTCGGTGAAGAGACGAAGGTGAAGATCCCTGTAATGGAGGCTTGGGGGTTCTAGGTTGATGTCGGGGCAGAGATGATGGCCCTGGTTTTGGGTGCTGGGTTTTCTCGAGATGAACGAGAAGGTGGCGAGGGACACTAGATGCCTGAAGGTTGAGGGAAGGAGGAATGGGTTCGGGTGCTTTGGTCGCTCGAGGAAGAAGGTGCTGCTTGCGAGATGGGATTGGAGGTGATGACGACTATGGTGTTGGGTTGAGGAAGGGAACGCAGAGGTCACCGGTGATGGGTTTGGAGTCGAGATGGGGAATGAATATGAAGAAGGTCGGCGACGGCGATCTGGGTTCATGGGTTGCTCGGGTATGGAGGCGTGGGCATGTGGCGATGGAGGAGTTGAAGTGAGGAGGGCGACGGCAGCGGTGGGAGATGAGGTGATGGCTAGATATGGAAACGAGGAAGAGGGAGAAAGAAGTCGGTGGTGCTCGGAGGAGAGGGTAAACGAGAAGAACTGCGACGAGATCGGTTCTTGGGTTGTCTCGTGCACGAGGGTTTAAAACGAAGGGGACGAGGCTCGCGAAGTTTAAATAAGGAAGAAGAAGGAAAATATAAAAATTGTGAAGGGAGGTGACCATATCAGCTCGCGGTGACCACACTCGAGGAACGCACAGTAACTCCGAGAAGAGAGAGAAAGAAGAGAGAGAGAGAGAGCGCGCGCTGCGGAGGAGAGAGAAGGAGGAAGAGAAAGAAAGGGAGAGAGAGAATTGCGCTTGTGGGGCCCAGGGGAAAGGAGAGTTTTGATTGGGTGAAACAAATAAAGAGAGAAGTTAGTGGTGGGGCCGGGTGATGGAGACGAAGATTGATTGGTTGGGTAAAGAATTTTTTTAGGGAAAAAATTTAGAAAGATTTCTGGTTTCGCTTTCGTGGGTCAAAAGATGTGATTGGCTGAAAAATCTTATAGGCTGATTTTAAAGATTACTGGGATTTTAAAAAGGAAATCTCGTAGGTAAATATAATAGGCTGTAAAAATTTAAAATATTAAATAATTATAATTTGGCGGGATACAAAATGTTTCAGAATTGCGCCCGGGTCGAGTCCAAAAATTTGAATCTGAAAAAAATAAAAATTATTGGCGGGTTCTAAAAATTAAAATGAAGGATTTTATAATTAAAAAGCATACCCCCAAGAACGGACGCACGTACGTGCGCGTAGCCGTCCAAACATGTCCGTTTCACTGAACGGGACGAGAACACGGTGCAAGGACGCTACCACAGGGTTAGGGATGCCAAGCAGGTCATGACAAGTATTTTTAATTTTATTTTAGATGACTTAAACTGTTATATGCAGAAATTGAATTGTCGGGTAAATTGCAATAAGCAACAATCAAGCAAGACAGATGAAATAAATATCTCACATCAGACATATGATAACTGAAATTAGTAGAATTGGACTCGGTTGTTACATTATACCCAACTACAAAAGAATTTCGTCCTCGAAATTCCAAGAATACAAGAGATAGACGACAAACAACTACAAGAAAAGATGAGGAAACTTCTGCCGGATTTCATCTTCTCGTTCCCAGGTGGACTCTCCATGTGAGCGATTACCCCAAGAAACAAGTACAAGAGGGATAACCTTGTTCTTAAGAACCTTTTCCCTTCGATCCACAATTTCAATCGGTCGCTCCTCAAAAGTCAAGTCTTCTCGTACCGTCAGCTCCGAATGATCCAACACATGTGTTTCATCTCGAACATACCTACGGAGTTGAGATACGTGAAACACATCGTGCACATTCGCCAAGGATTGCGGTAACGCCAAACGATACGCTACTTCACCGACACGCTCCAAGATTTCAAAGGGTCCAACGAATCGAGGATTGAGCTTTGCTCGACTTCCAAAACGAATCACCCCTCTAGTCGGTGATATCTTCAAGAATACCAAATCACCCACGGCGAACTCTATAGGTCTTCTTGACGTATCTGCCCAACTCTTCTGTCGGTCTTGAGCTGCCTTCATATGATTCCGAATAGCGTTAACCTTTTCTACTGTCTGCACAACCAAATCTGGTCCCAACAATCTTCGTTCACCGACATCGTCCCAGCAAACAGGTGAACGGCATTTGCGACCATACAAAGCTTCAAACGGAGCCATCTGAATAGTTGCCTGGAAACTGTTATTGTAAGAAAATTCCACCAAATGTAGATGATCCTCCCAAGAACCCTTGAAGTCCAACATGCATGCTCTCAACATATCTTCAAGAGTTTGGATCGTTCTCTCCGACTGACCATCGGTTTGAGGATGATAAGCTGTGCTAAACTTCAACCGAGTCCCCAAACTCTCCTGTAAACTCCTCCAGAAGTGTGATAAGAACCGAGTGTCCCGATCGGATACGATGCTCACCGGTACTCCTTACAATCTCCTGCATGTACCGCTCCGCCAAAGTTTATGTTGATTGACCAACCCGAAAAGGAATGAAATGAGCTGCTATGGTCAAACGATCAACGATCACCCAACTACATTGTTGCCTTTCGGACTCCTTGGTAGAGCCGTCACGAAATCCATGGTTATATGTTCCCACTTCCACTGATCAGAAGTGGTTGCAATAAACCAGCAACCCTTTGATGTTCAGCCTTACTTGCTGACACACCAAGCACCTTGCCACAAAGCGAGCAATCTCCCGTTTCAAATCTTCCCACCAGAAATGCTGTCGTAAGTCTCGGTACATCTTTGTGCCTCCTGGATGTACGGAATACGCGGAACTGTGTACCTTCCTTCTTAACTTCTTCGCGGATGTCTCCCTTTGGCACACACAACGACTACCATATCGTAACGAACCATCTTCATGAATCAATAAGTCCGTTCGAAGTCCAACTTCAACCTGTTCTCGAAACTTCTGCAATCTTGGGTCCTGCAATCTCACTGCTTCAATATCCTCGATCAACGATGACTGTACTTGCAGTTTCATCATCTATCCCAAAGAACGCGGTAGCACGATTTCCAATCTCGAATCTCCGAAAGTCTTCAATAAGTCCCCTTGGTGCAGTCAACGTCAGAATTGCTGGTAACCGACTAACCACATCCGGCACAACATTAACTTTCCCGGATAGTACTCAAGATCAAGATCGTAGTCAGCCATCAGCTTCAACTATCTTCGCTGTCTCACAGTTAGCTCCTTCTGAGCGAACACGTACTTCAGGCTTTTATGATCAGTGAATATCTCGACCTCTTTCGCCCAAAGTAGTGTCTCTAAATCTTTAAAGCGAAAATCCCAGCCGCAGGCTCCAAGTCATGAGTTGAGTAATTCTTCTCATGGGTCTTCAACTGTCTCAACTCGTACGCTACAACCCCCTCATGTTGTATCGAACCACATCCCAATCCTTTCCTAGACGCGTCGCTGTGAATCACCAATCCTCCGGAATTGTCTGGCACGGTCAGAATAGGGGCGGTTATCAATTTCTGCTTCAACGTCTCAAAATCTGACGCACATCTATCCGTCCACACAAAAGGTACCTCTTTGCGCGTAAGCTTGGTCAACGGCTCCGCCAGACGAGCAAAGTTCTCCACAAATCTTCTGTAATATCCGGCGAGTCCAAGAAAGCTTCTTATCTTTGCAACGTTCTTAAGAATCGGCCGGTCTTGTACTGCTGCAATCTTCCCTGGGTAAATAGCAATTCCATCTCCAGCAACGATATGTCCCAAAACTTTACTTCTTCAATCCAAACTCGCATTTGCTCATTTTTGCATATAATCTTTCTTGCCTCCAAGTCTGCAGTGCGATCTTCAAGTGTTCTTCATGCTCTTCAATGCTCCTCGAGTAGACCAGAATATCTTCCATGACCATTACTAAAACTGGTCCAAGAGTGGTGAACAGATTCAGTTCATCAAGTCCATAAATATTGCCGGTGTATTCATTACTCCGAAGGGCATCACTAATACTCGTAATGCCCATACTGAGTTCGGAACGCAGCCTTGCAAATATCTTTAGATTTAACTCGGACCTGATGATATCCGAACCGCAAATCCAGCTTCGAAAATACCCTCGCGCCATTAAGCTGCTCAAACACTTCGCCAATGCGGGGGATCGGGTACTTGTTTATAATAATCACTCAGTTTAATTCTCGATAATCAACGCACCTCTTCCCTGTGTCATCTTTCTTCTTTAGTAGAAGAACTGGAGCTTCCCCGTTGAGTTGCTGTGGCGAAACCAACCCTTCTCAAGTAATTCAGCAACCTGCTTTCTGACTTCTTCCAACTCCACTGGTGCTATCGGGTAATATGCTTGTTGAGATTGGCGCTGCACCAGGAACAAGTTTAAGTGCGAACTCCACGTTTCGCCTCGGCGGTAAACCTGATATGTCTTCACACTTCGATGAAACTCTCAAATATAGCCGGCGCTTCTTCCCTATCCACTGCCATTGACGAAAGAACCTTGTTTGTCGGCCTAGCCCTAACTCGACTGGCCCGACAGAATTGCTTTTTCCAGCAAAACAACTTCCGAATGTCCGGGAATCTGGAGAATCACCTTCCCTTCCTTACAATCAATATGAGCGTGAAAAGTGCCGCGAAATCCCATTCCCAAGACGACAACAACGATAAGGAAAAGCACCAGGATTGAATAATCCTAACGCGAGAGAAAGCAAAAACGGGTAAGATACCAAGATGACTTCATCCGAAGTCAAGATACTGAAGAGGGTTAACCACGGTAAACATGATTCAAGCTGGCGATGAAACAATAACTGGTAAGCAATGAAACCGAGAGGGACAAGGTAGTACAACGATCATGGAGCATGGAAGTGAATCAAGACCAGGACTCCAAGTTACTTAAATAGAGTACCGCATTGTAACTATGCTGCAGTTCATGGGCACAATTACATAACTCCACCCGAGTCGCCCAAGTCCTAGAGACAACAAGGAATCAGGTTTTCGAGTCGATATGCAAAGGAAGTTTGCACATCGTAAAAGATATGATCAGGAAGAACTTGATTCAAAACGGTAAAACGGCAAGGTGGCAGGACATGTTTCCTAAACACGGGTATTCTGATTCGTGTATTGGGTACAATACCCAACTAAAAAAGAATCAAACCCGATTAACCTATATCCCATGGCTCTGATACCAAAAGAACCATGTCACGCCCCGCTTCCCAGAGTACGCTAAGATGGGCACGTGACATAGCCAACCATGCTACCTGTGGATAGGAAAAATCCCTCCACAGTCACATTACGGCTGTAGAGATATCAAGAATAGGAAAGTAAACTAAACTATCTCGTACATGTCCATGAGCCAGAATGAATGAGTCAAGAAATAATGATAGGCGGAAGCAAAAGATACAATAAAATGAAACACCTGGAAGTGAAACTGCATACCGACAGGAACTTCACCGCTCGTCTAACAGCGGCAATACTCCTGATCAGTCTGCAACAAGGTAGAAGAATCTGGGCCATGCAAAACCCAGACGTCAGCGCGTCATGTCATCAAGCAATAAAATATAAACAGGGTAACAGGCAATGCAAATATAAACATGAATGAAAAGAAGGTGTAACAGTAATATAAATCAGGGCAGTGAAGGGTAGTGTGCAGTGAGTAACCTAAACTGGTCTGTTGGGTTATCTATTCTAAAGTCTTTGAAATCAATTTGAGTAATCCTCCATATAACTCAAAGGATATGTCCCGTTACCCCCCGGGACCACAGATCAGGAATATGTGAACCAAGAGTGGTTCTGTCCCGTTACCCCCCGGGACCACGGATCAGGAATATGTAAGAGTCACGAATGGCTCTGTCCCGTTACCCCCCGGGACCACGGATCAAGAATATGTAAGAGTTACGAATGGCTCTGTCCCGTTACCCCCCGGGACCACGGATCAAGTAATACCCTTTTAAGTTACACTTTAGTTTACACTTTTGATTTCCCCATACCCCCAAGTTGTGTATGTCAGGTCAGGTATTCAGTAATCAAGAAACAATGCCAACACATGATCAGGTAAGAGCAGATTTGTCTGGACAGACAACAGGAACGGTCCGTGAGGACTACATGTCAGGTTTGTTGGCATTAGACACGAGATCAAGTAACGGGTCAAGCCATGGTACATCAGGTCGAGTCAAGTAGTCTACGGTACCATGTCGGGTCAGGTAATGTATAAAGGTGTCATGTCACGTCAGGAGTGTACAAGATATCATGTGGGTACTCAAACTAGTATAATCACGGCATACAGAACAAGCATGTGTACTAATAGAAACAACAAGCTGGAATTTATAACGTGAAATGCAATCAGGTACAGATTAAGGTATGTAGATGCACAGTTATCAGTTTGTATTTAATAGATGGTTTCAACCTACTTGAATACAGCAAAACACATATGAATGTTAAAATCATGCTAATACGTACTAAATACTCTAGAGATGCAATGATATATAAAATACGTTCAATTAATGCCACTGGGTATTCGGGGTAGAAACTATTTAAAGGTGCTAGGAGTTATGCAGTTAATTAGTAAGCAAATTAAACACGGATATGGGTATACAATATGGTGCTCTAACATGCAACGAGTTATGATTTAAGATCTGAGTCTACCATGATATATTCTGACATCGAAATGCAATAATGAAGATTAACAGCCTTAGATTCCATTTACAGTCTTAAACATGAAATAAATATATATAGATGTTATAGTAGCATGTAGCAAGATTAACTTGCCTGGACGGATCAAGAACGGGAAAAACAGAACATCTCATGTCGGCGGAAAACGTCGCGACGCGCGCACGGTACACGGAACGGATCCGAACCACGCACAGTGTGAACACACGGGTCAGGTACGCTCGCTGGGTCGTCGGGATTGCTGATGGCACGACCGAATTTCAGCAACTCAACGGAGATGACGATGGAAAACTAAGAACCGAAGCAAGATCTAAGCTCGATCTCGGCTTGGATAGGGATGCAGCCAGGTAAAGCTCGGCCCAAAGTTGAGACTCGGCCAGGATCAAAAGCAGGCGAGTGAAGAAGTAGCCACGGCAACCGTGGTGAAGAAGATGGCTACGACAATTGCTGCTGTGCCGAGAATGAGGCAACGTCGACGTGATCTGCTGGCTGGAGTTTGCTCGGTTAGGGTTTTCACGTGTTTGAAGAGCTCGGTGAAGAGACGAAGGTGAAGATCCCTGTAATGGAGGCTTGGGGGTTCTAGGTTGATGTCGGGGTAAGAGATGATGGCCCCGGTTTTGGGTGCTGGGTTTTCTCGAGATGAACGAGAAGGTGGTGAGGGACACTAGATGCCTGAAGGTTGAGGGAAGGAGGAATGGGTTCGGGTGCTTTGGTCGCTCGAGGAAGAAGGTGCTGCTTGCGAGGTGGGATTGGAGGTGATGAAGACTATGGTGTTGGGTTAAGGAAGGGAACGCAGAGGTCACCGGTGATGGGTTTGGAGTCGAGATGGGGAATGAATATGAAGAAGGTTGGTGATGGCGATCTGGGTTCATGGGTTGCTCGGGTATGGAGGCGTGGGCATGTGGCGATGGAGGAGTTGAAGTGAGGAGGGCGACGGTAGCGGTAGGAGATGAGGTGATGGCTAGATATGGAAACGAGGAAGAGGGAGAAGGAAGTCGGTGGTGCTCGAAGGAGAGGGTAAACGAGAAGAACTGCGACGAGATCGGTTCTTGGGTTGTCCCATGCACGAGGGTTTAAAACGAAGGGGACGAGGCTCGCGAAGTTTAAATAAGGAAGAAGAAGGAAAATATAAAAATTGTGAAGGGAGGTGACCATATCAGCTCGCGGCGACCACACTCGAGGAACGCACAGTAACTCCGAGAAGAAAGAGAAAGAAGAGAGAGAGAGAGAGAGCGCGCTGCGGAGGAGAGAGAAGGAGGAAGAGAAAGAAAGGGGAGAGAGAATTGCGCTCGTGGGGCCCAGGGGAAAGGAGAGTTTTGATTGGGTGAAACAAATAAAGAGAGAAGTTAGTGGTGGGGCCGGGTGATGGAGACGAAGATTGATTGGTTGGGTAAAGAATTTGTTTAGGGAAAAAATTTAGAAAGATTTCTGGTTTCGCTTTCGTGGGTCAAAAGATGTGATTGGCTGAAAAATCTTATAGGCTAATTTTAAAGATTACTGGGATTTTAAAAAGGAAATCTCGTTGGTAAATATAATAGGCTGTAAAAATTTAAAATATTAAATAATTATAATTTGGCGGGATACAAAATGTTTCAGAATTGCGTCCGGGTCGAGTCCAAAAATTTGAATTTGAAAAAAATAAAAATTATTGGCGGGTTCCAAAAATTAAAATGAAGAATTTTATAATTAAAAAGCATACCCCCAAGAACGGACGCACGTACGTGCGCGTAGCCGTCCAAATATGTCCGTTTCACTGAACGGGACGATAACACAGTGCAAGGACGCTACCACAGGGTTAGGGATGCCAAGCAGGTCATGACAAGTATTTTTAATTTTATTTTAGATGACTTAAACTGTTATATGCAGAAATTGAATTGTCGGGTAAATTGTAATAAGCAATAATCAAGCAAGACAGATGAAATAAATATCTCACACCAGACATATGATAACTGAAATTAGTAGAATTGGACTCGGTTGTTACATTCTTTTATATTACTTAGATACGCTTAGCGTATTTATTTCAGAGTAGAAACGTAGCGGCCTCGTCACGTTCTCTACCCGTATACTGGGAAGCGGGACGTGACAGGTTTTGTTAGTTGCCCATGCAGGTCAGAGCTGTATAGAACTCTACCATGCAATTCTGTTCTGCGTGAATAACCTAAGCAATATAACACAAGAATCAGCAACTAAAACATTCTTTACAATTCATGTTCCTTGAATCTTATCATTTTATATATTTTGAATCTATCCTAACCAAAATTTTTCATTCAAGGTTATGGATTCCCCAAACAACACAGCTCCAACTTCAACAACACTCCACCTCCACTACCAATCACACCTGCCCTCCTTCCTCCGCTCAACGAGCAGACGGTTCTCTTGAGGCGATCCGCAGCCTCTTAAAGGGACAGCAGCAGTAGACTGCTCTTTTAATGAACCGTCCCGAGGCAGAAACACCTGGGGTGAAGCAATTTAGGGCTTTGCACCCCAAACAGTTTGCAGGAAAGGAGAGCCCACTAGAAGCTGAGGAGTGGGCTCAGAGTATCGAAAATGATCTGGCCGCAGCACAAGCGCCAGAAATAGCTTGGGTCTGTGTTGCGAAACTGCATCTCACGGACACTGTACGGGTTTGGTGGAAGGCGGAAGAAAGCCGTCTTGATCAACCCATAGAATGGAAGACTTTCCGCGACATGTTCGACGCAAAGTACTTCCCTGAGACTGCCAGGTTCGACATGGAACAGCAATTCATCCATCTGCAACAAGGTTCAATGTGGACCAAGTCGGTAGATGAATATGACGCTGAGTTCACCATGCTCAGTCGATTTGCGGCACACCTAATACCGATGGATGAGATCAGAGCCCGTCGATTTCAACAAGGTTTAGATTCGGAGATCCAGGCTGCACTGGCCACAGGTGATTTTTTGACTCATGAATCGGCTCTGAATGCTGCCCGAAGATACGAGGCAGTAGTAAAGAGAAAGGGCAGACCTCAATCTGCGGGAGTGAAATGCCCTGCCAATCAGATGGAAAGAGGAGCCTCTACAAGACAAACCGTTGAACCGAGGAGACCGGAAGTAACAGATAACCAGCTAAGTCCCGATTTTTGATTTTATTGCAAGAGGGATGGACACTTGTGGAAGGACTGTAGGTGCGCAAAAGGTCTATGCTTAGTGTAGGGTGTTTTTCGTCACCCTATTGAGATGGGAATACGCGCGCGCTTGTCAGGCGTATACTACAGATTCCTCCTGCCTAGGATAGGCCGGGGTTTATTGATTGTGGGGATTCGAATCTCCGGCAGCCGCGGACTAAGCTGCCGTTAATTACCCCACGCCTTTGAGGCGAGAGAACCTCCGATTAACGGGTTAAACTGGTCATGCAAACTCAATGTGCAGTGTACGTGTGTTTTGTTTTGGAGGGGGGTTTAAATATATCGGGAGCCACGCAGAGTTTTTACGGGGGTCCCGCTACCCGGATAGCGGGCTGGGGGTCAAGAGGGCTAGCAGCCCCCTTGCGGGATGCTGGGCAGCGCCCCGTTAGAATTTTTTTTCTAACAGGGACAGTGTCGTGGAGTATGTGTGTATGCACATATGTATACATATGTATATATACATATGTGTGTGTGTGTATACATAAAAAAAAGAGGGGGAAAAGGCATCCAAAGGATGCGTGGGGGCAGCACCTTGGGCGCTGTGCGCCTAGGTGCTGTGCGCTCAGGCGCTAGAGTGCCACGTGTCGGCACGTGGGCGCTCTGCGCTTGAGCGCTGGGTGCTTGAGCGCAAGCACGCCACGTGTCAGCACGTGGGCGCTTTGCGCTTCAGCGCCTAACGCTCGAGCGCAAGTGCGCCACGTGTCGGCATGTGGGCGACTTGCGCTTGAGCGCTTGCGCTGGAGCGCAAGCGCGCCATGTGTCGACACGGGGGCGACTTGCACCTGAGTGCTTGCGCTTGAGCTTAAACGCGCCACGTGTCAGCACCGGGGCGACTTGCGCTCGAGCGCAAGCGCGCCACGTGTCGGCACCGGGGCGACTTGCGCTCGTGCGCTTCCGCTTGAGCGCAAGCGCGCCACGTGTCGGCACGTGGGCGCTCTGCGCTTGAGCGCAAGCACGCCACGTGTCGGCACACGGGCGCTCTGCGCTTGAGCGCCGGCGAGAAAAAGAGGCTTTTAGCCTAAAAAAATTTCTCGGAAGAGAAATCAAAGAGGAGTTGGACTCCTGAGTGTGTTTTTGGGGTTAATGGAATGGGTTCTTCTTCTTCCTCCTCTGTTAGCTGGATCTTGAAGATCAAGAGATGTGAGATCTCAAAATCTCTCCTTTTTGGGATCTAAAGACAGATCCAAGTTCCCCTTCGTGGGTTTGGTGGTGAAAAACTATCTTGTTTTTGAAAAGGAAGAGTAAAACTCTTGATTTAATTCAAAAGAAAGAAGAAGGTTTGAGACCTTCAGAAAAGGGAAAGAAATACAAACCCTAGGTTTTTTTTGAGAGAATGAAAGTGTTCTTCTTTTATTCATCATCATTTTGCCTTATATAGGCTTACATATTTGCATATAGCCCCATGGGCTTTACAAAAATGGCGTTTTGCCCATCCCATGGCTCATGTGCCATTTCTTTTTGCACATAAGCCATGGGCTTACAAGAATTTTGGCTTTATGCCCATTTTGTTTACATTCATGCATAAAAAATTACATAAAAATTATTTATGACATGATTTCGTTGTTGGCATGGGGAGGCTGGTCGCAGGCTCGTCATGGGCCCGCTTGACCTGGGCTTGGGCTCACCTAACTTGGAGGGTTGACCTTGACTTTGACTAGGTCAACCGGGGTGTAAATTTTTACCCCAACAAATTGCCCCCTATCAATAAATGCACACAGCATATGTGGGTCGTGTGCATGAAATTGATGGATCTTCTTTTGCGTGGAGGTGACTTGCTTTGGTTCCCACTTTTTGGGATGCACTGCTTTTTTTTACGACATGGACGGTCGACGCTTGACGCGTCTCCGAGACGGAGTATCCGTGGTAGACGTTTCCCTGGCCCGGAGCGATCTGGTTCCTGCTTTGTCGGAAGCCTGCACTGCCCTTTTTGCGACACGGACGGTCGACGCTCTGATCCGGAGCGATTTGGTTCCCGATTTGTGGGAAGCCCGCACTGCCCTTTTTAC
The DNA here is from genome assembly GCA_030015575.1 of Agapanthus africanus. Taxonomy (NCBI): domain Eukaryota; kingdom Viridiplantae; phylum Streptophyta; class Magnoliopsida; order Asparagales; family Amaryllidaceae; genus Agapanthus; species Agapanthus africanus. The sequence continues at coordinate 82,854,051 of CM057344.1, read as the reverse complement.
GACGTGGACGGTCGACGCTCTGATCCGGAGCGATTTGGTAGACGTGTCCCCTGCACGGAGTGTCGCTGGTCGACGTTTCCTCGAGGCGGAGTGTCGCTGGTTGACGTGTCCCCGGCACGGAGTGTCTGCTTGACGTTTCCCCGGCACGGAGTGTCTTTGTCGGACATTTCCCTGATGCGGAGTGTCTGTGTTGGACGTTTCCCCGATGTAGAGTGTCGCTTGCTGATGTGTCCCCGGCACGGAGTGTCAGTTTGACGTTTCCCCGGCACGGAGTGTCGTTGTTGGACGTTTCCCTGATGCGGAGTGTCTGTGTTGGACGTGTCCCCGATGCAGAGTGTCGCTGGTTGACGTTTCCCTGATGCGGAGTATCTGTGTTGGACGTTTCCCCGATGCAGAGTGTCGCTGGTTGAACGTGTCCCCGGCACGGAGTGTCTGCTTGACGTTACCCCGACACGGAGTGTCTGCTTGACGTTTCCCCGGCACGGAGTGTCGCTGATCGACTTTTCCCCGGCGCGGAGTGTCGGTGGTTGACTTTTTCCCGGCACGGAGTGTCGCTGATCGACTTTTCCCCGGCGCGGAGTGTCGGGTTGACTTTTCCCCGGCACGGAGTGTCGCTGATCGACTTTTCCCCGGCGCGGAGTGTCGGGTTGACTTTTCCCCGGCACGGAGTGTCGCTGATCGACTTTTCCCCGGCGCGGAGTGTCGCTGGTTGACTTTTCCCTGGCACGGAGTGTCGCTGATCGACTTTTCCCCGGCGCGGAGTGTCGGGTTGACTTTTCCCCGGCATGGAGTGTCGCTGATCGACTTTTCCCCGGCACGGAGTGTCGCTGGTTGACTTTTCCCCGTCGCGGAGTGTCGCTGATCGACTTTTCCCCGGCGCGGAGTGTTGGGTTGACTTTTCCCCGGCGCGGAGTGTCGCTGGTCGACTTTTCCCCGGCGCCGAGTGTTGCTGGTGGACTTTTCCCGGCACGGAGTGGCGCTGATCAACTTTTCCCCGGCGCGGAGGGTCGCTGGTTGACTTTCCCCCGGCACGGAGTGTCGCTGATCGACTTTTCCCCGGCGCGGAGTGTCAGGTTGACTTTTCCCCGGTGCGGAGTGTCGCTGATCGACTTTTCCCCGGCGCGGAGTGTCGGGTTGACTTTTCCCCGGCATGGAGTGTCGCTGATCGACTTTTCCCCGGCACGGAGTGTCGGGTTGACTTTTCCCCGGCACGGAGTGTCGTTGATCGACTTTTCCCCGGCGCGGAGTGTCGGGTTGACTTTTCCCCGGCGCGGAGTGTCGCTGATCGACTTTTCCCCGGCACGGAGTGTTGCTGGTTGACTTTTCCCCGGCGCGGAGTGTCGCTGATCGACTTTTCCCCGGTGCGGAGTGTCGGGTTGACTTTTCCCCGGTGCGGAGTGTCGGGTCGACTTTTCCCCGGCACGGAGTGTCGCTGATCGACTTTTCCCCGGCGCGGAGTGTCGCTGGTGGACTTTTCCCCGGCACGGAGTGTCGCTGGTCGACTTTTCCCCGGCACGGAGTGTCGCTGATCGACTTTTCCCCGGCACGGAGTGTCGCTGATCGACTTTTTCCCGGCGCGGAGTGTCGCTGATCGACTTTTTCCCGGCGCGGAGTGTCGCTGGTCGACTTTTCCCCGGCGCGGAGTGTCGCTGGTGGACTTTTCCCCGGCGTGGAGTGTCGCTGGTTGACTTTTCCCCGGCACGGAGTGTCGCTGATCGACTTTTCCCCGGCGCGGAGTGTCGGGTTGACTTTTCCCCGACACGGAGTGTCGCTGATCGACTTTTCCCCGGCGCGGAGTGTCGGTGGTTGACATTTCCCCGGCATGGAATGTCGCTGATCGACTTTTCCCCGGCGCGGAGTGTCGGGTTGACTTTTCCCCGGCACGGAGTGTCGCTGATCGACTTTTCCCCGGCGCGGAGTGTCGGGTTGACTTTTCCCCGGCACGGAGTGTCGCTGATAGACTTTTCCCCGGCGCGGAGTGTCGGGTTGATTTGATTCCGAGGCGGAGCATAATTCCGGCAGGGAAGGTAGATATCCCGAGGCGAAGCAAGATTTCGACACGGGGTAAATTCTGGGAGGGAGCATGATTCCGCCATAGAGGTTGTTGGTTTGATTTGATTTGGGTTGATATCAGCATCGCTACACTGGAATATGGTACCAGGAGCGAATCATCATCTGTCTTGAGAGGATTTGGGAATTGTTTTTTTTTGTTTGGCATCTGCATTACTGCACTGGAATAATGCCAGGAGCAACTCATCATGAGCCCCGGGAGGATTTGGGATTTGGTTTGTTTGGCATCAGCATTGCTGCACTGGAATAATGCCAGGAGCAACTCATCATTTGCCCCGAGAGGATTTGGGATTTGGTTTGTTTGGCATCTGCATTGCTGCACTGGAATAATGCCAGGAGCAACTCATCATGTGCCCTGGGAGGATTTGGGAATTGGTGGCTTTAGGAGACAGGTTTAGATCCTTGTCACCTAAGGCTTTTCCATTTTGTGAGCCGTAAGGGTCTCACAAAGCATTTTCTCCCTACGGGTCGTAAGGATCCCGTAGGTGTATTTTCTCCTTAGGAGTCGTGGGGACTCCTAAGTGTGTTGCTCCTTTGTGAGTCGTAGGGATCTCACGCGGGAATTTTCTCCTCACAAAGTCGAGAGGACTTTGCGAGTGCATTTTTTTGGAGAGATCGGGATTGTTTTACGCCCGTGGATTGTATACGGTTTTGCAGGATGCATGATCCAGACCGTAGGGCCGGAAAAATTTCAGGACTTTGTTGGCGTCTGCATAGCTGCACTGGAATATGGTACCAGGAGCGACTCATCATTCGCCTTTGGGGTATGGGGTTTGGAATTTGGTTGGCGTCTACATCGCTGCACTGGAATATGGTATCAGGAGCGACTCATCATTCGCCACTTGGGGGTTGGGGAGCGATGGCTTAGGAGACAGGTTTAGATCCCTGTCACCTAAGACTTTTCAATTTTATGGGCCGTGAGGGTCCCACAAAAGCATTTTCTCCCTACGAATCGTAAGGATCTCGCAGGTGTATGTTCTCCTTAGGAGTCGTGAGGACTCCCAAGTGTGTTTTTCCTTCGTGGGTCGTAAGGATCTCACGAAGGTTTGTTCTCCTCATGTATCGTGAGGACATATGAGTGGATTTCTCTCGTTCCCAGTTTAATGACTTAGAGGTCGACTGTTTCCAGTTTAACGACTTAGAGGTCACATGTTTCCAGTTTAACGACGTAGTGGTCATCTGTTTCCAGTTTAAAGACTTAGAGGTCTGCTGTTTCCAGTTTAACGACTTAGAGGTCATCTGTTTCCAGTTTAACGACGCAGTGGTCATCTGTTTCCAGTTTAACGACTTAGAGGTCATCTGTTTCCAGTTTAACGACGTAGAGGTCATCTGTTTCCAGTTTAACGACGTAGAGGTCATCTGTTTCCAGTTTAACGACTTAGAGGTCATCTGTTTCCAGTTTAACGACGTGGTGGTCATCTGTTTCCAGTTTAAAGACTTAGAGGTCTATTGGATTGATTTGGAATTTCGGGATAGGGGCCGGCCTCAGCGTTGTTGACACTGAAGCACATGCGCCATGACACATGAGTGGGTCTTCCCAATAGAGCATAATTCCAAAGGCGGAGACCAGCCGCGTAACTGGTGGTTGCGGTGAGGCATGGGTATGCTGAGAATTATTTGAGCCCGTGGATTGTATACGGCAGTCAATTTGGGGACCGGCTGTAGGGCCGAGGGAATTTTGAATTTTTTTTTCCGCGATTGCTCTATCCTTTCAGCTTTTCTTATCGCGAAGATCGCGATTGCCCTATCATTTCGGCTTTTATTCACGGTTGCCCCATCATTTCGGCTTTATTTTCATCTTTATTTTACTCGCTGATTTTTATTGCGAGCTGCCCCATCATTTCGGCTTTTCTCTATTTTTCTTTTATTTACACATTTTTTTTGTTTATTTACATATACATATATGTATATTTTTACATTTACAGTTTAACGACTTAGAGGTCGACTGTTCCCAGTTTAATGACGTGGTGGTCCTCTTTGCTTATCCCAGCTCCTTGAACTTTGATCTTGGCGGAGCTGTGTTGATGACCTAGCTCTGTGGCTTGCCGATACATCCGAGGATTGTGAGGTTTTTCCCAGCTTATATTGGTCCTCTGCCCAATCTTTGAAAATATAGCAGTCTTCGATGGTATGACCCACCACTCTATGATATGGGCAGTATATGGGATTGCCGGTCATGTTCATTTCCTGTGGCCTCTTTGGAACAGGCAGTTGCAGACCGCTGTTCAGGGCGTCCATGAATATTTTGCGGACTTCATCCCTCCTGAAGGAGTATACCTTCTTCTTTCTCTCCATTGGAGTAGGTGCCTTTACTGATGCTGGTCCTCGAGGCACATGTCTGGGAGGATTAGGTTCCCGAAAGGTTTCGGTCTCCATTTGCATGAAATCGGCGATCGTAGCTTGACTGTTTGCTAACACGCCTTTAGACAGTTCTATCTCTCCCATCTTGTATTGCTTTTCGACCCAATCTTTGAAGACGAAGCAGTCCTCAATGGCATGACCGATCACCCTGTGATTGGGGCAATATTTTGGGTCGTCGGTCATATTCTCTTCTTGCGGTCTCTTTGATTCTGGCAGTTGTAGACCGTTTCTTAGGGCGTCCCTGAATATCTTGTGGACTTTTTCCCTCTTGAAGGAATAGACCTTTTCCAGCTTCTCTTTCAGAGGTGATTACCCCCGGCGTATGTATCGGAGGGACTGGAGGCTGATTGCGGCCGTTTTTCACGAAGGCGCTCCGCTGTTAGGTTGAAGGGGATATCAGTTGGCTGCCTCCGGGTATCAATCCCTGGCTCATGAACCAAAATTTGATTCTGCTGTAATTGCAATCGGGTGACTTGGGTCGCGAGATCTGCCATGACGTTTGCCAGCTCGTCGACTTTGGAATAGACCTCGGCCATCTTCTCATCCCTGTCCTGAAATTGCCTTTGAAGCCATTGGAATAATGCTTGTTCTGTAGTTCCGGCTATGACAACCGGGTAATCTTTATTGCCTGATCTCAATTCCGCAGGAACCACGGGCTCCTTTGGCTTATCGGCCTAAGCGGGCTCTTCATCATTTAGATCGAGCTGATGCTGGGTAGCGTCAACCATATCATCACCATGGCTGTGAAGAAGAGGAAGGTTCGTTTCTTCATATCCGGCCATGTAGACAGTGTGGATAACACATTCAGCCATTCTTTCATCACTGGCAGCTGGTTTCGCGGAGCGGTCCGGGCTTTGGAAATTCATGAATTTTAACATGGCCAGAGCCCTAGCCCTTTTGTTGGCTCTATACCTGAGCCGCTTCTGCCTCAGCTTCTCTGCCTTAAGCGCTTGGCAGGCTTCTGCTCTTTGGGAAGCCGCCATAGGCCGAGTGATGGGGATGCTTGAGAAGACATCTGCCCGCGTGTCCGTCGAAGGTATCGCCTGGGCTTGCCCACGACGTCTGGCAACTTCTTTTGTTACGATGGCTTTGCCCCCAGTTGGGGCCATGGAAAGCCGTCCAGACACCGATTTGCGTTTGGGTTGGGGCGCCCTCGAGATTACCACATTCGGTCTCCTGCCTTTCGAGACCGGTCTGTCTGTTGCTGGAGCTTGAGGAGCCAGGATGGCGTTAGCTGACACGAACAGGATAGAGTCGAATGGTAGCGGCTCCTCTTCCCATTGTCGCCCGAGACTGGCCGGAAGGACCGTCTTGGAGTCCATCTTCATCGTGTAGGAGACGGGAGTCGTGCTAAGAGCTGAGATCATCCTTGGAGACATTGTTGGAGAAGTGATTGCTTGAAGACCTGGATGAAAAAGCATTATTTTAGTATAAATATAGACATGTATATTGATTGAGTTCGCATTAACGTTTAACCCGAAATATGGGAGGAGAGATTGGTCCCACCGGGCGTGCCAGAATCTGTAGGGTGTTTTTCGTCACCCTATTGAGATGGGAATACGCGCATGCTTGTCAGGCGTATACTACAGATCCCCCCTGCCTACGGTAGGCCGGGGTTTATTGATTGTGGGGATCCGAATCTCCGGCAGCCGCAGACTAAGCTGCCGTTAATTACCCCCCGCCTTTGAGGCGAGAGAACCTCCGATTAACGGGTTAAACTGGTCATGCGAACTCAATGTGCAGTGTACGTGTGTTTTGTTTTGGAGGGGGGTTTAAATATATCGGGAGCCACGCAGAGTTTTTACGGGGGTCCGGCTACCCGGAAAGCGGGCTGGGGGTCAAGGGGGCTAGTAGCCCCCTTGCGGGGTGCGGGGCAGCGCCCCGTTAGAAATTTTTTTCTAACAGGGACAGTGTCGTGGAGTATGTGTGTATGCACATATGTATACATATGTATATATATATGTGTGTGTGTATACATAAAAAAAAGAGGGGGAAAATGCATCCAAAGGATGCGTGGGGGCAGCACCTTGGGCGCTGTGCTCCTAGGTGCTGTGCGCTCAGGCGCTAGAGTGCCACGTGTCGGCACGTGGGCGCTCTGCGCTTGAGTGCTGGGTGCTTGAGCGCAAGCGCGCCATGTGTCGGCACGTAGGTGCTTTGCGCTTCAGCGCCTAACGCTCAAGCGTAAGTGCGCCACGTGTCGGCATGGGGGTGACTTACGCTTGAGCGCTTGCGCTGGAGCGCAAACGCGCCACGTGTTGACATGGGGGCGACTTGCGCCTGAGCGTTTGCGCTTGAGCGCAAGCGCGCCACGTGTCGGCACCGGGGCGACTTGCACTCGAGCGCTTGCGCTCGAGCGCAAGCGCGCCACGTGTCGGCACCGGGGCGACTTGCGCTCGTGCGCTTCCGCTTGAGCGCAAGCGCGCCACGTGGGCGCTCTGCGCTTGAGCGCAAGCGCGCCACGTGTCGGCACGCGGGCGCTCTGCGCCTGAGCGCCGGCGAGAAAAAGAGGCTTTTAGCCTAAAAAAATTTCTCGAAAGAGAAATCAGAGAGGAGTTGGACTCCTGAGTGTGTTTTTGGGGTTAATGGAAGGGGTTCTTCTTCTTCCTCCTCTGTTAGCTGGATCTTGAAGATCAAGAGATGTGAGATCTCAAAATCTCTCCTTTTTGGGATCTAAAGACAGATCCAAGTTCCCCTTCGTGGGTTTGGTGGTGAAAAACTATCTTGTTTTTGAAAAGGAAGAGTAAAACTCTTGATTTAATTCAAAAGAAAGAAGAAGGTTTGAGACCTTCAGAAAAGGGAAAGAAATACAAACCCTAGGTTTTTTTTTGAGAGAATGAAAGTGTTCTTCTTTTATTCATCATCATTTTGCCTTATATAGGCTTACATATTTGCATATAGCCCCATGGGCTTTACAAAAATGGCGTTTTGCCCATCCCATGGCTCATGTGCCATTTCTTTTTGCACATAAGCCATGGGCTTATAAGAATTTTGGCTTTATGCCCATTTTGTTTACATTCAGGCATAAAAAATTACATAAAAATTATTTATGACATGATTTCGTTGTTGGCATGGGGAGGCTGGTCGCAGGCTCGTCATGGGCCCGCTTGACCTGGGCTTGGGCTCACCTAACTTGGGGGTTGACCTTGACCTTGACTAGGTCAACCGAGGTGTAAATTTTTACCCTAACACTTAGTTTGTGGCGTATCCAATCACGGCAATGGAAACTGTCCTCATAGACGCAACTCAGCTCCCACACACCCCAACTACCCGCAGCGGCCAGCTATCCAGGCTCTTGCAACTCGTCCTGCACTCCCAGCACCACCTCCACGTGGATTTCCTACACAGCCAAATTTCCAATTCCATCAAGCAATGAGGAACATGCCTCGAGGGCAGAGAAACATGCCCCAAGGACAGAATGTGCCTCCAGGTAGGAGGAATGTGCCACGGCGACAGGTTTACACCTTAGCAGCCGTAGAAGTCGAGACTGTTGACCAAGATAACACTAGTAAGTCTCTTTCACATTTTAAAAACCCTGGTATCACTTTGTTATTTTTCATACACTATCAGTACTCAGTCACCAAACTTTCCTTGGATCTTTTACACTTTCCTTTTACAAATTTCGAGGACAAAATTTTTATAAGAAGGGTAGAATGTAACAACCCTAAACTTTCTGTACAATTTTTTCAAAAAATACAGAAAGGGGTATTTTTGCCCGAGCACAAGACATAAGTTTGTTTTGCTTTTTAATAGTAACAAGAAGCTTGTAACTCATTGGTAAGACCTTACACTGCTAAACCAAAGCACCAGAGTTCAAATCCTATCCCCCACATTATTTTTAATATTGTTTTGTTTTGAATTTTTAGAAGTCCAAGAGTCTAAACGTGCATAACTCGTAAAACCCCCACTACACATATAAAACAAACTGACCCAGGGGCTACACCAAGCGACGAGGGACACGTGGCAGCGAGCCCCGGCCCGACTCTGTTGACTCGGGCCGGCGACTCGACCGACTCGGCCGGCCGCCGCCGGCCGAACTCGGTCGGATCGCCGAGTTGCCTTCATGAAAGTTCTGCCTTTTGTATTCTAATAACCTCTGTATACTTTAATTTCTCTGCATAGTAACAGAGACATTAAAACCCCCCATTAACCTATTTTTTAATACAATTTTCATATAACCTTTCACCTACCCTAACCCTAGCATTACCCTATAAATACCATCCCTAAATACACCCCCCTCACTCACAATTCTGTCCAAACTCTCTAGAATTTTGTGTACAAGTGGAGTTATCAAAGGGCGAAATTCCGGCGATCTTCCGCCGACGACCCTAGGAGCTCCCGGCGACGAAACGATGCACCGACACCTCCTACCAATTCCTCTCTCTCTTTTCTTGAATCTAAACCCGTAAGTCCTACCTCCCTCTTCTGTTCTCTATTCTTAAAACTTCTTTTACTAAAACCCGATGGAAGCGAAGTTAAATCCGACTTCCGATTCGGTTTTCTTTATAAAGTTTAATTTTCCTTAACAAAACCATGTTAAACTCTTACATCTTGACTATTAATCATTAACAAAATATGTTGAACAAGTTTCATAGCAAAACATTTCATCTTGTAACTTTTATCGCTCTTTTTCACTAAAATACCATGTAGTTTACTTTCTACTTTAAAACATCATTAATCTTGCTATACCTTTAATTAGATCACGAGATAATGACCTACCTCCTCCCAACACTCATATGCAACATAGCACAATACCTTTCGGGAACATAGAATACAGAAAACCGAAACTTTACATATAAATACCACTAACTATTAAAACCGTTTTCTACAAGATTACGTATTTTTATAAATCTTTGCAAAGCGCCGCTACAACCCATTTTGGAGAACCCGACTGGGATGGTGCAGATTATCGCACATCTCTGGGCTTAGTAGTGCGAGATGCAGACCTCCGCAAGGAGCATTCGGTCTCGAGAGATTTAAAATACGAATATCTTAAGAAAATGAAATTTCTAGAAAATAATACATTAAAATTATTTTATATAAAATATATATATATGTATTATCAAAATACCTATTTTTGTTATGATATAAATATTCCAACCTTTCAAATCAAAAGAATCATTTTACATTAAAATACCATGAATTCCATACAAGTTCAATATTACAATTAAATATTCTATATTATGAAATTAGGTTATTTTCACTAGGAATATCACAAATATAAAATCTACATCTATGACAACTCTAAGACGATAATTAAATACTTGTGGTGTATTTTGAAAATTATACAAAAGTATTTTTACATAAAACCCCCTCAAGTTCTATAAATTACTCTAAGGACCCTAGTAAATATATGTTTAAGCGGGTCCAATCTCTTGAGCCTCAGGGAGCCGGAGAAGTGGGTGCTTGCCTATTTAAGGTAGATAACTTAACAACGGTGTTATCAACACGGTAATCGATTTTGAAAAAGACACAAATCCTGCTGCCCATGTGCAGCGGTTACCGATAACATCAAAACCTAATTCAGGATTCAATTTCTTTTCTAATTGTTTTGACTCAGACCGAGTCTCATTATAACAATCTGACTTGAATATGATTCAAGTACAATCTACAATACTACAATTTAATATGATTCCATGAATCCATATAATCAATCCGTTCAAGCTATTCAATCTATGTTGACCGAACCGAACCATGGATATACTTCTATTTACATGATTCTCCAGTTACATCCATGATTCTCCAGTTACATCCATTTACTGATATCATGGTTTCAGCAAGTCATCCAATTATACAATCTATATTACAAGACAATCCACGTTGCAATACAATACAAACAATACAATCAAGACATCGCGGGGTTTAAGGGGTAGATTGGTACGGAAGGTGTTAGAAGTGGCACGAGACTGCAAGATTTAAGACACCTAACCTGAATACTATGCCATTGTTCCGGGCTTTCTAACGGAGCCTTGTACTTCCATTTGCCTCTAGTCTCTGGCATATAGAGACCCCTCTGGTATACACTGGTATCTTTCTGTACCAAGGTACAAACAATATCGTTAATACTAAATACAATATTATAATAATATAAGACAACTTTAAAAGCTAGTCTCTCTCTCTTACTCTATGTCTATTCTACTTCTCCCTTATCTTTGGGACTTACCGAGCGATTTGTTCGTTGACGACATTCTCTTTCTTTTTTTGAATGTCTTCAGGTGTTTCGGATCTTCCAGAGATCGAGCCCAGCACTGAAGATTTGGACCAGTTTATTGAAGATCCCAAGCTGTAGTTTCACTTGTACATTTTCCATTTCATTTCAGTACTTTCCATTTCTGTTATGCCATTGTTTAGGCATTGCTTTCATTCAGATGTATTTACTTTTCCATGCATTGTATAAAAGAATGTTAATATATAAAGTTGCTGTTTTATTACATTTGTCTCTTGTGTATATTCTTTTATATTGCTTAGATACGTTCAGCGTATTTACTTCAGAGTAGATACGTAGCGGCCCCGTCACGTCCTCTGCCCGTACACTGGGAAGCGGGGCATGACACTTCATGTCTTATAAATGCAGGGGTATTTGCCTCTGAGAAGACCACTGTTCCTTCATCTTCTTGCCCACTTATTTTCCTTGAGAATTTAATTCTGCTCTTTAGAGCTTAGTTCTCTGCTTACTAGAATCTCAGAGTTAAACTCTGTTAAAACTTTTTCCTTGGTAAGGATCATGAATGAAACCATCCCTTTTTTGTTCTTTTCATCGTGGATTTTAAATGCAGGGACAGAGCGTTGCTCTTTTCTTAGATTGGTTTCTTAAAGATTCAAATCACACATTTTTTTGTAGATTCTAAGATCTTGAATCAATGGGGATTGTTGATCCTCCTCTTAGAGTTTTACCGTGTCACCGATCTTTTAAGATCCTTGGAATTTAATTCCATTGTTTAAAAGGAATTTGATTCCTCATTACAGAGCTTAGCTCTGAAAGATTAGAGGCCCTTTGGGAAATTTATTCCCTAGCGTTCTTGGGCATATTTTCATTTTTTGCAGATTTTAATTCGTTGGGTATTTTAACGGACCTTATTTTTCTTTGAGGATGTTAAGAGTTGTTTAAATTCCAATGTCCATTTAATGTGAATCCTTTTTGATCCTTGCAATGATTATCTTGCCTCATCATTGGTGAGCCGCCATATTGATTTTGTGGGGTCCATTGGTTTTGCAGTCAGTGGTCCCATGGAACAAACATCCTGTCGTTTTCTTCTGTTATTATATACATATATGTTTTATTAATGGTTTTTCTTTCCCTTATTTCAGGAACAATGGCTTCACTTCCTTACTTTTCTTATACTCACTCAGACGCCGCTTTTCCGCAATCGCCGTCGGACGAGGAAGCTATGGCAATGATCAGGGAACATGACAGGGACTGTACGAGGCTACTCTTATGGGGGGTTTGGTATGGTCATATCATCCGAGGCCGTTGTTGCTTTACTTGTGAGGTGCCAACAGAGCCCCTCCGCCCAATATTGCCGATGGAATGCCCACAAATTGCTTATACTGTGGAGGCGACTAACTGGACTCCTACAAGCCGGCTTGAGCCGTCAACAATTGGGATACCCAACCAGCCTATGCTGACTATAGATATTCTAAGACACTGCATATGTCAAGGTGAAGCTCGACCCTGGGGGCAAGTTTATAAGGTAGGCCTTACCCCCCGCACCCAGTAGGCTACCTTCCCTAGGCTCGATACGTTCTTTCCGCCCACCGTGCACGGTTACAGAAGGTTAGGCTGTATCAAGCGGTGTACGCATTATTATTTCATTACCAGGCCCCTCACGTCTGGTGGATTAAAGCTTTCCTGAACCAATGGAATCTTCCCACCGACACCTTCTTGCTAGGGGATCGTGAGGTCTCGATTTCACTGGAAGAGTTCCGCGAGAGCTCCGGATTGCCGATCAGGGGAGATCATTATGAAGAGTTGCCGCCTCCTGATGAGTATGTGTTCGCGACCGTGCCTGCTATACTTGACGGCCTGATGACTGAAAACGCCGTCCGTCATAAGTACCCAAGTTTAATCAAAGCCCTGGGTATTTTTGAGAAACTGTTCGTGACGTCAGAAGGGTAAGGCGTCAGCTTTGAGACCTTCATTGCCTGCTTTCTCCGTGGAGACGCTTTATCCAAAGAGGCTCCATAGTTCGCGAATATCGACGACCCTTTTGGGTTCGGGTTGAATAAACTGCCGTCCAAAGAGGAAGATTTGCCGCAGTTCTATATTCCGACCTCGTCAGCCGTTTCCTTCGATGTGATTGCGGCTCCCGGCATGGACGAATAGACCTTCTACGTTGGCTTCATCAGTCTCTTTCTCAGTTGGTTCGCCATACCGACGCATCGACGCTTTATGAGAGCCTCCGTCTTCTACCCCGCTCATCGCATAGCTGGAGGGGCTCGATTAGCCGTTGGTGTTGCATGATTGTTGCACCTATATCATGGATTAAGCGTTGCGGCTAATACTTTGACCCCAAGCGCGGATATTGTGAATTTCTCCCTCCATTACTTTACGTCGTGGATCGAGATGCATGTATTGGGAGTATTTACTGCTCACCGGCGGCCAGATTTTTATGACTCCTATACCTTCCCACGGGTTATGAGGTTGGTGGATGCTTCCGCTCCCAATCCGACTCAATTAGGGGCCCTCCGCGTGTTGCTTAACTCATACTCAAACAAAGGCGGGATGGTTTTTAGTGACCGATTCTTATCTGCTTCTGCGGGGCCCATTCAGCAGCTGTTTGATCTGTCAAAGGGTGGAGCGCCTTCTCTAAAGACCAAAGAGATTATGCACCTGTACTCGATTAGGCCGGGCTATTTGGTGTTTCATCAGAATGACACGGTTCTCTTTATGCGGTATAATCCGCACCGTTTTGCCCAGCAATTAAGCTATAACCAGGGTGTCCCTTTCGAGGCGTTTTTAGTTGAGCCCACTTTGTCTCTGGAAGTCACTCGTGACGTCATCCATCATTTTATGCGGCTGAACACCGGCTCCCTCTTTATGATCCCAGAGCCCGACTATCTTCCAAGGTTTGTGGGGTCTTTCAACGGTTGGTATCGCTATCGAGTCAGTCTTGTCATTGCCGAGGAGAGGCGGGTACTCTTCGAATGTAGAGTTCCAGCTCCGACCCAAGTCGCTAGCGCTCCTTTGCGGCCGCGGTCAGTGGTTCGCCCTTCACTGAGGGATAACGGTCTGGTACTTATCTCCAAAGCCGCTAAAATGGAATCGACCCCTCGTACTGTTGGTATGCCAGTGCGCACTAGAGTCCAGTAGTGCCACCAGCGGCGATGTCATCAAAGGTGGGGTCGCCAAAGGGGGATACTGAAAGTGAAGTCGGGCAACGTTGTGCCAAAGCGCCGAGGGGGAGGAAGCGTTCTTCCACTAGTGTTAGCACAAGTTCTAAGAGGAGGAAGAAATTGGTTGCCGGCTGACTCGACACCCTGCTTGAGTCCGAGCCGTTTATTCAGGACGAACTGATAGCTATGGAGGAGTCGGATGCCGGTCTTATTTATCTTGGCTCGTCTGCCGAGGAGGCCGCATAATTGGCTGAGGCTTTGAGGTGCTCACAAGATGAGACCGAGAACGTTGGCGTCCCGAAAAAGCCCTACCCTCCTGTTATATTCTATGACGTTGATTGTAACAAACCCAATTTTAGTGTACAAAAATTTGTTTAAAAGTTAATGTATACTTGGGGTATTTGCATTTCCTGTGAATACTATAAATAATTGTTTTGCTTTTTAACAGCAAGAAGGAGCTTGTAGCTCATTGGTAAGACCTTACACTGCTAAACCAAAGCACCAGAGTTCAAATCCCATCAGCCACATTATTTTTTTTATATTATTTTCTTTTAAATTTTTAGAAGCCCAAGGGTCTACACGTGCATAACTCGTAAAAATCAAAAGTCACAAATAAAACAAACTGACTCAGGAGCTACACCAAACGACAAGCGACATGTGGCAACGAGCTCGGCCCCGACTCGGGCTGACTCGGCCGGCGGATCGGCCTTATCGGCCGCCGCCGTCGGCCAACTCACCTTGGATCGCCAAGTTGTCTTCTGGAAAGTTGTGCCTCTTGATCTTATAAAAACCCCTGTATACTTTAAAAACCCTGCATTATTACAGAGGATTAAAAATCAAATTAAAACTCTTTTTAATGCAAAAATTTAATACATTTTCTTTCATACCCTTTCACCACCCCAACCCTAATCTTTTCCTATAAATACCCACACAATTTTCCACCTCCTCACCCCAAATCTCTATCCAAAACTCTCAAGAAAATCCTAAGTTCAATTGTATGCAAGTGGAGTTAGCGAAGGGCGAAACTCCGGCGAACTTCCGACGACGACCCTAGGAGATTCCGGCGATGAAACAACGCATCGGCACCTCCTACCACTCCCTTTTTCTCTTCTCTACGCTACAAACCCGTAAGTCCCATTCTTCCTTTCCATCTTGATATTTAAAAAGTTCTCTTTCTAAAACCCGACGGAAGCGGAGTTAATCCGACTTCCGATTCGGTTCTTATTAAAAATTCCACCTTTTCATAAATACAAACATACCAAACCCTCACATCTTGACTATTAAACATTAACAAAATATCAGGAACAAGTTTCATAGCAAAATATTTCATATTGTAATTTTTATCGTACTTTTTCAGTAAAATACCATGTAGTTTAATTTTGACATAAACATTATTACCCTTGCTGTACCTTTAGATAGATCACGAGATAATGACCTAGCTCTTCACAACACTCATATTCAACATAGCATAATACCTTTCGGAAATATAGAATACGGGAATACGAATTTACAATTAAATACCTTTAACTTATAAAAACCATTTTCTACAAGATTACGTATTTTTAAACAAATCTTTGCAAAGCGCCGGTACAACCCATTTGGGAAACCCACCCGGGATGGTGTGGATTATCGCACATCCTCGGGCTTAGTAGTGCGAGATGCAGACCTTCGCAAGGAGCATTTGGTCTCGAAAGATTTAAAATACAAATATCTTAAGAAAATGTGAATTTTAGATAAATAATAAATTTAATTATTTTATAAATATTTATATATTTATTATCAAAATATCTATTTTTGATATATTATAAATATTCCAACTTTTCTAAATCAAAAGGAATCATTTTACATGAAAATACCATGCAATTCCATACAAGTTCAATACTTTACAATTAAATACCATGTATTATGAAAAATAGGATTTATTCACTAGAAATGTCACAATGATAAAATCTACATCTATGAAAACTTTAAAGACGATAATAAAATACTTGAGGTGCATTTTGAAAATTATACAAAATTATTTTTACGTAAAACCCCCTCAAGTTTTATAAATTACAATAAGAACTCTAGTAAATATAGGTTTAAGCGGGACCGGTCTCTTGAGTCTCAAGGAGCCGGAGATATGGGTGCTTGCCTATTTAAGGTAGACAGCTTAACAAACGGTGTTATCAATACGGTAATCGTTTTTGAAAAAGACACAAATCCTGCCGCCCATTTGCAGCGGTTACCGATAACACCAAAACCTAATTCAGGACTTCAATTTCTTTTCTAATTGTTCTGACTTAGACTGAGTCTCATTATAAATAATCTGACTTGAATATGATTCAAGTACAAACTACAATTCAATTTGAATCCATGAATCCATGTAATCAATCTGTTCCATTTATTCAATCTGTATTGACCGAACGGAACCATGGATATACCTTCCATCTACATGATTCTCTAGTTACATACATTTACTGATATCATGGTTTCGGCAAGTCATCCATCTATACAAGACAATACAATTTACAATATGATACAACAATACAATCAAGGCATCGCGGGGTTTTTAAGGGGTAGATTGGTACGGAAGGTGTTAAAAGTGGCACGAGACTGCAAGATTTAAGATGTCTAACCTGTATTCATTTGCTGTTGTACCGTGGCATAAACGGTTCTTTGTACTCCATTTGCATTTAGTCTCTGGCATATAGAGACTCCTCTCGTATACACTGGCCTCTTCTGTACCAAGGTACAAACAACAGCGTTAATACTAAATACAACATTATAAAAATACACTCTCTCTCTGTCTATTCTATTTCTCCCTTATCTTTAGGACTTACCGAGCGATTGTTCATTGACTACATTCTTTCTCTTTCTTCTTTGAAATGTTGTCAGGTGATTCGGATCTTCAGGAGATCGAGCCCACCAGCGAGGACTTGGATCAGCTAGCCTACGACCCAGAGCTATAAATTCATTGTACACATTTACTTTTAGTACTTTTCATTTATGTTATGCCACTGTTTAGGCATCACTTTATCCCCTGTATTTACTTTTCCATGTATTGTAAAACGAATGTGAATAAATAAAGTTGTTGTTCAATTATATCTTTTGTCTCTTATGCGTTTCATTTATATTGCTTAGATACGCTTAGCGTATTTACTTCAGAGTAAATACATAGCGGCCAGTCGCATCCTCTGCCTGTATACTGGGAAGCGGGGTGTGACATTGATCCATCATTACGGCAGGTACATATGGGTGTTTTGTTAATGGAAGAAGAACGGGCCCTCAAACAGCCCATAATGGTTGCCTCCAAAGACGAGATTGCATTAAAGACAAGTAGTCATTCATCTGCGCTTGAACCTCAACGAGCATACTTAGTCAGATAGGAAAAATGTCTCGAAAAAGCCCTACTTCAAGCTCCTTGGCGTATTGGTATGCGTCTTTCTCGTGTCCTTCTTTTAGCGAATAGTTTGTATTAATTTTATGTCTTCTCATTTTTGCGAAAACTTTGCAGGGATTTCAGCAGCGAAAGAGGATTTGGGTCTAGATCGGGACATAACTGTGGACTCTACAAATATCTCCCGTGATGCACCGGCAGGTGTAGAGGGGATTATTAAAGTTGCTACTCTTGCCGTGGAGCTTCCGGTGGTAACTTCTGTTCCTTCAGTGTCTATTCCTCCAGCGGAGGTGACCTCACCGGCCACAGATCCCATGGACATCTCTAGTGATGCACCGAAGGGTGTAGAAGAGATTGCTAAAGCCGTTAGTCCTATCTTGGAGCTCCCGGTGGTGACTTCTATCCCTTCAGTATCTATACTTTTACCAGAGGTGACTTTGCCGGCCATAGATTCAGTGGATCTCTGTAGTGGCGCCCTGAAAGGCGTAGAAAGGATTGCCGAGACCGCTGTCCTCTCCTTGGAGCCTGAAGTGGCGGCTGTTGTTTCTTAATTGGAAGCTGCTACGCCGGCACTTATCCCCAATGATGTACCTGAGGGTGTGGAGGAGGCTGCCGAGGCTGCCATCCCTCTAGTTCAAGACGGGTGAAGTATCGAAGGTAATCTTCTGCATTTCATTTTAACGATCCCTCCATTATCTGAACCCTTCTTTCCTTCAGAATTGCGGGAATTGGCGGCTTCCATCATGGATCTATCTCCTAGAAAAACCTTCCAGCGTTTGCTTGATATGGCTTCCCCACAAGCGATACCCAGCAAAGCATAGCCCTTTCTTCTGGCTAAAGTCGGTGTTCTTTAACCCCTTTTGTTTTATTATTATTTTTTATAATGACGCTAATACGCGCTCCACAGTTCTGGAAGCCGATGACGAAGTCAAGATCCTTGATGGGCCTGGGGATCTTTCAAACCCCCTCTACATGGTTGTGGGTAAGTAAGGCTTTATCTTTGGCATTGTTTTGTCTATCCCATGTTCGTAAATCTCACTGACTGTTCATAAATCTTGACAGCTCTGCCAACCTTAACCCCGTTAGAATCTCGGATCCCCATGCCATCAGGCCCCTGTGCCCGGCGTGCGTCTGAAAGGATGGCGAAACAAAGCATTTACTCCCTGATGGCTCTCATTGAAGACCTTCGCGCTGGTACCTCTGTCACGGTCGAAGAATTTGCTATCGAAGACAACGCTTCCTTGTCCGTTCTCGCCACCTATCATGACGAAGCATTGGTACGTGTCTGGGTTGAGTACTGTCGCCGAGTGGAGGTCTGCCTGCACGGGCTTGAGTGCATCCGCCTTATCTCCGACATCTTAACTGTAAAATTGAGTCTGCGGGGATGGATCGACCGGTGTGCAGCCAATCTACAGTCATGCGAGAAGAGACTCAACTGGAAGTTTTCGGAGAGGGAATTAGCTTCAAACGCTTTAGGGGTGCTTCAGGCTCAGCTTACCGCCAAGACCACTCGTTCGTACGAAATCTGGCGGGTGCTTCAAGAAGCCATCAGAGATGGTAGCTCTTGACAAAGCCGTTATTTTCACCCGTGAGATGGTCGAAGCCCATAAAGTCGCTGAAGGGGAGCTTCAGAGTTGGTTTGCTTCATACCAGACTCAACAGACTCAGGCGGGGACCCGTCTTGCTGCACTAACGGAGCTTGAAGCCGATATTTAGCAGAGGAATGACGAACTTACTAGCCTATTGCACCGTCCACCGGCTTAAACACAATTTTTTCGCTGTATATTCTCCTTCTTCTTCTTTTCTTTTTTGTATTCATTCATGAATAAGAGTATCTTGTATTCATTTTGATTCATGAATAAAAGACATATTTTTCTTCATACTAGCGCTTTTCTTTCTTTTGCTGTCTTGGCTTAGCATAAAGTAATTTATGTACTCATTTCGGAGTTTGTAGTTTATTCACTCATCCCGAAGTCTCTAGTTTATGAACTCATTTCGAAGCTTGTAGTTATTCACTCATCCCGGAGTCTCTAGTTTATGAACTCATTTCGGAGCTTGTTTAGTTTACCTCACCTAGGCTTGTAGGCAAACTAGTCCTAACGTCACAGTTAACCCCTGCTCTTTACAATAGAGGTCCGTTAGGGTCTGTGGTATTAGGGTTTTATCCATCGTACCGTTGTATTGACTGATGCATTCCTTGATATGCAATCTTGCTATTCGAGTAGCCCCATGACTGTCATGTCTCTGATCCCTTCGGGGGCTGGACAAGACGTCTTTAAGCAATCTCCCAGGTTATATTACCGTCGGAAGAGCAAGCGTTAGGGATTTTCCATGCCGCTTTTTACTTAAGGTTAGGCTCAGTTTGGGAGCCCCGATGAGTCATAACCACTTCGCGCCGGTGTGGGATGATCTCCGATATTCTTTCGGGTTTTATTTGAGTTACCGTCAAGACCCTGAAGTTAGGGATTTTCCTTTGCTTCGTTTGCTGGTATTGCGTCTGCTGTAACGAGACAAATGTCGAGGTTGTCTCGGGGTTGTCTTGCCTGAATTTAGGGGAAGATGCTATTTGGATTTATCCGTCCACCTATCCGAAGATACCAAGTTGATTTATGGCACCGTGTATCGGAAGTTTGGACGGATGCGACCGTTGCAGCAGATTTCATCTGATTCCCCCTCGTTTGTGAGGGGTTTTTGATTATGGGGACGCTCTTCCCTGCAGGCGCAAGCCCTCGCAGTTATTTACGTTACCGCATCGCGATCACCACTTTCTCCTGCTCCAGAAGTTCATTTCGTGTCGTGTGTGTTTTTGTTTGTTTAGGTTGCCTATGGATTGTATACGGAGACTAATTTATGTTGTTGCCCGTAGGGCGTGGATTAGTCCAAATCCGTATATCTTAGATTTGGGTTTGGGTTGATTTAAAGATCGTTAATCTCGTTTGAGATTAAGATCAACTTAAATTTTAGTTAAGGATACGTTAGTCCAATTTGAGACTAAGATCTACTTAACGGGGTTTTAGGATCATTCAGATCCAACAAAAGAGCATTTGGGCTTCATTGTTTTAGTTTAAGGACGTTACGGTCCGTTGTTAGTTTAATAACGTTTCGGTCCGTAGATCACCATTTTGAGGTGAGGGTTTAGTTTGAGGACGTTACGGTCCGTAGTAGTTTGAGGACGTTACGGTCCGTAGTAATTTAAGGACGTTATGGTCCGTAGATCACCATTTTGGAGGTGAGGGTTTAGTTTAAGGATGTTACGGTCCGTAGTAGTTTGAGGACGTTACGGTTCATAGTACTTTGAGGACGTTATAGTCCATAGAGTTTAGTTTAAGGACGTTACGGTCCGTAGCTCACCATTTTGGAGGTGATGGTTTAGTTTAAGGACGTTACGGTCTGTAGATCATCTTGCGCGCATGTGTATTTGTTACGTGTCGGGATGGGCAACGATGATATGGGAGACACCCAGCTTGGGTTTGGTTTGATCTGAGGTGTGCACGTCAGTTTGAGAAGTGCACCGAAGAGCAGTTGGTTGTCGGGACCTGCCACCTCTCTGAAGACGTTGAAAAATTACAACGACATGTATCAGAGGTGTGGAGAGATGTATCCTTGAACCAATTGCCATGTTGGATGGAAAGGATCGTGGTGGATCATCTAAGAATCATTAGTCATTTTTGGAGACTAAGATTAACTTAGGGGATGTGGGATGGACCTTATTTTGGATATCATGAGTCATGTTTAGGAAACAATGAACCCATGGGGTCAGTTGATCTGAATTAGGGATCTAGCCAACTTGGGCTTGACCCACTCAATTTTCTTTTATTTGAAAGAAGTGCTAAGCACTGGTTTGGGCTCAGTCCCCTTTTCTTGCAAAAAGTGCTGAGCACTTATGTGAGTTCTGACGCTCACACTTTACTCTCTCTTTTCTTTGTCTCTATATGGAGTGCTGAGCACTCTTTATGGGGCCCACGTGCGAAGCACGTGAGGCGCTAGGCGCTAGGCGTCGAATGATAAGTGTCAAGCACTATATGTTCTGTGGCGCCCGCATGAAAGTCACGTGAGGCGCTGGGCGCCAGCTACTGAGTACTAAGCACTCCTTATGTTGTAGCGCCCACGTGCGGAGCACGTGAGGTGCTGGGCGCCAGCTGCTGAGTGCTAAATAATCTTTATGTTATAGCAACCACATGAGGGGCACGTGAGGCGCTGGGCGCCAGCCACTGAGTGCTAAGCACTCTTTATTTCTCTCTTTTTTTGAATGATCCACAGGATCTTTATCTACTTTTATTTATCTAAAATTTCCAAGAAGAGGGTTATTCTTTCTCGAGAATTTAATTCTCTGTTCTTTCGAAGCTTTCTCTCCTTTTTTTCAAAGCTTATGGAGGGGGTTCTCCTCTTTTTCTTTTTTAGAAAGAATGATCATTGGTTGTTGGGACCCACCACCTCTCCGACGACACTGAGAGATTACAACGCTATATATCGAAAGTGTGGAGAGATGTACCCTTTGAACCATGTCCCACTCATCAGGAGGGGAGAACAGGTTGGAGCTTAAACTTCTCGCTGCAGAAAAAGGATTCTTTGCGTTCGCGCACGTGCGTCGCACGTGTCGGATCGCACGTGGCGGGCGCACATGTTTCGCACGGCGTGGGCGCATGTGCATCGCACGTGTTGCACACGTAGCGGGCGCGCATCATGGGGGGCAGCTAAGGCCCTAACTTGGAGAACTAAACTCCTTTGAGGATTGAATTCTCGCACGTGATGCGCACGTGGCGGGCGCACGTGCGTTGCACGTGGCGCACATGGCGCTTGCGCATATACGCATTATGGGGGCAGCTAAGGCCCTAACTTAGATAACTAAACTCCTTTGAGGATTGAATTCTCGCACGTGGTGCACACGTGGCGTGCACGTGGCGGGCGCACGTGCGTTGCACGCAGCGCACACGGCGCTTACGCATATGCGCATTATGGGGGGGCAGCTAAGGCCATAACTTGGAGAACTAAGCTCCTATAGAGAACCAAGCTTCTTTGAGAATCGAATTCTCGCACGTGGTGCGCACGTGGCGGGCGCACGTGCGTTGCACGTAGCACACACGACACTTGCGCAAATGCACATTATGGGGGGCAGCTATGGCCCTAACTTGGAGAACCAAGCTCCTTTGAGAATTGAATTCTTATTTTTTTCTAAGAGGTATTCCTTCTTATTTATATGGCAGTGGTAGAGAAGAGATCTCTCTTTTTCTCGATGTGCGACTAAAAATATATCCCCTATGTAGTAGAGCATTACTTAGATTATACGTGCATAGCACATTTGCTCATAACTTTTGATCCCGGATGAATTATGAGGCCCATAATATATCAAATAGAAGGATTTTTCGAGACGCTTTCGATACCATTAGAATTTAGTTGGTTCTCATTCAGGAGTGTTTCAAAATACAGACTGGAAAATACTGGTTTGCATTTTCTTAAGCGTATCGCTGCAATTTGATATCTTGGGCTCTTTTGCCCAGAAATTTTTGGCGGGAACAAATGCCCCCTACTATTTTGCCCATGTAGGTATGTATGTGGGTTAAGTAGTGCAGAGTAATACATAGCGTATGACCGGTTTTGGGCTGGTATATAACGTTTAGAATCTCGATCTAAGAAGATAGCGAGCGGATACAAGCGTCGTCATCTATCATTGACTCAAATTTCAATTCTTAAGGGATATAGTTCTAAACCCTGAGGCCCATGAGCTGCATCCTTCTGTTTCTTTATGTCTTAATCTGGCGCGAAGTAGTTTATATACTCATTTCGGAGTTTGTAGTTTATTCATTCACCACGGAGTCTCTAGTTTATGAACTCATTTCAGAGTTTGTAGTTTACCTTCCTTGGGCTTGTAGGCAAACCTGTCCTAACGTCACAGTTAACCCCTGCTCTTTACGACAGAGGTCCGTTAGGGTCTGTGGTACTAGGGTTTTGTCCGTCGTTTTATCGCGTTGGCTGATGCATTGCTCGATATGCAGACTTTACGCTGCTGTTCGAGTAGCCCTGCGACTGTCGTGTCTCTGATCCTTTCGGGGGCTGGACAAGATGTCTTCAAGTAATCTCCTTAAGTCATATTACCGTTGAAAGAGCAAATGTTAGGAATTTTCCATAACGCTTTTGCTTGAGGTTAGGCTCAGTTTGGGAGCCCCGATGAGTCACAACCACTCCGCGCTGGTGTGGGATGATCTCCGATAGTCTTTCAGATTTTATTTGAGTTGCCGTCAAGACTCTGAAGCTAGGAATTTGGCCTTCGCTTCCTTTGTTGACATCGCATCTGCTGTAATGAGACGAATGTCGAGGTGATATCTAGGTTGTTTGTGAACCGTCGAGGCTTGTAACTAGGGACTTTGTTGTTGCTCCTCTTTGTTGACGTTGTGTCTGCATCCTGCTAGAGTGAGGAAACGTCGTTGTTGATCTCTAGGCTGTCTGTGAACCATCGAGATTTGGAACTAGGGACTTTGCCGTGGCTCCGCTTTGTTGACGTTGCATCTGCAACCTGCTGGAGTGAGAAGAAACGCGGTTGTTGATCTTTAGGCTGTCTGTGAACTGTCGAGATTTGGAACTAGGGACTTTGCCATGGCTCCGTTTTGTTTACATCGCGTCTGCATCCTGTTGGAGTGAGAAGAAATACTGTAACAACCGAGTTCAATTATACCAATTTCTATTGCCGTATGTGTGTTTGTGGTGTTTATTTCATTTACCGTGTTTGGATGCGAATGGTAGTTTACTTTACGTTCGACCCGCTTGCTTGAGCTTGTTGTTTCATAGTTATAGAATACCCTAGCATCACGTATTTTTGCATACAACAATTTAAGTCACGTAAAATAATTTAAAATTGTATTTCATAATCTGCATGATACCCCTAACCCCGTGGTAGCATCCACACATCTTGTTCTCGTCCCGTTCAGTGAAACAGACGTATTTGGATGGCTACGCGCACGTACGTGCATCCGTTCTTGGGGGTATGCATTTTCTTTAACTGAGCATTCATTTTGAAATTTGGAAGTCGCATATATTTTTCATATTTTAAATCTGAATATTTAGATCCGACCCGGGCATGTTTTGGAGTAAGTTTGTATTTGCTAAGATCTCAAAATGGACTAATATTATATTCTTTATATATTTATAAACTATTATTATTTTCTTAACTAAAATATATTACTAAATCATTATATACTAACAGTTTTAGTTTTATATATATATATATATATATATATATATTATATTAACCGACTCTCTCTCTCTCCTGACTCTCTTTCCCTTTCTCCGTTTCTTTTCTCTCTCTATATATTTTTAATTTACATTAAATATTATTCTCTCCCCTCACAGTTCTCTTCTCCCTTTTTATATTTTCGCCGCTGCCTCACTTCGTGAAAATCCTAACCCTAGCCTTCACCCTCGCTCGCCTGCACGTCGCCGTCACCACCTCGCCGGCGTCGGCCTAACCCAATCACCACCACCTCTCTCTTCTCTTTTCCCTGCATCAAAACCATCACCGCAAAACCCAACGTCAAGCCCTGCCCACGTCGCTGCACCCTCGCTGGAGCTCCGATCCCGTCGGCCTCAACCCTCACCACTATATTCTTCCCCTTCTCGACCTCTTTCTTCTCCCGTGCACGCCCACCTCCTACCACCCCGACGAACCCGACACCCCTGCACCCAACTGGAACCCACAACCTTACCTCGCCTTCACATCTCCGACCACCCTCGTCACAGCCTTCTTCTCCTCACTTCCTTCTCTCCTCCCGACACCACGACCACCCTCGTCACCTCCACCTGCTACTTCCCCCTGCAACCCAAGAAACCCACGCCGAAGCCCTCGTCGCGTCTGTCGTCATCACAGTCAACCTTACCTTGCCGTGGACCTCGCTGTCGACGACCCATTGTCGTCGTCACCCCCTCACCTCTGTCCCAGAACCCCCGAGCCAACTCCAAAGCACCTAAACTAGATCACAACTCTCTTCCTTCTTCTTTCTTCTTCTCTTTCTTTTTCTTGATCGCGTATTTTCCGGTGATCGGTGGAGCCATGCTGCCGCCGACCATCCGGACGAACCATACCATCACCACAGTACCACTACAATTCCAAAATCATACCATCACCACTTCCATGTCACGACCGTGTCGCGACCAGATCGTGTCCAGATCGCGATCAGACCACCACCAGATCGTGTCCAGATCGTGACCAGACCATGCACCAGATCGTCTCCAGATCGCGACCAGACCATGCACCAGATCGTGTCCAGATCGCGACCAGACCATGCACCAGATAGCGACTAGACCCAGTACTGTGTCATGCCGTTTCACACACCGTATCGTGTCATGTCGTACCAGGCCGCCTGCATATCGATCATTGTTCTGAGGCAAGTGAAACTTGCTACATGCTATTCATAATACTTTATACTTATTTGATTACATGTTAAACCTATAGATTTAATCCAGTGTCTCATGTTACATTTTAACATTCGATGTTCATTTATCATTTTAGATTCATAACTTGGAACCTATCATGTTGCATTTTGATTACTTTACCCAGTACCCACATCCGTGTTTAAATCACATAATAATTAATTACATAGTCCATAGTACCTTTTATAGTTTCTACCCTATTGGACACCCGTTTGCATGTTTAACCTGTTTTAAATATATTTGCATCCCTAGATCTTTTAACCCATAAAAACGAGATTTTAACAATCCATATTTGTTAAAGTGTATTTTACTAAGGTTGGAACCATAACCCTAACTCTAATCATAACTGTGCATCTGTATGCCTTAATCTGTACCTGATTGCATATCATATTACCATGTTCCGTTTTTATTGTTCCATTAGTATTTCATGGTTGTTTTGTATACCCATGCTTATGTTAGTTTGTTTGTGAGCACCCACATGACATTGTGTGCACCCCTGAATGACTTGTCACACCCATTACTTGACATGACATGGTACCGTGAAACTCTTGACATGACATGACACCTATATACATTACTTGACCTGATCTGATTTACCATGGCTTTACCTGTTACCTGATCTTGTTACTAATGCCAACAAACTTTACCTGTTGTCCCTACGGACATTTTTCCTGTTGTCTATCCAGACAAACCTGTACCTGCCTGATCCTGTGTTGGCATTAGCTCCAGATTATTTAATACCTGACTTGAACACATATAACTTGGGGGTATGGGGAAATCAATGATGAAACCTGACTTGTAACTCGACAGTTCGCTGCCTTTACTGATCAGTTTTAGAGGCTAGGCCAGCCTTGGGATGATACTGCTGACATCATCCATCGTTATCCACTATCTTTTAGAGGCTAGGCCAGCGTTGGGATGATGCCATGGACATCATTCATCGTTACCCCTTTTCCTTTTAGTGCCAAGCGGCATGTCTCGGTTTTAGCCCGAGAATTTTCACCGTGATCTCGGGCACGCACGGGATACTATTGAGTTACATCGACGATTCATCAAATTGATTTCAAAGACTTGAGAGTAGTTAACCCAATAGACCAGTTTAGATTACTCACTGCACACTACCTTTCACTGCCCTGATTTATATTGCTGTTACACTTGCTTTACCATTTATGATCATACTTGCATATCTCGCTACTCTGTTTTTATATTATTGCTTGATGTTATGACGTGCTGACGTCTTGGTTTTGCATGGCCCAGATCCTCTACCTTTGTCGTAGGCTGATTAGGAGTATTGCCGCTGCTAGACCGAGCAGTGGGGATCCTTTCGGTATCCAGTCTCACTTTCCAGGTGTTTATTTGATCTTTTGCTTCCGCATATTATATTATTTCTTGACTCATTTATTCTGGCTTATGGACATGTACTAGATAGTTTAGTTTACTTTCCTGTTCTTGATATCTCTACAGCCGTAATGTGACTGTGGAAGGATTTTTTCTATCCACAGGTAGTATGGTTGGCTATGTCACGTGCCTATCTTAGCGTACTCTGGGAAGCGGGGCATGACATGGTTCTTTTGGTATCAGAGCCATATGATATAAGTTAATCGGGTTTGATTCTTTTGTAGTTGGGTATTGGACCCAATACACGAATCAAAATACTCGTGATTAGGAACATGTCCTGCCACCTTGTTATCGTGATTCTTGAATCATATCTTTCTTTTATCCTTCGTCTTGACGTTATACAAACAACTTTGCATCTCGGCTTGAAACCTTTTTGGTTCACCATTGTTTCTCCCTGTTCTTTGATTCTGATACTAGGATTTAGGCGACTTGAGTGGAGTTATGTAATTATACCCATGAACTGCAGCATAGTTACAATGCGGTACTCTATTTAATTAACTTGGAGTCCTGGTCTTGATTCACTTCCTTGTTTCATGGTTGTTATATTACCTTACTTCTCTCGGTTTCATTGCTTACCAGTTCTAGTTTTATTACCAGCTTGAATCATGTTTACTGTGCTTAATCCTCTTCAGTATCTTGACTTCGGATGAAGTCATCTCGGTATCTTACTTATTCTTGTTTTTCCCCGCATTAGGATTATTCAATTCTGGTGCATCCCTTTGTTTGTTGTTGTCTTGGAAATGGATTTTCGCCGCACTTTCCACGCTCATATTGATTGTACGGAAAGGAAAGTGATTCTCCAGATTCCCGAACATCCGGAGCTTGTTCTGCTGGAGGAAGCAGTTCTGTCGGGCCAGTCGAGTTTAGGGCTAGGCCGACAAACAATGTTCTTTCGTCGATGGAAGTTGATAAGAAAGAAGCGCCGGCTATAGTTCGAGAATTCATGGACGTGTTCGAAGACACCTCGGGTTTATCGCCAAAATGAGATGTGGAGTTTACGATTAATCTTATTCCTGATGCAGCGCCAATCTCAAAGGCGTATTATCCAATGGCACCAGTAGAGTTGGAAGAAGTCAAGAAGCAGGTTGCTGAATTACTTGAGAAGGGTTGGATTCGCAGCAATAACTCACCTTGTGGAGCTCCAGTTCTTCTAATAAAGAAGATGATGTCACAAGGAGGATGTGCATCGATTATCGAGAATTAAACCGGGTGACTATTACGAACAAGTACTCGATCCCTCGCATTGGTGAATTATTTGAGCAGCTTAGCTTAGTGGCGCGAGGGTATTCTCGAAGCTGGATTTGCGATCCGGACATCATCAGGTCCGAGTTAAGTCAGAGGATATTTGCAAGACTGCGTTCAGAACTTGGTATAGACATTACGAGTATTTGGTGATGCCCTTCGGAGTAACGAATGCGCCGGCAATATTTATGGACTTGATAAACCTAATCTTTCACCGTTCTTAGACCAGTTTATAGTGGTGTTCATCGATGATATTCTGGTCTACTCAGGGAGCAAGGAAGAGCATGTAGAACACTTGAAGATTGCACTGCAGACATTGAGGCAAGGAAATTGTATGCAAAGATGAGTAAGTGCGAGTTTTGGCTTGAAGAAGTGAAGTTTTTGGGGCACGTTGTGGCTGGAGATGGAATCGCCGTTGATCCGAAAGATTACAGCAGTTCGAGATTGGCCGATTTCGTAGAATGTTGCGAAGATAAGGATCTTCTTGGACTGGCCGGGTATTATAGAAGGTTCGTGGAGAATTTTTCTCGTTTGGTTGAGCTTTTGACCAAGCTTACGCGCAAGGAGGTACCATTTGTGTGGACGGATAGGTGTGCGTCAGCTTTTGAGGCGCTAAAGCAAAAGTTGATAACCGCTCCTATTCTGTCCATACCAGACAATTCCGGAGGATTGGTGATTCACAGTGACGCACCTGAGAAAGGATTGGGATGTGTTTTGATACAGCATGGGAAGGTTACAACTTACGCATCTAGACAGTTGAAGACCCATGAGGAGAATTACCCAACTCATGACTTGGAGTTAGCAGCTGTGATTTTCGCTTTGAAGATTTGGAGACACTACTTATTGGGCAAAAGGGTTGAAGTATTTACCGATCACAAAAGCCTGAAGTATGTGTTCACACAGAAGGAACTTATTGAAGACTTTCGGAGATTCGATTTGGAAGTTGTGCTACGGCATTCTTCGGGACAGTTGATACAGCTGCAAATACAGTTGTCATTGATCGAGAGTATTAAAGTAGCGCAATTGAAGGACTCAAGATTGCAAAGGTTTCAAGAACAGGTTGAAGCTGAAATTCGAACGGACTTATTGATTCATGAAGGTGATACGTTGCATTATGGTAGCCGTTTGTGTGTGCTATCCGTGAAGAAGTTATGAAGGAGGCACACAGTTCCGCGTATTCCATATATCCAGGAGGCACAAAGATGTACCGAGATATACGACAGCATTTCTGGTGGAAAGGCATGAAACGGGAGATTGCCCGCTTTGTAGCAAAGTGCTTGGTGTGTCAGCAAGTTAAGGCTGAACATCAAAGGGTTGCTGGTTTATTGCAACCACTTTCGATTCCTCAGTGGAAGTGGGAATATATAACCATGGATTTCGTGACGGCTTTACCGCGGAGTCCAAAGGGCAACAATGCAGTTTGGGTGATTGTTGATAGATTGACCAAGACAGCTCATTTCATCCCTTCTCGGGTTGGTCAATCAACAGAAACTTTGGCAGAACGGTACATGCAAGAGATTGTAAGATTGCATGGTGTACCAGTGAGCATCGTGTCCGACCGTGATACTCGTTTCTTATCACACTTTTGGAGGAGCTTACAGGAAAGTTTGGGGACTCGTTTGAAGTTTAGCACAGCTTATCATCTTCAAACAGATTGCCAGTCGGAGAGAACGATCCAAACTCTTGAAGACATGTTGAGAATTTGCATGTTAGACTTCAAGGGTTCATGAGAGGATCATCTACATTTAGTGGAGTTTTTTTACAATGACAGTTTTCAGGCGACTATTAGGATGGCTCCATTCGAGGCTTTATATGGTCGCAAGTGTCGTTCACCTGTTTGTTGGGACGTTGTCGGTGAACGAAGATTGTTGGGACCAGATTTGGTTGTGCAGACAGTTGAGAAAGTTAACACTATCCGGAATCATATGAAAGCAGCTCAAGACCGACAAAAGAGTTGGGCCGATACATTGAGAAGACCTCTAGAGTTCGCTGTTGGTGATTTGGTATTCTTGAAGATATCACCGACTAGAGGGGTGATTCGTTTCGGAAGTCGAGGAAAGCTCAGTCCTCGATTCGTCGGACCTTTTGAGATTTTGGAGCGTGTTGGTGAGGTAGCGTATCGATTGGCGTTACCGCAATCCTTGGCGAATGTTCATGATGTGTTTCACGTATCTCAACTCCGTAAATATGTTCGAGATGAAACACATGTGTTGGATCATTCGGAGCTGACTGTCCGAGAAGACTTGACTTTTGAGGAGCGACCGAATGCGATTGTGGATCGAAGGGAAAAGGTTCTTAAGAACAAGATTATCCCTCTTGTACTGGTTTCTTGGGGTAACCGCTCACATGGAGGTCAACTTGGGAACGAGAAGATGAAATTCGACAGAAATTTCCCCATCTTTTCTTGTAGTTTGTGGGTCGTTTATCCTTTTTGTGTTCTTGGAATTTCGAGGACGAAATTCTTTTTGTAGTTGGGTATAATGTAACAACCGAGTTCAATTATACCAATTTCTGTTGCCGTATGTGTGTTTGTGGTGTTTATTCCATTTACCGTGTTTGGATGCGAATGGTAGTTTACTTTACGTTCGACCCGCTTGCTTGAGCTTATTGTTTCATGGTTATAGAATACCCTACCATCACGTATTTTTGCATACAATAATTTAAGTCACGTAAAATAATTTAAAATTGCATTTCATAACCTGCATTATACCCCTAACCCCGTGGTAGCATCCGCACATCTTGTTCTCGTCCCGTTCAGTGAAACGGACGTATTTGGATGGCTACGCGCACGTACGTGCATCCGTTCTTAGGGGTATGCATTTTCTTTAACTGAGTATTCATTTTGAAATTTGGAAGTCGCATATATTTTTCATATTTTAAATCTGAATTTTTAGACCCGACCCGGACAAGTTTTGGAGTAAGTTTGTATTTGCCAAGATCTCAAAACGGACTAATATTATATTCTTTATATATTTATAAACTATTATTATTTTCTTAACTAAAATATATTACTAAATCATTATATACTAACAGTTTTAATTATATATATATATATATATTATATTAACTGACTCTCTCTCTCTCCTGACTCTCTTTCTCTCTTTCCGTTTCTCTTCTCTATCTCTCTATTTTTAATTTACATTAAATATTATTCTCTCCCCTCACAGTTCTCTTCTTCCTTTTTATATTTTAGCCGCTGCCTCACTTCGTGAAAACCCTAACCCTAACCCTAGCCTTCACCCTCGCTCGCCTGCACGTCGCCGTCACCACCTCGCCGGCGTCGGCCTAACCCAATCACCACCATGTCTCTCTTCACTTTTCCCTCCATCAAAACCATCACCGCAAAACCCAACGTCAAGCCCTGCCCTCGTCGCTGCACTCTCGCCGGAGCTCCGATCCCGTCGGCCTCAACCCTCACTACTATATTCTTCCTCTCCTCGATCTCTTTCTTCTCCCCTGCACGCCCACTTCCTACCACCCCGACGAACCCGACACCCCTGCACCCAACTAGAACCCACAACCTTACCTCGCCTCCACATCTCCGACCACCCTCGTCACAGCCTTCTTCTCCTCACTTCCTTATCTCCTCCCGACACCACGACCACCCTCGTCACCGCCACCTGCTACTTCCCCCTGCAACCCAAGAAACCCACGCCGAAGCCCTCGTCACGTCTGTCGTCATCACAGTCAACCTTACCTTGCCGTGGACCTCGCCGTCGACGACCCATTGTCGTCGTCACCCCCTCACCTCTGTCCCAGAACCCCCGAGCCAACTCCAAAGCACCCAAAGCAGATCACAACTCTCTTCCTTCTTCTTTCTTCTTCTCTTTCTTTTTCTTGATCGCATATTTTCCGGTGATCGGCAGAGCCATGCCGCCGCCGACCATCCGGACGAACCATACTATCACCACAGTACCACTACAATTCCAAAATTATACCATCACCACTTCCATGTCACGACCGTGTCGCGACTAGATCGTGTCCAGATCGCGACTAGACCACCACCAGATCGTCTCCAGATCGCGACCAGACCACCACCAGATCGTGTCCAGATCGCGACCAGACCATGCACCGGATCGTCTCCAGATCGCGACCAGACCACCACCAGATCGTGTCCAGATCGCGACCAGACCATGCACCAGACCGTGTCCAGATCGCGACCATACCATGCACCAGATCGCGACTAGACCCAGTACCGTGTCGTGCCGTTTCACACACCGTATCGTGTCATGTCGCACCAGGCCGCCTGCATATCGACCATTGTTCTGAGGCAAGTGAAACTTGCTACATGCTATTCATAATACTTTATACTTATTTGATTACATGTTAAATCTATAGATTTAATCCAGTGTCTCATGTTACATTTTAACATTCGATGTCCATTTATCATTTTAGATTCATAACTTGGAACCTATCATGTTGCATTTTGATTACTTTACCCAGTACCCACATCCGTGTTTAAATCACATAATAACTAATTACATAGTCCATAGTACCTTTTATAGTTTCTACCCTATTGGACACCCGTTTGCATCTTTAACCAGTTTTAAATACATTTGCATTCCTAGATCTTTTAACCTATAATAACGAGATTTTAACAATCCATATTTGTTAAAGTGTATTTTACTAAGGTTGGAACCATAACCCTAACTCTAATCATAACTGTGCATCTGTATGTCTTAATCTGTACCTGATTGCATATCATATTACAATGTTCCGTTTTTATTGTTCCATTAGTACTTCATGGTTGTTTTGTATACCCATGCTTATGTTAGTTTGTTTGTGAGCACGCACATGACATTGTGTGCCCCCCTGACATGACTTGTCACACCCATTACTTGACATGACATGGTACCGTGCAACTCTTGACATGACATGACACCTATATACATTACTTGACCTGACCTGACGTACCATGACTTTACCTGTTACCTGATCTTGTTACTAATGCCAACAAACTTTACCTGTTGTCCCTACGGACATTTACTGTTGTCTATCCAGACAAAGCTGTACCTGCCTGATCCTGTGTTGGCATTAGCTCCAAATTATTTAATACCTAACTTGAACACATATAACTTGGGGGTATGGGAAAATCAATGATGAAACCTGACTTGTAACTCGACAGTTCGCTGCCTTTACTGATCAGTTTTAGAGGCTAGGCCAGCCTTGGGATGATGCTGCTGACATCATCCATCGTTATCCACTACCTTTTAGAGGCTAGGCCAGCCTTGGGATGATGCCATGGACATCATTCATCGTTACCCCTTTTCCTTTTAGTGCCTAGCGACATGTCTCGGTTTCAGCCCGAGAATCTTCACCGTGATCCCGGGCATGCATGGGATACTATTGAGTTATATTGACAATTCATCAAATTGATTTTAAAGACTTGAGAGTAGTTAACCCAATAGACCAGTTTAGATTACTCACTGCACACTACCTTTCACTGCCCTGATTTATATTGCTGTTACACTTGCTTTACCATTTATGATCATACTTGCATATCTCGCTACTCTGTTTTTATATTATTGCTTGATGTTATGACGCGCTGACGTCTGGGTTTTTCATGGCCCAGATCCTCTACCTTTGTCGTAGGCTGATTAGGAGTACTGCCGCTGCTAGACCGAGTAGTGGGGATCCTGTCGGTATCCGGTCTCACTTTCCAGGTGTTTATTTGATCTTTTGCTTCTGCATATTATATTATTTCTTGACTCATTTATTCTGGCTTATGAACATGTACTAGATAGTTTAGTTTACTTTCCTGTTCTTGATATCTCTACAGCCGTAATGTGACTGTGGAATGATTTTTCCTATCCACAGGTAGTATGGTTGGTTATATCACGTGCCTATCTTAGCATACTCTGGGAAGCGGGGCGTGACAAATACCGTTGTTGATCTTTTGGCAGTCTGTGAACCGTCGAGATTTGGAACTAAGGACTTTACCATGGCTCCGTTTTGTTGACGTCGCGTCTGCATCCTGCTGGAGTGAGAAGAAATGCCGTTGTTGATCTCTAGGCTGTCTGTGAACCGTCGAGATTTAGAAATAGGGACTTTGCCATAGCTCCGTTTTGTAGACGTTGCGTCTGCATCCTATTGGAGTGAGAAGAAACGGCGTTGTTGATCTTTAGGCTGTCTGTGAACTTTCGAGATTTGGAAATAGGGACTTTGCCATAGCTCCATTTTGTTGACGTCGTGTCTGCATCCTGCTGGAGTGAGAAGAAACGTCGTTGTTGACACTGCGTCTGCTGTTGCGAGATGAGTGTCGAGATGGTCTCTAGGTTGTTCATGAACCATCGAGACTTGGCTCTCCCTTTGATGGAGCCTGGTGGGAAAATGTGGTTCCCTTTTCGTTTGTGCCTACGGATTGTATACAGGGGTTGATGTGGACTCACCTGTAGGGCAAAAGTTTTATTTTCATTCATTTCTTTTCTTTCCGCGACACTCTATCATTTCAGCTTTTTATATCGTGAAAGTCACGATTGCCCAATCATTTCGGATTTTTATCGCGGTGCCCCAATCATTTTGGCTATTCTTTCTTTTTACTCGCTGTTTTTTATTGCGAGTTGCCCAAACATTTCGGCTGTTTTTATATACATATATTTTGCTCGCTGATTTTTATTGCGAGTTGTCCTATCATTTCGGCTATTTCATATGCATTTTTTTCTCGCTGATTTTTGTTGTGAGTATGGAACTTGAGATCCGATACCAATCTTGGCATCAGTATCGCTACAACTGGAATATTGCCAGGAGCGAGTCATCATTTGTTGTGAAAGGACTTAAAAATTGACACCTGTTCAGGCATCAGTATCACTACCACTAGAATATTGTTAGGAGCGAATCATCATTTGCCATTGCTGATTTGAACAAAGATGGCTTAGTAGACAGGGTTAGGATCCTGTCAACTAAGGCTTTTGACTTTATGAGCTGTAAGGGTCTCATAAAGGGTTTTCTCCCTACGAGTCGAGAAGATCCCGTAGGTGTAGGTTCTCCCTAGAAGTCGTGAGGACTCCTAAGTGATATTTTCTCTTGCAATTCATAAGGATCTTACAAGAGTGTTTTCTCCTTATATGTCGAGAGGACTTATAAGTGTCGTTCACCACATGAGGACATTCCTCGTCATTGGTAGGACTTGGTGGGGGAAACGTTTATTTGTGCCCGTGGATTGTATACAAGGGCCAGCATTGTACCGCCTGTAGGGCAACTTGGAGGATACGACAACTTAAGAACAGGTCCAGGTCCCTGTAGCTTAAGGCTTTGAATCCTATGAGCCATGAGGGTCTCACAGGGGGAGTTCTTCTTACGAGTCGAGAGGATCTCGTAAGTGAAAATTTTACGAGATTGCACACTTTCGGGTTTTCACAAGCTCACCGGTAACCCTGCTGTTTTTACTCACGGCGCCCTTTCGGGTTTTCATCCGTGCCCATTTTGCTTGTGGACGCGTACCGGTCTTTTTTTTAACAACGAGGTTGCGCCCTTTCAGGTTTTCACAAGCTCACCTGTAGTCCTGCTGTTTTTACTCACGGTGCCCTTTCGGGTTTTCATCCGTGCCCATTTCTCTTGTGAGCGTACCGTTTTTTTTTTCTTTTTTTCTTTTTTCTTTTTTTTACCCCTCTGTTCGCCAATGGAACTTGGGGGGACTTCGCTACCGGGGTAGCTATGTAGCTAGCGGGACTTGAGTTGCATTCCTCGCCGCTGGGACTTGTGGACTTGAATTCCACTATCGCTGTGTTTGAGGCGACGTACTTAGTTTAATGACATTACGGTCCAGGGCCAGCTTCGAGGCGAGGCTTTGCCGGATACTACTTATAGAGTCTTGACTCAGGAAGACAACGAGCAGACACGAGCGTCGTCATCTATCGTTAACCTGAGTTATAACTTGTCAAGCGTAGTATTTCTAAAGGAAATGACCGTTTATTGGTCGGAAGGGTCTTTCGCCATGCATATCCATGAGCAAGTAAGCCCCACCTTGGTAGACCTTGTCTATGATGTACGGACCCTCGTAGTTCGGCTCGAATTTCCCTCGCTTTGCACGGTTGGAGATCATAAGTCTTTTTACGACTAACACGAATTCGCCTTGGCGGAATGTTCTCTGTCTGGTTAGTCTTTCGTATGAGCGCGTCATCCTTTCTTTGTAAGCTTCCAGGTTTTGCTACGCCATGAGACGAGTTTCATCGAGGGTATCGAGCTCTTCAAGCCGAAGATGGGCGTTTTCTTCATCCGTCATCTCATATCGAACTGCCACTTATAGAGAGGGTAGCTCTATCTCCAAGGGAAATACCGCTTTCGTATCGAATACCAATGCGAATGGCGTGTATTCGTTGCCGTTTTGAACGTGGTTCGATACGCCCAGAGAGCTTCATGCAGTCTCTCGTGCCAGTCCTTTTTATTTCTGGACATCGTTTTCTTTATGATCTTCGTCAAGGTCTTGTTGAAAGCCTCAGCTAGACCGTTAGCTCTGGGATTATAGACCAAAGAGTATCTCCAATCTATATTATGCTGCTGTGCGAAGCAACTAATCTTATAGCTTCTGTAGGCTGGCCCATTATCCGAGATGATTCGTCGCGGAGTGCTGAATCGGTAGATGATGTGTGTCCTGAAGAAATGGAGGATGTTCTTCGTCTTCACTTCCTTTAGCGGTATTGCCTCTGCCTACTTAGAGAAGTAATCGGTTGTTGCTAATATGAACCGATGTCTCTTGGATGATGCTGGTTCGATGGGCCCGATTATATCGGTTCCCTACATTTCGAACGACCAGCTAGCCAATGTTGGGTGTAGCGGATTTGGATGCTGGTGGATGAAGTCCCCGTGAATTTGGTACGAGTGATATTGTTTTGCATATTCGAGGCAGTCCTGAATCATCGTGGGCCAATAGTAACCCATTCTCTTGATCTTTAACTTCATCTTTGGTCCGGCTTGATGAGAACCGCAAAGTCTGTCGTGGGTTTCTTGGACGACCCTTTTTGCTTCTTCTGGTCCCAGGCATATCAGCCACAAACAGTCGAACGATATCTTATATAGAGTGTTATTGACGAAGGCGAAAGACAGGGCTCGCTTCATTAGCTGATGTCTTGATGATGCATTTTCGGGCGTTCGATGGGATTTGAAGTAGTCTATGAAGACTTCCCTCCAATCCTTGCCCTTCTCTTTGTCTTCTATCCGGAGGACCGCTGTAACAACTCCAAATTTCCTGTACAACTTTCTGTGCAAATTTTTCAAAATTTAAAGAAAGGGGTACTTTTGCCTGAGCACAAGTTAAATATTTGTTTTGCTAATTAATAGCAAGAAGGAGCTTGTGGCTCATTGGTAATACCTTGCACTGCTGAACCAAGCCACCACAGTTCAAATCCCATACCCCACATTATTTTTAATATTGTTTTATTTTGAATTTTTAGAATACCAAGTGTTTACACATGCATATCTCACAAAAATCCCACTACACTAGAGCAACTAACTGTACCAGAGGCCATATGAACTGACGGCGAGAACTCCGACCATCCGACTCGGTCGGGATCGGCCGAATCGGCCGGCGGACCGGCCGACTCGGGCCGCCGCCGCCGACCGGACTCAGCCGGACCGCCGAGTCGTCAACACCAATGTTGTGCCTCTTGGACTCCTATGTACACCTGCACACTTTAAAACTTTAGACCAGTAACAGAGACTGTTTAATATCCTATTTACTCTATTTTTATTACATTTTAATACAATTTATCATATTTTTTCATTTTAACTTTTCATCTACCCTAACCCTAGCCTTACCCTATAAATACTACCATAGACACTACCCCCTCACTTCAAAATTCTGAGCAAACTCTCAAGAATTTCCTAGAAACCCTAGTGTGCATTTGAAGTGAACAAAGAGGCGAAGCTCCGGCGAATTTTCCGGCGACAACCCTAGAAGTTCCCGGCGACGAAACAGCGCACCGGAAACTACATCCACTCTCTCTCCCTCTCCTCTTTGAGCTAAACCCGTGAGTCCCACCTTCCCCCTTCTCTACTCTTTCTGAAAATACGAAATTCTAAAACCCGACGGAATCGGAACAAAATCCGATTTCCGATTCGGTTCTTCCTAAAATCTCACTTTTCCTTTAATACAGTCTTGTTAAACCATTACATTTTACTATTAAATACTAACTAATCATATTGAACAAGTTCCATATCAAAAGAAATTGCTATTTCCATTTTATCGTACTTTTTCATTAAAATACCATGCAGTTTCATTTTGATATTAAATCATCACAAACTTGCTATACCCTTAAGTTAGACCAGGAGGTAATGACCTACCTTCTCACAACACTCATATGCAATATAGCACAATACCTTTCGGGAATATAGAATACGGGAAACCGAAACATTTCAAATAAATACCATTACTATTAAAACCGTTTTCTAAAAGATTAGTATTTTACACAAATCTTTGCAAAGCGCCGCTACAACCCATTTTGGGGAACCCGACAGGGATGGTGCGGATTATCGCATATTTCTGGGCTTAGTAGTGTGAGATGCAGACCTCCGCAAGGAGCATTCGGTCTCGAGAGATTTAAAATACGACATCTAAAGAAAATGAGATTTTTAGAAATATAAAATATATATTAAAATTATTTTTATATATTTATGTATATATGTAACATTAAAATATCTATTTTGAAATAATATAAATATTCCAACTCTTTTAAAAAATCACAAGAATCACTTTATATTAAAATACCATGAATTTCATACAAGTACAACATTACAAATAAATACCATATATTATAAAAGTAGGTTATTTTCACTAGAAATATCACAAATATAAAATCTACAATTATTACAACTCTAAAGACGATAATTAAATACTTGGGGTGTATTTTGAAAAGTATACAAATTATTTTTACATAAAACCCCCTCAAGTTCTATAAATCACCCTAAGGACCCTAGTAAACATAGGTTTAAGCGGGACCAATCTTTTGAGCCTCAGAGAGCCGGAGAAGTGGGTGCTTGCCTATTTAAGGTAGACAACTTAACAACGGTGTTATCAATACGGTAATCGTTTTTGGAAAAGACACAAATCCTGCCGCCCATATACAACGGTTACCGATAATATCAAAACATTCAGGACTTCAATTTACTTTTCTAATTGTCTGACTCAGACTGAGTCTTCTTATTAATAAAATGACTTGATTATGATTCAAGTACAATTTACAATCTGCAATCTACAAAATTACAATTCAACATGAATCCATTCAATCTATATTGACTGATCCGAAACATGGATATACTTCCATTTACGTGATTCTCCAGTTACATCCATGATTCTCCAGTTACATCCATTTACTGATATCATGGTTTCAGCAAGTCATCCAATTATATAATCTATATTACAAGATAATACAAGTTGCAATACAATTTACAATATAAATAATACAACCAAGACATCACGGGGTTTAAGGGGTAGATTGGTACGGAAGGTGTTAAAAGTGGCACGAGACTGCAAGATTAAGACGTAATTACATCCATGCCGTTGTTCCGTGATATTATTGATGGAGCCTTGTACTTCCATTTGCCCTAGTCTCTAGCATATAGAGACTCCTCTCGTATACACTGGCATCCTTCTGTATCAAGTTACAAACAACAGCGTTAACACCATATTATAACAATATAATACAACTTAAAAGTTACCTTCTTATTCTGTCTATTCTATTTCTTCCTTATCTTTGGGACTTACCGAGCGATTTGTTCGCTGACGTCATTCTCTTTCTTTCTTCTTTGAATGTCGTCAGGTGATCTGGACACTCCGGAGATCGAGCCCACTAGTGAAGACTTAGACCACTTCATTGAAGACACAGAGTTTTAGTTCATTGTACACTTTTATTTCAGTACTTTTCCTTTTCTGTTATGCCATTGTTTAGGCATTGCTTCCATTCAGTTGTATTTACTTTTCCATGCATTATACAGAAAGAATATGAATAAATAAAGTTGCTGTTTGTTATATCTTGTCTCTTGTGCTTTTACTTTTATATTGCTTAGATACGCTTAGCGTATTTACTTCATAGTAAATACGTAGCGGTCTCGTCGCGTCCCCTTCACCGTACACTGGGAAGCGGGGCGTGCCAACCGCTCATTTGGTCGCTTCTTCTCCTCCAGACGACTCCGGAGATATTTCTGCTGGCGCGAGAATCCGGTGGCTTTGCACAATGATCCATACGTCATCGAGGTTTTCGTCGGTAAGTTCTTTAGCGAGCTTGGCTAACGCATCCGCCTTGCTATTTTCCGCACATGGTATATTTTCCAGGATGTAGGAGGGAATTTGAGTCAGCAGTTGCTACACTCTTTCACCATATTTTACCAACTCCGGTTTATACGTCTGATAGTCGCCATTTACTTGGCTAACGACTAGCTGGGAGGCTCCATATATGAGGAGGTTTTCGACTTCCATGTTGACAGCAATCTCAAGACCCGCTATCAAAGTTTCGTATTCAGCCTCGTTGTTTGTCCTTGGTTCTGTTAAGAAACTGGCGAAACGCATTATCCCTCCTTGCGGAGTCACGAAGATAAGGCCCACCCAGCGTTGATTATGGGGGTGCTTTGCGTTCGCTTCTTCAAGAAAGATGCTCCGTCGAAGTATAGTTCCCATTGGACATTATTTTCCTCTGTCTTCCTTTTGATTGTGTCGAACGTGTGTCCGTCTGGCAACTCACAATTTAAGGGAGAATCGGCTGGTATCGGATGCTCAGCAAGAAAGTCGGTGATGGCCTTGCCTTTCACTGTCTTGAGGGGTCGATATGTTAACGAGAATTCCATCAAGAGGAGGGCCCATTTGGCAAGCCTTCCTGTTAGTATGGCCCTTGGCATCAGATATTTGAGAGGATCCACCTTTGATATGAGATAGACCTCATGTGTCAAGGCATAATGTCGAAACTTCGTTATCGCGAAGATCAGTGCCAGGCAGTGTTTTTCAATTGGGGAGTAGTTGTTTTCTTCTCCTAGAAGAATTCGACTCAAATAGTAGAGAGTTCTTTCCTTTCCCTGATCGTTCTTCTGTGCCCATAGCGCGCCTAAAGAACTTTCAAGGGATGTTGTGTATAGGATAATGGGCTTTTCCTTAATCGGAGCGGTCAGTACCGGTGGGTTCTGCAGATATTGCTTGATTTCGTTCAGTGCACTTTGGCATTTATGATTCCAAACGAACGGGGTCCCTTTCTTTATTAGATGGCTGTAGGGGCGGCATTTTTCGGAGAGGTTAGCTATGAACCGTCGTGTAACACCTGAGTTGTGTTAGTGGTAATTGTGTGTTAATATGGGGTTTTTGGTAAAAAGTTTACCAAAGCGGGTTCCAGATAATTTATCTGATTTTAGGAATTTTTTATTAGAATTTTATCTGGAATGCACACACTTATGCATGTTAACTTGGGTTAAGTTTAGGGTTAACCATGTTTAGATGAGCATGGTGGGTTAACCCATAGGTTAAAGTTAATTGTGTTTAATTAAGGGTTTTAGTTAAAAAAAAATTTTAATTTGTTATGGGGTTGACTTGTGTAGAGGAGAGAGAGAGAGGTTATGATAGCTTGAGCATGCAAGCATTTAATGAGAGAGAGAGAGAAGTGGCTCTAGGGTTGTGTCATAATCTTTTGCTTCTATCCCTCAAGCACTCATCTCACTCACATCTCTCCCTCTCACTCTCACACACACATACCATCATCATAAACAACAACAGCAGCTGCAACAACAACCTCATCAGCAGCCCCAACATCATCAAAAACAACAGCTGCAGCCACATTTGAAGCAGCCACAGCAGCAATAAACAGCAGTAGCAGCTACACCAACACAACAACAGCAACACAACACCAACACAACAACAGCATCAGCACCATCAGCAGCAGCAGCAGCATCAGCATCAATGGCATCAGCAACAGCTACAATTCAGCAGTAGTAGCAGCTCAGCAGCAGCAGCAGCAACCCCTTCTTCTTCTTCTTCTTCTTCTCTTCTCCTATCCTAGGATCTCGTGAGGTATAACCTCTTAACTTGACTTCCTTCTTGCTAAGTTATGGTAGTTTAATCTTAAGTTTAGTTTAGTTAGTGTTTATATTGTGTTTTAGTGCTAGTTTTAGGTAAATTTGGGTGAGAGTGGCAAAGTGATGGTTTGGATTGTTAGTATAGCCTAATTAGGTACTGTTGAGACCAGTTAACCCTAGATTTACCCCAGATTTCATTACAAATTTCCAGACCTTTGCAAATGGGTGTAATTTAGCTTTTTATATAGACTTTTAGGATATCCGAGATCTGCTACAACCTGGATCCCTTTTTAGTTTAGCAAACACCTAAAGAATATTGTGCAGGCTTTTTAGAGTAGTGTGTAGGGTTTTTGTGCCGGTTTTCCTCTTGCAAAAACCGGTGACCTCCTCTCATTTTCCGGCGTCGCCGGCCGTCTTGGTGAGTTGGGCTTGGGGGTTCTGTCCAGTAGTGTCTATAGGGTTTTACCTGTGTCTTGGTATTGTTTGGTTTTTGAGGTTCTGTTGTTAGTAAAATCTGGGGGAATTGGTGAGCTTCCTTGTGTTTTTGTGGACTTTTGGCGAGTTTTGGTGGTTTAGTTGGTGAGTAGGATAGATTAGGGTTTTTAAGGTTAGCTTGGCTCCAGTATTTGCTGTTGGTATCACTTGACCCTTATAATTCCACCTAATTTCACAAAACACCCTATCTTTGCAAATTTAGTGCTTTAAGCGTTTTTAAAACGAGACTTTAGGATACGTAGAATCTGCTGTACCTATGGTAGTTATTTTAGCTAGCAAATATGTACATTAGGCTGTATATGGTGTTAGGATGTTAGGGTAGAAGCCCAGACCCCTGTCACCGGAATTGGGCCGGTATGACCCCCTGCCGCCGGCTAAATCTTGGTTAAATGCCTTGAGTTTTGTTGGGTAGGTGTCTGTAGGTATGGTTAAGGGTTTGGTCTTGTTTATTTTCCTCGTTTTTGCTCCAGGTAGAATCTGGAACCTGTTACCTATTTTTAGCGTAGCGGGACTTGCGCGACACATATGATACGTGTCGAGTTAGGTTGCTGTGAATCACAGCGTATCGTTGTGTGCCACAGCGTGTCGCGTTGGGTTTTGGTGTATGCACTCACGTTACGTACACGCGCACGTTTAGTTTGCGACGCGAGTTTCTCATTTGGTTTTAATATCGCGTTTTTAGAATATCTAAGCTTATGTGTTGCTTTGTGTAAATTCTAGGTTCGCAGACGGGGACTTCGAGCGCCGTGGAGAAAGGAAAGCAGGTGGTCGGACACACCTAGCGCGAGATCACGGGTGAGTAGATGTAACATCTACGGGGGACAATCGTATGG
Source organism: Agapanthus africanus (assembly GCA_030015575.1). Lineage (NCBI taxonomy): Eukaryota > Viridiplantae > Streptophyta > Magnoliopsida > Asparagales > Amaryllidaceae > Agapanthus > Agapanthus africanus. Next base: position 82,810,536 of record CM057344.1, on the reverse strand, counting down.
ATGGCGCAAGTCGCCCGATAGATTTTGTAAATTAAAAGATTGCCAGTGACGTTAGAAATTATAATATTGCATGATGATTGCTACGTTCAGGATCTATATGTTTTACCTACATATGTGAACTCATTCCATAGGACACCTGCACCATTGCCAGGGTTTTTATATGCTGCACGAGCACTATTCATGTGTACACACACGCCCTGGTAATTGCCATGTCACAACACTAGATAACTTATAATCTAAAACATGTTATCAATTGATGCTTATAACCTGTGCTAATGCATTAAATCCTTAAAATGAAATTGTAAAATTGCTATCCACATGCATGTACCTCATTACATCATTTGTTCATAATCATACATTGCAACTTGAACATTGATACCATATGCATTCATTATCATTGACATGTGCACCCATGATGGTTTCTTGAGATTTTATGATATTTCTGGATTTCGGGGGAAAGCCGCAAGATTTACAAACTTATTTTCTTTTAAAATATGAAAAGTTGCGGTTTTCTAGTGATGTAAAAGTGTCGTCCACCATGAGTTTGCTGTGGTTTTCGAGACCCGTTGTAAGGAGTTGGATGAACCGTCTCGGGTACATGGTGGGCCCGGTAAGGTACCCCGGGGTAAGAGGATCGCAGATGATGGCGTTGAGCCTGGCAGGGGATGGATTACCTACCGGTGACTTTTTGGCACGGCGGATATCCAGAGGATACCGACTGAGGCCGCGAGATGATGAGATATTGATATTTGAGATGGGTCAGCCGGACGGCTGAGGCCAGAGATACTATGATATGGACATATGAGATTTGAGACGGTTTCGAGGTGTCGTTGCTGGACACAGATTCTTGTTGATTCTATGGATATTATGCTGGTATTAAAAAAAAAGATTTTCAAAAAGAAAGATTGATTCTTATGCTTACATATTAAGATCACAAGTCAATTCATGCTGCATACATACCTACTAGTATATTCATGCTGCATACATACCTGCTAGTATACCCTGCCATATCTGTTTTATAGATGCTAGGATACTTGTGTGCATACATGCGATAGTCTCTATAGATGTTATTTATTAATCACGAGCTGGCAACTCACCCCCGTTGTGCCACAGCTTTTTTGCAGGTCCGCTCCGTCAGCACAGTAGCGGCGGACGCACTTGCCACTTTTGCCCTTCTTGTCTGGACTCGAGGCTTTTGCTAGTAGGTGGGTTGTTATCATTTTGTACCACCTTATATATTCATTGTATTTAGAGTATTCCATCTACTATATCAGCTGCACCTGTCATTTGTATTGTTGTATATTGACCTAGAGATGAGACTGTGAGATTTATGGACATTTTATGTTGTATCTGGGGTCGAGCTCACTTGAGTCGACATGTTATTTTAATTGTGCTTCTTTTGAGTATTTACGCACATTGCTATTTTACATTATGTGGGATTTGTGACCGCCTTGAGGCGAAGAGCTAGCTCCCGCTTGGGGATGCCATATTTCATGTTATACATTTATACTCCTGTTTTGTACCCGTTTGGGGGCCCATTTTTACAAAGAAGATTCTGCCGGAATTTTGGAAAACGAATGTTGCTTTTAAAAGGCTTGATGTGACTTAATGGATTATCGCTTGCATTAAAATTTGTTTTTCCTTCACTCTATTTCCAAATCAGGTTTTGTTTTCTGGGCTTTGGCTTACTTAATTACGGACGCCTTGAGACGTTTCGTAACTTAAGTGTCAGTCACGTTCCGTACCCTGCGGGTCGTGACACGTCGGATATACACGAGCTTTCCTTGGAGAGACCATAATTGTTTGAGAGTTCTTGGCATGGGCATTTCTATAATTGCCTTGATCTTTGATGGGTCTATTTCGATGCCTCGGTGTCGTACGATGAATCCTAGGAATTTGCCTGAGGAGACTCCAAACGCGCATTTCAGAGGGTTCATCTTCAGATTATATTTCCGAAAACGCTGGAACACTATTTTCAAATCCTCCCAATGCTCCTCGTACGATTTGCTCTTCACCACGAGGTCGTCAATATAACATTCGACAATCTCGTGTATAAGGTCATCGAAGATCTTCGTCATGGCCCTCTGGTAGGTAGCGCCAGCGTTCTTCAGACCGATGGGCATCACTTTATAGCAAAATATGTCCAGCAGAGTCCGGAAGGCGGTATGCTTTTGGTCTTCGGAATGCATCTTTATTTGATTGTAGCCTGAAGATCCATACATGAAGGATAAGACCTCATGAGTGGACGTGTTATCAATCATCAGCTCGGTAACATGCACTGGTAATTCATCCTTCGAGCAAGCCTTATTGAGGTCCCGAAAGTCCATGCAGATACACACTGTCCCATTTTTCTTCATCACCCAGACAATGTTGGCAATCCAGTCAGGATACTGAACTTCTTGGATGAAGCTGGAGTCAATTAGTTTCTTGACTTCGGCATTGATACTCATCTCGAGTTCGAGCCGCATTCTTCTTGGCGCCTGTTTGACTGGCTTAACGTCCAGTGATATGGCCAGTTTATGCACCGCTATTTTTGGATCTAGTCCTGGCATCTCGGAATAATTCTATGTGAAGCAGTCTTTATATTGCATAAGCACGTCTTTTAGTGTGGCCACCTGTCTTTTAGACAATAGCTCGCCGACAAACGTTGGCCTTAGATCGTTTTCCATCCCTAAGTCAATTTTCCTTAGATTGTCCGCCATGGTGTGTATCCCATCTTCCAGCTCTTTTGGCGCCGGTGGAAATTCTGAGATCACCTCATCCTCATCCTCATTTGTGAAGTACTAGGAGAGGTCGTCCATATTTTCGTGCTCCCTCTCCTTTAAGAATGTTATCACGTGGCAGGTACGAGTTCGTTTCCAAGCTCAATGTTGATCTGGACTTACCATCACAATATAGGTTGCTTTTGGCTCATGCCTTCGTGGTGGGGTTACCCTCCAACTGTGGGATAGGGCAAACCTGCCTTGCTGATATTGGTCCTCGACCCCGTCTTTGAAGGTGATGCATTCTTCAAGAGGATGTCCTACTGCTCGATAATAGGAGCAATAAGCCGGGTGATGGACCTCGTTTATTTGTTTGGGGTGCCGAGACTCCGGGAGTGTCATCATTTGATGTTTATTGACAAGGTTGAATATTTTTCTTGTCTTGTCTTGGGGGAAAGAGTATTCCCAACCCATCTTCTTTATTAGCGATGGATTCCAGCTGACTTTTTCTCGATCGTGTGGCTTCTTGAACCCGCTTCGCTGTTTTCGAACGTCATTCTCGTTCTTCAGCTTGTTGTTGCGTTTGCGTCGGGCCTTTTACTTACCATGAGAGCGCACAGCGGGCCGAGGGTGAAGGGCATCGTAGTCTTCTCTTTCCGCAGACTGCTGAGTGAGACGCTGCGTCCTGACTTTGTCGTAAATGGACCGTTCGCGGCTGTGGTCATCCCGAACCTTTTGACTGGCTTCTCTCATTAGCTTGTCAATTTGTTCTTCGAATGACGGACTTGGTATTCTTACGGCGGGATCTCGCTCTGGTTCGATATCAACGCTATCTGGAAAAGCATTCGCTTCTCCACCGGAGTTATTTATGACATAGCAGCCATGGAATCGCTCCTGTTTCTTGGACCGAACATATCCAAGCCCAGTTGTCTCCATCCTCCCGTTGGGCATCTTTCGTTGAGTCCCGGGAACGTCCCAAATCTTGTTGTAGAACTGGGCTTGTCGAGCGGTTTGCTTGAAGGGTACACCTTGGCATCTTAATAGCCTTTTCAATCCTCTGCGTAACATCTGGGCATACGGATTGGTTGAAGCCTGTCAAGCGCAAGTTCGGCACCATGCCAGACTTCTTTTTCCACTTCATTCTCCGTAGATTGATAGAAGAGGATCGCCTTTTCACCTCTTCACCTAGGAGGGATGTAGAAGGTCTGCAGATCTTGCATGTCGTACGTATCGAGTGCATCAAGTTCCCTGTAATGCCGCTGCGGGACCATGGTAATTTATAAACTTTGATCAGCTCCAGTAAAGGTCTGCATTGACGGGCGGACGGAGAACACTGCGTTGGCCTCGTCCTCAGGGTCACTGCCGAAGACCAAAATATGGGTAGATGGTTCAGGCTTGTTGCCATAGGGTTGCCCCCAGTAGACTATCTCTTCATCCTCCTCGGTATCACTCCTCGGGATAGCGGCGACGGCTTTTTGTCGGTTCTTGGGTTTACGACATCTTTCCATGTCTTTGAAGTCTGGTAGGTAGTACTTGGCATCTTCATATTTGCAGACTTCATTTATGAAGAATGGGTTAAGCTCCCCTATAACTGTGTACTCGAGGCCGTCTTTGAAGTACTTCATATACTGATGTTGTGTAGAAGGGATGGCGTTGTACTCGTGTAACCAAGATCGGCCAAGCATAGCGTTGTAGCAATTCTTGAAGTCGATGACATGAAATTTGATGTCGGTGATGAGCATCCCAAAACGTAATGTCAATATTACGGACCCCAGCGTTCGTGATGACCGCGAGTTGAAGCCGGAGATGGTAATTTTGTCCCGAGCCAGGTGCTGAACGTTCATGCAAATCTTCTTCAGCATCTTAACGTTAAGAAGGTTGACGGAGGACCCGTTGTCGACCAGGATCTTCTCTATCTTGATGTCGTGGCAATACCCGGTGACATATAGAGGATGGTTGTGCTCACACATTTCAAGGAGGAGATCTTCATCGCCGAATGTAATGTCAGTTGTATGAACCTCTGCCAGCTTGTCTTTCATCTTTTCTTCTATAAGGAAAGCTTGGAACTGATCGAGCTCTTGTACTGCCTTGATCAGAGAATCTCGTGCCTCTTTGGACAGGAGGAGAGCATCCAGTACTCTCAGTTGCAAGGGTATCTTCCTCAGATGTGCCAGTACATTATAATCCAACTTGTTTTTCTTAGGCAGGTCCTTAGCTGCGAGCTCTTTGACGACTCTCTCATCGAGGGAAATTTCCTCAGGGACTTTTTCCTTCCCCTTGTCTCTTTTGTTCGAACCCTTGTTTGTAGGCCCGGGGTTCTTTTCAGGCAACGTATGATTACGCAGCTGAACGTTCTCGCAATTCTTCTCTTCTTCTTCTTTTCCAGAGGTGGATTCTTTGAAGAGAGGGCCAGGGGTTATTTCTTCGTCAGAATCGCTCCCGAAGGTAAGAACTTGAGATTTTCCTTTTGTCGAACTGGTATCAACCATATGACAGTTGCCAGCCATTCCTTCACGCTCATCTGTCGCGCTTCTTTGTTGTCGACGGGTTTTGCGCTTCATCCGCTTGAAGTGCTGCCGGTGAGCGACGTATCCTTGCCACCACTTCTTGAAGGCATTGCACTCTTCGGTAGGATGTGTGACCCTCCGATGGTATAAGCTGTAGTTTGGATGTACATCCACTTCGTTGAGGCGCGTACTCCCAGGAGTGTTTTCCATGAGAGGGTGCAGCTTCATTCCCACTAACAAGGCTTTGGCGAACCGCTTCTCCGCTTTGATCCTGCTCTTGTTTGTAGCAGGTGTGCTTTGGCTTAGGTGGAGCACTTTTTGACTCACCCTTACCGTGGCTTCTTCATCCCGATGCTGACGCTTGGCTTTTTCGTATATGGCTGTTTCACGTTCTCGGTCAGCTTTGTTCTTTTGAAGGGCTTCGTTTAGCAGCCTGTCAATTGGGTCTTCTGGCAGCTCCAGGGATTTTGGCACCGATCCTGCCCCCAGTTCCTCTGCGTTGCTTTCCGACGCCAAGGGAGTTTCTTTGTCATTTAACGACGAATGAGAAACCATGTGGCAACTTGCTACATAATCTTCGGTTTCTCCCGACGAGCCATTTCTTTCATCATCGTCACTATCTCTGTTCTCAAGCATATGGCTGAGAAACTCTTTGAGTGTGGCTGGGGTCCGGGCCTTCTGGTTGTACTCCTCTAGTGCGTTGATATACTTTTGCAGGTCCGTGCGCTTATCGTATGGCTGTACGGGCTTCTTGGCCTTCTTCTTTCCATTCGAAGACTTTGAAGGCTTGACCTGGGTATTTTTCCTATTGTTACCAGCTTTCGATGTTGGGCGCGGTTTAAGCATCCCCTCAATGATCTCGGGCTCCAGCGGGCTTTTCCATTTGATCGCCGGACATGCTTGAAGATCCTTCAGCATTCTTTTAGTTTTAGCTGAAAGGACCACTTCCCAAGGAGCTTCTTCCACAAACGAGCATGATTCCCCCGGCGTATCCACCTTTCTAGGAGCGTGCCTCTTTGGTGGGTTCACCCTCCAGTTTTCTAACACCGTGAATTTCCTTTGACGGCACTAGTCCTCGATCCAGTTTTTGAAGACGTAGCAATTCTCAATTGAGTGGCCCACTACTCTGTGGTAGGAGCAGTAGTTGGGACTGTTGACGTCACCAGGTTGCAGTGGACGTCTCGGATCCGGCAGTGTGATGAGTTTGTTATGCATTGCCAGTTCGAACAATCTCCTCGTTTTATCATGGGGGAACGAGTAAGCACGTCCTAGCTTCTCTTCCAGGGATTGGTACGGGCACGCGTAATTTTGGCGAGCAACCGATTTCGGGTCACTCGGTTGCTGTTGAGTGTTGGCAACGAAGGCCACTTTCCCTTTGCCTTTTTCATTTCGAGGATCCGATTTTGAAGAGGACGACCTATGGCCCATCTGGTCCATTTGGGCCAGCTTGTCGATCAAGACCTGGAAGGTGGTCGGCTTAAAGAACATCATAAACTGGGATACAGTCGCCTGAAGATCGAGGGTCCCTATGAACATGCCCACGACAGGAGCTTCTTCTATGCGTTGTTCGCATTTTGACCATAGGTTTTGCCACCGGATAGCGTATTGAACCCAGGTCTCTCCTTGCTTCACCATGGCATTGATTAATGCCATCATCGGGGTGTGCTCGCTTGCGCTGGCGAACCGCTGTGTGAATAGCAGCTCCATTTCTGTGAATGTTTTGACGGAGTCATTTGGGAGCTCTGAGTACCATTCAAACTCCGTCTCTAACAAGCTGCCAACGAAATGGTGAAGCATCAATTTGTCGTTGCCTCCAGTATTGCCGCATAATGCTCTGAACTGGATGACGTGCCCTTGTATACATGGAACTAGGGGATGTATATCTCGGTGGGTACTTGATTTGATCGTACCAGCCTGGGTAAGGTCGCCTGGTTCTGACGACTTGGCCAGCCGCTTCACTTGCCTGATGAGCTCGTAGTTGCTGAGCTATGTAGTCATCGAGGGCAGCTTTGGAGATCGTTTCCTCCATGGCTGCCGATAAATCCCGGAAGTGGGTTTGATATTTTCCCTCTGTCGTCCTCGATGATTATCGGTGGATCTTCGGCTGGAGGTTCTGATTGGATCATCATTCCAACCATGTCTTAGAACAGGAGCATCATCTATTTTATATTAGCCGCTTGTTCTGCGGCCTCTTTATCCTTTCTTTCCAGTACCCTTCGCAATAACTCCGTATTTGTCACCTGCTCTTGGCGCTGTTCAGACACTGCTTCCGGACTTTCTTTCTGCCCGGTGAGTGCTGCCATTTTCGTCAGCATCTACTGGAGCTTTCGTCGCTGCTCCTGAGCTTTCGTCAACGACCGAGTCTGCGACCGATGAGCCACGGAAGCACGGCTTTCCTCTTTACCGGAAGCCATGTACACCGTGTGCACGATCATGCTCCCAGACATGGGGCATTTGGATCCATCACCTTTGGGATTTGCCGCCGGTGGTGGTAGAATCTCTGGCCTTCTTTTTTTGTGAGAAGTCAAAGTTGAAGGAGCCATTATAACAGGTGTCTTCGTAGAAGGAGTCCCTCGCTGCATGGTGGAGTGATGGTCCTCCTCTTGCCGAGCCTTTATTTTCTTTGGTCGGCGAGAGTAGTCTTTATTGATCACAGAATCATGGACCTTCCGCCAGACTTTGTGGACTTAGTAGGACAGTCGCTGAGGGGGATGCTCCGGCTTCACCTGAATCATGTTTTCAACAGGTGGGAAGATTTCTTCAGTACCGCGGTCGGAGAGTGCTTTCGCACCCTGTTCATATCAGAATTTTGCATTATTATGTTCCCCATTCTTAATCATATTGCAAATAAATAGGTGCTTTTGATCCATGTCTGCTAAATGGTTGCTGATTACAGGTTCTCAGAACAATACGGTGAAAATGGTGAAAAAACGCTACAAATGTGAGACTACGACCAACAAAAAGATGAATCTGCAAATGCCGCCTACAGTTTAAGGAACAAACGAAGCTCAATGAACAGTTCGATTGCACAAAGTACGAGGGCAACACAAAGATTCAAGACTTCAACGTGAAGCTTACGGTAAAAGTCCACAAATTCTGCACTGTTAGAAATCTGGAAGAAAGTAGAAAAGATTCTGAAGAACCAAGAGAAGAAAACAGAAGGAAATAGCAACATGAAGCAACCCTGAGAATTTGAGCTCAAGACCCTACCATATGGCTGCGGATCCACGGCCAAACATGGGCCGTGCTGAGCACGTGTCGGTGCAATTTGTCGGTGGTGTCGGTGTGTTGACCCGGCTTTCTTAGGGTAGTCTTGTAATTTTAGATATGGATCAGATGTAAACCCTAGGGTTCTCCTATCTATAAATAGGAAGCCTACAGCTGTTTTTGGAGCATGCCTCTTTTTAATTCTAGATTAAAATTTTCATTCCAATATAATCGTCAAAGAGTGCATCAATAAAAATAAGTTTTTATTTTGAATTTTCCTTATATGCAATTTATATTTCTGCAATTTTTCATATCTGTCTTTTATTATCTGCACGTTAATTAGATAATTACAAATGAAAACTAAAAAAATGAATTCCATTGTTAATCCCCTAATGAGTGAGTAGTTCCTCACTTGTTAGGGTTGGGATTGGGTAGGTTTGAGAGATAGAAATCTCTCACTCCTTTCTTGCCCGTATAATACTATAAATTAGGACTCTGTGTAAAACAACCACTCACCGCTCACTACGGCACCCTATCCTACGAGATAGCAGTGATTCCCTAATTAGACCGGTAGTGGTTGATTTACATAGAGGTTAGGGATAAGAGTTAAGAAAGAACGGATAAGGACCAAAGGGAAGAAACTACGTTTCTTCCTAGTCGTGCTAATCGCCTTTGTTAACTATTACCTTAACACCAAGTTCTTAATTAGGGCAAAAAAAGCGGTGAGTAGAATTAACTTTCCAAATTAACCTAATTCTAACCCTAGCAAGGTTTTAATCCAAATAAATTTCAATTTCATTTTTTATAAAAATCAAAACCCACCACAAATAGGAATTGACTCGTTAGAACAATAAGAAAATACACGTTTTCCCTGTGGACCGACCCGTACTCAACCGGCTAGCTACCAAGCGATACCGTTATTGATTGCGGTATATTCTATTCTATTCTTTGATTTCAAAACGTACAAAAGAACGATCAATCAAATGGCGCCATTGCCGGGGATAACGGTAGTTATTTTCTATTTGTAATTTCGTGTTAATTAAAATTAAAAAATCATAAAAACTGAAAAATATAAAAACAAAAAAATTATCATCTTGTTATTTTTTGAAGGGTTTTTGTGCGAATTGTGTAGGAAAGGAAAGACGAACAGATTCAGATCTGGAGCAAGCTCGGTGAACAAATCCAGAAACAGAAGATCTGAACAGGCAGAGGAAAACATTAACAGCAAACAGAAAAATCTCGGAGGCTTGAAACACCTAACGCACCGCGGAACTGCCGCAATTCCTTACATTTGACGGCGGAACCGCCGCGACTTGGTGACGTCAGCCCTTCAAATCCCTCTGTGAGTATTTCTTTTCCTGTCTTCTGCTCTCTGTAGTCCACTGAAAAATTTCCTTGCAGGGTTCTTTGCGCAAAACTTCTTCCCCCTCTCCAATAAATCAACCTTGTGCAGGATTCTTTGCGCCGCAAATAAAAGAAAAAAAAATTGGCAAGTGTTTTGGATTTTTGTGTGTTTACTGCTTTGCATTTTTAAAACGGACTTTTAAGAGGCTATAACACCAATCCAGATTGGGTGGGGATTTCATTACCCTTCCTGAGACCCCAAAAATCACAAAAAGCATTTGCATCAACCCTCGAGTTAATTAAAAAATATTTAGACTCAGCCAATAAGGATTGTCGCGCTCATTAGGACAAAGGAAGGTTGTGGGCAATCGGTCGTTTATCTAAACCTGACTTTGTGGTGCCTAAGCTAGACAAGTAGGAAAGGTAATTTTAAAAGGCCCGTTTCACGGTGATTCGTGAGCGGATCCCTCCTTTCTTTACTTATGCTTACCTGACCACAATTGGTGGTGAAGAGGCGATTTGAGGGATATCTCATAACTTGTCCTTTGGATCAGTTAGGAGCGGTCTAGTTGACTTAGGAGACCCTAGCTCTAGGCTTGATTGTGCATGTTCAAATTGTGATTGCTTGAAAGTGTGTCATAGTTCCGTATAAAATCTTTTGCAAAAATCTTTATAAAAAAAACCCACAAAACAAAAAAATTTACAAAAACTTGCCATTTTGTCGGTAAGAAATCCATTGCACCAAACTTTCACCCTCATTTTCTCATTGACGTTTTCTTACCCCCACCTTCTACTTTTTTGACTACACTACACCTCGTTAGTGTATATCCGGTTGGACTAGGGACACTAGCGCCCGTTTAGTCCGTTTCTCATTAGTGCCTACTGACGACGCGTTCGACTTCGAAGTCGAAATTCCCTCCACTTCTTTACCTTCATCCTCAAATTCATCGTTGTTCCCCGCCGAAAGACGTGGACGAAGACGCGGCGGGCATCTCGCTTGAATTTCGGGACAGATGCTAATTGGTGATATCCATCCACCTCTCCGAAGATGCCAAGTTGATTTATGGCACCATGTATCGAAGGTTTAAACGGATGCGGCCGATATAGCAGACTTCATCAGATTCCCCTTCGTTTGAGGGGTTTTTGATTGTGGGGACACTCTTCCCTGCAGGCGCAAGCCCCAGATAATTACGCTACCGCATCGCGGTAACAACTTTCTCCTTCTCCAGATGGTCACTTCGTGTCGTGTGTGTTTGTTTTGTTTGTGGTTGCCCGTGGATTGTATACGGAGACTAATTTATGTTGTTGCCCGTAGGGTGTGGATTGGTCCAAATCCGTATTTTCTTAGATTCGGGTTTGGGGTTTGGGTTTAAGGATACGTTAGCCTCATTTGAGACTAAGATCAACTTAAACGTTAGTTAAGGATACGTTAGTCTAATGTTTAGACTAAGATCAACTTAAAAGGATTGTTTAGATCCAACAGGAGAGCATTTGGGCTGCTTCTGTTGTTTAGTTTAGGGACATTGCGGTCTAATGTTAGTTTAGGGACATCTCGGTCCAGGTTAAGGACATCGTACTCCGTGGGTTTAAAAGGACCCCACAGTCCGAGGTTAAGGACATCGTAGTCCATGAGTTTAAGGACCCCACAGTCCGTAGTTTAAAGACGTCATAGTCTATAAAGTTTAAGGATATCATAGTCCATGGGCTTAAGGACCCCACAGTCCAGGTTAAGGACATCGTAGTCCATGGGCTTAAGGACCCCACAGTCCAGGTTAAGGACATCGTAGTCCATGGGCTTAAGGACCCCACAGTCCGTGAAATGTGTGGTTGTCGAGACCCGTCACCTCTCTAAAGACGTTGAAGGATTACAACGACAGATATCAGAGGAGTGAAGAGATGTACCCTTGAACCGGTGTGAGTTGGTCGGAAGATCTGTAGTCAAATTTGGGACTGAGATCTGTTAAATATTCGTGAGCAGATAGGCTCAGTTCAATATAAGTTGAGGACTTATGGCCAATATTGGGCTAAGTCCAATAAGATTAAAATGTTTAACATTTTATTGTTCTGGGCTGTTGAGCCTTTATTTGGGCTTGGCCCTTTTAATAATGCCGAGCATTAGATCCTGACATTTTTTTGTCTTGTATTGAATGCATAGTATTTATCAGAACAATGTGTGTTTTGACAGCGCGCCACGTGGCGCGCCAGGCGCTTTGCGCCAATTAAAGAGCGCATTGCGCTTCTGTCAAGTAGCGTATACGAAAAGGACACGTGTCGCGCTTGGCGCTAAGCGTCAGATGATGGGCGCATTGCGCCAGTTTATGAGCTCATTGCGCTTTCAATTTATGAGCGCGTTGCGCTAGTTTAGTGGCGCACAAGTGAGTGACACGTGGCGCGCTTGGCGCTGAGCGCCAGCCTATGAGCGCAGTGCGCTGTTTCAGAAGCGCAAAGCGCAAGTTCCATACGTGGTTGACACGTGGTACGTTTTGGCGCTGTCCAAGGAGCGCAGAAGCGCAGTTCAAGAGTGCAAGACACTTTTCAATAGCGCAAAGTGTATTTGATCAAATTTATGATCTGTGAACAAATTTATGTTCTTTTTAAATGAGGCTTTGCCTCAAGGTTCAAGAACAACAGTTCTTACTTTTGAAAGGGCTTTGACTTTGTAGATCAATGATCTGTGAATGAAGTAAGTATTTCTTTGTTTTTATGATGTGATCTTTTGATCTTTTTATAAAAGACCTTGGTCTTTGTAGATCTATGATCTTTTATTTAGATAATTCTTCTGTTTTTAATGAGATGATTTCATCTCTTTGTTCAAGAGTCATTCTTTTTACCTTGAAGAAATGATCTTCTTTCAAGAGCTTGCTCTCTTTCTTTTGAGTTTTCTCAAAATTTCTAGGGGGGTATCTCTATATCAGACTTGAAGTCTTGGGGCCTTTATATAGGACAAATTGATTTGTTAAATCAGTTGAAGAGATCTTTCTCTGATTGATTTGGGGATGTTTCCCCACCGTTGGATTTTTGATCCTAGGGTTTCTGTTTTACAGAAGGCAATCTTCTTGTTTTTAACAAGATTGGAAAAATCTTTCCATAACAGAATTATAATTCTGATTAATTAATGATTTATCATTATTAGATCTTTTGATCTAACGGTGGGGAATTTTTAATTTCAGCGCTAGCGCACCCGTGCTTTGCACGTGGTGCGCTGTTCAGAGCACAGTGCAGTTTACGCTAGCGCACCTACGTTTGACACATAGCGCGCAACGCAGAGCGCAGCGCATCTTGCGCTAGTGCACCGTGTTTAACATGCGGCACGCAGCGTGCCTAGCGCTAGCGCACACATGGTGCACTGCCTAGGACGCAGCACACTTGGCGCTAGCGCATCCGTGTTTGACACGTGGCGCGCAGCGCGCCTAGCGCTGGATCTGAAGTGTTGCTTCAATTTTTGAATTTTAAATTGCAAAACAGAGCTTTGCTCTGATTGGGGTGCACTGCCTAGGGCGCAGCGCACCTGGCGCTAGTGCATCTATGTTTGACACGTGGCGTGCAACGCTTCTAGCGCTGGATCTGAAGCGTTGCTTCAATTTTTGAATTTCGAATTTCAAAACAAAGCTTTGCTCTGATTGGGGGAAACAAATTCCCCCCACCGTTGCGCTCACGTGGCGCACACGTGAGTGCAGCGGTGGCAGCATCTGCGCCGTTGGATCAACTCAGAAATTGAAGAGGCGATTCAATGCCTATAAATAGGACCTTTGGTCCCTTAGATGATTTTCATCTTCTTTCTTGGGAATTTTTATTCATAGCATTGCTCTTCAGTTTAAGAACTTTTCAAGAGTCAAAACTCTATCAAAACTTAGGTATAGTTAAAAAAACTTTTAATAAATTAGGGTTTTACCCATTAATAGAGCCTTGCTCTTCATAGATCTTTGATCTAAAGAAAACCCTTTAGGGTTTCATTAGCAGAGCTTTGCTCTCATGAACCCATAGATCTAAAGAGATCTTTTCTTGGGGTTTCTTAGCCCATGGATCAGAGCTCTGCTCTTTGATAACATGTAGATTTCTTAATCTTTGATGAAGAACTCTTAAGAGTTTTTTCATCGACCTTGAAGATCCTAGAATTTTTTAATTCTTAAAAATTAATTTTTATTAATTCTTTTCAGATGGGTTTTTCCATCATCATTACAGAGCCAGGCTCTTGAGGAATTTTATTCCTTCATGATCAGAGTTTGACAAGTGTCACTCTGTCATAGAGCTTTGCTCTCAAAGGGAGATTTTCTCCTTTTCCCGAGAGATCTCTCATTTAATGAGAATTTTCCTGAGAATTTCCTCATTTAATTAACAGTTTCATCTAATGATGAGGCTGTTTTATTAATTGATGCATTGTCATCTAGATTTTGTGGGTCCCCCTTTAGTCCCCTTTCCACTGCATTGCAGTGTGGTACAAATTTTAAAAGTACCGAGTGTCAAAATTTAAAATTAAATTATAGCACTGACGGTTGACTTCTGTCCTCCTTTTTTGCAGGTGACATGTCTTTCGATGCTCCATTTCCATTCTTTCGTTCAGAGGGAGGATTCCCTGAGGCACCTGTGGACCGGGAGGTTCTCGCGCTCATCAAAGACCGTGACTCGAAACACAAAAATCTTCACTTGTGGGGTAGATGGTATGACCAGATTATCAGAGGTCGTCGAAGCTTCTCTTGTGCGACGCCTTCGGAGCCTATCTTGGCGATCCCGTATGCAGATGCATCCCCGGTGAACTATGCCGTGGAGGTTGTTAATTGAACTTCGGAGGATCTCCTTCAGCCTTCAATTGCCGTCGTACCCATGCAGCCGCCGCCGGCTTTGGACACCTTAGGGCGGCGAATATGCCAGGGCTAGTCGCGCCTTTGGGGACAACCCTACAATATCGGGCTAACCCCCCGTCATCCGGCCGGGTACTTGCAGTAGGCCCGGTACATCTTGTCGGCGAAGAAATCGCAGCTGCTAAAGCTTGGCTTATACCCTGCGGTCTACGCTTCGCTGTTCCAGTATTCTGCACCTCCCACATGGTGGATCAAAGTGTTCTTAGAGTAGTGGAACATCCCGACTCATACCTTCCTTCTACTGGACAGAGAAGTTTCCATTTCCTTGGAAGAATTCGCTGAGGTTTCTGGTCTACCAGTTAGGGGGGAGCACTATGAGGAGCTGCTTCCTCCGGACGAATATGTTTTTGCCACCAAGCCAGTGGTGATGGGCCTTACGCCAGAGAACGCCATTCAGCACCAGTTTCCAAGTCTGATAAAGGTGCTGAACATGTACGAGAGCCTCTTCCTTGAATTCGGAGGACGGAGGGTCAGTTTTGCGGACTTCATTGCCCATTTTCTTCGCCCGGAGATTTTGTCGCGACAAGGCGAAAAGTTCGCTAAACTTAACGATCCCTTCGGCTTTGGCTTGGATCGTCGGCCGATACTGGAAGCTGATCAGAAGGGTTTCTTTCTTCCTGACGCTGCGATCATCCCTCTGTCAGAGATCGCCGCCCCGGGCATTGATGAAGAGGCGTTTTTTCTTGGGTTTCTTGGGCTATGGTTGAGCTGGTTTGCGCTCCCTATGCATCCTCATTACATGAGGCCTTCCGTCTTCTACCCCGCGCATCGCATGGTTGCCAGAATACAAGTGGCCATCGGGATCGCCGGGTTAGCCCACTTATACCATGGTCTTAGCGTAGCGGCGGATACCAGTGAACCGGGGGTGCACCCTGCCAACTTCCCGATGTATTACTTCACTTCATGGATGGAGATGCACGTGCTCGGGGTCTTTGGCATTCATAAGAGACCTTCATTTTACGAGAGATGCAAGTTCCCTCGGATTATGCGGCTGGTTGACGCCTCCATCGTGAGTCCGTCACAGCGGAAAGCTAGGGGCTTGCTCCTTCGTCCGCGCACGGTCGGAGATGGTATGTCTTTCACAGACAAAGTCTTGACCATTGGCTAGGAAACTTCAAAGGCGGTGCTGTCACTGCATGACATTTTTAAGGACGGGGCCTCCGTGTTGAAAGCCTGGGAGATTCTTCATTTATATTCCATCAGGCCGGGCTTTCTTGTATTCAGGCAAAATGATGCGGCGCTATTCATGAGATATAACCCCATCGTTTTGCCCAGCAGCTGAGTTACAATCAGGGAGTCCCGCTGGAGGCTTTCTTAGTAGAACCCGCTGCCACCGAAGAGGGAACGCGGGGCGCGCTGCATCATTTCATGCGTTTGAATACAGGATCTCGCTTCTTCATCAGCGAGTCGAATTGTGTCCTGAGGGCCCTTAATGTACACGTGGCCTGGTATCAACATGCAATGGGTGCTGTTATCAGGGAGGAGAAGCGGCTGCTACTCGACCGCAAGGGTGCACCCCCTGCTAGTGACCGAAACCTCCCCTTGAAGCGACGGACCATTGTCCTTCCTCCGCTCAGAGAAGCTGCCGTGATTGAAGTCCCCGGTGATAGGCCTGAGCTACCGGTGCCTCGTGCTCCCGTAGAGACGGTGGATGTACCACTGGTGCCCCGTGCTCCTATGGATACGGTAAATGTAGCTTCCCCTAAATCTGGCGTGGGCTCAGATATCGGGACTCGTCGCCCCAAAGTGCCCACTAAGCGTAAGCTTGTGCTTGCTGCGACTGGAGCTCGCGCGCAGAAGAGGAAGAAGAAGTCGGTCTTTTCTATAGATGTTGTACTCGGCCTGGAGCCTCATGCTTCTTATAACGAGGGCCTGAGAGAATATGGGACCAACGAAGGTCTCTTCATAGCGCCGGAAGATACTGATCTTGAGGCTACTATTACAGCTTCTGTGCGATCCGCAAGCCACCAAGCGGAAATGGCTACCCTCGCGCAATCAAGTAAACATCAGTCGCACCTTGTTATTGCATCATATCTTTATTTTTATTATCATGTCTTGACTGACATTTTTCCTTCTGTAACAGACTTTACCACTGAAGAGGCTCTGGCGGCTTCCCTTAGGACCTTTGAGGAGGAGGAGAGGAATCGCGCCTTGTTGGGCATTGGTATGTCTCTGCTCATTGCATCTTCATTCTCCTTTCTTATGGACAATCTAACCCCTTCTTTATCTTATCGCAGGGACCACAATGCCAATCCCGCATGGCGATGCGGAGATTCTTCCAGGGCCAGCCACCGAAGTCCCGGCCTCTTCGACACTGCCGAAAGAGGCCTTACTCAAATGACCGATGATGGAAGCTATAACGGCTCCAGAGGTAACCCTTGACATGGATGACGGCGTCCTATTGATGGAGGCGTCCAGAAGATCCGCTTTGACGGCCTGAGCGGAAAGTAAGTGCCGAATGCGCGCGGCAAGGGAGCGTAGTGCTGCCTGGGCCGCGGGTGCGGGTTCGAGCACCGCTACCCTTGCCCCTACTCCTTCAGAGGAATCCCCGGCTGCCTTGTCCGCTGCCTATAGACGGGCAGCACGTGCGGCTCGGGAAGCGGTCGGAAGACTAACTCAAGGTAATGTGACACGGGGTTCCGTTGTCAAAGTTTTAAATATCAATTCTCATATATCTTACTTTGCAGCGCCGAGTCTTACCGAAGAAGTGGCGGCGACCGCTGAGTCTAGGGTAGCGGTAGAGGAGGTAGTCGTGATTGCCGAATCCGAGGCGGCGGTAGGCGAGATGGCTGCGATCGCCGAGCTCGAGGTAGCGGCGGATGAGACAGTCACGATCGCCGAGCCTGAGATGGCGGTAGGTGAGATGACCACCATTGCCGAGCCTGAAGTGGCGATGGGTGAGATGGCTACAGCCGCCGAGCCTGAGGTGACGATGGGTGAGACGGGTACAGCTGCCGAGCCCGAGGTAGTCATTCTTTCGCATGAGTCGGGCACTTCCCCGATCGTCGCTCTTTCCGCCTGCGGCTCTTTGCTATCTCCTGGCGTCGCAAGCGTTATGACGGCTCTCATAGAGTCAGGGAATGAGGCGACGGGGGGTGAGACCATCCCGATGGATGAGGATGAAGCAGTTGCTGTATCAAGTGACGCCCTCGTCGCGGTTCCGACTGGCGACTCATCAGGTAGATTTTGGGTCATTACTTTTCTTTTTTATTCTGCAATCCTTTTCAATCTTTCCTGACAGTATTTATCTTGTTTCTAATGCAGGTATGGTGAGCGTTGAGGTTGCGCTACCCGAGGCAGCGCCATCAGCTACGGCTTTGACGGTGACACCTCCTTTACCCTCTCTCATACCATCTCAAATGTTGGAAGGTGCGGATTCGTGACCCATCAATCTTATTTTTAGGCAATATAACTTATGTACTGACGCTACATTACTGCGTTCTTGCAGGAGTCCTTTTTGACCACCTGTATCAGGTGCTGCACCCACACTTCTCCTTCTTGTCAGAGATTAGTCCGCCTGGTGGTGTCGGTGAGTATCTTTTCTAAACGACGTCCTTTCTTTAACGGGCAGTCACATTATTGCTAATCCTTCTTTGTATTTCTTGTATCCTTACAAATAGAAGGCGGGGACGAGGCCATCGTTGCGCCACCAGTACTCCCAGCTCTGCCCCCTGTTGCAGCCGGTATAGTAGACTCTATTTTTCGTGTATTTTCTATATTTCTTGAGCCGACATCTGACTATGATTTATTTTGCAGCAATCACATCGACTCTAGCCCCGTTCGAGTCTTTTATTATAATGCCGGCAGAGCCCTTTTCCAGACGTCCATCCTCAAAAGGTGCTGTGACCAGTCTGCGTATGCTGAGCGAATACGTTGAGGAGCTTGACGCGGAGGCTCCAACATCTGCCGCAGATTTCGCTGCCGAGGTCAATCCAATACTGGCGACGCTTGTGAACTTCCATAATGAAGGCATCATCGAGTCTTGGGTTAATCATTGCATTAAGATTGAGGCATGCCTGCATGAGCTTGAGTTTATGCGTCCTGTCCCTGAGATTCAGGCTTTGAACTCCCAGCGGGCCGCATGGGTCGAGCAGAGCGTGTCCTTCCTCCGCCATTTCGAACAAGAAGCGACCTTGAGGTAGAAGGAACGCGAGGAGGCTTCCGTTGAGTCTGTCCAATTACGTGTCCAGATCGAAGCGAACGCCGCACAACTGAGAGCCGTCTTTGACATCTTGCAGCAATGTATCTCGGACGGGCTTGTATTGAGACGGAAGCTCGACTCTATCGAGCGGGTTACGCAGAGTCGCGAAGCTGCCCAACGAGAGACCGATGAGAAGATTTCATCAAACTTGCAACAAAGGACTCGAATCGAATCGGAGCTGGCCGCGGCGGCTGATCATGAGAAGGCGCTGAAAGAAGTGCGAGAGCAGCTTATGGACTTGTTGAAAACGCTTCCTTCTCAGTAGCTGTTTTGTACCAATTACACACTTGTAATAACACGTATCCATTTTTTATTCTTTTATATGATGTATCTTGTATTCAAATGAGTTCATGAATAAAGACACATTTTTCTTATCTCCTACTGTCGTTTTCTTTTCTTTGCTGTGTTGTTGGTATGTTACTCTGGCAAGTGTGGCCTGTAGATAATAATGAACATTTCATCTTGAACTCTTCAAGAGGTAGTGATGGCTTAGGAAGCGGGTTCAGATCTGCTACCTAAGACTTTTCAACTTTATGAGCCGTGAGGGTCTTATAAAGACTTTTCTCCCTACGAGTCGTGGGGATCTCGTAAGTGTCTTTTCTCTTTAGGAGTCGTGAGGATTCCTAAGTGTGTTTTCCCTTATAAGTCGTAAGGATCTTATAAGAGAGTTTTCTTCCTTACGAATCGAGAGGACCCATAAGTGTTTAATGAGATTGGCATGTAGATGACGTATTTCCATGACGGGGTCATGTGGATGACGTATTTTCGAGACGGGGTCATATAGATGACGTATTTCCGAAACGGGGTCATGTGGATGACGTATTTCCGCGACGGGGTAACGTGGATGACGTATTTCCGCGACGGGGTCGTTTGGATGACGTATTTCCGAGACGGGGTCATGTGGATGACGTGTTTCCGAGACGGGATCATGTGGATGACATGTTTCCGAGACGGGGTCATATGGATGACGTATTTCCGAGACGGGGTCATGTGGATGACGTATTTCCACGACAGGGTCATTTGGATGATGTATTTCCGAGACGGGGTCATGTGGATGACGTATTTCCGAGACGGGGTCATCTGGATGACGTATTTCCGAGCCGGGGTCATGTGGATGACGTATTTCCGAGACGGGGTCATTTGGATGACGTATTTCCGAGACGGGGTCATATGGATGACGTATTTCGGAGACGGGGTCATGTGGATGACGTATTTCCGCGACGGGGTCATTTGGATGACGTATTTCCGAGACGGGGTCATTTGGATGACGTATTTCCGAGACGGGGTCATGTGGATGACGTATTTCCGCGACGGGGTCATATGGATGACGTGCTTCCGAGAAGGGGTCATGTGGATGACGTGCTTCCGAGAAGGGGTCATGTGGATGACGTATTTCCGCGACGGGGTCATTTGGATGACGTATTTCCGCGACGGGGTCATTTGGATGACGTATTTCCAAGACGGGGTTATTTGGATGACGTCTTTCCGAGACGGGGTCATGTAGATGACGTATTTCCGCGACGGGGTCATGTGGATGACGTATTTCCACGACGGGGTCATATGGATGATGTATTTCCGAGACGGGGTCATGTAGATGACATATTTCCGAGACGGGGTCATGTGGATGATGTATTTCCGCGACGGGGTTATGTGGATGACGTATTTCCGAGATGGGGTCATGTGGATGACGTATTTCTGTGACGGGGTCATGTGGATGACGTATTTCCGAGACGGGGTCATGTGGATGACGTATTTCCGAGACGGGGTCATGTGGATGGCGTATTTCGAGACGGGGTCACGTGGATGGCGTATTTCCGAGACGGGGTCATGTGGATGACGTATTTCCGAGACGGGGTCATGTGGATGACGTATTTCCGAGCCGGAGTCATGTGGATGATGTATTTCCGAGACGGGGTCATTTGGATGACGTGTTTCCGTGACGGGGTCATATGGATGACGTATTTCTGAGACGGGGTCATGTAGATAACGTGATTCCGCGACGGGGTCATATGGATGACGTATTTCCGAGACGGGGTCATGTAGATGACGTGTTTCCGCGACGGGGTCATATGGATGACGTATTTCCGAGACGGGGTCATGTGGATGACGTGTTTCCGTGACAGGGTCATTTGGATGACGTATTTTCGATACGGGATTATGTAGATGGCGTATTTCCGCAACGGGGTCATGTGGATGACATATCGTCCATCGAAATTTGGAGTAGGCGCTTTGCCGTAGCTCCAGGGTTGATTGCAGCGTCTGAATTCCGCTGGAATAGGGAGGAGTGCTGTTGATGATCTCTAGGCTATCTCTGAACCGTCGAGATTTGGCTTTGTTTTCTGATGGAGCCTGGGAAGGGAAGGGGTGATTCCTTCTTTGTTTGCGCCCCTGGATTGTATACAGGGATTGATGTGATATCACCTGTAGGGCATAAGTTTCATTTTATTTTATTTCTTTCCGCGATGCTCTATCATTTCAGCTTTCATATCACGAAGGTCGCGATTGCCCAATCATTTCGGCTATTTTTCATGGTGCCCAATCATTTCGGCTATTTATTTTATTTTTACTCGCTGCTTTTTATTGCGAGTTGCCTAATCATTTCGGCTATTTATTTTATTTTTACTCGCTGCTTTTTATTACGAGTTGCCCAATCATTTCGGCTATTTGCATGCATATATTTTTACTTGCTGACTTTGTTTGCAAGTTGCCCCATCATTTCGGCTATTTCGTATGCATGTGTGGCTCGTTAGCTTCTTGCTGCAAGTTTGGAATTAGACACCGATTTCGGCATCAGCACCGCTACAACTGGGATATTGCCAGGAGCGAATCATCATTTGCCCCCGTCGATGTCGAACAAAGGTGGCTTAGCAAACAGGGTTAGGATCCTGTCGACTAAGGCTTTTGACTTCATGAGCCGTAAGGGTCTCATAAAGGAATTTCTCCCTGCGAGTCGTGAGGATCTCGTAGTTGCGTTTTCTCCTTAGGAGTCGTGAGTACCCTTAAGTGTATGTTCTCTTATAAGTCGTAAGGATCTTACAAGAGTGTTTTCTCCTTATAAGTCGAGAGGACTTACAGGGGCTGTTCACCATGTAGACATATCCCTAGTCACGGATAGGACTTTGTTAGGGAAATATTTATTCGCGCCCGTGGATTGTATACAAGGGTCAGCGTTGAGCCACTTGTAGGCCAATATTGGAGATTGTGGTGGCTGCTTAAGAACAGGTTCAGATCCCTGTAGCTTAAGACTTTTCAATCTTATGAGCCGTGAGGGTCCCATAAGAGGGTTCTCCTTACGAGTCGTGAGGATCTCGCTTGTGTAATTTCTCCTTAGGAATCGTGGGGATCCTTAAGTGTGTTTCTCCCTTGTGAGTCGTAAGGATCTCACACAGGCGGTTTCTCCTCACAAGGTCGAGAGGACCTTGCAAGTGTCCTTTAACAAGATTGCGCCCTTTCGGGTTTTCACAAAACTCGCCGGTAGCCCTGCTGTTTTTACTCACGGAGCCCTCTCGGGTTTTCATCCGTGCCCTTTTCGCTTATGGACATACCGTTTTTTCTTTTTCTTCTTCTTTTTTATTCTTTTCTCTTTTTTTTGTGTCAGCCTTGGGATGCTGTAGTCTACAGTAGTTTATCGACATCTCGGTCAACAGCTAGTTTTAGGACATAGTGGTCCATCGTTAGTTTAAGGACGTTTTGGTCCGTTGTTAGTTTTAAGGAAGTTTCGGTCCGTTGTTAGTTTAAGGACGTTTTGGTCCGCTGTTAGTTTAAGGACGTTTCGGTCCGTTAGCCGGCTACTACTTATAAAGTTTGGGCTTAGGAGGATAGCGAGCGGACATAGTCATCGTCATCTATCATTGACCTAGGCCGTGACTCGTCAGGCGTAGTACTTTTTCAGGAAGCGACCATTTATTGGCCTGAAGGGCCTTTCGCCATGCATGTCCATGAGTAGATAGGCCCCACCCTGGTAGACCTTGTATATGATATACGGGCCTTCATAGTTCGGCTCGAATTTCCCCCGTTTGGCACAATTGGGGATCATAGGTCTTTTGACCACTAGCACGAGTTCGCCTTGGTAGAATGTCCTCGGCCTAGTCAATCTCTCATATCAACGTGTCATCTTTGCTTTATAAGCCTCCAGATTTTGTTGCGCTACGAGCCGAGTTTCATCAAGAGCATCGAGCTCCTCCAGCCGAAGGTGAGCATTCTCTTCGTCCGTTAGCTCGTAATGAACCTCCACTCGTAGAGAGGGTAGTTCTATCTCGAGGGGGAGTACCGCCTTTGTACCGAATACCAATGCGTATGGAGTTGTGTTCGTGGCCGTTTTGAACGTAGTTCGATACGCCCAGAGAGCTTCATGAAATCTCTCGTGCCAGTCCTTCTTATTTCGGGACACCGTCTTTTTCACGATCTTCGTCAAGGTCTTGTTAAAAGTCTCAGCTAGACCGTTAGCTCGGGGATTATAGACTGAAGAGTATGTCCAGTCTATGTTATGCTGTTGTGCGAAGCGGCTGATCTTGTGGCTTCTATAGGCTGGCCCGTTATCGGAGATAATCCGTCGCGGAGTTCCAAACCGATAAATGACGTGTGTTTTGAAGAAATGGAGGATATTCTCCGTCTTCACTTCCCTCAGCGGTACTGCTTCTGCCCATTTGGAGAAGTAATCAGTTGTCGCCAAGATGAATCGATGTCCTCTGGACGATGCTGGTTCGATGGGGCCGATTATGTCAGTCCCTCACATTTCGAACGGCCAGCTAGCCACTGTTGGATGTAGTGGATTTGGATGCTGATGGATAAAGTCCCCGTGAATCTGGCACGAATGGCGCTGCTTCGCGTATTCGAGGCAGTCTTGGATCATCGTGGGCCAATAATAACCCATCCGTTTGATCTTCAGCTTCATCTTCGGCCCTGCTTGGTGAGAACCGCAAAGTCCGTCGTGAACTTCTTGGACGACTCTCTTTGCCTCTTCAGGTCCCAGGCATCTTACCCACAGAGAATCAAATGACCTCTTATATAAAGTGTCATTGACGAAGGCGAAAGATAGAGCTCGTTTCATAAGCTGATGTCTTGAAGACGCATCTTCGGGTGTTCGACGGGATTTGAAATAATCTATAAAGAGTTCTCTCCAATCCGCAACCTTTTCCTGGTCTTTTATTTGCAGAGTCATTTGCTCGGTCGCTCCCTTTTCTTCGGACGACTCTGGAGATATTTCTGCCGGTGCAAGAACCCGACGGTTTTGCACAACGATCCTCACATCATCGAGGTTTTCGTCAGCCAGTTCTTTAGCGAGCTTGGCTAATGCATCCGCTTTACTATTTTCCTCACGCGGTATGCTTTCCAAGGTGTAGGAAGAAATTTGAGTCAGCGGTCGCTGTACTCTCTCGCCGTATTTCACCAACTCAGGCTTGCACATCTGACAGTCACCGTTTACTTGACTAACGACCAGTTGGGAGTCTCCGTATATGAGAAGGTTTTCAATTCCCATGTCGATGGCGATCTCAAGACCTGCTATCAAAGCTTCGTATTTGGCTTCATTGTTCGTCCTCGGTTCTGTCAAGGAGAAGGCGAAGCGCATTATCCCTCCTTGTGGAGTTACGAAGATGAGGCCTACCCCCGATTTGATTATAGGGTGCTTTGCTTGCGCTTCTTCATGAAAGATGCTCCATCAAAGTAAAGTTCCCAGCGGGTATCATTATCTCTTTTCTCACCGTCGATCGTGTCAAACGCATGTTCGTCTGGCAGTTCGCAGTTCAAAGGAGAATCGGCAGGTATCGGATGCTCAGCGAGGAAGTCGGCGATGGCCTGGCTTTTCACTGCCTTAAGAGGCCGATAAGTTATCAAGAACTCCATCAAGAGCAGGGCCCATTTAGCGAGACACCCTGTTAATATGGCCTTTAACATCAAATATTTGAGAGGATCCACTTTTGATATGAGATGGACCTCATGCGCCAACGCATAGTGTCTGAGCTTCGTTATTGCGAAGATCAACGCCAGGCAGTGTTTTTCAATGGGAGAGTAATTGCTTTCTACCCCCAGGAGAACTCGACTCAGATAGTAAAGAGCTCTTTCTTTCCCTTGGTCGTTCTCTTGTGTCCATAATGCGCCTAAGGAACCTTCAAGGGCAGTTGTATACAGAATAAGAGGCTTTCCTTTAACGGGAGTGGCCAGTACTGGCGGATTCTACAGATATTGCTTGATTTTGTCTAGTACGCTTTGGCATTTGTGATCCCAGATGAACGGGGTTCCCTTCTTCATTAGGTGACTGTAGGGGCGGCACTTGCCGGAAAGATTGGCTATGAATCGCCGGATATATGCAAGATTCCTTTAGAGAGACCGCAATTGTTTGAGGGTCCTTGGCGGAGGAATTTCCATAATTGCCTTGATCTTTGACGGATCTATCTCGATGCCTCGGTGTCGGACGATGAATCCTAGGAATTTGCCCGAGGAAACTCCGAACGCGCATTTGAGAGGGTTCATTTTCAAGTTGTATTGCTGAAGGCGCTGAAACACGATCTTCAGATGCTCTAAATGTTCCTCATATGATTTGCTTTTAACTACGAGGTCTTCGATATAGCATTCGACGATTTCATGTATGAGGTCATCGAAGATCTTCGTCATGGCCCTCTGATAGGTAGCACCGGCATTCTTTAGACCGAAAGGCATCACCTTGTAGCAGAATATGCCCAAAGGAGTCCGGAAAGCGGTATGCTTCTGGTCTTCGGGATGCATTTTTATCTGATTGTATCCTGATGAGCCGTCCATAAAGGAGAAAACTTCATGAGTGGACGTATTGTCTATCATCAGCTCAGTGACTGGTACTGGAAAGTCGTCCTTTGGGCAAGCTTTGTTAAGATCCGAAAGTCCACACATACGCGCACCGTTCCATTTTTCTTCATCACTGGGACGATGTTGGCGATCCAGTCAGGGTACTGAACCTCTTGGATGAAACCGGAGTCGATTAGTTTCTTGACCTCGGCGTTGATGCTCATCTCAAGCTCGAGCCGCATTCTCCTCGGTGCTTGTTTGATTGGCTTGACGTCCGGAGATATCGTCAATTTGTGCACATCAATCTCTGGATCTAATCCTGGCATCTCGGAATAGTTCCATGCGAAGCAATCTTTATGCTGCATGAGCACGTCTTTTAGTGTAGCCACCCTTTCTTTAGACAACAGCTCACTGACGAATGTCGGTCGCGGGTCATTGGCCATCCCCAAATCAATTTTCTTGAGGTTATCTGCAGTAGTATGTATCCCATCCTCCAGCTCCTTTGGCTCCGGTGGAAACTCTGAGATTACCTTGTCATCATCGTTTTCGAAGCACCGGGGAGGGGGTCATCTATATTCTCGGGCTCTTCTTCTGACAGCGTTATCATATGACAAGTACGAGATCGCTTCCAAGACCGATGTTGATCTGGTTCTACTCTCACGGCTTTGGGCTCATGCTTCTGCGGCGGGGTTACCCTCCAGCTGCTGGATAGAGCGAACCTGCCTTGCTGATACTGGTCTTCTACCCAGTCTTTAAATGTGAAGCAGTCTTCGAGAGGATGTCCTATTGCCCTGTGATAGAAGCAATAGTCCGGGTGAGAGACTTCGCCTGCTTGTTCGGGGTGCTTGGACTCCGGGACTGTCACCATTTGATGTTTCATGACAAGATCGAATATCTTCCTTGTCTTGTCTTGGGGAAAAAAATATGCTCGACTCATCTTTCTTATAAGAGACGAATCCGGACTGCTCGATTCCTGATCGCGTGGCTTTTTGGACCCACTTTGTCGTTGTTGAACGCCCTTCCCGTTCTTTGGTTTTATTCTGCCTCTGCGTCGGGCCTTTTGTACAACGGGTTGACAAAGAGGTGCATTTTCATTTTTCACAGCCTGTTGAAAGAGGCGTTGCGTCCTAGCTTTCTCGTAGATGGCCATTTCGCGATTATGGTCTTCTCGAACTTTTTGACCTGCTTCCCTTATAAGCTTGTCCATTTGTTCTTCGAATGACGGACTGGGCATTTTCACGGCAGGAGCTCGTTCTGTTTCAGGGTTAGCATCTTCCCACAGAGCATCCCCTTCTTCATCAAAGTCATGTATGACATAGCAGTCGCGGAACAGCTCCCGTTTCTTGGATCGAACATATCCAAGCCCAATCGTTTCCATTCTCCCATTGGGCAACTTTCGTTGAGTTCCGGGAACATTCCAGATCCTGTTATAGAACCGTGCTTGTCGAGCAGTTTGCTTAAGGGGTACACCTTGGCGTCTCAAGAGTCTCTTTAGTCCATCTGTGTAATATCTGGGCAAACGGATGGGCTGGAGCCTGTCAAGTATAGAATTCGTGCCATGCTAGATTTCTTTCTCCACTTTGGCTTCCCCTGATCGGTAGAATAGGATCGCTTTTTCACCTTTTCGCCTGGGAGGGACGTAGAATGTCAGCAGTTCTTCCACACTGTAGGTATCAAGCGCGTCTAGATCTTTATGATGCTTTGGCGGAATCATGGCAACCTGCAAACTTTGATCTTCATCAGCGAAAGCTTGTATTGATGGTCGAGCAGAGAATATGGCATTGACCTCATCTTCCGAGTCGCTGCCGAAAATCAACATAGGAGTGGACGGTCCCGGCTTGTTGCACTGGAGCGGACCTGAGTAAACTATCTCTTCTTCCTCCTCGGTATCACTCCCGAAGACCGGAATAGTGGTGATAGCTTTGTTCTTCGGTTTGTGACATCTTTCCGTGTCCTCAAAATCTGGTAAGAAGTATTTTGCATCTTCGTACTTTCGAACTTCGTTCATGGAGAATGGGTTCAACTCTCCTGTTACGGTATACTCGAGACCATTCTTGAAATACTTCATACACTGATGTTGTGTAGAAGGGATGATGTTGTACTCGTGTAACCAAGGCCGGCCGAGCAAAGCTTATAGCAGGTCTTAGCGTCAATGACATGAAAATTAATGTCTATGACGAGCAACCCAAAGCGCAGCGTCAGTATTACAGACCAGAGCGTTCGCGATGACTGGGAGTCAAATCCGGAGATGGTGATTTTATCATGAGCGAGGTGTTGGACGTTCATGCAGATTTCCTTCAACACTCTCACATTGAGGAGATTGACGGAGGACCCATTGTCGACCAGGATTTTACCTATCTTAATGTCATGACAGTATCCGGAGTCATATAGGGGACGGTTGTGTTCGCATGTCCCAAGGAGGAGATCTTCATCGCCGAAGGTGATATCGGCCGTGTGTACTTCTTCCAGCTCGTCCTTCATCTTTTCTTCGGCGAGGAAAGTTTGGAATTGCTCTGGCTCTTGTAGTTCCTCGATCAGCGAATCTCTCGCCTCTTTGGATAGCAGAAGGGCGTTGAGAATACTGAGCTGCGAGGGTATCTTCCTCAAGTGTGCGAGAACGTTGTAGTCCACCTTATTTTTCTTTGGTGGGTTCTTGACTGTCAGCTTTTCGACGGCTTGGTCATCAAGGATGATATCCTCAGGGACCTTTTCTTTCCCCTTTATCTCTTCTATTTGACCCACTGTTCGAGGGCCCAAGATTCTTTTCGGGCAGCGTACGATTGTGCACTTGAATATTTTCACAGTTCTTCGGTTCTTCCTCTTTTCCCGACGTGGATTCTTTGAAGAGAGGGCTGAGAGTCATTTCTTCGTTAGAGTCGCTCGCGAAGGTGAGAACTTGCGGTCCCCCAGTGTTGACCATGCGACAATTGCCGATAGTTCTTTTACGCACCTCGGTCGTACTTCTTTGCTCCCGACGAGTTTTACGTTTCATCCGCTTGAAATGTTGCTGGTGGGCAACATATCCCTGCCACCATCTTTTAAAAGCGTTGCACTCTTCGGTGGGGTGCGCAATTTTTCGATGATATAAGCAGTAGTTAGGATGTGTTTCCGCTTCACCAAGAATATTTCCTGCGGAGGGTGGCAGCTTCATTCCCATCGATATGGCTTTAGCGAACCTTTTCCTTGTCTTGAACCTGTTTTTATATGCAACGAATGTATTTTGATTTAGCGGGGGTGTTTCAACCCATTCGTCCAATCGTCGGCGTTTGGCCTTTTCAAATATGACCATCTCGTGCTCTCGAATAGCTTTGCTTTTAAGAAGAGCTTCGTTCAGGAATGCATCAATCGTTTCGTCTGATGGCCCTAGAAATTCTGGTTTAGAATTTGCCCCCAGTTTCTCGGTGCAAGGAGCTTCTTCATTGTCTGTCGACGAGTGAGAGATCACATGGCAACTTGCCACGTAATCTTCAGATTCATCGGTGGAGTCTTCTTCATTATCGTCATCTCCGTCCTCAAGGACGTGGCGGAGAAACTCTTGAAGTGTGATCAGAGTCCGCGCCTTCTGGTTATACTCTTCCAGTGCGTCAATCTGCTTTTGCAGGTCCGTACGCTTGTCACCAGGCTTCACGGGCTTCTTGGATTTCTTCTTCCTTTTCGAAGATTTCGACGGCTGGGTGCAAGTGATTTGGCTATCACCACCAATTTTTGGAGTTGGACGCGGTTTTAACATTCCTTCGATGATCTCGGGTTCGAGTGGATTTTTCCACTTGATCGCCGGCCATATTTGGAGATCTTTCAGAATTTTTTTCGTCTTGGCTGAAAGGGCGACCTCCCATGGAGCCTCTTCTATGAAAGAGCATGATGCCCCCGGTGTATCCATCTTCTTGGGAGTGTGTGGCCGAAGCGGGTTCACCTTCCAATTCTCAGATAATACGAATTTGCCCTGCTGGTACCGATCTTCTATCCAGCTTTTGAAGATGTAACAATTCTCGATCGGATGGCCCAACATTTGATGATAAGGGCAATAGTTAGGATTGCTAATGTCGCCTGGTTGCGCTGGGCGCCTTGGCTCCGGCAGAGTGATGAGCCTGTTGCGTAGTGCAAGCTCGAATAACCTCTTCGTCTTGTCTCGAGGGAACGAGTAAGTGCGTCTCATCTTATCTTCGAGGGATTGAGTTCTATTATTTTGGCGATCCACTGGTCTTAGACCACTGGGCTGCTATTGAGCATTGGCGACGAAGATCGCTTTCCCCTTTCCCTTCTAGTTCCGAGGCTCCGGCTTTGGAGGAGACGGTCTATGACCCATCTGGTCCATTTGGGCCAGTTTGTCGATCAAGGCCTGGAAAGTAGTCGGTTTGAAGAACATCATGAATTGGGAAATGGTTGCATGAGGGTCCAGAGTGCCCACGAACATGCCCACCGCCGGCGCTTCTTCGATGCGCTGTTCGCATTTCGACCACAGATTCCGCCATCGTATTGCATATTGAACCCACGTTTCACCGAGTTTCACCCTAGCGTTAATCAATGCTGTAATCGGGGTGCGTTCACTAGCACTCGCGAATCGCTGGTGAATAATATCTCCATTTCCGCAAAAGTCTTGACGGAGTCGTTCGGGAGTTCAGAGTACTATTTGAAGGCCGTTTCTGACAAGCTGCCGACGAATTGACGGAGCAAAAGTTTATCGTCTCCCCCGGTGTTGCCGCAAAGAGCCCTGAACTGGGCGACATGCTGGTGGGGATTGCCCGTCCCTTTGTATACATGAAATTTAGGGATCGTATATCCCGGCGGATACTTTATTTGGTCATACCAGTCTGGATATGGTCACCCAGTTTTAACGACTTGGCCAGCCGCTTCATTCGCCTGGTGAGCTCGTATCTGCTGAGCAATATAGTCATCCAGAGCGGCCTTGGAAATGGTTTCCTTTTTGGCTGCTGAAAGAGCCGAAGGAGGGTTCGATGTCTCCCCTCTGTCGTCTTCAATGATAATAGGAGGGTCTTCAGCTGGAGGTTCTGGTTGTAATATCATCCCAACCATGTCTTGGAAGAGAAGCGTCATTCGTTTTATATTAGCCGCTTGTTCTGCTGCTTCTCTATCTTTATTTTCGAGGACTCTGCAGAGGAAGTCAGCATCGGTTTCTTGTTCATGACGCTGCTCCGATGACGCCTCAGGGCTTTCTTTTGGCCCGGTGAGTGCGGCCATTTGCGTTAGCAATTCCTGAAGCTTCTGTTGCTGCTCCTGGGCTTTTGTCACGGATCGGGTGAGCGGTTGGTGACCTGTAGAAGCGCGGCTTTCCTCTTTTTCGGAAGCCATATAAACAGTATGCACGGTTATGCCCCTAGACTTGGGGCGTTTGGGCTCAGCGTCTTTGTGGTCTGCTGTAGTTACAGGGGATTTCTCTGGCCTCCTTCTCTTTTGAGCAGTTGACGTTGAGGGGGCTGTTGCAGCGGGCACCCAAGTAGTTGTCGTCTGGCTTGACAGGACGGTTCTCTTCCTGTTGAACCTTCACCTTTTTCTATCGGCGAGGGTAATCTTGATCAATCACCGACTTCTGGACCTGTCGCTAGACTTTGTAGATTTTGGAGGATAGCCGCTGAGGGGGCTGTTCCGGCTTCGCCTTCGGTGCATTCTCCACGGGTGGAGGAGATCTTTTCAGTACGGCGGTAAGAGAGTTCCTGCGCACCTTGTTCAGCAATTCAAAGCTGTTACCGGTTGGAACAGCAGCATTGACTTCCATCGTTGGGGCTGGTGGAGTTAGCCCAGAGGGGGAGTTGCCCCCAGCCTTCCATTTCAACCACTGCCAAATCCCGGTCACACACAAAATACATATGTTGCTCATGAACAACAAAATCATAATGTGAGTGTCATGACTACATTGAGATCTGGAAAGGTATTGCACAACAACGTTGGCAATAATGATGACACCCCGGCCGCCGCCGCTTCTTCATCTTCTTCTTCTTCATCTTCTTCAGAGCCTGTTCTTCATTCTTCACAAGGATCTACTTCTTCCAATTCGAACGGACCCACATCTCACTCCACGAAAATACCAACACCGGGATCCGTTCCAACTCCGCAATCTACTCCACAAATATTAGACTCAACAAATTTTCAAAATATTCCATTTCCAAACAGGTTGAGATCCAATAAACCTACTCCACAAATGGAGAAGATTGTGGAGTTATTCAAACAGGTTAGCATTAACATACCTCTCTTGGATGCAATCCAACAAGTCCCTTCTTACGCTAAAATCTTAAAAGACTTATGCAGCAAGAAGAGGAAATCGCAGGTACCCAAGAAAGTTTTCTTGGCTAGTGCAGTAAGTGATGCTCTTACCCAACCTTTACCCCAAAAACGCAAGGACCCTGGCTGTCCTACAATTTCAATAACTATTGGGGATAAGAACATCAATCACGCACTTTTAGATCTTGGTGTCAGTGTTAATTTGCTTCCCTATTCAGTATATGAACAATTAGGCGTTGGAGAGCTGAAACCCACACATTGTACTCTCCAAATGGCCGACCGATCCATCACCCATCCTAGGGGTGAGTTAGAGGATGTGTTAATTAAAGTAGGGGACTTCATTTTCCCTGTTGATTTTATTGTTATGGACACACAGCCTGTAGCTAACCCCCGGAGTCAAATTCTGGTGATACTCGGTCGACCATTCCTTGCAACTTCTAATGCGGTGATCAATTGTCGAAATGGTTCGATGAACCTATCTTTTGGAAACATGACAATTGAACTCAACATTTTTAAGTTGGGGAATCAGCCCTCCGAGCCTAATGCTAATATACTTTATGTTTGTTCGATCCAAGAGATCACTCAGGAGGATTGTGAGCTCGAAAAATTTCCG
This sequence comes from Agapanthus africanus, assembly GCA_030015575.1. Lineage (NCBI taxonomy): Eukaryota > Viridiplantae > Streptophyta > Magnoliopsida > Asparagales > Amaryllidaceae > Agapanthus > Agapanthus africanus. The sequence goes on along the minus strand of CM057344.1, from coordinate 82,778,107 downwards.
TTCGATCACAGCAATTTTGACGCCACTAGTGCGTTCCTCTTTAAAACTGACACCGCTTTCACACCCGATAACGATTACGGGTGTTTCACCTTTTCGAACGATTTTGAAGAATCACCACCCGAGTTTGAGTCCTTTGAATTTTTGGATGAGTTAGCTGAACCATCCGACTCGGTTGCTTACACTCGCTTTGAAGCTCTATTGGAATCCTTCGAGTTTGAGACAGTTTCACCAATTTTACCTTCAATTGTTTCGCCTCCAAAACTCGAACTCAAGCTATTGCCATCTCACCTTAAATATGCTTACTTGGGTGAGAATGAGACCCTTCCTGTTATCATCTCGGCCTCTCTAGCCCCCGAGCAAGAGAAAGCCCTTTTAACGGTCTTACAAAATAATCGGCAAGCTTTTGGCTGGACTATGGCGGACATCAAGGGGATTAGTCCCCTTATAGTTGAACATCATATTCATATGATGGATGATGCCAAGCCAATAAGGGATCCACAGAGACGCCTCAACCCTGTAATGAAGGAGGCTGTTAAAAAGGAGATTGTAAAATGTCTTGATAGTGGTATCATTTACCCTATTTCTGATAGCTAGTGGGTTAGCCCCATTCACGTCGTCCCAAAGAAATCGGGCATAACGGTCATAACCAATGAGGTGAATGAGTTAATACCTACTCGCACCCAAACTGGGTGGCGAGTTTGCATCGATTATAGAAAACTCAACGCCGCGACACGGAAGACCACTTTCCATTACCTTTTATTGACCAAATGCTAGAACGATTGGCTAGGCATGAGTACTATTGCTTTTTGGATGGCTACTCCGGGTATAATCAAGTTCCCATCGCCGAAAAGGACCAAGACAAGACCACATTTACTTGTCCTTTCGGTACATTCGCTTACCGTCGCATGCCCTTTGGGTTATGCAATGCACCTGCTACTTTCCAGCGGTGTATGATAGGCATTTTTTCAGACATGGTGGAAAAGTTCTTAGAGATTTTTATGGATGATTTCTCCATTTTCGGAGACTCCTTTGACGAGTGTTTGTTACATTTAGACGCAGTTCTTACCCGATGTAGGGATAAGAACCTCACTTTAAATTGGGAGAAATGCCACTTTATGGTACGAGAAGGTATTGTCTTAGGACATATGATCTTGCAAAATGGCATTGAGGTTGATAAAGCTAAAATTGAAGTCATTTCCAATCTTCCTCCTACTAAGTGCGTCAAAGACATTCGAGCCTTCCTTGGCCATGCCGGTTTCTATAGACGGTTCATCAAGGATTTTAGCAAGATAACTAGACCCTTGACTCTTTTGTTGACCAAGGACACCACTTTTGATTTCGACTCAACCTGCATGAAGGCATTCGAGTCGTTGAAAAACTCACTTATTTCCGCTCCCATTCTTTCATCTCCTGACTGGACGCATCCATTTGAAATTATGTGCGATGCATCTGATTTCGCCATTGGTGCTGTCCTTGGACAGCAAATTAATAAGATACCGCATGTAATTTATTACGCTAGCCGAACCTTAAACGAGGCCCAATTGAATTACACAACAACTGAAAAAGAGTTCTTAGTTGTTGTGTTTGCACTAGAAAAATTCAGGCCTTATTTAATCGGCCATCTAGTTATCGTTTACACGGACCACTCAGCTCTTCGCCATCTTTTCGCGAAGAAGGATGCTAAATCTCGGCTTATACGTTGGATCCTTTTACTACAAGAGTTTGACCTTGTCATCAGAGACAAGAGAGGACGCGAAAACGTAGTCGCCGACCATCTTTCATGCCTCCCTTCTTCGCCTACACTTCAAATTCCTATTAAAGACGTTTTTCCAGATGAGCAGCTCTTAACTGTGTCATGCGAATCTTGGTTCGCAGATATTGTAAATTATTTGGCCACCGGACTTATACCTAATGATTGGTGGGATCAGGACAGACTCCGATTCCTGTCCCAAGTAAAACATTTTTACTGGGATGAACCGTATCTCTTCAAATACTGTTCCGACCAAATCATTCGTCGGTGTGTCCTCGACAACGTGTTTAAGAGCGTGCTGTCATTCTGCCACGATCAAGCGTGTAGCGGGCATTTTGGCCCTAAAAAGACAGCAGAAAAAATCTTGCAGTGTGGCTTGTACTGGCCACGACTTTTTAAAAACGCATACGAATACTGCAAGACATGCTCCCGGTGCCAACACTTGGGCCGGATATCTCGGAGAAATGAAATTCTGCTCCAACCAATTTTGGTTGTTGAAATTTTTGACGTTTGGGGGATAGACTTTATGGGACCATTTCCCAACTCTTTTGGGAACATGTATATTCTACTCGCGGTTGACTATGTTTCAAAATTGGTCGAGGCTATACCCAGCCGAACTAATGACAACAAGATTGTCGTTAGATTTCTCAAAGAAAACATTTTTTCTCGGTTTGGGCATCCTCGCGCGATTATCAGTGATAATGGATCTCACTTTTTTAATAGGACTTTCGAGTCCTTAATGCGAAAATACTCCATTACTCACAAGCTGTCAACGCCCTATCATCCCCAAACTTGTGGGCAAGTCGAGATTTCGAATCGGCAGATTAAACAGATATTGGAGAAAACGGTTTCCAAAAACCGTAAAGATTGGTCATCAAAACTTATTGATACCCTTTGGGCATTCCGAACTGCCTATAAGACCGATCTTGGCATGTCTCCATATAGGCTTGTTTATGGAAAGGCTTGCCACCTTCCAGTTGAAATTGAGCATAAGGCATTTTGGGCAATAAAAGAGTTGAACCTATCTTTGGGAGATGTGGGCAGCAATAGAAAGCTGCAGTTGAACGAATTAAACGAGCTGCGGGATGAAGCCTATGAGAACGCGGTAGTTGTTAAAAACCGAACGAAGGTGTTCCACGATAAACACCTTATACGCAAAACTTTCAAATCTGGTCAACAGGTTTTACTTTATGACACTTGGTTACATTTCCATCCCGGCAAGCTCAGATCTCGATGGAAAGGGCCATTTTTGATACGCACCGTATATTCGCACGGTGCGGTCGATCTAGAAAACCCGGAGGACGGTTCATTATTTAAAGTGAACGGACATAGACTTAAACCGTTCCTCACTGCGGACCCTTCGGAGGAGCTCCTGTTTTTACAGGAGCCGATCTACATTGACTGATCTCCTTCCATCTACCCATAAATTTCGATTATCTAGCCAAAACACTGTTTCAAACAAGTTTGGGGGTATATATCATTTGTAATTATATAAAAATAAAAAAAATAATAAATTTTTTTTGGTATTTTTGTAAATTTTCAGTAAAAAAATAAATAATAAATAATAAAAAAATAAAAAATTTTATTTACAAATAATTTCCTCTTTTTAAGAGGGGATTTTTGCAAATAACCAACACACTCCCCCCTATAAATAGAACCCGACCCCTCTGTTTTTTTTATCAAACCCTAAAAATTCCTCTCAGAAACCCTAGCCGCCGCTCAAGTTTTTCCAGCGAGATCTCTCTGCGCATCCGCCCAACCGCCACTGAAGCCCCCATTGCACCGCGCTTCTGCCGCGCCCTTGCCTCTTCTCCCTCTGAAAACTTCAGAGGAGGTTTGCATCTCGTTGTCCTCTCTGTTAAATATTTTTAAAAGATCTGAAATTTCTGTGATGGCACCAACAATGCAGTTAGAACGTGATTTTTCACAAATCTTTTCACACACAATTTACGGGAGTTATTTTGATGATGAAATCATACGGAGGGGGTGAAATTTTTTAATTTATAATCATCCCAATGCTTACGCTCTTTCAGATCTAGTCACTCATTTTTACGAGTGCATGAAGGAAGGTTGCCTAGCACAATACGGTTTTATTAAATTACTTTGGGACGATAGGGAAATAATCATTGACAGAGACTTCATCCATGAAGTCACCTTAATTTCTAGATTACCTGTTCACGACTAACCTCTTCAATTTGAGGGCGCAAAACAACATGATCGAGGGAACTTAGGAAGGGAATACAGGCTAGGACCCTTTTCTCCAATGTTTTAACCGTGTGCCGGTGGGCGCAAAACAACATTTTGGTAGTTCACATAATACCACATTTTTCACCCCGTCTCTTCATATCGTGCACACCCTAATGACTAAGAACCCTAGATATGATATGTGCACGGTTTTGTTTTATTCAATTGGTGCTGGAAAAAGGGCCGCAAATTACCCTTGCCCCATGTTAGTGACACAACTGTGTCGCTATTTCCTCCCTGTGGAGGAATTTGAATTCTACATGCATGGAGGTATACCCATTAGGCTTCTTATTGAGGGCGTATCCACGTCCTATACCCGCTTGACGGATGTATGGTCACAAACAGAACTGGCCGAACATGTACCAGCCAGGACACCCAGCTCCAGCTCGACCGCGAGCGATGAAGAGCTCACCCCTGTTGCGCAAGCGCGCTTACTTCGAAGAAATAATAGGGGGATAGAAAGATTGCTTGGAATGATGACGCAGCATGATCAGCGTCTAACACAAGTAGAGCAGGGGATCAGAACCCTACTGGCGCGAGATGAGCGTTCCCGTTCACGCTCAAGGGGACGGCGAGGGCCTGAGCAGTGAGGGCACTGCTTTTGGTAAGTTTGGGGGAGGAGGTGGTTTGTAAATAGTTATCATTGCATTGCATATTTTAATTTTTGTATATATTTTTCTTTTTCTTTTGCATGTTTATTTCTGCATTGCATCTTAAAAAAAAATTTTAAAAAAATGAAAATACAAAAAGTCATAAAAATAAAATCAAATAAAAAAATTTTAAAAATTATAAAAATTGAAAAATTCAATTTTGGCCATATTTGACTTAAGTTTGACAAGACGGTTAACTAGCTAGAAAAAACTAGATCCTAAACTTAGTAAATTAAAAACCCTAAAAATAACCTTTCTTAAAGTTTAATGGTAGAAAATATATGTCCTTATAGATTATTTAGAGATAGGCAAATTTTGAGTTCAGTTCTTGGGCTGAGTAAAATAAGGGAAGAGTATTGAAATTTTTATTAAAGTGTAAGTCTGAAAAATAATTCCGAAGCTTAAGTCTAAATTCTGAAAGTATATACCCTACAACTCGCACATACACGCACCTTGAAACTTGGGATAGTAGAGGATACCTTGAAGTGCTCTTGTCTAAAATCCTTAGTATAAAAAAAATTAAATAAAAGTATAAGTGTGAATAAAAAGATATAAAAAAATGAACACTGGTTTTGTAATTACTTAAGGCTGCGTAAAATAAAAATACATAGCGAGGGTGCTTTATCACCTAGTGCCTTAGACCAACTGGTTTGGGAGTCACTGCTAAAGCCTTAGGTATTACAAGACGAGGAATTACTCCTTAATGCGCAAACACATTTTGTAATCGGTCGTTAGTACCTCAAGAAGTATTAACGGTCGTATGAAGGATGTGTGAGCAATTTCATCTAAAATTCACCAACTAAAAGTACTTTGGACAATGGACAAGAGTATGATAGCTTGAATTGAATTTCCAAGTATAGGATGATACATACACACACGTAGGGGTATATGATTGGGTTTGGATGAGAGATAGGAATGAAAAATATGACTTATATTTTCAGTAGAGATGATAAAAATTCCTAAGTTGAGATGGAACTTTAGAAAGAAAATTTAAAAGATGCTGAAAGCTAAATAAATTTGCAAAACATATACGATCTTAAGTTAAATGATAAGTGAGTGTGAAAAATACGGGTTGATGATTTCTAAGTTAAAGATAATATAATTTCTTGCTAGAACACCGAATTGAAGAATGAAAGTTAATAGGCCAAATTGATCGGATTTTATGGGTAGTATCCGCTGAAAACCCTCATGAGACAACACTCCTCCTACTAGGGACACCTAGAGGTTTAACGGCTTATTGCACGAGCTCAGTGCAATCGCGATTCCCTGCGAAAGTGAGGTTAGGTTTTTTAGAGAATAAATTGGTTTTGCTCGGGACGAGCAAAAGATAAGTTTGGGGATATTTGTTCATATCAGAATTTTGCATTATTATATTCCCCATTCTTAATCATACTGCAAATAAATAGGTGTTTTGATCCATGTCTGCTAAATAGTTGCAGGTTACAGATTCTCAGAACAATACAGTGAAAATGGTGAAAAAAACGCTACAAATGTGAGATTACGACCAACAAAAAGATGAATCTGCAAATGCCGCCTACAGTTTAAGGAACAAACGAAGCTCAATGAATAGTTCGATTGCACAAAGTACGAGGGCGGCATAAAAATTCAAGACTTCAACGCGAAGCTTACGGTAAAAGTCCACAAATTCTGCACTGTTGGAAATCTGGAAGAAAGTAGAAAAGATTCTGAAAAACCAAGAGAAGAAGACAGAAGGAAATAGCAACATGAAGCAACCCTGAGAATTTGAGCTCAAGACCCTACCATATGGCCGCGGATCCGCAGCCAAACATGGCTTTCCGCCGCGGTTCCGCGGCCGTGCTGAGCACGTGTCGGTGCAATTTATCGGTGGTGTCGGTGCGTTGACCCGGCTTTCTTAGGGTAGTTTTGTAATTTTAGATATGGATCAGATGTAAACCCTAGGGTTTTCCTATCTATAAATAGGAAGCCTACAGCTCTTTTTGGAGCATGCCTCTTTTTAATTCTAGATTAAAATTTTCATTCCATTGTAATCGTCAAAGAGTGCATCAATAAAAGTAAGTTTTTATTTTGAATTTTCCTTATTTGCAATTTATATTTCTGTAATTTTTCATATCTGTCTTTTATTATCTGCACGTTAATTAGATAATTACAAAAGAAAACTAAAAAAATGAATTCCATTGTTAATCCCCTAATGAGTGAGTAGTTCCTCACTTGTTAGGGTTGGGATTGGGTAGGTTTGAGAGATGGAAATCTCTCACTTCTTTCTTGCCCGTATAATACTATAAATTAGGACTCTATGTAAAACAACCGCTCACCGCTCACTACGGCACCCTATCCTACGAGATAGCGGTGATTCCCTAGTTAGACCGGTAGTGGTTGATTTACATAGAGGTTAGGGATAAGAGTTAAGAAAGGACGGACAAGGACCAAAGGGAAGAAACTACGTTTCTTTCTAGTCGTGCAAATCCCTTTTGTTAACTATTACTTTAACACCTAGTTCTTAATTAGGACAAAGAAAGCGGTGAGTAGAATTAACCTTCCAAATTAACCTAATCCTAACCCTAGCAAGGTTTTAATCCAAATCAATTTCAATTTCAGTTTTTATAAAAATCAAAACCCACCACAAATAGGAATTGACTCGTTAGAACAATAAGAAAATACACGTTTTCCCTGTGGACCAACCCGTATTCAATCGGCTAGCTACCAAGCGACACCGTTATTGATTGCGGTATATTCTATTCTATTCTTTGATTTCAAAATGCACAAAAGAATGATCAATCACACCCTTCTTAGCGGTTCAAAGCTGTTCCCAGTTGGAACAGCAGCGTCAACTTCCACCATTGGAGCTGGTGGAATAAGTCCAGAGGGAGAGTTGCCCCCACTTTCCTCACTCGGCACTAGTGGCGACGTCGAGCATGCTTGTAGATGGGATTGCCTCAGTTGTGGGAGTGGCTTCATCATGCCCCCTGCTATGATGAAGGGCCATTGCTGGTGCCAGCCTGTTGAAGACTGACGTCCGTTGAGAGGGGACGGTCAATTTTTCGAAGGTCGACCTTTTGGTAGGGGAAGCAGTCTTGATGACTTCGCTGAAAGGAGGAGTTGGAACGACCAATCTTGCGAAGACCGATCTTTTAGCAGGAGAAGCCCTGTTGACTACTTTATCCGCCGGAGCTGGAACGACTATCCGTTTCAGGATACCCCCTTCAGGTATTGCAAGCCTCTTTGCAGGCCCACTGGAGCTTTGGCTCAGTCTGTTGAAGAATGAGGTGGCAGACTTGGACGATCCGTTAAGAGGGGCCGCAGTGGTTGTAAGCCGATCGAAGACTGACTTCTTTGGAGCCTCCTGTGATGGCATTAGGGGTGCCAAAGCTTGTTGGCGGGAGCATGGTCCCGAAACACAATCCAGTGGTGTCCTGAGTCACTTGTTCCACTGGCATTGAGAAGATGTAGGACGCATTTGGCCCGTACGTCACTCCTCCTGCAGGGACGGAGTGGGAGTTGCTGTTGCAGGTACACTTGGAAGCCATTGATCTTCTTTTCTCTACACAGGAGTAAGACATCAAATCTTAGTACCTCGAATCCAGGGGAAACCATAGTAAACCGCGATTTGTTCATGAACACGACGCATGAAGTGTGGAGTGGAAAGAGAAAAAGGTCCTACTGGGCGTGCCAGAATCTGTTCACAGCCGAAAATAGAGACGAAACCGCGTAGGTCGTCTTGCTTGAATTTGGAGGCAGATACTATTTAGATTTATCCGTCCACCTCTCCGAAGATGCCAAGTTGATTTATGGCACCGTGTATCGGAGGTTTGGACGGATGCGGCCGTTGTAGCAGACTTCGTCAGATTCTCCCTCATTTGTCAGGGGTTTTTGATTGTGGGGACGTTCTTCCCTACAGGCGCAAGCCCCCGCAGTTATTTACGTTACCGCATCGCGATAACCACTTTCTCCTGCTCCAGAAGTTCACTTCGTGTCGTGTGTGTTTTTATTTGTTTAGATTGTCCGTGGATTGTATACGGAGACTAATTTATGTTGTCGCCCGTAAGGCGTGGATTAGTCCAAATCCATATATCTTAGATTTGGGTTTGGGTTAATTTAAGGATCGTTAATCTCGTTTGAGATTAAGATCAACTTAAATTTTAGTTAAGGATACGTTAGTCTAATTTGAGACCAAGATCTACTTAACGGGGTTTTAGGATTATTCAGATCCAACAAAAGAGTATTTAGGCTCCATTGTTTTAGTTTAAGGACGTTACAGTCCGTTGTTAGTTTAAGGACGTTTCGGTCCGTAGATCACCATTTTTGAGGTGAGGGTTTAGTTTAAGGACGTTTCGGTCCGTAGTAGTTTGAGGACGTTACGGTCCATAGTAGTTTGAGGACGTTACGGTCCGTAGAGTTTAGTTTAAGGACGTTACGGTCCATAGATCACCATTTTGGTGGTGAAGGTTTAGTTTAAGAACGTTACGGTCCGTAGTAGTTTGAGGACGTTACGGTCCGTAGAAGTTTGAGAACGTTACGGTCCGTAGAGTTTAGTTTAAGGACATTACGGTGCGTAGATCACCATTTTGGAGGTGAGGGTTTAGTTTAAGGACGTTACGGTTCGTAGATCATCTTGCGCGCACGTGTATTTGTTACGTGTTGGGATGAGCAATGATGATATGGGAGACACCCAGCTTGGGGTGTGGTTTGATCTGGGGTGTGCACGTCAGTTTGGAAAGTGCACCGAAGAGTAGTTGGTTGTCGAGACCCGTCACCTCTCTGAAGACGTTGAAAAATTACAACGACATGTATCAGAGGTGTGGAGAGATGCACCCTTGAACCAATTCCCGTGTCGTAGGGAAAAGATCGTGATGGATCATTTAAGAATCATTAGTCATTTTTGGAGACTAAGATTAACTTAAGGGATGTGGGATGAACCTTATTTTAGATATCATGAGTCATGTTTGGGAAACAATGAACCCATGGGCTCGGTTGATATGAATTAGGAATCTATCCAACTTAGGCTTAACCCACTCAATTTTCTTTTATTTGAAAGAAATGCTAAGCACTAGTTTGGGCTCAGTCCCATTTTCTTGCAAAAAGTGCTGAGCACTTATGTGAGTTCTGACACTCACACTTTACTCTCTCTTTTCTTTGTCTCTATATGGAGTGCTGAGCACTCTTTATGGCGCCCACGTGCGAAGCACGTGAGGCGCCAGGCGCCGAATGATAAGTGTCAAGCACTTTATGTCCTGTAGCGCCCGCATGAGAGTCACGTGAGGTAATGGGCGCTGAGCGCCAGCCACTGAGTGCTAAGTACTCCTTATGTTATAGCGCCCACATACGGGGCACGTGAGGCGCTGGGCGCTGAGCGTCAGCCACAGAGTGCTAAGCACTCTTTATGTTGTAGCCCCCACGCGAGGGGCACGTGAGGTGCTGGGCGCTGAGCGCCAGCCACTGAGTGCTAAGCACTCTTTATTTCTTTCTCCTTTTTTGAATGATCCACAGGATCTTTATCTACTTTTATCTACCTAAAATTTCCAAGAAGAGAGTTCTTCTTCCTCAAGAATTTAATTCTCTGTTCTTTCGAAACTTTCTCTCCTATTTTTTCAAAGCTTATGGAAGGGTTCTTCTCTTTTTCTTTTTTGGAAAGAGGGATCATTGGTCGTTAGGACCCACCACCTCTCTGACGACACTGAGATATTATAGCGCCATATATCGAAGATGTGGAGAGATGTACCATTTGAACCATTACCACTCATCAGGGGGAAGAACAGGTTAGAGCTTAAACTTCTCGCTGCTGAAAAAGACTTCTTTGCGTTCGTGCACGTGCGTCGCACGTGTTGGGCGCACGTGCGTCGCACGGCATGGGCGCATGTGTGCCGCACGTGTTGCACACGTGGCGGGTGCACGTGCGTTGCATGTGGTGTGCACGTGGCGCTTGCACTTCATGGGGAGGGCAGCTAAGGCCCTAACTTGGAGAACTAAGCTCCTTTGAGAATTGAATTCTCGCATGTAGTGTGCACGTGGCTGGCGCACGTGCGTTACATGTAGTGCACACGTGGCGGGCGCACGTGCGTTGCACGTAGCGCACATGGCGCTTGCGCATATGCGCATTATGGGGGTAGCTAAGGCCCTAACTTAGAGAACTATGCTCCTATGGAGAACTAACGTCCTTTGAAAATTGAATCCTCACATGTGGCGCGCACGTGGCGGGCGCACGTGCGTTGCATGTAGCGCACATGGCGCTTGCGCATATGCGCATTATGGGGGGCTGCTAAGACCCTAACTTCGAGAACTAAGCACCTAAGGAGAACTAAGCTCCTTTGAGGATTGAATCCTCGCACGTGGTGTGTCCGTAACGGACGCACGTGCGTTGCACGTAGCGCACATGGTGCTTGCGCATATGCGCATTATGGGGTGACAGGCCCTAACTTGGAGAACTAAGCTCTTATGGAGAACTAAGCTCCTTTGAGAATTGAATTCTCATTTTTTTCTAAGAGGTATCCCCTCTTATTTATATGGGAGTGGTAGAGAAGAGATCTCTTTTTTTCCCGATGTGGGACTAAAAATGTATCCCCCATGTAGTAGAGCATTACTTAGATTACACGTGCATAACATATTTGCTCATAACTTTTGATCCCGGATGAATTATGAGACCCATAATATATCAAATCAAAGTATTTTTCAAGTCGCTTTCGATACCATCAAAATTTAGCTGGTTCTCATTCGGGAGTTTATCAAAATATAGCCCGGAAAATACTGGTTTGCATTTTCTTAAGCATATCGCTGCCATTTGATACCTTGGGCTCTTTTGGGCAGAAATTTTTGGCAGGAACATACCTATCATCAAATAGAAGTTTTCTAGTGATACTGGTACAGGTTAGTCTGTAGATCCGAGATCGTCACAGAGTCTTGTGTGGTTCCTACTGTGTTTTGATTTCCACCCTACCACGTTCAAGAGAGTATGCAAACAGGTGGTTTTTGGGTACAGTCCCGAGTCACATAGAGGCAATGCGCGATAGAAGGGGTTTCGTCTCTCCCGGTATTGGGGGTTGATATTGCGCTATGCTCGATTGGCCATAACAGGAAGTCCCTGGCTAGGGCTGATACTGAGATTTACTGGTAAGTGTTATTAGTAGTTTCTCGACCCGTTATGAGCCTCACATCGGCATGACTTATTAAATTATTGTGGTCTGACATTTACCACCCCCAGATTAGATATGCAACATATCAGACGAAGAGACCGGCCTTTACGGTAGTGTTACTTATTGGATTCACGGGAATATGAACTTGCTTGCTTGTTGATCTTCTGATCGCTCAATACCCGGGTAGCCGTTACGTCCATCTAGTACCGCTGACGGCTTGTGGGTGACTGATATGATCATCTCCTACTGCTGGCGTATTGACGAGTTTTTAGAGTTCTACACAGAAGTTTCCTAACTCGTGTGAAACGAAGTAGGGCACATATATGATATGCGCGGGATCGAGATTAATACGTGTATGCGATACCGTATTCTAATCTCGCGATATATGATATCAGTCGGTTATATGAGATATAACTGGGTTATTGAATCAAGTGTTGATTCGATAAGTTGATATAAATGATATTAGTCGGTTGTATGCGATATAGCCGGATTATTAAATCAAGAGTTGATTTAATAATTTAATATATAATAATGTATATGATATATTAATATATATTAACTAATATTAGCTCACTTAAGAATTTCTTTTCTTCTAATACATTCAAATATATATGTGATATATATTAATATATTTATTTATGTGTCATGCTAGATGATACATTGGACTTGGGTGTATGAGACTCATACCTAACTTAAGATAATTTGGGTGTCTAAATATTAAGGGAAAAATAAAAAAAAGTTGGAAATTATCATGGTTTGAGATGCTTGTGGAAGCATGTAGAAACATTGACTTAGTCCACTAATTTTGTTTTAGTTTAGATATTTATTAACCTAACCATTATTTTTAGCCTTGGTTAAGTCTCTACATGAGTTTATATGAGATATTTTCTCATCCATGATTCATACTTGATCACTTGAGTTTCTTCTTCATCTCTTTCCTTGCTTTCTAGCTTTCAAGTGAGAAGAAAAAGAAAAAGAGAAATTAATTCTAAAGTGCGCAAAATTCCTACTTCACCAATCTATACCAAACTAGCCATTTAGTATAGGTTATTTCATTCACTAATTCTCCATTTGTGAAGAGGTAGCTTGAGTTAGAGATTTCTCGACGTAGATTATTTTCGGCCTCGAAGATTTTCAGGCAAGCTCGTTCCATTGGCCTAGTGGAGCCTAACGAGAGTCCGGAAGATCACTACTTGGAGCTAAGAGACTACTACACGGAGCATTAGAAGTGAAGGACCGGTCTACAAAGGTTGTATTCCTTGTTCACTTAGAGTAAAGTTGTTTGCTTGCTTAGTTATAACTATAATTTTCTAGTTAGATCCTTAGCCGGGCTCGCTCGGCACCCTAAATTTTTTAAATAGCATACTTGATCCTTTCCGAAACTCGTCATTGGTGCTAAGAGAACCTAGCATCGCCCTCCTCTGTTGTAATCATTTAAGGTTGGGGAGCCCCCAATACCTCTGAAATGAATAAATTTGTCTTTGGTTCCCATGTACTGTGTCTTTTCCTCCCCTAGGTATATTTTATATTTGCTTTTAAACAAAAAAGAAAAAAAAACTCGGAGTACCGGAACCAAGAAAAGCAACAAAGGGCTGGAAGCAAAAGTCTCTTCTGTGAGAGGACCTTGCTTTGGAAGACTTAGTTTAATGTTGAAAGGGATTACATTATTTAAGAGACGGTACATGTTTATTTTTACAACTTAAGCTTTTCGGTGTTATAAGGCTGAAGAAAATTACGGCCCCTGGCGTCCTGCAGGTGGTATGTTCCACCGGGTAACGCTTCTGTTACGAGAAATGGTCCGTCCCACTTCGGAGAGAACTTATGCAGTTTTCCTTGGTTTGTGAACCTGTTTCTTCGTAAGACCAAATCTACCGTATTGAAGGCTCGATGTTTACTCGGGCATTGTAGTAGCGAGCGGTTTGTTGCTAATAGGCGGCCACTCTGATTTGCGCTCGATCCCGCTTTTCCAACAAGATGTCCAGGTTGCTTTGGAGCGCCGAGGTGTTGGCTTCATCGTTAAAGTGTTCGACCCTATAACTGGGCCGTCCAATTTCCGCGGGGACCATTGGCTCAGTACCGTCGCAGAGGTTGAATGGGGTTTCTCCCGTGGGTGTTTTTTCGACGTCCGCAACGCCCATAGCACCTATGGTAATTCCTCGACCCAGCCGCCTTGCCTTCCTTCCAAACGGGTTCTGAGATCGTGGATGACGCCTCGGTTCGCTACTTCGGCCTGCCCGTTGCATTGCGGATGTGCGACCGCGGCAAATTTCATCAGTATGTGGTAGTCGCTGCAAAACTCTTTGACTTTATAGTTTTCGAAGTTGGTCCCATGGTCGGTAACTATGCACCTCGGAATTCTAAATTGAGAAATTATGTTGTTCTATAGGAACTTTATCGTAAATATGGAGCACAGCCTCTATCCATTTTGTGAAGTAGTCCACAGCAACAAGGTGTAAGTCGATGTTCAACACCCCAATACTTATGGAGAGGCGGAAATATGAATAACAATCTTGTTCTATGATTAAACATCGAATAACCGTATGAATCGTTTGCTAAACAAGTTTTAACAAAAGCTATAGAGTTCTAAACTACTATGTTAAGAGATTATACCAAACGGTTCTAGTCCTTCGTCTTAATGTTATCTACGGCCTCTTTGGATCTCCACGTCCTCTTCGGCTTTCTTCCGTGATAGACGATCCACCCGAGAACCCTAATCCAAGCTATAACCTCTAAACTTGAGGTTACTTAGTTTCTCTAGTTGCTAAATAGAGTAGCTAAGGTGATGTAGAGATAGGTTATGGAGTAATTAGTCTTTCCTAATCCTTGTTCTCAACTCATGAGGGGTAGGATTAGGCTTTGGTGAAGGAGAGAGAGCTTGAAGAGAGAGAGTGAGAAGATGATAATGATAATAATAATAATAATGAAATAGCTTCTCACTTGATATCTGAAACATAATGAATAAAAAGAAATGAATAATATGAGATTATTCATCATGTTTCATAAATGCAAGTGGGTGATTCATTATGTGAGTCATTAAGCATTTAATAATGCATTAATGACACGATGAATCACTCACAATGAGTCACTAAATCATTAAATGAAAATGCCACCTCTCCCTCCATGTCACATCCTTCTAGAAGCTTCTCGGAAAATTACGAGAACGCCCCTCTCATCCGTGAAAACACGGAAAAACTTTAGACTGTATAAATCCAATAACCTGATACTAGAATCTGGCTTAAACCAAAGCCAGCTAGTAAAAACTGTCCGAATGTCGCACGTGCGTTTAAACACGTACGCGTTCGAACCTTTGTCGTAAAACCATACGACCTCTATATCTTTTCGCCTGGGTTTGGGAAATCTCTATGTGGGACTCTAAAGACTCAACTACTACGCTGGCAGTGGGTTTAACCACAGACCGCAAGCGGCACTAGCTGTACATAACGGTCCTCAGGTAGTTGTTGATAAGAAAGCCGATGAGATAACCCATCTGAAATCCTACTGAGCCTGTCGATGACAATATCCGCGCAGTCCGGTCTGTTCGTCTAAGAGTATCACATGTACGGTCTAGGGAGGTGGTGGACGTCAGACCCCTAATAACCGTACAAGTCGTGTCGGTATGGTTCAAGACCACCAGAGAATCTACTGATCATTCCATCAGTAATTCTCAAGCAGCCCTGGCCAGGGACTTATGGTAATGACCAACCGACCACAGTGCGATATCAACTCCCTATACCGGGAGAGACGAATCCCTAACTGTCGCTCACTGCCTCCACGTGGCTCGGGACTGTGCCCAACTGAAACCTGTTTGCACGACTCCTTTGAGCCGTGGTAGGGTAATAATCAAAGCACAGTGGGAACTCACACGAGACAAATGATGACCTTAAGTCAACGGACTATCTGCACACATGTCACCTGAGAACTGCTATCTGACATTAGGTATAATACTATCCAGTCAGTTCTCGGCGAGTCCTGTCCGGTGTACTCATACCCAGTGAGCATCTGTATACAATCTTAGGTGAACACCACCAATGGTTGTGGGGCCAATCCATCGCCCCTCGTCAGGGTCTAGATATGTATACACTAGTCTACTCCGGAGTATCGATGCCCAATCTCGATACTCCTGCGACCAGGGACATCTAAGGGTGTGCCTATTGACTATCCAGCTCCCACTAGTATGACTGCCATCACAACGCCGGTAGTCAGACAAACACCCTATGGGCTTTATCAACATATATATATAAATACCAAGTAAAATATATCATACGTTAAGACAAAGTCAAACCAAATAGCGTACTATCATATCAAGCAAGACTGTCATGTACATACATATCCCAAGCATCCTATACAATGTAGGCCTCTAGGGCATATATATCCAACAATCTCCCACTTGCACTAAGGCCTATAATTGCTGCAATGAGTACCCACTGTCTCTACCAGATCCAGTTGCTGGCGTACCGCATGCCCAACATCTCAAATAACCTCTCGAACTGTACTTGAGGAATGGCCTTGGTGAATGGATCTGCCGTGTTGTCTTTTGTGTCCACTCTCCGTATCTCGATCTCCCGACGATCCACGATCTCCCTGATCAGGTGAAACCGCCTTAAGATATGCCTGGATTTCTGATGGGACCTTGGTTCCTTCGCTAAAGCTACAGCGCCATTGTTATCGCAATACAAAGGTATTGGATTGGCAATGGACGGAACCACCTGAAGTTCAGAAATGAACTTCCTCATCCAGACGGCCTCTTTTGCGGCTTCACTAGCAGCTATATACTCAGCCTCCATAGTTGAGTCTGCGACGGTATCTTGTTTAGAACTCTTCCAACATACCGCCCCTCCATTGAGGGTAAAAACAAAACCCGAAATGGATTTAGAATCATCTTTGTCACTTTGGAAGCCGGAGTCGGTAAAAGCCTCTATCTGGAGGTCCCCATTACCGTAAATCAAGAACATCTCTTTAGTCCTTCTCAGGTACTTGAGAATGTTCTTCACCGCTATCCAATGTTTCTCACCTGGGTCAGACTGATACCTGCTTACTACACTAAGTGCATAAGCTACATCCGGTCTGGTACATAACATCGCATACATTATTGATCCTACCGCCGAAGCGTAGGGTATAATGCCCATGCGAGCCCTCTCTTCATCAGTCTTTGGAGACATTTCCTTGGAGAGGGTGATTCCGTGACAAGCGGGCATATTGCCGCGCTTGGAATCTTCCATACTAAATCTCTTTAGTATAGTGTCTATATACCTGGACTGTGAAAGTCCCAATATTCTATTAGATCTATCTCGATAGATCTTAATTCCCAGAATGTATGATGCATCTCCCAAGTCTTTCATGGAGAATTTTTATGATAAGAAGAGCTTTACTGATTGTAGTATAGGGATATCATTCCCTATCAGTAGTATGTCGTCGACGTATAAAACGAGGAAGACTACTGCTCCTTCTACAATCTTCCTATAAATGCATGGTTCATCTACATTTTTGATAAAGTCAAATTCCTTGACTGTTTCATCAAAGCAGATGTTCCAACTCCGCGATACTTGCTTTAACCCATAAATGGATTTAAGCAATTTGCACACTCTTCCGCTGCTCCCACTGTCTAAGAAACCTTCTGGTTGATCCATGTAAACACTCTCTTCTAGATGTCCATTTAGAAAAGCTGTTTTTACATCCATTTGCCAGATTTCATAGTCATGGAAGGCAGCAATGGCAAGCATGATCCGAATGGATTTAAGCATAGCTACTGGTGAAAAAGTTTCATCATAGTCCAATCCTGGTCTTTGACGAAAACCTTTTGCTACTAGTCTAGCTTTGTAGGTTTATACTTGTTCAAATGTACCAATCTTCTTTTTGAAGATCCATTTGCACCCAACTGGTTTTACCCCAGGAGGAGCAACTTCTAAAGCCCATACTTTATTGGTGTACATGGATTCCATTTCGGATCTCATTGCATCCAGCCACTTCACTGAGTCGCTACTCGTGATAGCCTGCTAAAAACTAGTAGGCTCATCATCATCGATGATGCAATCCTCTCGATCCCCATCAAGAAGAAAACCATAGTATCTTTCAGGAGGATGAGAAAGCCTACTAGATCTGCGGAGTGGCGTTGGTTCGTCATGTTCTATTGAAATCTGAGATTCTTCTAAGTCTTCGGTTGCAGTTTGAGGTTCTGGAATTTCTTCCAGTTCTACCGTGCTCCCACTAATTTCTTTTGCAAGAAATTCGCTTTCTAAGAAGACAATGTGACGAGCGACAAACACCTTTTGTTCTTCAGTGTGGTAGACCATGTACCCCCTTGAATGCTTGGGGTATCCTACAAACTTGCATAAAACCGATCGTGCTTCGAGCTTGTCCGGATTATGCTTTTTAACATATACCGGACACCCCCATATCTTGATATACTTGAGATATGGTCTCTTCCCACACCATATTTCATATGGAGTGGTAGGTACAGATTTAGTTGGAACTCTATTCAATAGGTATGCGGCTGATTCTAGAGCAAATCCCCAGAAGGAAAGTGGCAATTCAGCACTACTCATCATTGAACGCACCATATCTAATAGCGTGCGATTCCTCTTTTCTGATACACCATTATGCTGAGGTGTATAAGGCGGAGTAAGCTGAGAGAGAATTCCATTCTCTTTTAAGTATTCAAGAAAACTGGTACTTAAGTATTCTCCACCTCGATCAGATCGAAGTGTCTTGATGCTTTTACCAGTCTGTTTCTCTACTTCATTTTTATACTCCTTAAACTTCTCAAAGGCCTCGGATTTATGTTTCATTAAGAATATATGTCCATACCTAGAGAAGTCATCAGTAAAAGTTATGAAGTAGGAGTGACCGCTTCGTGCATGCGTAGACATCGGACCACATACATCACTATGTACTAGTCCCAAGAGTTCAGTGGCTCTTTCTCCGTGTCCGGTGAACGGAGATTTGGTCATTTTTCCTTTGATACATGATTGACAAGTTGCATATGATGAATATTCAAACGGATCTAGATATCCATCTTTATGTAACTTAGTCAACCTTGTTTCATTTATATGACCAAGTCTACAATGCCATAGGAAGGCTTGATTCGAATCTTGAGCCTTTCGTTTACGCGTGTTTTGAATATTGAAAATTTGAGGTTGATTAAGTATGTATATGCCGTTTTCCAGTGTGCCAAACCCAATCAGTTTTTGATTTAGGAGAATGTTCATGACATTTCTTTCAAGCGCAAAATTATATCCTTTATTAGACAACAAAGATACTGATATAATATTACACAACATACTGGGAATACAAAAACAGTTGTACAATACCAAAATGTGTCCACTATTCAACCCTAGGTGATATTCCCCTATTGCAACTGCATCTACATGCATTCCATTGCCCATCCGGAGAGTCATATCACCTGCCCCCAGTACTTTACTATTTCTCAAATCCTGCAAAGAATTACAGATGTGAGAACCAGAATCGGTATCAAGTACCTATGAAGTAGAGTTTACTGAAAGACAATTTTCGATTACGAACACACCTGAAGCAGAAGCAACAGCTTGCTTCATGTCCTTGGCTTTAAAGGCCATACAATCCTTCTTCCAGTGCCCTTGCTTGTGACAATAGAAGCACTCATTCTTTTCTGCCTTCACCCTTCCTGCCTTGTTCGTTCCCTGCACCTTCTTGACCCCACCCTTCGGTTTGGTGGCTTTCATCTTCTTCTTCCCTTTAGCTTTCGCTTTAGATTTAGAAGAAGATGATTGGCTAACATACAGAACGGGGGTCTTCTCCTTTTTCAAGGAGGTCTCTGCTACCCTCAACATATTGAGGAGCTTTGGAAGATCCGCTTCTATTTCGTGCATGTTGAAATTCAGCACGAACTGAGAGAAGGTGTGGGGAAGGGACTGCAAAATCAAGTCGATATACAAATCATTCTCTAGCACGCATCCCAGGTTTGCGAGTTCCTCAATGAGGATGATCATTTTGAGGACGTGCTCTCCAACACCCGATCCTGGAGCTAACCTCATCTGGAAGAGTTTCCTTGAGGTTTCGTACCTTGCGATACGGGAGTGTTCACCATACAATTCCTTGCAATGGAGGAATATGGATGCAATATCCATACTCTCGTGCTGTTTCTGGAGTTCATTATTCATGGACGCCAGCACGATACACTTAGCTCGCTCACAGTCTAGATCCCAGGTTTTACGAACTTCCTTGTCCGCAACTGAGGAATCTGGTCCTGGGATAAGGGGAGGAACAGCGGTGGTAACATATGCAACTTTGTCATAAGTCAGCGCAATATTGACGTTCCTTAGCCAATCTTTATAGTTCTGCCCGGTCAGTATATTCTTTTCAAGTAATAGTTTTAGTCCAGTCATGGTAGCTGCCAGAGAGAGAGAAAAGAAAACACTCAGCATATGCTCATGCAAGTTTAGATTGGTTATTATTTTATCTAAACAGGATGGCTCCCACTGTTTCCTCAAATCCTTCTTCAAAACCTAAAAGAAGAACTAGTCAGGATTTAATCACACGTTACAATTCTTGTTTAACCTTTCAACCAGGCTGGTGTTGGTACTTCGAGGGAGGTTTTCCAACGCTTTCGCAAAGTTCCATAATTAGAGAACCTCTTTTCCCTGGAGGCGTAGCCCCTCTAACACCTTTCTAGGCACCTACTTGGTTTATAGCATTGATTGTTAAGTGAGAGAAATTCCCGAGAGTAATCCTACTCATCAGTGGGATCGGGATCCAACTATCATTGTATGATGCCCTAGATGGAAGCCACTCTAGTCACCACACTCCAGAAGGTAAGCTAAATCTGCAAGTTTCTTTTATGTTTGAAACTCCCGATGTAATTTTTTACCCCAAGCTCTTATAGACCTTGACGTAGGCCAACAAGTCATAAGACGCAAGTCAAGTTCTACCCGTCGTTGTCCTGATCAATTTAAATACATCGTACAAGCCCTTGACGTAGGCCAACAAGGTGTACGTCTGTATTAAACTAATGCATCTATCTATTCAACAAATAGGCACACACACTGCTACCATACACTATGCCTTGACGTAGGCCAACAAGCATAGCATGAATACGATGTGCTGTCTATCTGAAACGACGGAGGGTTACGGCTGGTTTTTGGCAAAAAACCGTTAACGTAGTGAACTTGATTTGATCGAAGGAACTAAGATAGCTTTTATTAAAAGGAGTGGTTTAAGCTCCGCATTTAAAATTTGCTTTTTCAAGAAAACCGAGTGGTTTTTAGAAATTGTTCCAACGATTCAGTTTAGGTTTTATTTTCTTTGCATTAATAATAATGCGTCCCATCTTTAACCTATCATTACAGATAACAACGAAAATACAACGTCCTCTTATGCCATCCGCATTCGCCACGGGGTCCCGTCATCACCCGTTAGGTTACTTAACTAACGACAGAGCGGGGGCTGGGCTAGCGCGGGTGTAAAACATAAGCGACGTCTAAATAGCTATCATATATAGATATTGTACATTCGTCAGACGCAATAATAGGCATTCCAGATCACAGATAAACAATATTGGATTTGCAAGCAATCCGCATTTCGTTTGAGCCTGCAATGAAAGACGGATTACACAGTTGTGATGAATAGCCATTTTCCCACCCCAGACCCCTACGGGTACGGCAAACTACCCGCCAAGTATCAGAAGTGAAGCGGTCTGCCCCAACACTTCAAAATACCCGGTAGTTTGTGCACCCCATCTTGGGTCTATCCTAGGAGCAAAAACAGTAAAAAGAAATAGTACAACGGTGGCTACAACCGCAACCTGGATGTGCCTCGCAAAATAATATTACAACTTATTACATTTACATCAAATGAATTAATACAATAACCCATCACAAAACCCGGCTAATCACCACAACAGTCCAATACAGTTTATATACACAAATAGTTATATATAACATCACAGATATGTGCAACCCCCTGCTAACCGACATATTAGCAGTTAGAGGAGGTTTACGAACACATAAAACATTTCACAGATATAATCAAACAAGCAAATACCGTATAATTTCGATCGATTAAACACATTTAATTTTGCTCCAATACTTCTCCGTAAATCTGAAACCTGAGCAAAAATAAAAATTACCAGAAAACACCAAATATCACAGAGAATCAACACAAGAAACTTAGGATGATGAATCGTCCAAAGCGCGGCGGAATCGCGGCGGATCGGTGGGATCGGACGCGGTTCCGCGGCGCTATGGCCGATTCATGAGCCCAATTTTCTTGGGTGTTCTAATACATTCATTTAGGTCAATCTGAAGGTCCCTGAAAAATTTTTGGACCTCATTTAAAATTCGACAGAAAGTACATGATATCGGGGTTTTTCCGGTTTGTTTTTCCGTTCGAAATTCATACAAATTTGCAAGTGTATTAAATACTGTTTAGCTAGGCTCTGATACCACTGTAAGTCGATGTTCAACACCCCAATACTTATGGGGAGGCGGAAATATGAATAACAATCTTGTTCTATGATTAAATATCGAATAACCGTATGAATCGTTTGCTAAACAAGTTTTAACAAAAGCTATAGAGTTCTAAATTACTATGTTAAGAGATTATACCAAACGGTTCTAGTCCTTCGTCTTAATGTTATCTACGGCCTTTTTGGATCTCCACGTCCTCTTCGGCTTTCTTCCGTGATAGACGATCCACCCGAGAACCCTAATCCAAGCTATAACCTCTAAACTTGAGGTTACTTAGTTTCTCTAGTTACTAAATAGAGTAGCTAAGGTGATGTAGAGATAGGTTATGGAATAATTAGTCTTTCCTAATCCTTGTTCTCAACTCATGAGGGGTAGGATTAGGCTTTGGTGAAGGAGAGAGAGCTTGAAGAGAGAGAGTGAGAAGATGATAATGATAATAATAATAATAATGAAATAGCTTCTCACTTGATATATGAAACATAATGAATAAAAAGAAATGAATAATATGAGATTATTCATCATGTTTCATAAATGCAAGTGGGTGATTCATTATGTGAGTCATTAAGCATTTAATAATGCATTAATGACACGATGAATCACTCACAATGAGTCACTAAATCATTAAATGAAAATGCCACCTCTCCCTCCATGTCACATCCTTCTAGAAGCTTCTCGGAAAATTACGAGAACGCCCCTCTCATCCGTGAAAACAGGGAAAAACTTTAGACTGTATAAATCCAATAACCTGATACTAGAATCTGGCTTAAACCAAAGCCAGCTAGTAAAAACTGTCCGAATGTCGCACGTGCGTTTAAACACGTACGCGTTCGAACCTTTGTCGTAAAACCATACGACCTCTATATCTTTTCGCCTGGGTTTGGGAAATCTCTATGTGGGACTCTAAAGACTCAACTACTACGCTGGCAGTGGGTTTAACCACAGACCGCAAGCGGCACTAGCTGTACGTAACGGTCCCCAGGTAGTTGTCGATAAGAAAGCCGATAAGATAACCCATCTGAAATCCTACTGAGCCTGTCGATGACAATATCCGCGCAGTCCGGTCTGTTCGTCTAAGAGTATCACATGTACGGTCTAGGGAGGTGGTGGACGTCAGACCCCTAATAACCGTACAAGTTGTGTCGGTATGGTTCAAGACCACCCGAGAATGTACTGATCATTCCATCAGTAATTCTCAATCAGCCCTGGCCAGGGGCTTATGGTAATGACCAACCGAGCACAGTGCGATATCAACTCCCTATACCGGGAGAGACGAATCCCTAACAGTCGCTCACTGCCTCCACGTGGCTCGGGACTGTGCCCAACCGAAACCTGTTTGTACGACTCCTTTGTGCCGTGGTAGGGTAATAATCAAAGCACAGTGGGAACTCACACGAGACAAATGATGACCTTAAGTCAACGGACTATCTGCACACATGTCACCTGAGAACTGCTATCTGACGTTAGGTATAATACCATCCAGTCAGTTCTCGGCGAGTCCTGTCCGGTGTACTCACACTCAGTGAGCATCTGTATACAATCTTAGGTGAACACCACCAATGGTTGCGGGACCAATCCATCGCCCCTCGTCAGGGTCTAGATATGTATACACTAGTCTACTCCGGAGTATCGATGCCCAATCTCGATACTCCTGCGACCAGGGACATCTAAGGGTGTGCCTATTGACTATCCAGCTCCCACTAGTATGACTGCCATCACAACGCCGGTAGTCAGACAAACACCCTATGGGCTTTATCAACATATATATATAAATACCAAGTAAAATATATCATACGTTAAGACAAAGTCAAACCAAATAGCGTACTATCATATCAAGCAAGACTGTCATGTACATACATATCCCAAGCATCCTATACAATGTAGGCCTGTAGGGCATATATATCCAACACAAGGATGTATCTGTGTCTGCCCGTGCCGGTGGGGAGCTGACCGCCATATCCATCCTCCATTATGCAAACGGCTATGGGGAACTGAGTGGCGTTAGTTCGGTGGCGGGAAGACGAGGTATGATGCCGAAGAGTTGGCAGTTCTTGCATCTTCTGACCAGCTTCTCGGTATCCTGGTGTATTTTCGGCTAATAGTACCCTTGGAGTAGTGCCTTTTGGACCAGGGTTCGGGCCCCTTGATGTGCTCCCCCGACCCCTTCGTGTATTTCTCGCAGAATGTAATCTGTCTCGTGGGGGTCGATGCACCGGAGCAGAGGCTGAGTGTATGACTTCTTGTACAGGTTTCCGTTGCTCCAGCGAAATGGTGTGCTTTGGCCCGAAGCGGCGAGCTTCTCCTCGGTCTTCAGGAAGTACACCGTCCTTTAGGAACTCCACGAGGGTCTTACTCCAATCCCGGACTTCTTCCTGAGTTGTGTGGATCTGGAGCGTTAACTCTCCGTCTTCCACGCTGGGCCGTAGCAAGACATCGAAGAGGATGTTTCTTTTATGGTTAGCCAAATAGGAAGAAGCGAGTTGCTTAAGGCGTCAGCCTGGGTGTTCAAGTTCCTGGGAATCTACTCCATTTGGACTTTGTCAAAATTTTTCCGAAGCCTTTTTACTTCGGCCATGTATTTTATCATGAGTGGCTCCCGGGCCTCGAAACGCCCGGTCACTTGTCCGACGACTAGTGTGGAGTCGCTGCAAACTCTGATGGTCTTTAGCCCTACCCCGAAGGCGATTCGTAGTCCTGCCAATAAAGTTTCGTATTCTGCGGCGTTGTTTGACGCTCTGAACCTGATTTGTCTCAAAAACTATCTATTACCGCAATCAAGAACGACGTCGCATGAAACTAGCCGGTGAGTACGGGTCGGTCCACAGGGATATTGTGAATCTCCTATTCGCACTAACGAGTTAATTCCGAAGGGTGTTCGGATTGATTATTAAATCTAAAATCCTAATTATTCTATTCTATGATTATCTAGATCTAGTCTTGCTAGGGTTAGGTTTAGGGATGGTTTGGAAATGTAGGTAAATATCAACACTTTCTATACCCGAATGAAGATCTATGAGGAGTTATGGTAATTATCAATAAAGGTGATTAGATCCATTCGGGAAGATGTTCCTTCCTCTAGGTTCTTGTCCTTCCTTTAGAGATCCTTACCCTAACCTCCATGGAAAACGCGCGCAACCGGGCCTTTACACTACGGTGTCACCGTTACTTCGAGGGGTAGGGTGCCGTAGGGCGCGGTGTGTGCGTGTATGCATGGAGTCCTATTGAAAATATATTATGGGTAAGAAAGGGATGAGAGATCTCATCTCTCAAAAGCCTTCCCCAAAGCTAACTCTAAACAATTAACTACGGCAAGAATTTAAATCTACCTAGGGCAAAGAATTGAAATCTAAACTAGAGCAAGGAATTAAATCTACTTACAGATGCATCTCTCCAATCATCAACGCAGGTTTGTCAGATCTGAATTCATGAATTGAAAAGAAACACCGATGCTCTCCATAAAGAGATTTGAATTTATTATTTAAAAGGAGGCATAAAGTTTACAATCTTTAGAGTTCCTATTTATAGAGAATAGGGAACCCTAGGTTACATTTTGATCCGCATGTCTAAATTTACAAATATAGCCCTAAGGTTGACTATTCAGCGCCGCCACAGCTTTTGGCAAAATTTTCACCGCCGGGCATAGGACGGCCGCGGAACCGCGGCATGGGTAGGCCTTGGGCCGCGGTTCCGCGGCCCTTTGGTGAGCTTGTATGCTGAAATTTTTTGTGCTTGTTTGTGGCTTCCTGGGCTTCTTTATTCTTCAGTACTTTTCTCAATTGGGCTTCTGATTCTCTTCCAGATTTTCCAGTGAATAATTATGGTGGACTTTAACCGTGGCTTCGCGATCTTGGACTTTGCATTGCCTTGTACTTTGTGAACTCTATCTTTTATGTAGGCTTGATCAAGGTCCTTCTATTTGTTGGTCAAAGTCCATTTTTCATCGTCTTTACATCGCTTTCACTGTTTTCTGTCCAAGAACCTGTAACCTGTAACATGTAGCAGACATGCGTCAAAAGCACCTGTTTATTTATAAAAAGAATAAGAATGGGGAATATAATAATACAATATTATGGTGT
Source organism: Agapanthus africanus (assembly GCA_030015575.1). NCBI lineage: Eukaryota > Viridiplantae > Streptophyta > Magnoliopsida > Asparagales > Amaryllidaceae > Agapanthus > Agapanthus africanus. The sequence goes on along the minus strand of CM057344.1, from coordinate 82,751,845 downwards.
GAACAGAACCCGAGTTTAAAAAGTATTCCATTTCCGCTTCATCAGGGCTGCGTATGATCAGGCCAGCCCCGCTCCCCTCCTCGGTAGAAGATCCGTCCATGTAGAGCACCCAATCTGGGATGGGGTCGGGCACCTCCTCGACTGAGGAACGTGGTTTGGGGCCCCATGCCGTTGTTTCTTATTTAGTGGGGATGGTGCATTCGACAACAAAATCTGCTAAGACCTGTACTTTGATGGGTTGGGACAATTCCCACCTCCATTTCTCCAGACGACTTGACGACTCGGGGGAGGCGAGAATGGACCCTAAAGGTTGCTCGGTGAGGACGAGGATTATGTGCACTTGGAAATACTGTCGAAGTTTTCCGGAGGCGATGACAAGCGCCAGGACTATTTCCTCTATGGCCGGGTATCTCGTTTCCGCGTCTTTTTAAACATGAGTCATGTAGTAGACCGATCTCTGTATGCCCTCAAATTCTCTGACGAGCACCAAGCCTGCAGCTTGGTCGGAGACGGCCAGATATAGCAATAGCTCGTCACCATCGACCGGTCAGGTGAGCAGCGGTGGGGTCGCTAGGTGCGCTTTGAATTGTTCGAAAGCGTTCTGGCACTCCCCAGACCATTCGAACTTAGGAATTTTCCTTAGGGCCCTGAAAAATGGGAGGCACTTCTCTCCGGATCTGTACATAAAGCGACTCAGGGCAGCGACCCTCCCCGTAAGTCGCATGATGTCGACATTGCTCTTGGGTGTTGCCATATTAAGGATGGCGCTGATCTTTTCAGGGTTCGCTTCGATTTCTCGGTGGGTAACTATGAACCCGAGGAACTTTCCACCGGTGACTCCGAACGCACACTTAGCTAGATTCAGCTTCATTTTGTACTTGTGCCAGAACGTTGAATGTCTCGCTGAAGTCTTTTGTGTGCCCAGCTAATGTCGTCGACACAGACTTCCACGTTTCTGCCAATCTGAAGTTTGAACAGCTTGTTGACAAGCCGCTGGTACGTGGCCCCGGCGTTCTTGAGTCCAAAGGGCATCATTTTGTAGCAGTAGACCCCCCGATTAGTGGTGAAGGCAGTAAGTTCTTTGTTGGCTGGGTTCATCCGGATCTTATTGTAACCGGAGAAAGCGTCCATAAAGCTCAGTAGTTCATGGCCGGCCGAACTGTCTACTAGCTGGTCTATCCGAGAAAGTGGATAGTTACCTTTGGGGCAAGCTTTGTTCAAGTCAGTAGTTCCTGTTTGTCTTATTTATCATGACCACGTTTGCCAGCCAATCCGAGTAGTCCAGATTTCTGATGAAGTTGGCGGCGAGCAATCGATCCACCTCATCTTCTAACGCCTTTTGTTTAATTGGCGCAAAACTTCTCTTCTTCTGTCGGATGGGCCGGGCTTTCATTTCGACCCCGAGCTTGTGGGAGATCACCTCAGGGTCAATCCCGGGCATGTCTGCTAGCGCCCAAGCGAATATATCCGAGTTATCTCGGAGGAACTGGATCAGGCCTTTGCAGTAGTCCCCTGTCAAGAGAGAACCGATCTTGACTGTCCGGCTGTCGACTTTCTCAGCGTGGGGGACTTCCGTCAGCGCTTCCATCGGTGCACATCGAACTTCTTTTTGGTCGTCGCGAGTATCTAAAGACCCCTGGAAGTCCTGCGTGTCTTCAAAATCGCTGTCTTGCTCTCCAGCAGGGGACGTTGAGGTGAGGCAAATCTTGGCGGTTTGCTGGTCTCCATAGGCCCGGCCTATCCCCTTGATCCAAAGGGAATTTGATCGCAAGGTGATAAGTCGAGATCTGAGCCCGATGGGCGTTTAAGGTAGGGTGTCCCAGGAGAATGTTATAGGATGAAAGGACCTTAGCAACGAAGGAGTTCACCTGTATGGTTCGCGTATTGCCCGCTTCCCCAATGTTGAGGAGGGTGGTGGCCGATCCCTCGGCTGGGACGGAATGGTTGGTGAATCCAGAGAGGACATGAGAGGTCGGCTGAAGGTCGGATAGTCTTAGCTCCATATGCTGGAAACAGTCGTGGAAGTAGATATCCGTCGAGCTCCCTGAATTGACTAATATTCTCTGGACCTTGTAACGGTGGACTCAGGCCGTTATCACGAGAGAGTCATTGTGAGAAAGCGATATGCCGGGGAGGTCTTCGTCGGTGAAGATGATCGGTTCGTCCTTCCTGCGCTTCTTATAGGGTGGATCGCTTACACCCTCGACTGGGAGGAGGTGGTAGTGCGCCTTGTTTTCTCGAGCTGGATTCGAGATAGCGACCATGATTTTCCCGATCGTTAATTCCCCGGGAGGGGTTTGGTCCTTTTGCTCCCATTCTGCCTGCCGTTTGTCCCGTAGGTATTTCGCTAGGTGGCCGGAGCGGATCAACTCCTCGATGTAGTCACGGAGTTGTTTACAGTTCTCAGTCGGGTGACCCTACGACCTATGGAAGGCGCAGTACGGGCCGCGGAGTCGCTTGCCCGCTCTTTGGGTAACTGGCGGGAGCTTAAAGAACCTCTCGCCCTTAGCTTCCTCTAACAGCTCCGTCTGGGAAATGTTCAAAGGAGTGTACTCCTGGAACCTCGGGGAGTATGGTTTCAGACGATCGACTTTCTTTTTCTCTTCCCTGTCCCTTTTCTTTCGGTCCGCTTGGTCGCTTCTGAGCAGGTTGGAGTTCACCTCTGACTCAAGTTGGATTTCACGGTCGGTCTAGGCTTTCACTTCGGCCATGGTCTTAGGTTGCGCTAATGAAAAAGAGCGGAGCCACTCTTTGTACCTAAGACCCGACCTCAGCACAGTGATAACTGTTTTATCGCGGTGCTCGGGGACCTCCAGGAGAGCATTGTTGAAGCGAGTGACATACCCCTTAAAGGATTCTTTGTCTTCTCTCTTGACAGTGAACAGGTAGTCGACCGTCCTTTTTTGTCGTCAGTTTCCAATGAAATGCCCGAGGAATTGGGTAGCCAGCTCGTCAAAGGTTGAGATAGAGTGCGACGCGAGCCCTCGGAACTAGTCCCGGCCAGCTCGAATTAGGGTGGTGGGACAAGCTCGGCATCGAGCCGCGTCCGAGTTATCTTGGAAGCTCATGCCCGCCGTAAATGCGTCCAAGTAGTCCTTTGGGTCGGACTTCCCGTTGAAGAGGGCCACTTTGTGCGGCTTGTTTCTGGATGAGACGTTCTCGGCCAGCAGCTCTTATGTAAATGGCTTTGTGAGCGAATCGGCGGAATACCTGGCCCCTTCGCCGGACATATGGCCATCTCGTCGTATGCTTTCAATTTTCTTTTCGAGGGATTCGATCCGGTGGTGGTACCCTAAGGATTCAGCACAGTCGGAGTGGTGGCTACCCCCGCTCCGAGTCTGCGCGAGGGTGCGGCTTCGATTATGTTCTATCACATTTCTTAAATCTCGGGTGAGGCTTTTTTCAAGTAGTCCCGACGTTCGCCGTTTGCGTGGCCTCGGCGGGAATGGGGATGTTGGTCGTGCCTGGAAGCAGGTGAACTGACCGACATCTCCTTAGGGGGTAAGAGTACGTGGTGGGTATCGGAGCGATGGCCTAGTCTTTCCTGAGATCGGGGTGTGGAGCTGTCCGGCGCCCAGCGGGTCATGGAATCATTCACCACACGCGGGTCTTAGTTGCCGGAGTCGGCATGCTTGCGTCTGTGACGCTGAGATGAGCGTGAGCGAGATCGAGGGCCTGAGTGTGCCCATCTGTCCTTCTGCAGACGTCGTTATCCCGGGGACGAGGAATTGCGTCTTGATGGGTAGGGCTCGCCGTTTTTACGCGGATGAGCGCATCCACCATTGCTGTGAGTCTGTCGATCCGGACGGACAAGACGCCGATGACGCTAAGAGGGGGAGGAGAACCGCTCCCGCCTCCGTTATGGAGGGTGGGATGGCTCGTATTGGGATCGTCGCGGTTGTCGCTCGCCATCGGGTCGAGGGCGGAAGATCAACTTTATGGGTGGAGAAGCTTCTTGCGTTTCCCATAGACAGCACCATCTGATGGAGGTTGTGATCTCCCTCAAATATTGTCCTTCGTCGATCTTGTGTGAGCGGTTTTTAGCGGTTGAGATTTGGTTTGAGGGTTGAGTGTGTGGATCTCAATGGATTGGTGTCGATGCCGAGCTATCTGCAAAGGAAGTCCCTGGGTTGGTGACCACCGTAGGACCTTCAGATGATCAAGTTAGTATCCTGGAATAAGAGCAGAGTAGCAGCGTATTGGAATGAATTCTAGTTACCTGAGTCGTCTGAAAGAGGGGTTTATATAGTGGTCGTATGGAGCGAGCCGGCGCGAGATCCTCACCGTCAGTTACGCCCCCTCGTTACGGCCGCGTTGATGACAGGATCCGCTCATTAATGGGGGAACGAGCCCACGTGGGACGCTGAGCGTAGGGAGGCGGATATCTCGCTTTGGCGAGATACACGGAGTCGTTGCGGGGGCGCTTGGGCTCCGTGCTCTCGGTTGATCGGGGAAGCTGAGGAAGCTCGGCCTGTGGGATGGCTTGGAGACGAGCCGGGAGGTCAAGGAAGCTCGGCCTGTCGGGAGGCTCGAAGACGAGCTAGGAGGCCGAGGAAGCTCGCTGGACTGCTCGGAGGCGATCTGTTGGTTGTGTGCTAGGTAAATATGGAAGGTACTCAGGGAGGCCTCCGAAAGGTCGGATACGTCCTCGAAGACGAGGTCCCGAGGAACTTCCCCAATGCATCATACTTACTCCAACTCTGTAGCCTCCAGGACACGTCATCCGCTACGTGTCGTGATCTGGGAAATTTCCACTTATGAGTATCATCACCAACCATCGTGCCTCCATCACCGTCGGTCTCTTGCCCCGCCTCCACTATCTACAACTTCTTCCCAGATTCTTATTATTCGATGTTACAAATTTTTTATATCTTTTAGTGTAATTTAAGTGTGGTAAGCCCCCTAACAAAATATTGAAACTGCTTCTTAATTAGCGTGTCACGACAGCAAACTGCAATTTGTTTGAAATATAACTGATGGCATAGAACTGAACTTTGTGGTCTTTGTGATAATGATAATTTGCTAGTTTGCCTTTTAATAATCAGAACTGAATTTATGGCATCATTGATCTTTTTAATTTAATTTGCCATTTCTGCTTTTTGAAGTACTTTTTATGGGGAAAGCTGGTGCTCACTGCTTCGTTGTGGCGATGGTGTCCTATGGCAGCCACGGTGGTGTCATACGGTAGTTGATGTGGATGTTGTCGCCGAGGGAGTTCTCGAATGAGAGGACGGCGTGGTGCGTGGGCAATCCATAGCTCGACGGCCTCGCAGTTGGGGAAGGCCTTGCCGGTCGTCTCGGCCTCTGATCTGCAGGCGCCGGGGACTCCCGCCGCAGGTACGTGACTCGGAGCGGGTGATGGTGGACGAGGTGGCCGTTGACGAGGTTCTCGTCGGTCGCTGCAGTTGTTGTTTGTGTTGATGGAGATCAGACTAGGCCGGTTCTTGAAGTCATGGAGATAAGATTAGGGACCCTACCATTTTCCGTACTCATGGTGCTCTGGGAATATCCTGACTGCACATCACACGTGCAAAGCGTATGAAAAACATCAACATCGAAGCGTTCTGTTTTTACACTGTTTGGCAGCAGATCATGACCGTTGATTTTAAGATCAAAATATTTTGGGTCATTGATCTTAATAGCAGGAAATAGTATGGATGAAAATAGTAGGGACTCCGGATCTATATAGATAAGGCTCCGTGACTTGGGAATAATGTCTACTAGCTAGCTTGGGACATATATTGATTTGATGTTTTATCATGCACTCCAGAACTGAGTTAGAGATTCAGGGTGCCCAGTAAACTTATTCAGCCGGTTACAAAGAGGATCTAACGATCCAGATTAATTCCTTACATCATTCTTTCATTTTATTATAGAAGTACCGAAGCATTAACCCTTTGAAATGGTAGCGATAGGGATTCTGGCGAATGGGATGGCGCCACATGTGGATTGTGGCCGGCCGGTCGTGTATTTGTATGGAGGGGGAGTGTATACGCTCTTATCGTGCTCCTGGGGTACGATGGGGCCCACAGACTAGAGTGGATTCAAAAAATTTGAGATTGAGGGGGAGAGGTGAACGTGTCCGATTTAGGTCTAATTATTAGATTTTCAATGTGTTTTTGTTTTGTAATTTGACGGTTTCGATGCCGACTTGTCTAGGGGAATATATGTGAACTTGGGAGGGAGTCTAAAATGTTTGAATTTCTTATAATTTTTGCGAGGATTATTTGATTTTAAATGGATGGGTCCACCTGAGTTGTTTGTATCCAGGACATGTTTGGAAAAAGAGCTAAGTTTTCTAAACCGGAGTTTCATAAAGTTACTATAACTTTATTCCAAAATGCTAACTTTGTCATGCTTGTCATCCATTTTGAAGTTGAGATAAGATAATCTAGACTCCAATATGACATAAGTTCAGTAAACTCTATATTCCCAAACATAGTTGTACAAATATAATCATAGTTTATTTGAAAATGGAGTTTAGGGCTTGCAAACCATAGATTACATCCTCCAGGGGCAGACCTATTCAAGGGCAGGATGAAAGTTCCTAGTACTCTCGCCGCTAACCCGCGGCAAATGCGGAATCCAAAAAACAAAAAATTCCGTGGCACTAGAAACTAAAACCCGAGAATCTAACCAAACACCTAAACCAAAAACACAACAAGATAGAAATCAAAACCATTGCAGCATCTTCATTTGCTTAAATTGGGTTGGACTTTAGCATGCTTTTATGAGCTTCGGGTCGCGTTTGCAAGCCGGTATTCCTTTACCGAAGATGATCCACCTGAGGGAACCGATTCAAATTCCGGTTTCACCTAGTGAAGCAACCGACGCTCTAAACTCGTTAGGTATGGAGAGTGGAGATGTATGAATTTTCAACTATATTTATCTCTTAAATCTAAGCTCAAGAGAGCAAGTGTAGAAGAAAGGGAAGGAGGTGAGGAAAAATAACCATAAACAAGTGTTGAAGAATATGAGAGAAAAAACGATGAAGAGTAGAATGTAAAATTGCTTCATATTCTTTTTTTTGCAACTATACAAATAAAAAACTCAAAAAAATTTGTAATAAAATAATGAAACGCGTTCCTCTCTACATGTCTTCAACCATATTCAATACCACCTCACCCTCCACCTCATTTTATGAATATTCATAAATGAATATTCACAAATGAGGTGTCCATCTCCTAGAACAAATTTCGTATAAATACGGAATACAGTCCGGTATACATATCGAAATACATATAGCGTATTCGTATAAAAATACGAATAACAAAGAGAGAAAATGAATAGTGAACAATAATACTAGAATATATATATATATATATATATATAAATTATTAAATCAAAACTTGATTTAATAATCTGGCTTAATCCTGAGCCGCTAGTGTTATCAACCGTCCGATTAAAATCCGTGAAACCTGTGCACATATTTAATCGAACACCTGTTTGTACCGATATACATCATCTATATCATATCGCCTGAAACGGGAAAACCCTCTATGTGAGATTCTAAAGACTCGTCAACACGCTGGCAGTGGGTTTAACCACAAGCACGTCAGCAACACTAGCTGTATGTAACGGCTACCGAGGTATTGAGCGAAAGGAAGGCTAACGAGCAAAGTCATCTATACTCCTACTAAGAATGTCTGTGGCAGTCTCCGTATAGTCTGGTCTGTTCTTCTAAGAGTATCGCATATCAGGTCTAGGGGTGGTTAAAGTCAGATCCTTGATAACGCGATATTTTATGTCGGTGTGAAGCCCATCACCCACTGAGAAATTACTGATTTAAATCAGTAAATCTCGTCCACCTTAGCCAAGAATTTCTGGTGATGGCCACCCGTGCACAGCGCGACATCTACCCTCAATGCTGGGAGAGACAAATCCCCGACGATCCACTCACTGCTTCTATGTGGCTTGGGATTGTACCCAATCAAAACCTGTTTGCACGAATTCTTTGAGCCGTGGTGGGGTCGTAATCAAAGCACAGTGCGAACTCACATGAGATAAATGATAATCTCAGATCGATAGACTAACCTGTATTCATGTCATCTAAGAACTGTTATCTGACAATATGTATAATACCATCAAGCATGTTCCCGGGGAGTCCGTCCAGTATAACTCATAACCCAATGAGTAACTGTATACTATCTTAGGTGACTAACTGACATCAATGGCTGTTAGACCGGCCATCGCCCATCGTCGGGGTTAAGAAACGTATACACTAGTCTATTCTTGTAACACCCTAGTATATTTATACTATATATTTTGGGTATTTTAAATTTTGCGGTAAAATTCTTTTCTATTGTTACTTTTGGGTTGCGAATGATGCAATTAGTACCTGTGATTACTATCCGACTCGACCCGCATATTTGAAACCCAATATGGTTCGAGATTATATCAAATATTTGCTTGTATAGTGTATCCATGTGAATCGAGTGCTAAATATATACATAATATATTTTAAACTCTATATATCTCTTTATAATACAATATAAAACCAAAATAATATTTTTCCTATCTAGCCTTGCATGGCAAATTACCCCATATCAGGTGGTTGCGTCCATATATCATGTTCATATCCTAAGAGTTAGACAGACTAGTAATTGGATCGTTACGTATATTTATATAGATTTTATTGGGGGTATATGTATTTAATTATAGACATTTGTATTATGGTTAAAATTCCTACGTATGCTCTTTATACTTAAAAAATATATTTTTAGAGGGATACAAGTAATATTTGGATAGATCTGGTATTATTTGCAAAATCCTACAATATATATTTTATATTTCCTCTAACTATATATATATAAAAACTGTTATATATATATATATATAAATTATATAAATAAATTTATAATTATATCTCTCTCTTCTCTCCGTCCCCACCTCTTTCTCTCCCCTATATAATAATAATAATAATAATAATCTTATTATTATTATTAATAAACTCTCTCTCTCTCTCTCCGTGCTCACCTTCCTATTGCATAACCCTAACCCAACCATCGCCGTCCCAATCTCCTCGTCATCACCACCTTCATCTCCTCCTCTTCCTCGTCGACTCCTCCTCCTCTTCCTTAAGACTTCGCCGGAGCTCCGAACCCCCATGACCGAACCCACTTCCTTCAATCTCTGTAACAATTCTGTTTTTAATGTATATAAATTTATTTAAAGTTAAAATACTAAATGGAGTATTTGCAATCCTGAGTATGCTATAAATATTTAATTTGTTTTAGAACAGCAAGAAATCACTTATAGCTCATTGGTAAAGTCTTGCACTACTGTGACATAGCCCCTGCGTTCAAATCCCCCCAGCCACATGTTATTTTTAATGATTTTTCTTTTAAAGTTTTTGGAAGCCCAAAAGTTTACACGTGCAATACACGGAAAAATGAAAAGTCGCTAAAATCAAACACGTGGAAAATGTTATATAAGCAGACACAAACACGTTGCACCAATCCAAGACCCCACCCCTCTCAAACGACCGGTGAAGATCCCTAAAGAGCCGGCGGCACCGGGCCCCCCGTTGCAAATGCCTCCTAATTTTACCCCAACACCCTTTGGCCCCCCTACTACTCCTCTTCTGTTTGAATTTGCTGCAATTATCCAGAGAATTAAAAATCACCATTAAACTTAATGCATTTTAATTCTCATTTTTAATTCCCTAAACCCTAATTCTATCCTATAAATACTACCCCACACCCTAGCTCTCTCTACTCTGAAATCTATCATCAAAACTCTCAAATTTTTCCAAATCAAATTAGTTGTACAAGTGGAGTTAGCCTAAGGTCATCTTCCGGCGACGACTCGGGACAAATCCGGTGACACCGCGACTCTATGAAGCTCTCAAACCCTTTCTCTACCTCCCCTCTCTCATCTAATCCAGTAAGTCCCTTATCCTCTCTTCTCTTCCCTATTAAAAGAATTCTCTTCTCAAAACTCATCGGAAGCGGAGTTATTCCGACTTCCGATTCTAATTTTATTAAAAACACAACTTTTCTTAGTAACCAAACATCCATATTGTTACATCTTGTTTAGTAATCTTAAAACAAACATTTAGAACAAGTTTCAATTCAAAATACAATGTTATACAACTTTTATTTCAATTTTACGGTTAAATACCACAAAATTTACTTACGGCATCATTTCATCATATTTGCTCATATTACCTTTAGAAAACTCACGAGGTAATGACCTAACTCATCATAACACTCATCATGACATAGCACGATAGCTTTTGGAATAATATTTTGTGGGATAAATATAATTTTACAATAAAATAGCTTAAACTAATAAAACCGTATTCTTTAAGATTGTTTTAATTAAATTCCTTGCAATTAAATCTTTACAACCCGTTTTGGGGAACCCGATTTGGATGGTGCGGGTTATCGCACATCCTTGGGACAAGTAGAGCGAGATGCAGACCTCCTCATGGAGTATTCGATCTCGATGGAATTTTTAATACAATTTTTAAGAATAATGCGATTTTCTATTTAATAAATAAATTCTATTTTTAATAATTATATATATATATATTATCAAAATATAAATTTTATATTTATAATAAATACTATGTTTTCTAAACACAAGAATCATAAATTTCATGAATATACCATCAAGAAACCATACAAGTCAATTTACACTAAAATACCATATACTATTCAATCTAGGTTTATAATCATTAGAATACTTCACTTTTAAAAATTACATCTATGAAAACCCTAAATACGATAAATAAATGCTTGAGTTTTATTTTGAAAGTTTATCAAAACTATTTTTCATAAAATCCCCTCAAGTTTATTAATTTACAATAAGGACCTTAGTAAATATAGGTTTAAGCGTGACCAATTCTCTTGAGCCTTATTTCTCCCAATCAGAGCAAAGCTCTGTTCAAATTTTTAAAATTTGAAATGAGCAGCGCTTCCTAAGAGCGCCAGCGCTCTGAGACAGCGCTCACGTGCAAAGCACGAGTGCGCTAGCGTAAAGAGCGCCATCGCTCTGAGGCAGCGCACACGTGCAAAGCACGAGTACGGTCGCGCTGGAACTAAATGTTCCCCACCGTTAGACCAAACATCCAATAAAGATAATAAATCATCAATTGACCAGAATGAAATTCTGTTAAGAAAAGGTTCCTCAAAATCTTTCCAAACAAAAAAATTGTGCTCTGTAAATCAGAGCACCGTTGGATCAATGATCCAATGGTGATTAAAAAATCACCAAAATACAGAATAAATTCTGTATGGGAAAAAATTTCCCAATCTTGTTAAAAATAAGAAGATTGCCATCTGTAAATCAGAAGCCCTTGGATCAAAAATCCAACGATGGGGAAATCCCCAAATCAATTAGAGAAAAGATCTCCTTAACCGATTGAACAAATTAGCTTGCCCTATATAAAGGCCCCAAGACTTCAAGTCTCATACGGAGGAACCCCCTATAAACTTTGAGAAATCTCAGAAAGAAGAGCAAGCTCTCGGTAGAAGAATAACTTTTCTTCAAGGTAAAAAAAAAGAGATAAGAAAAATCTCATTAAAGAAGAAGAATATAATTCTTCTTACAGATCATAGATCTATAATACTAAGGTCTTTTTACAAAAAGAGATCATGAACATCTCATTAAAAAAAGGGGGAGGGGAGAGAATAATTCAATTCTCTTAGGATCACGGATCCATAAAAGTAAAGCCTTTCACCAAAATAAGAGATTGAAATATCTTCTATAAAATAAGAACTTTGTTCTTAGAACCTTGAGACAAAGTCTCTTATAAACGAGAATTTATTTCTCAGATCATAAAACTGATCAGAAGCGCTTTGCGCTCATTAACTGGCGCTAGCGCCAAGCGTGCCACGTGCTCCTCACGCGTGCGCTATATCACAGAAGCGCTTTGCGCTCATTAACTGTCGCTAGCGCCAAGCGCACCACGTGCTCCTCACGCGTTCGCTATATCACAGAAGCGCTTTGCACTCATTAACTGGCGCTGGCGCCAAGCGCGCCACGTGTTCCTCACGCGTGCGTTGATAGAACATAAACTGTTCTTTAAATAAAACCCTAGAGCTATGATGAATGCTCAACATTCAATAAAAGACAGAAAGGCTGTCAGAACCGAAATCAATGCTCAGCATTATCAAATGTTTAACATTTTAACTGAATGGGCCGAGCCCAAGTTGGCCACAGAACCCTCATTCAGATTTATTGAGCCCATATGCTCATAAATCTCAGATTTTAGTCCCAATTGGACTACAGATCTCCCAACCAAAATTGGTTCAAGGGTACATCTCTTCACTCCTATGATATTTGTCGTTGTAATCCTTCAACGTCTTCAGAGAGGTGACGGGTCCCGAAAACCAAACATTGCATGGACTGTGGGGTCCTTAAACTCATGGACTATGATATCCTTAACCTTGGACTGTGGGGTCCTAAAACCCATGGACTATGATGTCCTTAACCTCGGACTGTGGGGTCCTTAAACCCATGGACTATAATGTCCTTAACTTTTACAGACTAAGATGTCTTTAAACTGGACCACAAAGTCTCTAAACTAAAACAATAGAGCCCAAATGCTCTTTTGTTGGATCTAAATGATTCTGTTAAATAGATCTAAAATTAGACTAATGTATTCTTAACAAACGTTTAAGTTGATCTTAGTCTCAAATGAGACTAACGATCCGTAAACCCAACCCAAACCCAAATCTAAGAAAATACAGATTTGGACTAATCCACGTCCTACGGGCGACAACATAAATTAGTCTCCGTATACAATCCACGGGCAACCAAAAACAAAACAAACACTCACGACATGAAGTGACCATCTAGAGAAGAAGAAAGTGGTTACCACGATGCGGTAGCGTAATTAACTGCAGGGGCTTGCGCCTGCAGGGAAGAGCGTCCCCACAATCAAAAAACCCCTCAACGAGGGGGAATCTGACGAAGTCTGCTACATCGGCCGCATCCATTTAAATATTCGATACATGGTGTCATTAATCAACTTAGCATCTTCGGAGAGGTGGACGGATAACACCAAATAGCATCTGCCCTCGAAATTCAGGCCGGACGTCCCAATGTCCTGGCCGCGTCTTTCGGCAGAGAACAGATTCTGGCATGCCCGGTGGGACTTTTTCCTCTTTCCACTCCACACATCGTGTGTCGTGTTTCGCGAACGAATCACGGTTTACTATGGTTGCCCCTGGATTTGAGGTACTAAGATTTGGTGTCTTACTTCCTGCAGAAAACAGAAGATCAATGGCTTCAAACTGCACTAACTGCAACAACTCCCACTTCGTCCTCGCTAGAGGAGTAACCTACGGGCCCCAAGCAGCCCCCCTTTTTACAATGCCGGTGGAATAAGTGACCCAAGCCACCACCAGGCTATTCTTCGGGACTATAATCCCACCAACAAGCTTCAACGTTCAGATGCCGTCACAGGAAGCTGCGAAGAAGTCGGTCTTTGATCGGCTTACAACCACCACGGCCTCTCTCAGCGGGTCGTCCAACTCCACTGCCTCAGTCTTCGACAGGCTAGGTCAAAGCTCAAGTGGGCCCACAAAGAGGCTCGCAATATTAGAGAAGGACACTCCAACTCCTTCTATAGTTGAGGTCATCCAAGCTGCTCTCCCTACTCGAAGGTCGGCTTCCGACAGGTTGACCGTTCCCTCTCAGCGGACGTCTGTCTTTGATAGGTTGGCGCCAACAATAGACTCTCATCAGAACAGGGGGCATGGAAAAGCCGATTCAACAATGGAGGTGGTCCCGATCGCTCACCAAGCTCGACATCGCCACTGGCGCTGAGTGAGGAAGACTGGGGGCAACTCTCCTTCCGGACTGACTCCACCAGCTCCGTTGGTGGAAATTAATGCTGCTGTTCCAACTGGGAACAGCTTTGAACTACTTAACAGCATGTGCAGGAATTCACCGACTGCCGTGCTGAAAAAGTCTTCTCCGCCTGTTGAAAAGATCATAAAGGCGAAGCCGGAGCAGCCCCCTCAGCGTCTGTCCTCCAAAATTTACAAAGTCTGGCGACAGAACCAAGACTCCGTGATTGATCAAGACTATCCCCGCCGATAGAAAAAGATGAAACCTCGGCGAGAAGGGTATCATCCTATCAAGCCACAGAAGGTGTCATCTGTTTGGGTACCCGCTGCAACGACTCCCTCAACTTCGACCGCCTATAAGAGGAGAAGGCCGGAGAAAATTCCCGTGTCTGCGACAAATGTCAAGGGCACTAAGCCTAAACGCCCTAAGTCTGGGGGCATGGTGGTGCATACCGTCTATATGGCATCCGGAAAAGAGAATAGCCGTATCTCCACAGGTCATCAACTGCTTACGCTATCAGTGACTAAGGCTCAGGAGCAGCAACAACAAAAGCTCCAAGAGATGCTAACAGCTATGACCGCACTCACGGGACCAAAAGAAAGCCTGGAAGCGTCGTTGGAGCAACGCCAAGAACAAGAAACTGATGCTGAGTTCCTCCGCAGAATTCTCGAAAAGAAGGACAAGGAGGCAGCGGAATAAGCAGCCAACATAAAACAAATGACCATTTTATTCCAAGATATGGTGGGCCTGATAATCCAGCCGGACCCTCCAGCCGAAGATCCTCCGGTAATAATTGAAGATGATAGAGGAGAGACATCAAATCCTCTACCGGCTCTGTCAGCAGCCAAGGAAGAGACTATTTCTAAAGCTGCCCTAGATGACTATATCGCACAACAAATACGAGCTCATCAGGCGAGCGAAGCTGCCGGGCAGATTTTTAAGACTGGACGACCCAATCCGGGTTGGTACGACCAAATAAAGTACCCGCCAGGATACACAATTCCTAAATTCTATGTGTACAAGAGGATAGGCAATCCTCATCAACATGTTGCTCAGTTCAGGGCTCTCTGCGGCAACACTGGAGGGGATGATAAGTTACCGCTTCGCCAGTTCGTTGGCAGCTTGGCGGAAACGACCTTTGAGTGGTATTCGGAGCTTCCCAACTGTAGGGTGTTTTTCGTCACCCCATTGAGATGGGAATACGCGCATGCTTCTCAGGCGTACTACAGATTCCCCCTGCCTAGGGTAGGCCGGGGTTTAATGATTGTGGGGATCCGAATCTCCGGCAGCCGCGGACTAAGCTGCCGTTAATTACCCCTCGCCTTTGGGGCGAGAGAACCTCCGATTAACGGGTTAAACTGGTCATGCGAACTCAATGTGCAGTGTACGTGTGTTTTGTTTTGAAAGGGGTTTTTGGATATATCGGGAGCCATGCAGAGTTTTTACGGGGGTCCCGCTACCCGGATAGCGGGCTGGGGGTCAAGGAGGCCAGCAGCCCCCTTGCGGGGTTCGGGGCAGAGCCCGGCCCAAATTTTTTTTGAGAGGGATAGTGTCGTGGAGTATGTGTATGTGTACATATGTATACATATGTATATATATATATGTATATATAAATAAAGGGGGAAAAGACATCTAAATGATGCGTGGGGCCAGCGCCTTGAGCGTTGTGCGCTTAGGTGCTGTGCGCCTAGGCGCAAGCGCGCCACGTGTCGGCACGTGGGCGCTTTGCGCTTGAGCGCTGTGCGCTTGGGCGCAAGCGCGCTACGTGTCGGCACGTGGGCGCTTTGCGCTCGAGCGCTGGGCGCTTGGGCGCAAGCGCGCCACGTGTCGGCACGTGGGCGCTTTGCCCTCGAGCGCTGGGCGCTGGAGCGCAAACACGCCACGTGTCGGCACGCGGGCGCTTTGCCCTCGAGCGCTGGGCGCTGGAGCGCAAACGCGCCACGTGTCGGCACGCGGGCGCTTTGCGCTCGAGCGCTGGGCGCCTGAGCGCAAACGCGCTACATGTCGGCACGTGGGCGCTTTGGGCTTGAGCGCAGAGCGCTAGCGACCAAAAAGGGGCTTTTAGTCGCAGAAATAGGGTTTAGAGTGGAGTTAAACTCCTAAAATGTTTTGGTTAATGAAGGGGGGTCTTCTTCCTCCTCCTCTGTTGGCTGGATCTTGAAGATCAAGAGATGTGAGATCTAAAAATCTCTCCTTTTTGAGATCTAATAACAGATCCAAGCTCTCCTTTGTGGGTTTTGTGGTGAAAAACTATTTAGTTTTATAAAATGAAGAGTAAAACTCTTGATTTAATTCAAAAGAAAGAGGAAGGTTTTGGAACCTTGAAGAAGGAGAAAAGATCTCAGATCGAAAATTTTTGGAGAGAGAGAAAAAGTTGTTAGATTTTTTCATTATCTTTGCCTTTATAGGCCATACACTTTACACATAGCCCCTTGGGCTTCACAAAATGGCATTTTGCTTATCCCATGGCTCATGTGCCATATCTTTTTGCACATAAGCCATGGGCTTTACAAAAATTTGGCTTTATGCCTATTTTTCTTACATTTATCCATAAAACAAAACAAAAGAAATACAACAAAATTATTTATTACAAAATTTTATTTTGGCATGGGGGGAGGCCGGCCGCTTCATGTTCGGGCTCGACCCGGGCATGGGCCCACTGGATCTGGGCTTGGGCCCGCTTGGCTTGGGGTTTGACTTTGATTTTGACTTGGTCAACCGGGGTGTAAATTTTAACCCCAACAAATTTCCCCCCATCAATAAATGCACACCACATATGTAGGTCGTGTGCATGAAATTGATGGATCTTCTTTCACATGGAGGCGACTTGATTCGGTTTCCACCTTTTGGGAAGCTGGCACTGCCCTTTTTACGATATGGACGGTCGATGCGGCCCTTTTTGCGACTTGGACGGTCGGTTCTGCCCTTTTTGCGACTTGGACGGTCGGTGCTGCCCTTTTAGCGACGTGGACGGTTGGTTCTGCCCTTTTTGCGACTTGGAAGGTCGGTTCTGCCCTTTTAGCGACTTGGATGGTCGGTGCTGCCCTTTTTGCGACTTGGACGGTCGGTGCTGCCCTTTTAGCGACGTGGACGGTCGGTTCTGCCCTTTTTGCGATTTGGACGGTCGGTGCTGCCCTTTTAGCGACGTGGACGGTCGGTTATGCCCTTTTTGCGACTTGGACGGTCGGTGCTGCCCTTTTAGCGACATGGACGGTCGGTGCTGCCCTTTTAGCGACGTGGACGGTTGGTGCTGCCCTTTTAGCGACGTGGATTCTGCCCTTTTTGCGACTTGGACGGTCGGTGCTGCCTTTTTAGCGACGTGGACGGTCGGTGCTGCCCTTTTAGCGACGTGGATGGTCGGTGCTGCCTTTTTAGCGACGTGGACGGTCGGTTCTGCCCTTTTTGCGACTTGGACGGTTGGTGCTGCCCTTTTAGCGACGTGGACGGTCGGTGCTTCCCTTTTAGCGACGTGGACGGTCGGTGCTGCCCTTTTAGCGACGTGGACGGTCGGTGCTGCCCTTTTTACGACTTAGACGGTCGGTGCTTGATTTGACTTGCTCTGCTTCTTGTAGTGTCAGGGGTAAACTTGACTTGCTCCGCTTCTTGCGGTGTCGAGATTGGATTCTGACTTGCTCCGCTTTCTGCGGTGTCGGAGTGGATGTTGACTTGTTGATTTTGATTTGGGTTGACATCAGCATCGCTATACTGGAATATGGTACCAGGAGCGAATCATCATCTGTCATTGAGAGGATCTTGGGATTTTGGTTTTTGTTTGGCATCTGCATTGCTGCACTGGAATAATGCCAGGAACAACTCATCATTTGCCCCGGGAGGATTTTTTTTTGACTTTGAATGTGGTCTCACCGGTAGGACTTGGGAGAGGTTGGGATTGTTTTACGCCCGTGGATTGTATACGGTTTTGCAGGATGTATGATCCAGACCGTAGGGCCGGAAAAATTTCGGGACTTTGTCGGCGTTTGCATCGCTGCACTGGAATATGGTACCAGGAGCGACTCATCATTCGCCGTTGGGGTATGGGATTTGGAATTTGGTTGGCGTCTGCATCGCTGCACTGGAATATGGTACCAGGAGCGACTTATCATTCGCCATTTGGGGATTGGGGACGATGGCTTAGGAGACAGGTTTAGATCCCTATCACCTAAGGCTTTTCAATTTTATGGGCCGTGAGGGTCCCATAAAAGAATTTTCTCCCTACGAGTCGTAAGGATCCCGCAGGTGTATTTTCTCCTTAGGAGTCGTGAGGACTCCTAAGTGTGTTTTTCCTTTATGAGTTGTAAGGATCCCACAAAGGTTTGTTCTCCTCATATATCGTGAGGACACATGAGTGGGTCTTATCAATGGAGCATCATTCCCAAATCGGAGACCATCCGTGTAACTGGTGATTACAGTGGGGCATGGGTATGATGAGAATTATTTGAGCCCGTGGATTGTATACGATGGTCAACTTGGGGACCCACCATAGGGCCGGGAGAATTTTGAGAAATTAGATTTTGGTTGGCGTCTGCATCGCTGCACTGGAATGTGGTACCAGGAGCGACTCATCATTCGCCGTTTGGGGACTTGGAATTTGGATCTTGTTTGGCATCAGCATTGCTGCACTGGAATAATGCCAGGAGCAACTCATCATTTGCCTTGGGAGGACTTGGGATTTGGGTTTTTGGTCGGCATCAGCACCGCTAACACTGAAGCGAAATGCCAGGAGCGACTCATCATTGGCCGTTGCCCGTTGGGGAACGATGGCTTAGGAGACAGATTTGGGTCCCTATCACCTAAGGCTTTTCAATTTTATGGGCCGTGAGGGTCCCATAAAAGCATTTTCTTCCTACGAGTCGTAAGGATCCCGCAGGTGTATTTTCTCCTTAGGAGTCGTGAGGACTCCTAAGTGTGTTGCTCCTTTGTGAGTCGTAAGGATCTCACGCAGGGTTTTCTCCTCACAAGGTCGAGAGGACTTTGCGAGTGTATTTCATCTCCTTTCATGAGTTTGCGCACTTTCGGGTTTTCACAGACTCGCCGGTAGTCCTGCTGTTTTTTCTCACGGAGCCCTTTCGAGTTTTCATCCGTGCCCGTTTTGCTTGTGGACATACCGTTTATTTTTTTTTAATTTCTTTTATTAATTTTTTTCATTCTTTTTTTTTTCTCTTTTTTTTACCGCTGGTGGGACTTTAAAAGTAGTCTCACCGGCAGGATTTGGGAGAGATAGGGGCCATTTACGCCCGTGGATTGTATACGATTTTGCAGGACGTATGATCCAGACCGTAGGGCTGATGTGCTCAATTCGCCTGTGACTTGGAGCATTCACGTGTAGTATTTCTTGAGATATCGGCCATTGATGGGTGGCATGGGCCTTTCTCCCTTGGCACTTATTAGTTGGTAGGATCCTCCGTCGAACACTTTCTCGATGACGTATGGTCCTTCCCAGTTTGGCTCAAATTTTCCCTTGGCATGTCGATTGGGGATGATCGGTCTTTTGAGGACCAACACCAATTCACCTTTCTTGAAAGCGCGGAGATGGGTTATCTTGTCATAAGCCCGTGACATTTGGGCTCGATATAGCTCCAGATTTTGCTGCACCGCGAGCCTCTTTTCTTCGAGGGCATCGAGCTCTTCAAGTCGAAGGAGAACGTTTTCCTCCTCCGTTAACTCGTGCTGAACGGCCATTCTTAAGCTTGGAACTTCGACTTCGAGGGGGAGGACCGCCTCCACTCCGAAGAGCAATGAGTATGGAATGGACTGTGTTGGAGTACGGTGCGTGGTACGATATACCCACATCGCCTCGTGAAGTTTGAGATTCCAGTCTCTCTTTTTGGCTGAAGCATTTTTCCTCAGGAGCTTGCATAGAGTCTTATTGAAGGCTTCGGCTAGCCCATTGGCTCTTGGATTATAGATGGAGGAATATCTCCAGTCTATCTTTTGTTGAGTAGCGAACCTTGAGACATTGAACCTCTTGAAAGAAGGCCCATTGTCGGAAATGATTCTTTTTGGTGTACCGAAACGGTATAGAATATTATGCTGGAAGAATGTCAGAATATCTTTTGTCTTGACTTCTTTTAGCGGGACAGCTTCAGCCCATCTGGAGAAGTAGTCTGTCGCGGCCAATATGAACCGGTGGCCTTTGGATGATGGAGGATCAATTGGGCCAACAATGTCGGTGCCCCAGACTTCAAAGGGCCATGACGCCACCGTTGGATGCAACGGATTGGGATGCTTGTGAATGAAATCACTATGGATTTGGAAGATCTGACATTTTTTTGCATGCTCTCCGCAATCCCGTATCATGGTGGGCCAGTAATACCCAAGCCGTTTGATTTGAAGTCGCATCTTGGGGTCAGATTGGTGAGCACCGCAAACGCCCGAGTGAACATCTTTCCTTTTGGGCTTCGGCCAATGACAGACACCTGAGCCAAAGTTGGTCATATGACCTGGGGTATAACGTGTTATTTACAAACACGTATCGGAGAGCTCTTTTCTTCAGCTGAATCCTCGCAGATTTTTCTTCGGGCAGCTTGTCGTATCGGAAGTACTCTATGAAGGGTTCTCTCCAATCGGGCTCGTCTTGGATGATCGAAGCTTCTTCGGCAGGACTGCTCTTCTGTTCTGCGCTTTCCTCTTCTCGTAGAGAGAATGGGGGTAGAATTTGTCGGCTCCTAACTGTGATCAGAATTTCGTCCATGTCAGGATCAGCCAGCTCCTTGGCTAGGCGAGCGAGTATGTCGGCTTTTCCGTTCAATGCTCTGAGGCTTCTCATTAGTTCAATGTGAGTGAACCGTTTCATGAGTTCCACCGCTCGGCCTCTGTACCGAGCTAACTCGGGTTTGTATATCTTATAGTCGCCGCTTACTTAGTTGACAACAAGCTGGGAGTCACCGTAAACCCGTAGCCGAAGGATTTCCATTTCTATGGCGAGCTCCAAACCAGCTATCAGGGCTTCATACTCAGCTTCATTGTTTGTCCGAGGCTCGGTGAGAGCGAAAGAACGCCATAGGGTTCCCATTTATGGCGTGATGAACACCAATCCTATCCCCGCTTTTACCTCCGGGATGCTTGATCCGCCGGAGCTTCTTATTGATGAGGCCCCATCGAAGTAGAGCTCCCAACATGGCTCATCATTCTCTAGGTGTAGCACTTGTTCGTCGGGCAACTCGCAATTGAGTGGTGACCCCTCTGGTATAGGATGAGCAGCGAGAAAGTCTGCAATAGCTTGACCTTTTACTGCTTTTTGAGGAGTATATACTATGTCAAACTCAAGTAGCATGACGGCCCATCTTGCCATTCTGCCGGCTAAGCTTGCTCTGGTCATCAAGTGTTTGAGCGGGTCGACCTTGGAGATTAGCATAACCCGGTGGGCCAGCAGATAGTGCCTCAGCTTCTTCACAGCAAATATCAGAGCCAGGCATTGCTTTTCGATTGGGGAATAGTTGTGTTCCGCCCCGACTAGAGTTCGACTAAGGTAGTAGAGGGCATGTTCCTTTCCCTCCTCGTTATTCTGGGCAAGAAGTGCACCGAGTGACTCATCTAGCGCGGCAGTATAGAGAATCAGCGGTTTATTTGGAATGGGAGCGGCCAGCACTGGAGGGTGCAACAAGTATTGTTTGATACTTTCGAACGCTGCTTGACATTCGGCATCCCAGATAAAAGGAGCTCCTTTCTTCATGAGCTTTGAGAAGGGCCTACATCTTCCCGATAAATTTGAGATAAACCTCCGTATATACGCGAGCTTTCCTTGAAAAAATCTTAGCTGCGTCAGACTCTTCGGAGGGGGCATCTCCATGATGGCCTTTATCTTTGATGGGTCAACTTCGATCCCTCGATGTCGGACTATGAAGCCCAGGAATTTTCCCGACGACACGCCAAAAGCGCATTTCAGAGGATTCATCTTTAGGTCATATTCCCTCAGTCTGGTGAGAACGGTCCTAAGATCTTGGATATGATCGGCTTTGGCTTTAGTCTTGACGACCAGATCATCAACATAGCATTCGATGACTTTATGGATTAGGTCATCAAAGATATTAGTCATTGCCCTTTGATATGTAGCACCTGCGTTCTTCAGTCCGAATGGCATTACCTTGTAGCAATATATTCCGATCGGGGTTCGAAATGCTGTGTGCTTCTCATCCTCAGGCGACATCTTGATCTGATTATATCCAGACGAGCCATCCATAAAGGTGAACAACTCGTAATTTGAGGTGTTATCGACCATCATTTCCATGACCGGTAGGGGGAAGTCGTCTTTAGGACATGCCTTGTTGAGGTCCCTGAAATCGACACAAACTCGGATCTGCCCATTTTTCTTCTTCACTGGGACTATGCATGCGATCCAGTCCACATATTTCTCTTCCCTGATGAAGCCGGCATCGATGAGCTTCCTAGTTTCCTCGATGACCTTTTCTTCTAGTTCCCTTCTCATTCTTCGAGGAGCTTGTTTGACTGGCTTAGCATCAGGAGATATAGCCAACTTATGTACGGCCACTTCAGAGGAAAGGCTAGGCATTTCTTTGTATGTCCACGCGAAGCAGTCGACGAACTCATGCAGCAGGGCAATTATCTGCGCTTTCATTTCCTCTGACAAGAGCGAGCTGATGTAGGTCGGCCTTGGATTATCGGGCGTTCCTAAGTCAATCTCGGTTAGCTCGTCAAAGGTTGCTTGTCCGCCATCTTCAAGCTCTTGAGGAGCTTCTTCTGGCTCGGCTATCTCATCATCATCATTTGATCTTTCGCCAGCTTCACCAACATGGATCATGTAGCACGCTCTGGAATCAGGTTGAATGTAACCTATTCCCCGTCTGTCTGGAATTCATCCATCGATGAGTGCTCGGACCTGGGGTGGATGCCATAGCCCTTCGTAAAACTTTGCTTCGGACTCCGTTTGATATAACCGGCACCCGCACTTTTTAAAGTATTCCCGCATCTCGGGCGCATAGTATCTGGGATTGAGGACGGCTCTTATGCCTCTCTCATAGGGAAGGCACGCGACAGAAAGATCGTCCGGGTGCACAACGGGGTTTGACCTATAAAACAGGATGCCCTTCTGTCCACTTTTCCTCCCGGGAATGTAGAAAGTTTTCAGCTGGTCCACGGTGGAGATTGATAACGCATCGAGCTCTTTGCACATCTGCTCTGGTACCCTTGTGACGGCTAGGGACCCTTCTGCAACTTCAAAGGTCTCTCGTAGTTTTGCTTGTTGCATAGGGGTCCAATCTGCATCGCTGTTGCACGGCAGGTCCTCTTCCTCCGACTCTTCAGTGTCGCTACCAAGATGAGGGCGGACTTTGCTGCTAGATGGGCCTTCAGTAACAGATTCGTCCGTATCGCTGCCGAAACGAGGGCGAGTTTTACGGAAGGACGGGCTTCCAGCGTCGGACTCATCAGTGTCGCTACCGAAATGCGGGCGTACTTAGGCGTTTTTGCTTTTGAAAGTGACAGCCGGCGCAGATTTGCTTTTGAGTCTTAGGGCCGGTCTATCCTCAGTCAGTTGTGGCTTAGCATTTTGGTGATTCATAAAGTACCGAGAATCTTCATAGCGGACTTCATGCACACCGAACGGCTGGATGTCTCTGTCAATGCGTCTTTCTTCGCCATTTTTAGTATACTTCATGCATTGATGGAGAGTTGACGGAATGATGCCGTAATCGTGGAGCCACGGCCGCCCCAAGAGAATCTTATAAGATGTGTCGGCGTCGATTACGTATATCTTAGCTTCAGTTTGCAGATCCCCGAATTTGATTGGCAGAGCTATGGACCCCAGAACTTGCTGGCAATTTTAGTTGAAGCCTTGAATGACAATCCTTTCCCTTGACAGGTGTCGGACGTCCATTGACAAACTCTTCAGCGTCCGCAAGTTCATGATGTTCACTGAGGACCCTGGATCAATCAATATGCGATTAATTCAATCTCCGTCGCTGTACCCGGTCACGTAAAGCGGTCGATTGTGCTCAGCTGTTCCCAGTAGCAAGTCTTCATCCTTAAATGTGACTAGGACGGCATGCAAAGCGTGCTGAGCTTCTTTCATATTATTTTCCGCAAAGTGAGCCTGATACCGCTCGGGGTTTTGTAGAGCGTGAATAAGAACATCTCTAAGCTCCTTAGATAGGACCAAGGCGTCGTAGATGCTCAGGAGAGACGGAAGCCTTCGAAGGTGAGCCAAGACATTATAGTCTACTGGGGAAGGACTCGAGTTTTCATTGGCCGGTTCTCCGCCATCTTCATCATTAGCCACCTGTCTTCCCTTTCCTTTTGGGGCATTGCCCTGATTTGGCGGTAGAGCCCTGCCACTTCTGAGCTGGATTTGGTTGGCCTTTGTGGCGAGTGTAGCGCCTTGAAAAGTCATATTGGTGTTTTCCTGAAAATCGGTGAAAATTCGGTATTTTTCCGCAAACCGTCTTTTTTGTTATTTTGCAGTTTAGGACTAATTATACCTAATTTGGATAGGTAATTGCTTGTTTTTAGTAGCTAATGAGTTACTTATTAATTTTTGGTCAATTAAAAAATTTTCCCTATTTTTCAATTTTTTTATATTATTTTAAGCCGGTAAGAAATACATTAAATTAGCGATAAATACAAATTTCTTTGGGCTAATTTTAATATTTAAAATCATGTTAATTAAAATCTAGTTGTAATATAATTTTTTAGTATTTTATTTCAAGTTTTAACTAATTTTTATTATGGAAAACGAAATTTATTGAATTTAAGCTAAACCTTGCAATTTTGGACTTGTAGGGGGTCTTTTTGCATAATTTTTTTTTTGTAAAACCCCATTCACTCTTCCCTCACCCCTAGGCCGGCCCACTTTCAGCAGCACAAGGAAAATTTCCTTGCCTCTTTTGACTTTTTATTATGTGTGGAAATGAGGTATTTTGAAAAGGGTTTTGATTTTTTAATGTGGGTATGGGTCTTTGGTTGATTGGTATGGGTTGACCATGACTTTTCCATCACCACCCACACCAATCTCCCTCCATTCTCTGCTGGAAATCTGCAGCTCTCCCTCTTCATTTTTTTTCTTTCCATTTCCTTCAAAATTCCATCATATTGCTCCAAAATTCCAATTTAAACCTCACAAATTAACCCCCATCCTTCATCCCATTCTCCTTAGCCTTTCTTGCTTGGATCATGGTGCTATGAAGCCATCTTTGGAGGCATCTTGTTCTTGCTAGATCTCTAGTGTGAGGTATAATTTCTAATCTAAGGTTAATTTGTAGTTAAAGTGTGCTAATTAGAACTTGAAAGTTGTGTTAGTGTTAAATTTATAGCTAAATTCTAATCTAGTTTTTTTCTAGTTCATGGTTTGAAATTAAACTAGGGTTTTAGAGATTATTAGTAGGTTAATTAAATCTATTTTGTTATCTAGTTATTTTGTTAGCCTAATCTAAGAGGTTAACTTGCTAATTGGGCTATAAACTAGTGTTAATTTAGGGTTTTTCATGTAAAGTTTGGATTAAGATTGCTAGTTATGAAATTCTAGAAAGGGTTTGTTTATGGAAATTGTGTTTTGAAGCATGGTAAATAGGTTAAATTGAGTGTTGTGGCTAGCTAGTTGTGTGGATTGTAGGATGATGCGATGATGTGAGCACTTTATCGCAAATACGCGATGTTTGCACGAATTTGGAATTTTTAGTGCTTACTAGGTTTTTATAAAAATATTGTGATGAATTATTTGCGATATCTTGATGATATTTTTGGCATATCCTATGACATTTAGGATGTGTGAGTGCGATTTTTTTGAGTGAGCGGGTTTTAGCTTTGCCGGGCGACCAAATCGACGATTTTAGTTAGTTTTTGCGATTTTCGCGTGTGTTCCGCGCACCTTGTGCAGGTTGTACCTAGCTTGTGAACGTTGGTATTTTTGTTTGGGATTTGCGTCATTTCATGATATGTAACCTTATGTTTTGTATTGATGTAAATTCCAGGTTCGGTCGCGGAGACGTCAGACGCGGCCCGAAAGGGGAAAGCGGTGATTGGACGTGGCTAGCTAGGGATTCCTGTGAGTAGATTTAACATCTACGGGGGACTATCGTTTGGATGGCGCAAGTCTCCCGATAGTTTTAGTAACTTAAAAAGATCCTTAGTGATGTTAGTAATTAGGGGTGTAATACTTGTATGATTATTTGCTACATCCATGTCTTATATTGACATACATATGCGAACCCATTCTATAGGACACCTGCACCATTGCCAGGGTTCTTATATGCAGCACGAGCACTATTCATGCGTACACACACGCCCTGGTAATTGCCATGCCACGATACTAGATAACTTATAATTTAGAATATTGTCACCATATTTGATACTTAAACCTGTACTATTGCAATAAATCCTTAAGATAACATTGTAGAATTGCTATTCATGTGCATGTATACCATTATATCATTTGTTCATGTCTAGTTTGTTAATCATACATTGCAACTTGAACCTTGATACCATATGCATTCATTATCATTGACACATGCACTCAGGGTGATTTCTTGAGATTTTATGATATTTCTGGATTTTGGGGGAAAGCCGCAAAATTACTAAAACTTATTACCCTTTTTAAATATGAAAAATTGCGGTTTTCTAGTGATGTAAGTGTCGTCCACCATGAGTTTGCTGTGGTTTTCGAGACCCGTTTTGAGGAGTTGGATGAACCGTCTCGGGTACATGGTGGGCTCGGTAAGGTACCCCGGGGCAAGAAGCTCGTGTTGTTGATGATGAGCCTGGCAGGGGACGGATTATCTACC
This sequence comes from Agapanthus africanus, assembly GCA_030015575.1. Classification (NCBI taxonomy): domain Eukaryota; kingdom Viridiplantae; phylum Streptophyta; class Magnoliopsida; order Asparagales; family Amaryllidaceae; genus Agapanthus; species Agapanthus africanus. The sequence goes on along the minus strand of CM057344.1, from coordinate 82,725,311 downwards.
GGTGACTTCATTGGACACGGCGGATATCCAGAGGATACCGACCGGGGCCGCGAGATGATGATATATTGATATTGAGATGGGTCAGCCGGATGGCTGAGGCCAGAGATACTATGACATGGATTTATGAGATTTGAGACAGTTTTTAGGTGTCGTTGCTGGACACAGATTGTTGTCGATTCTATGAGTATTATGCTGGCATTTTAAAAGAGTTTCAAAAAAAAAAACAAAAAGAGATAGAATGTTTCTTATATATACCTATTGAGACCTCAGATATTCATGTTGCATACATACATGCTAGTACCTTTATATGGCATACCTACCTGCTAGTATATTCATGTTGCATACATACATGCTAGTACCTTCATGTGGCATACATATCTGCTTGTACAATGATGTTGTATACACACCTGCTAGTGCATCCAGCCATACCTGTATTAGAGATGCTAGGATACTTGTGTGCATGCATACGATAGCCTTTGTAGATGTTATTTATTACTCACGAGTTGGCAATTCACCCCCGTTGTGCCACAGTCGTTTGCAGGTCCGCTCCGTCAGCACAGTAGCGGCGGGCGCACAGCTTCTTTTGCCTCTTTTGCCAGGACTCGAGGTTTTTGCTCGTAGGTGAGTTGTATTTTTGTACCATCTTGTATATTCTTTGTATCTAGAGTACTCCATCTACTGTATCTACCAGTATTGTTGTATATTGACCTAGAGATGAGACTGTGAGATTTATGAAGTTTTTATGCTGTATTTTGGGGTCGAGCTCACTTGAGTCGACATACGGTTTTTCTTATGTTTCCTTATGATTATTTTGCATGTTGTTTTATATTGCGTGGGATTTGTGACCGCCTTGTGGCGAAGAGCTAGCTCCCGCTTGGGGATGCCTTATTTGTTGGATTTATATATATTCTTATTGTACCCATTTTGGGGGCCAGTATTTACAAAGGAGACTCTGCCGAAATTTTCGGAAAAATTGATATTGTTTTTAAAAAGGTTTGATATGACTTATTTGATAAACTCGCTTTCAATTGATTGGTTTTTCTTCACTCTTTTGCTTATTTGGTTTTGGTTTCTGGGCTTTGGCTTACTTATTTTACGGACGTCTTGAGACGTTCCGTAAACTTAAGTGCCAGTCACGTTCCGTACTCTGCGGGTCGTGACAAAGTTGGTATCAGAGCGATAGGTTTTACCTTTTTGAGTGTAGGATGACCCTTGGTAGATGGAGTAAGTGACTTAAGTAGGGTAACGTAGCGTGTGTATGTCCGCGGCATACTTGCGTACGGTACTCCGCCTAAGTGACTTTAGGATATACTTGCTTGAAATTCCGTGTATCCTATGATTCTATTGCACTGTTCTTATTATCCTTTTTCCTGTACCAGCCACTATGCCGTCGAAGGCTACGAGAGCACAGAGGGCTGCCGCCCGAGACGAGATTCGAGCTGGCTCGTCCGAGACTAGGACTGAGCAGGATGGTGTGCCTACGCCGTAGGGACAGACTGATCCACCTTCCCCAGGCCGTATGGATAGGCTTGAGACTGGTATGGAGGAGTTGCGACAGATGATGGGGAGTATGCAGGAGCTACGTCAGATGGTAGGATCCCTAGTTGCAGCCAGTCGTACACCGAGGCCGGATGACGCACCTACTACATCCCAGACTACTATGATACCTGCTCCTACTACTACCGCCGTGACCATCCCGGTTTCACTACAGGATTTCATGAGGCTGAGACCTCCAGTATTCACTGGCACGGAGGCAGCGGAGGACCCACAGACGTTCCTTGACAGTTTAGCCAGGATCTGCCGTTCGCTGAGATGTTCGGATGATCGATGGGTGGAGCTTGCGAGTTTCCGTCTAGAGGGTCTCACGCAGATATGGTGGGAGTCAGTCTTGAGAGGTCGAGCTGCAGGTTTACCGCCTATGACTTGGGCCAAGTTTACAGCGGTCTTTCTAGCTCGTTTCCTCCCAGAGAGCGTTCGTGACGCCAGAACTCGTAGCTTCGAGGCCTTGGTCAAGACACCTGGGATGACGGTGTCTGAGTATGACGTTCAGTTTACACAGTTGTCTCGATATGCCCCGTACCTGGTAGATATCGAAGCGAAGAGGGTGAAGAGGTTCATACAGGGACTTGATGCCCAGTTATATCTTGCCATTGGCGCCCAGCACTACGACACTTATTCAGCTGCTATGGATACGGCATTACGGATGGAGGCACGCATATCACAGACTTCGGCCGTTTCTGGGCCGAAGAGGATTCGCACCGAGGTGCCGTCTCAGAGGCAGCGTGCCAGATTCTTTTCGAGGGATGGGCCCGGCAGAGGATTTGGACGGGGTCAGTTATATAGTTCATATCCCCAGGGACAACAGCCGTCGCCAGGGTGTTTTGGGTGCGGGAGTCCGCACTATCTTGTCAGAGACTGTCTGGCGAGACGACAGGGAGCGGCGACAGTTCCGCATGTGACCCTACCACCATCACCACCCCCTCCCCAGAGAGCTCTACTTCCTACCACAGGCGATGCTCCACGCCAGTTAGGTGCACCCAGAGGCCGTGGACGCGGCGGTCCTATTCAGAGAGGACGAGGAGGCAGAGGCCGAGGTCGAGGTCAGCCCGCTATCGGTGGAGGACAGGCCCGAGTATTTGCTTTGACACCGCATGATGCGCAGGCATCCAACGCCGTTGTGACAGGTACCTTGCCAGTTTGTTCTTTCGACGCACGGGTATTGTTCGACCCAGGTTCCACACATTCGTACGTATCTACACACTTTGCACCGATGTTGGGCCGTGAGTCGTCGTCGTTAGATCATCCGCTTGTTGTTATTACTCCGGTAGGCGAGTCGTTTGTCGCTCGTTTTGTATTTCGATTGTGTTCCGTTCGTATCGGGGAGAGAGATTCATCGGTTGATTTGATTCTCCTCGATATGTTGGACTTTGATGTGCTTCTGGGCATGGATTGGCTAGCCACTTGTTATGCTTCGGTGGACTGCCGTGAGAAGGCAGTCAGATTTAGCTTTCCGGGAGAGCCAGTCCTTGTTATTCAGGGAGACCGCAGCGTCACCCTTCCCAGCTTGATTTCGTCTCTTCGCGCTGGTCAGCTCTTGCGGAAGGGATGTCAGGGATTCTTAGCGTATATTTGTGATACTCGAGCTGCAGAGGTTCCGTTGGACCGGGTCCCGGTTGTTTGTGAGTTCCCTGATGTTTTCCCTGATGAGCTACCTGGGCTACCATCTGAGCGCGACGTTGAGTTCTGCATCGATTTGATTCCCGGCTCGAGGCCTATTTCTATACCGCCTTATCGGATGGCCCCGGCAGAGCTTCGAGAGCTGAAGGATCAGTTGCAGGATTTGTTAGATAAGGGGCTTATTCGACCTAGTGTTTCTCCGTGGGGTGCTCCGGTCCTGTTTGTCAAGAAGAAGGATGGAAGTTTGCGCTTATGTATCGACTACCGCCAGCAGAACAAGGTTACCGTGCGGAACAGATATCCGTTGCCACGCATTGATGATTTGTTCGACCAGCTTCAGGGTGCGGGGTATTTTTCGAGGATCGACTTACGATCAGGGTATCATCAGCTGCGAGTTCGATAGGAGGATATACCGAGGACAGCTTTCCGTACGCGCTACGGCCACTATGAGTTTTTGGTGATGTCGTTCGGACTCACCAACGCCCCAGCAGCATTCATGGATTTGATGAACCGTACATTCAGGCCGTATCTTGACTTGTTCATCATCGTGTTTATCGACGATATCTTGGTGTACTCCCGGAGCAAAGAGGAGCACGAGCAGCACTTGCGGATTACGTTACAGACTCTGAGGGAGCACCAGCTGTTCGCAAAGTTCTCCAAGTGTGCATTCTGGCTGGACAGCGGATTCTTGGGTCACGTGATTACGAGAGACGGCATATGTGTGGACCCGAAGAAGATTGAGGCTGTTTAGCAGTGGCCCCGACCTACATCGGTTACTGAGATCCGTAGTTTTCTAGGCCTGGCGGGCTACTACAGGCGTTTTGTTCAGGACTTCTCCCGTATAGCTGCACCTTTGACCGGTTTGACCCGGAAGGGAGTTCCTTTCGTTTGGACAGAGGAGTGCGAGCGCAGTTTTCAGCAGCCACGGACTTGTTTGACTACGGCGCCGGTATTATCTTTGCCTTCGGGATCAGGCGGATTTGTGGTCTACTGTGATGCTTCGCGAGTAGGGTTAGGATGCGTATTGATGCAGTATGGCCGAGTGATCGCATATGCTTCTCGGCAGTTGAAGAAACATGAACAGAACTACCTCACTCATGATTTGGAGATGGCTGCAGTGGTTTTTGCACTTAAGATTTGGCGACATTACCTATATGGCGAGTCGTACCAAATATTCACAGACCACAAGAGCTTAAAATACATATTTCAGCAGCGAGACCTGAACCTCAGACAGCGTCGTTGGATGGAGTTGGTGAAAGACTACGACTGCAAGATCTTATATCACCCAGGCAAGGCGAATGTAGTGGCAGATGCTTTGAGCAGGAGGCCCGGGGGTAGTCTATCCTTTTTGCGCGCAGTGCAGAGGCAGTCGTCAGCAGATTGGCAGATTTTATGCGACAGCCGAGTTGAGTTCGAGTTCACTCAGACAGGGGGACTGCTCGTGCATGTTCGTGCACGCCCACAGTTGCTTGACCGTATATATGAAGCACAGCGCAGAGACAACCGTTGCTCAGAGATCATGGCACAGATGGGACAGAGCAGTTTTCCGAGTTCGTGATTGATGATCAGGGGATTTTACGATATGGATCTAGACTGTGCGTACCAGATGCTGATGGATTGCGGCACGACATTCTTAAGGAGGCACACCGATCAGTGTATAGTGTCCACCCCGGTTCCACCAAGATGTACCATGATATGAGAAAGTCCTACTGGTGGGACGAGATGAAGAGGGACATTGCGGAGTTTGTATCGAGATGCCTGACTTGTCAGCAAGTCAAGGCCGAGCACCAGAGGCCCGCAGGAGAGCTACAGCCGTTACCCATTCCAGAGTGGAAATGGGAGCAGATTTCGATGGATTTCGTTGTGGGTCTACCCAGGACCAGTCGAGGGTACGACTCCATCTGGGTGATCGTAGATCGATTGATGAAAGCGGCTCATTTCCTGCCAGTGAAGATCACTTTCAGCTTCGCTTAGTATGCCCAGCTTTACATCGACGAGATCGTGCGGTTGCATGGCGTACCGACTTGTATCGTGTCAGATCGAGGCACGCAGTTCACCAGCCGACTTTGGCAGAGACTTCAGGAGGCTTTAGGCACTCGTTTGAGCTTCAGCACAGCGTTTCATCCGCAGACCGACGGACAGTCAGAGCGGACCATTCAAACTCTCGAGGACATGCTCAGAGCGTGCGTTTTAGACTTCGGCGGTAGCTGGGATCATCATTTACCTTTAGTGGAGTTCTCCTACAACAACAGCTTCCAGGATACTATTCAGATGGCACCTTTCGAGGCATTGTATGGGAGGAGATGCAGATCGCCCGTTTGTTGGACAGAGCTCAGCGAGAGCAGTATTTTGGGGCCGCAGCTTGTGGAGGAGACGACCGCGAAAACACAGTTGATTCGAGACCGGATGAGAGCAGCTCAGAGCAGGCAGAAATCGTATGCAGACAGGCGCCGTCGCAGGCTAGAGTTCGCAGTTGGCGATCATGTTTTTCTGAGGGTCTCCCCGATGAAGGGCGTGATGCGTTTTGGGCGAAAGGGAAAGCTTAGTCCCAGGTTTGTGGGTCCCTTCGAGATTCTCGAGCGTGTCGGCGCAGTTGCATATCGTTTGGCTCTTCCACCCAGCTTTCCCGATGTTCACCCCGTCTTCCATGTTTCGATGCTTCGCAAGTACCTTCACGACCCTTCGCATGCGATTCAGCACCCGACAGTCCAGCTAGAGCGCGACCTTTCTTTTGCAGAGCAGTCGGTGGCCATCCTGGATCGGCAGGTGAAGAAATTGAGATCGAAAGTTATACCGACCGTCAAGGTCCTTTGGCGTGGCCCGAGCAGCGAGGGGGTCACCTGGGAGACCGAGGGCGAGATGAGGAAGAAATATCCCCATCTCTTTGAAGGTACGCGTAGCTATATTTTTTTAAATTCGGGGACCGAATTTCTTTAAGGGGGGAAGATTGTAGCGCCTTGAAAAGTCGTTTTGGTGTTTTCCTGAAAATCGGTGAAAATTCGGTATTTTTCCGCAAACCGTCTTTTTTGTTATTTTGCAGTTTAGGACTAATTATACCTAATTTGGATAGGTAATTGCTTGTTTTTAGTAGCTAATGAGTTACTTATTAATTTTTGGTCATTTAAAAAATTTTCCCTATTTTTCAATTTTTTTATATTATTTTAAGCCGGTAAGAAATACATTAAATTAGCGATAAATACAAATTTCTTTGGGCTAATTTTAATATTTAAAATCATGTTAATTAAAATCTAGTTGTAATATAATTTTTTAGTATTTTATTTCAAGTTTTAACTAATTTTTATTATGGAAAACGAAATTTATTGAATTTAAGCTAAACCTTGCAATTTTGGACTTGTAGGGGGTCTTTTTGCATAAATTTTTTTTTTGGAAAACCCCATTCACTCTTCCCTCACCCCTAGGCCGGCCCACTTTCAGCAGCACAAGGAAAATTTCCTTGCCTCTTTTGACTTTTTATTATGTGTGGAAATGAGGTATTTTGAAAAGGGTTTTGATTTTTTAATGTGGGTATGGGTCTTTGGTTGATTGGTATGGGTTGACCATGATTTTTCCATCACCACCCACACCAATCTCCCTCCATTCTCTGCTGGAAATCTGCAGCTCTCCCTCTTCATTTTTTTTCTTTCCATTTCCTTCAAAATTCCATCATATTGCTCCAAAATTCCAATTTAAACCTCACAAATTAACCCCCATCCTTCATCCCATTCTCCTTAGCCTTTCTTGCTTGGATCATGGTGCTATGAAGCCATCTTTGGAGGCATCTTGTTCTTGCTAGATCTCTAGTGTGAGGTATAATTTCTAATCTAAGGTTAATTTGTAGTTAAAGTGTGCTAATTAGAACTTGAAAGTTGTGTTAGTGTTAAATTTATAGCTAAATTCTAATCTAGTTTTTTTCTAGTTCATGGTTTGAAATTAAACTAGGGTTTTAGAGATCATTAGTAGGTTAATTAAATCTATTTTGTTATCTAGTTATTTTGTTAGCCTAATCTAAGAGGTTAACTTGCTAATTGGGCTATAAACTAGTGTTAATTTAGGGTTTTTCATGTATAGTTTGGATTAAGATTGCTAGTTATGAAATTCTAGAAAGGGTTTGTTTATGAAAATTGTGTTTTGAAGCATGGTAAATGGGTTAAATTGAGTGTTGTGGCTAGCTAGTTGTGTGGATTGTAGGATGATGCGATGATGTGAGCACTTTATCGCAAATACGCGATATTTGCATGAATTTGGAATTTTTAGTGCTTACTAGGTTTTTATAAAATATTGTGATGAATTATTTACGATATCTTGATGATATTTTTGGCATATCCTATGACATTTAGGATGTGTGAGTGCGGTTTTTTTGAGTGAGCGGGTTTTAGCTTTGCCGGGCGACCAAATCGACGATTTTAGTTAGTTTTTGCGATTTTCGCGTGTGTTCCGCGCACCTTGTGCAGGTTGTACCTAGCTTGTGAACGTTGGTATTTTTGTTTGGGATTTGCGTCATTTCATGATATGTAACCTTATGTTTTTTATTGATGTAAATTCTAGGTTCGGTCGCGGAGACGTCCGACGCGGTACGAAAGGGGAAAGCGGTGATTGGACGTGGCTAGCTAGGGATTCCTGTGAGTAGATTTAACATCTACGGGGGACTATCGTTTGGATGGCGCAAGTCTCCCGATAGTTTTAGTAACTTAAAAAGATCCTTAGTGATGTTAGTAATTAGGGGTGTAATACTTGTATGATTATTTGCTACATCCATGTCTTATATTGACATACATATGCGAACCCATTCTATAGGACATCTGCACCATTGCCAGGGTTCTTATATGCAGCACGGGCACTATTCATGCGTACACACACGCCCTGGTAATTGCCATGCCACGATACTAGATAACTTATAATTTAGAATATTGTCACCATATTTGATACTTAAACCTGTACTATTGCAATAAATCCTTAAGATAACATTGTAGAATTGCTATTCATGTGCATGTATACCATTATATCATTTGTTCATGTCTAGTTTGTTAATCATACATTGCAACTTGAACCTTGATACCATGTGCATTCATTATCATTGACACATGCACTCAGGGTGATTTCTTGAGATTTTATGATATTTCTGGATTTTGGGGGAAAGCCGCAAAATTACTAAAACTTATTACCCTTTTTAAATATGAAAAATTGCGGTTTTCTAGTGATGTAAGTATCGTCCACCATGAGTTTGCTGTGGTTTTCGAGACCCGTTTCGAGGAGTTGGATGAACCGTCTCGGGTACATGGTGGGCTCGGTAAGGTACCCCGGGGCAAGAAGCTCGTGTTGCTGACGATGAGCCTGGCAGGGGACGGATTATCTACCGGTGACTTCATTGGACACGGCGGATATCCAGAGGATACCGACCGGGGCCGCGAGATGATGATATATTGATATTGAGATGGGTCAGCCGGATGGCTGAGGCCAGAGATACTATGACATGGATTTATGAGATTTGAGACAGTTTTTAGGTGTCGTTGCTGGGCACAGATTGTTGTCGATTCTATGAGTATTATGCTGGCATTTTAAAAGAGTTTCAAAAAAAAGAACAAAAAGAGATAGAATGTTTCTTATATATACCTATTGAGACCTCAGATATTCATGTTGTATACATACATGCTAGTACCTTTATATGGCATACCTACCTGCTAGTATATTCATGTTGCATACATACATGCTAGTACCTTCATGTGGCATACATATCTGCTTGTACACTGATGTTGTATACACACCTGCTAGTGCATCCAGCCATACCTGTATTAGAGATGCTAGGATACTTGTGTGCATGCATACGATAGCCTTTGTAGATGTTATTTATTACTCACGAGTTAGCAACTCACCCCCGTTGTGCCACAGTCGTTTGCAGGTCCGCTCCGTCAGCACAGTAGCGGCGGGCGCACAGCTTCTTTTGCCTCTTTTGCCAGGACTCAAGGTTTTTGCTCGTAGGTGAGTTGTATTATTATTTTTGTACCATCTTGTATATTCTTTGTATCTAGAGTACTCCATCTACTGTATCTACCAGTATTGTTGTATATTGACCTAGAGATGAGACTGTGAGATTTGTGAAGTTTTTATGCTGTATTTTGGGGTCGAGCTCACTTGAGTCGACATACGGTTTTTCTTATTTTCCTTATGATTATTTTGCATGTTGTTTTATATTGCGTGGGATTTGTGACCGCCTTGTGGCGAAGAGCTAGCTCCCGCTTGGGGATGCCTTATTTGTTAGATTTATATATATTCTTATTGTACCCATTTTGGGGGCCAGTATTTACAAAGGAGACTCTGCCGAAATTTTCGGAAAAATTGATATTGTTTTTAAAAAGGTTTGATATGACTTATTTGATAAACTCGCTTTCAATTGATTGGTTTTTCTTCACTCTTTTGCTTATTTGGTTTTGGTTTCTGGGCTTTGGCTTACTTATTTTACGGACGTCTTGAGACGTTTCGTAAACTTAAGTGCCAGTCACGTTCCGTACTCTGCCGGTCGTGACAGCGAGCTCCTCGTCTTCTTCAGGAAAACAGAGCTCACCTCGGAGTCGCTGCCAAGATGGATGGCGTAACAGGTCACTACTGGGATCTCTTCATTGGAATTTTCTTCTAACTCCTCCAGAATTTCAGCCGCTTGTACAGGGAAGAACTCCTTCAATTGAATCAATGTTCTTTCCTTTTGTTCATATTCTTCGAGGGAATCGATATATTTTTGAATGGTCGATCTCCCTGCAGACTCTTTTTCGCGCCGAGCTGCACCTTTCTTCTTCTTGAGCTTCTTGGATTTTGAGCCTGATGGAGCCGCATTGGCAGCTGGACTGGTAGGCTTCTTCTGCCTTTCCCATTCCGTCCTGGGTTCTTTCCAAAGTAGCTTTATCATCTTTTTCTTCTTATTAGATATGTGCATACTCCACGGAGACCGCGATGAGTCCGTCTCATTTCTCAGGGCAGCGTGTTCGGCTGTTTGCTCCCAGAAGGCTTCAGCTTCTGTCTGTATAAAGTTGGTGGTTGCAACTTGATTGTTCACCAACACACTTTTGGACAGCTCGATCTTTCCAGCCTTGTACTGCTTCTCGACCCAGTCCTTGAAGATATAGCAATCCTCGATCGCATGGCTCACTACTCGGTGGTATGGGCAATACAGGGGATTGTCGGTCATTTTTGCTTCTTGGGGTCTTTTCGACTCCGGCAATTGTAGGTCGTTGTTCAAGGCATCTTTAAATATCTTGCGGATCTTGTCCCTTCTGAAAGAGTAAACCTTGTTCTTTTTCTCCTCTAAGGAAGGCCCATCCCCTCCCAGCAATGGCTTTCGAGACCGGTTAGTTTTGGATTCGGCCGCCCTTCGCTTTTCTTCATTGTCGGACGCATTGAAAACATTGGTACTGCTGGAACTCCCGCTTCTACGGTTGTCGTCCCGCTTGCTTTTCCAAGTTTTCTCTCTCTGAGAATCCGGCAGGGACTCTTGCTTCGAGCGTTCCAGCATTTGGACTTTCTTGGTTAGCTCCTGAAATGTCTTGAGGCCCGCTGTACATAAGAATGGGACTATCCAATTGCTGAGGTTCCCAATGAGAAGGCTGACGGACTGGTCCTGCTCCAGCGGCGGTTCGCACTTGACCGTGAGATTACGCCATCGGGCAATAAAGTCGGTGTTGCTTTCATTTTTCCTCGGCTTGGTCCTCACAAGGTCGGCAATGGAGATTTTATCACTAACACTCATGAACCTTTGCCGAAACAGAGACTCCATTTGGGAAAAGGTAATGACGGACCCGTCTGGTATACTCGCGTACCAGTCGAAGGCGACACCGGTCAGGCTGTTGACAAACTGACGAAGGAGTGCGTCATTGCCCCATGTATTTCCACACGATGCTTTGAAGTGGGCGACGTGCTGATTTGCATTCCCCGTTCCATCAAATCTTCCAAACTTAGGAATGACGTAGCCGCTCGGGAACTCAATCAGATCGTACTGCGCAGGGTATGGCCGCCCACTACTGCCGATTTCTTTCTGAGCTGCAGCTTCGGCCACCAATGTTTTAACCTTGCTGGTGACCAGATCCATTATCTGATCCTGTGTTAGCGGGATAGTGCTATCTGGGGCCAAGGCGTCCCCAGAAGCAGAGTGTGGCCGGCTTTCATGTGGCTCGACCAGTCTTAGACCCAAAGGAACAGGCATTGGCTGCCTCGGATTGTCACCATCCGGCTGATTAGCAGCGGCTGGTGCTTGATTGGGAGGCGCTCGAGCAATTTGAGCCGTAAGATGCATCACCACGTTCGTTAAGTCGTCAATCTTCGAATAGAGCTTGGCCATCTCTTTATCTTTGCTCCTGAGCTGTTTTCGAAGCTCTTGAAGCAGCTCTTGCTCCGCAGTCCTGGGGCGGAAAGTCTGCTCTTCCTCGCTGTCTGAGCTTGACTCTACATGGACCGAGGGGTCTTTCTGCCTAGCATCCTCATCGAGAGGGTTTTCTTCATCCAGCGGGGGCGGCTGTTCTTGGGCAGTGGCAACCACATTCAGGCTAGATTGGGCTTGGGATGTGGTGGCCCCATCCTTGCTTTTTCTGCGAAGGTTGTCGCTGGGGCGCCCGCCCTCCATATAGACCGTATGGATGATATATCCGACCGTCTTTCTATCATTGGCAGCTGATTTCACGGATCACTGTCTTGACCCCCTTGCTTCGGTAGCTGGTAGTCGATTGAAGGCGGCTGGCCTAACCAGGTTCTTGAATGGTGCTGGCGCTTCTTTTCTGGATTTTCCCCGCTGCTTTCGTGCGGCACAGATCTCCTGATAGACCCTTGAAGAGACAGTGTCATACTTTTTCTTTTGGGGCCGGAGCACGTCTCTTTGTAGCACCGTTCGGACCGCTGTCTTCTTGATTCTGGCGGTCATGGCATTTTTCTGAACCCACTTCAGAGGGTCGAAGGAATTGCTGATTCTTATGTCCGACTCAGCCGTCGTCGCAGGGCAACCCTGCACTTGGAACTTCACATGATTCCATTTGGCCAAAACCCTGGCCCTCTTGTTGGCTCGATACCTGAGCCGCTTCTGCCTTAACTTTTCTGTTCTAAGCGCCTGACAGACTTCGGCTCTTTGGGAAGACGCCGCAGACCGGTCGATGGAGGGCCTTGGAGATACGCTCGATTGTGCATTTGTTGGATTCATCGCCTGAGCTCGTCCGCAATATTTGATGTTGCCCTTTGTACCGAAGTTCTTGCCCCCCGCTGGAGCACCAGAGAATCGTTCAGATACTGTCTTAAGTTTTGGTTGTGGTGCCTTGGCGATCACGACATTCGGCCTCTTACCCCTTGAGACCGGCTTGGCCACCTGTTCCGCCGGGATCTCCGCCAGATGAGCGCTTCCGGCAGGGTAGATAATGACGGAGCCAAATTGGCGGGGCGATTCCTCCCACTGTCGACTGAGGCTTGCGGGGAGAACCACACGAGCGTTGATCTTGACCACGTACGGAATTGGGGTCACGTTAAAAGCTGAATTCATCTGGGGAGACATTGTCGTCGAAGGTTGATTGCTGCATGGAAGAAGAAAAAAAACATCATTTCAGTATAGGCAATCGATATGTATATTGATTGAGTTCGCATGAACGTTTAACCCGAAATAGGGGAAGAGAGATTGGTCCCACCGGGCGTGCCAGAATCTGTAGGGTGTTTTTCGTCACCCCATCGAGATGGGAATACGCGCACGCTTCTCAGGCGTACTACAGATTTCCCCTGCCTAGGGTAGGCCGGGGTTTAATGATTGTGGGGATTCGAATCTCCGGCAGCCGCGGACTAAGCTGCCGTTAATTACCCCTCGCCTTTAGGGCGAGGGAACCTCCGTTTAACGGGTTAAACTGGTCATGCGAACTCAATGTGCAGTGTACGTGTGTTCTGTTTTGAAAGGGGGTTTTGGATATATCGGGAGCCACGCAGAGTTTTTACGGGGGTCCCGCTACCCAGATAGCGGACTGGGGGTCAAAGGGGCTAGTAGCCCCCTTGCGGGGTTCGGGGCAGCGTCCCGGCCCAAATTTTTTTTGAGGGGGACAGTGTCGTGGAGTATGTGTATGTGTACATATGTATACATATGTATATATATACATGTATATATAAATAAAGGGGGAAAAGACATCCAAAGGATGCGTGGGGCCAGCGCCTTGAGCGCTGTGCGCTCAGGTGCTGTGCGCCTGGGCGTAAGCGCGCCACGTGTCAACACGTGGGCGCTTTGCGCTCGAGCGCCGGGCGCCTGGGCGCAAGCGCGCCACGTGTCGGCACGTGGGCGCTTTGCGCTCGAGCGCCGGGCGCCTGGGCGCAAGCGCGCCACGTGTCGGCACGTGGGCGCTCTGCGCTTGAGCGCAGAGCGCTAGCGACCAAAAAGGGGCTTTTAGTCCCAGAAATATGGTTTAAAGTGGAGTTAAACTCCTAAAATGTTTTGGTTAATGAAGGGGGGTCTTCTTCTTCCTCCTCTGTTGGCTGGATCTTGAAGATCAAGAGATGTGAGATCTAAAAATCTCTCCTTTTTGAGATCTAATAATAGATCCAAGCTCCCCTTTGTGGGTTTTGTGGTGAAAAACTATTTAGTTTTATAAAATGAAGAGTAAAACTCTTGATTTAATTCAAAAGAAAGAGCAAGGTTTTGGAACCTTGAAGAAGGAGAAAAGATCTCCGATCTAAAATTTTTGGGGAGAGAGAAAAAGTTGTTAGATTTTTTCATTATCTTTGCCTTTATAGGCCATACACTTTACACATAGCCCCTTGGGCTTCACAAAATGGCATTTTGCCTATCCCATGGCTCATGTGCCATTTCTTTTTGCACATAAGCCATGGGCTTTACAAAAATTTGGCTTTATGCCTATTTTTCTTACATTTATCCATAAAACAAAACAAAAGAAATACAACAAAATTATTTATTACAAAATTTTATCTTGGCATGGGGAGAGGCCGGCCGCTTCATGTTCGGGCTCGACCCGGGCATGGGCCTACTGGATCTGGGCTTGGGCCCGCTTGGCTTGGGGTTTGACTTTGATTTTGACTTGGTCAACCGGGGTGTAAATTTTTACCCCAACACCAACGACTCCGTCAAAACTTTTGCGGAGATGGAATTGCTGTTCACCCAACGTTTCGCAAGCGCTAGCGAGTGCACCCCGATCACCGCGTTAATTAACGCCAGAGTGAAGCCAGGCGAAACATGGGTGCAATATGCGATACGATGGCGGAATCTATGGTCAAAGTGCGAGCAGCGCATCGAGGAAGCGTCTGCGGTAGGCATGTTCGTGGGTACTCTTGATCCGCAGGCGACCATTTCGCAATTCATGATGTTCTTCAAGCCAACTACTTTTCAGGCCTTGATTGACAAACTGGTCCAAATGGATCAGATGGATCATAGGCCATTTCCTTCGAAGCTGGAATCTCGAAATGAAAAAGGGAAAGGGAAAGCGACCTTCGTTGCCAATGCTCAGCAGCAGCCCAGTGGTCCAAATCCAACTGATCGCCAAGATGAAAGACGGCGATTCTTCAATGAGAAACTGAAGCGCCCTTATTCGCTTTTCCGGGATAAAACGAGGAGACTGTTCAAGCTGGCGGTGCGCAACAGGCTCATCAACTTGCTGGATCCAAAACGCCCATTGCAACCCGGTGAGGCTAATAATCCGAATTATTGCCCCTATCACCAAACGATAGGCCATCCAATCGAAGATTGCTTCGTCTTCAAAGGGTGGATTGAGAACCAATACCAACAGGGCAAATTCGCACTGTTCGAGAATTGGAAAGTAAACCCGCCCCAGCCGCACGCTCTCAAAAAGGCGGACACACCGGGGGCATCATGCACTTTTGTAGAAGAAGCTCCATGGGAGGTCGTTCTTTCAGCCAAAGCGAAAAGAATGCTGAAGGATCTCCAAACATGCCCGGCGATCAAATGGAAAAGTCCGCTGGAACCCGAAGTCATCAAGGGAATGCTGAAGCCGCGCCCGATGCCAAAAATTGGTGTGGGTGGTCAAAACGCCCATACTCAGCCGTCAAAGTCTTCGAAGAAGAAGAAGAAGACCAGAAAGCCCGTGAAGCTTGATGACAAGCGCACGGACTTGCAGAAATATCTTGACGCGTTGGAAGAATATAACCAGAAAGCGTGGACCCCAGTCATACTCCAAGAGTTTCTCAACCACATCCTTGAGGAGGGAAATGATGAAGGAGAAGACTCGTCGAATGAACCTGAGGATTATGTGGCAAGCTTCCATGTGATCTCTCACTTGTCGATAGACAGTGAAGAAGCTCCTGACGCAGACAAACTGGGGGCAGATCCCGAATCGGAACTCTTGGGACCGTCAAACGAGATGATTGATGCATTCCTGAACGAAGCTCTTCTGAAAAGTAAGGATGATCGAGAGCGCGAAACGGTCATATTTAGAAAAGCCAAATGACGGCGACCGAACGGAAAGATTGAAGCACCCCAACCAGATAAGAGCACTTAGGCCACCAGCAAAAGCAGGTTCAAGACAAGGAAAAGGTTCGCTAAAACCATATCGATGGGAATGAAGCTGCCACCCTCCGAAGGAAACACTTCTGATGAGATACACCTTAATGAAGAGTATGTGCATCATAATTACTGTTTATATCATCGAAGGATTGCACACCCCACCGAAGAGTGCAACGCCTTTAAAAATTGGTGGCAAGGGTATGTCGCTCACAGGCAACACTTCAAGAGGATGAAGCATGAAGCTCGTCGACAGCGGAAAAATGCGACAGACGAACGAGGAAGAGCTGTCGGCAACTGTCACATGGTTGATAGCAAGGGATCACGAGTTCTCATCTTCGGGAGCGATTCGGATGAAGAAATAGCCCTTAGTCCTCTGTTCAAGGAATCCATCTCTGAAACAGAAGAGATGAAGACCCGCGAGAACATTCAACTGCGCAATTGCACGCTACCAGAAAAGAATCTCGGTCCCGCAAACAAGGGATCGAACAAAAAGGATAAGGGGAAAGAAAATGTCCTTGAGGATATCACCCTCGATGACCGAGTCGTCAAAGAGCTGGCAGCCAAGGACCCGCCTAAGAAAAACAAGGTGGATTACAATGTTTTAGCACACCTAAGGAAAATACCCTCGTAGCTAAGTATTCTCGATGCCCTCTTGCTATCTAAGGAGGCGAGAGATTCTCTGATCAAGGAACTACAAGAACCTGACCAGTTTTAAGCTTTCCTTACCGAAGAAAAGATGAAGAACGAGTTGGAAGAAGTTCACACAGCTGTCACTTTCGGCGATGAAGATCTACTCCTCGGAACATGTGACCACAACCGTCCCCTATATGTCTCCGGGTATTGCCATAATATTAAGATAGGGAAGATCCTAGTTGATAATGGGTTCTCCGTCAACCTTCTCAATGTAAGGGTGTTGAAAGAGATTTGCATGAGCGTTCAACACCTCGCTCGGGATAAAATCACTATTTTCGGGTTCGACTCCCAGTCATCATGGACGCTCGGGTCTGTGATACTGACGTTACACTTTGGGCTGCTCGTCACTGATATCAAGTTTCACGTCATTGATGCCAAGATTTGCTACAACGCTTTGCTCAGCCGGCCTTGGTTACACGAGTACAACATTATCCCTTCTACACAACATTAGTGTATGAAGTATTTCAAAGATGGACTTGAATACATTGTAACAGGGGAGCTGAACCCATTCTCCGTGAATGAAGTTCGAAAGTACGAAGATGCAAAATACTTCTTGCCAGATTTTGAAGATACGGAAAGGTGCCATAAGCCGGAGAATAAGAAAAAATCTATCACCACCATTCCGGTCTTCGGGAGTGATACCGAGGAGGAGGAAGGGATAGTCTATTCAGGGCCTCCCCAATATAACAAGCCGGGACCGTCCACCCCTATTCTGGTCTTCGGCAGCGACCCTGCGGATGAGGTCAACGCAGTATTTTCTGTTCGGCCATCCATACAAACCTTCATTGGAGATGATCAGAGTTTACAAATCGCCATGGTTCCGCAAGAGCAATACAAAGAGCTTGACGCACTTGATACCTACAGTGTGCAAGAATTGCAGACGTTCTACGTCCCTCCCAAGCGAAAAGATGAAAAGGCATTCCTCTTTTATCGATCCGCGGAAACAAAAGTGGAAAAAGAAATCTGGCATGGTGCCGATTCTACGCTTGACAGACTCCAACCCATCCATCTGCCCAGATACTACACAGAAGGATTAAAAAGGTTATTGAGGCGCCAAGGCATACCCTTGAAGCAGACTGCTCGACAAGCTCAGTTCTATAATAAAATATGGAACGTCCTCGGAACTCAGCGAAAGTTGCCCAAAGGGAGAATGGAAACTATCGGGCTTGGATATGTTGAATCCAAGAAACGGGAGCGATTATATGGCTGCTACGTTATACACGACTTTGATGAAGAAGGAGATGCTCTGTTAGAAGACGCTAACCCTGAACCAAAACAAAGTCTCGCCATGAAAGTGCCAAGCCTGTTGTTCAAAGAACAGATGTATAAGCTAATAAGGGAAGCGGGTCAAAAGGCCCGGGATGACCATAGCCGCGAAATGGCCATTTACGAGAAAACCAGGACGTAGCGCCTCCTTCAGCAGGCTACGAAAAATGACGATGCCTTTCGTCGCCAGCCTGTCATACAGAAGACCCGACGCGGAGGTAGAAACAAGCTAAAGAACAGAAAAAATGTTCGATGGCGACAAAGCGGGTCCAAGAAGCCACGCGATCGAGAATTGAGTAGCCGGGATTCGTCTCTTGTAAAGAAGATGGGTCAAGCATACTCTTTTCCCTAAGACAAGACAAGGAAGATATTCGATCTTGTCATTAAACATCAGATGATGACACTCCCGGAATCCAAACACCCCGAGCAAGCAGGCGAGGTCCATCACCCGGATTATTGCTCCTATCACCGAGCGATAGGACATCCTCTCGAAGACTGCTTCACATTCAAAGACTGGGTAGAAGACCAGTATCAGCAAGGCAGGTTCGCTCTATCCAGCAGCTGAAGAGTAACCCCACCACAGAAGCATGAACCAAAATCCACACATGCAGCGAGAGTTGAGCCGGATCAACATCGGTCTTAGAAACGATCTCGTACCTATCACGTAATAACACTGACAGAAGAAGGAGTGCTTAAGAAAATAGACGACCTCTCCTGGTGCTTCGAAAACGATGATGACGAGATGATCTCAGAGTTTCCACCGACGCCAAAAGAGTTGGAAGATGGGATACATACTACTGCAGATAACCTCAGAAAAATTGACTTGGGGACGGCAAACGACCTGCGGCCTATGTTCGTCAGCAAGTTGTTGTCTGAAGAAAAGGTAGCTACGCTAAAAGACGTGCTCATGCAATATAAAAACTGTTTCGCATGGAACTACTCTGAAATGCCGGGACTAGATCCAGAGGTAGCTGTGCACAAATTGGCGATATCTCCGGACATCAAGCCAATCAAACAAGCACCAAGAAGGATGCGGCTCGAACTTGAAATGAGCATTAACGCCGAGGTCAAGAAACTAATCAACTCCGGCTTCATCCAAGAGCTTCAGTACCCCGATTGGATCGCCAACATTGTCCCAGTCATGAAGAAGAATGGGACGGTGCGCATCTGCGTAGACTTTCGGGATCTCAACAAAGCTTGTCCTAAGGATGACTTTTCCGTACCGGTCACCGAGCTGATGATAGACAACACGTCCACTCACGAAGTCTTCTCCTTCATGGACGGCTCATCAGGGTACAATCAAATAAAGATGCATCCCGAAGACCAGAAGCATACCACTTTCCGGACTCCGCTGGGGATATTATGTTACAAAGTAATGTCTTTCGGCCTGAAGAACGCTGGTGCCACCTATCAGAAAGCAATGACGAAGGTTTTCGATGACCTCATATATGAGGTTGTCGAATGCTATATCGACGACCTTGTGGTGAAGAGAAAATCGCATGAGGAACATTGGGAGCATCTGAAGATAGTGTTCCAACGTCTTCGGAAATACAACCTCAAGATGAACCCTCTAAAATGCGCGTTCGGAGTTTCCTCGGGTAAATTCCTAGGATTCATCGTACTACATAGAGGCATCGAAATAGACCCGTCGAAGATCAAGGCGATTATAGAATGCCTCCGCCAAGAACTCTCAAGCAACTGCAGTCTCTCCAAGGGAAGCTCGCGTATATTCGGCGGTTTATAGCCAATCTTTCCGGCAAATGTTGTCCTTACAGTCATTTGATGAAGAAGGGAACCCTGTTCGTCTGGGATCGCAAATGCCAAAGCGCACTGGACGAAATCAAGCAATACTTGCAGAATCCGCCGGTGCTAACCGCTCCGGTCAAGGGAAAGCCTCTCATTCTGTATACAACCGCCCTTGAGGGTTCTCTAGGCGCATTATGGGCACAAGAAAATGACCAAGGGAAGGAGAGAGCCTTCTACTATTTGAGTCGAGTTCTTCTGGGGGCAGAAAACAATTACCCCCAATTGAAAAACACTGCCTAGCGTTAATCTTCGCGATAACGAAGCTCAGACACTATGCGTTGGCGCATGAAGTCCACCTCATATCAAAGGTGGATCCTCTAAAATATTTGATGTCAAAAACCATACTAACAAGACGGCTCGCTAAATGGGCCCTACTCTTAATGGAATTGTCGGTGACATACCGACCTCTCAAGGCAGTGAAAGGCCAGGCCATTGCCGACTTCCTCGCTGAGCATCCAATACCTGCCGACTCACCCCTAAATTGCGAATTGCCGGACGAGCATGCCTTTGACACGATCGACAGGGAGAAAGAAAAGAGTGATACCCGATGGGAACTCTACTTCGACGGAGCATCTTCCATGAAGAAGCGAAAGCACAGCTCCCCCATAATCAAGTCTGGGGTAGGCATCATCTTCGTGACTCCACAAGGAAGGATAATGCGCTTTGTCTTTTCCCTAACAGAGCCGGGGACAAATAATGAAGCCGAATATGAAGGTTTGATAGCAGGTCTTGAGATCGCTGTCGACATGGGAATCGAAAATCTCTTCATATACGGAGACTCCCAGCTAGTTGTTAGTCAAGTAAACGGCGACTATCAAACGTGCAAACGGGAGTTGGTAAAGTACGGCGAGAGAGTACAACAATTGCTGATTCAAATCCTTGCCTACGCCCAGGAAAGCATACCGTGAGTGGAGAATAGCAAAGCAGACGTGTTAGCTAAACTCGCTAAAGAACTGGCTGACGAAAATCTCGATGACGTAAGGGTCGTAGTACAAAGCCGTCGGGTTCTTGCACCAGTAGAAATATCTCCGGAGTCGTTTGAAGAAAAGGGAGCGACCAAGAAAATGTCCCTACAAATAAAAGACCTGGAAAAGGCTAAGGACTGGAGAGAAGTTTTTATAGACCACTTCAAATCACGTCGAATGCCTGAAGATGCGTTCTCAAGACATCAGCTCATGAAATGAGCTCTATCCTTTGCCTTCGTCAATGACACTCTATATAAGAAATCATTTGATTCCCTATGGCTAAGATGTCCGGGACCTGAAAAAGTAAGGAAAGTCATCCAAGAAACTCATGACGGACTCTGCGGTTCTCATCAAGCCGGGCCAAAGATGAAGCTGAAGATCAAAAGAATGGGTTACTATTGGCCCACAATGATCCAAGACTGCCATGAATAAGCGAAGCAGTGCCACTCATGCCAGATTCACGGGGACTTTATCCACCAGTATCGAAATCCGCTACATCCAACGGTGGCAAGCTGGCCGTTCGAAATGTGGGGAACTGACATAATCGGGCCCATCGAACCGGCATCATCCAGAGGACATTGGTTCATATTGGTGACAACTGGTTACTTCTCCAAGTGGGCAGAACAGTACCGCTAAGAGAAGTGAAGACGGAGAATATCCTCCATTTCTTCAAAACACACGTCATTTATCGGTTCGGCACTTCTCGACAGATTATCTCCGATAACGGACCAGCCTATAAAAGTCATAAAATCAGCCGCTTCGTGCAGCAACATAATATAGACTGGAGATACTCTTCGGTCTATAATCCCCGAGCTAACGGTCTGACTGAGGCTTTCAACAAGATCTTGACGAAGATCGTGAAAAAGACGGTGTCCAAAAATAAGAAGGACTGGCACGAGAGACTGCATGAAGCTCTCTGGACGTATCGAACTACGTTCAAAACGGCCACAAACATAACGCCGTATGCATTGGTATTCGGCACAGAAGTGGTACTCCCCCTAGAGATAGAGTTACCCTCTCTACAAGTGGCGGTTCACTACGAGCTAACCGATGAAGAAAATGCTCACCTTCTGCTTGAGGAGCTCGACACTCTTGATGAAACCCGGCTCATGGCACAACGAAACCTGGAAGCTTACAAAGCAAAGATGACGCGCTCGTATGAGAAATTGACTAGGCCGAGAACATTCCGCTAAGGCGATCTCGTGCTAGTAGTCAAGAGACCTATGATCCCCAATCGTGCCAAATGAGGGAAGTTCGAGCCAAACTACGAAGGCCCATACATCATAGATAAAGTCTACCAAGGTGGGGCTTACCTGCTCATGGATATGCATGGCAAAAGACCCTTTAGGCCAATAAACGACCGGTTCCTAAAAAAATACTACGCCTGACGAGTCACGGCCTAGGTCAACGATAGATAACGACACCTATGTCCGCTCGCTATCTTCCCAAACCCAAACTCTATAAGTAGTATCCAACGAAACCGTTGTCTCCAAAATGGCAACAACGGACCAAAATGTCCCTAAACTAACAACGGACCGAAATGTCCCTAAACTAATGATGGACCGCAATGTCCTAAAACTTGCAACTGACCGAAACGTTTATAACTACTACAAATCGCAGCATCCCAAGGCTGACACGAAAAAAAGAAAAAAAGAAAAAAAAGAAGAAAGAAAATAGTATGTCCATAAGCGAGATGAGCACAGATGAAAACCCGAAAGGGCTCCATGAGTAAAAACAGCAGGGCTGCCGGCGAGTTTTGTGAAAACCCGAAAGGGCGCAATCTCGTTAAAAGACACTTGCAAGGTCCTCTTGACCTGGTGAGGAGAAAATACCTGCGTGAGATCCTTACGACTCACAAGGGAGCAACACACTTAGGGATCCCCACGATTCCTAAGGAGAAAATACACTTACGGGATCCTCACGACTCGTAAGGAGAATTCCCCTTTGAGACCCTCACGGCTCATACGATTCAAAAGCCTTAAGTTGCAGGGATCTGAACCTGTTCTTAAGCCATCACAACCCACTGACTACCCTACAAGCGTTTCAATATTGACCCTTGTATACAATCCACGGGCATGAATAAACATTTCCCTAACAAAGTCCCACCAGTTACTAGGGATATGCTCACACAGTGAACGACCCTTGTAAGTCCTCTCGACTTATAAGGAGAAAACACTCTTGTAAGATCCTTATGACTTATAAGAGAACACACACTTAGGAATCCTCACGATTCCTAAGGAGAAAACGCACCTATGAGATCCTCACGACTCATAGGGAGAAATACTTTTATGAGACTCTTACGGCTCATGAAGTCAAAAGCCCTAGTCGACAGGATCCTAACCCTGTTTGCTAAGCCATCTTTGTTTAAATCGACAACGACAAATGATGATTCGCTCATGGCAATATCCCAGTTGTAGCGATGCTGATGCCTACATCGGTATCAAATTCTAAGTCATTTCACGACAAATGATGATTCGCTCCTGGCAATATTCCAGTCGTAGCGATGCTGATGCTGAGATTGGCATCAGATTCCAAACTCAATACTCGTTATAAAAAATCAGCGAGCCAAAAATGCATATGAAATAGCCGAAATGATGGGGCAACTTGCAACAAAGTCAGCAAGTAAAAATATATATGCATATGAAATAGCCGAAATGATTAGGCACCGCGAAAAATAGCCGAAATGATTGGGCAATCGCAACTTTCGCGATATAAAAAGCTGAAATGATAGAGCATCGTGGAAAGAAATAAAAAATGAAATGAAATGAAACTTTTAGCCCTACAGATGAGATCACATCGATCCTTGTATACAATCCAGGAGCACAAACAAAGAGAGGATCATATCATCCCACGAGGCTCCGTCAGAAAGAGAGCCAAGTCTCGATGGCAACATCTGCATCTCGAGAGAACAACAACAGCGTTCCTCCTTATTCCAGTAGGATCCAGACGCGACAATTAACCTTGGAGCCATGGCAAAGTCCTTGTTCCAAATCTCGACAGTTCACAGACAGCCTAGAGATCACCAACAACGTTCCTCCTCATTCCAGCAGGATCCAGACGCGATAATCAACCTTGGAGCCATGGCAAAGACCCTGTTCCAAATCTCGACGGTTCACAGACAGCCTAGAGATCACCAACAGCGTTCTTCCTCATTCCAGCAGGATCCAGATGCGACAATCAACCTTGGAGCCATGGCAAAGTCCCTGTTCCAAATCTCGACGGTTCACAGACAGCCTAGAGATCACCAACAGCGTTCCTCCTCATTCCAGCAGGATCCAGACGCGACAACCAACCTTGGAGCCATGGCAAAGTCCCTGTCCCAAATCTCGACGGTTCACAGACAGCCTAGAGATCACCAACAGCGTTCCTCCTCATTCCAGCAGGATCCAGACACGACAATCAACCTTGGAGCCATGGCAAAGTCCCTGTTCCAAACCTTGACGGTTCACAGACAACCGAGAGAGCAAATCCTGGTCACATAGAACACGGCCAAAGTCAATCCCGACCCCGTGGGAAACAGCCAGAGCAAATCCTGGTCATGTAGAACACGGCCAAAGTCAATCCTGACCCCATAGAAAACAGCCAGAGCAAATCCTGGTCACGTAGAACACGGCTAAAGTCAATCCTGACCCCGTGGGAAACAGCCAGAGCAAATCCTGGTCATGTAGAACATGGCCAAAGTCAATCGTGACCCCGTAGAAAACAGCCAGAGCAAATCCCGGTCACGTAGAACACGGCGAAAGTCAATCGTGACCCCATGGGAAACAGCCAGAGCAAATCCTGGTCACGTAGAACACGGCTAAAGTCAATCCTGACCCCGTGGGAAACGGCCAGAACAAATCCTGGTCACGTAGAACACGACTAAAGTCAATCCTGACCCCGTAGGAAACGGCCAGAGCAAATCCTGGTCCCGTAGAACATGGCCAAAGTCAATCCTGACCCCATAGGAAATGGCCAGAGCAAATCCTGGTCACGTAGAACACGGCCAAAGTCAATCCTGACCCCGTGGAAAACGGCCAGAGCAAATCTTGGTTATGTAGAACACGGTCAAAGTCAATTCTGACCCCGTGGGAAACGGCCAGAGCAAATCTTGGTCACGTAGAACACGACCAAAGTCAATCTTGACCCCGTGGGAAACGGCCAGAGCAAATCCTGGTCCCGTAGAACACGGCTAAAGTCAATCTTAACCCCGTGGGAAACGGCCAGAGCAAATCCTGGTCCTGTAGAACACGGTTAAAGTCAATCTTGACCCCGTGGGAAACGACCAGAGCAACCCCTGACCCCGTACGGCTAAAATTCAATCCTGACTCCGTATGGCCAAAGTCAACCCCTCCTAGCCCCGTAGAACACGGTTAAAGTCAATTCTGACTCCGTGCGAAACAGCCAGAGTAAACTCTTGAACTCCTGAGTCAAAGCAATGCTTTGACTCAGGAGCAGATCAACTCATCAATCACTTACGAGTCCTCTCGACTGGTAAGGAGAAAATTCTCTTGTAAGATCCTTACGATTCTTAAGAGAAAACGCACCTAGGAATCCTCACGATTCCTAAGGAGAAACCACACCTGCGAGATCCTCTCGACTCATAGGGAGAAAAGTCTTTATGAGACTCTCAAGGCTCATAAAGTTGAAAAGTAAGGTGTAAGATCCTAACCCTGTCTCCTAAGCCATCATT
Source organism: Agapanthus africanus (assembly GCA_030015575.1). Taxonomy (NCBI): domain Eukaryota; kingdom Viridiplantae; phylum Streptophyta; class Magnoliopsida; order Asparagales; family Amaryllidaceae; genus Agapanthus; species Agapanthus africanus. The sequence goes on along the minus strand of CM057344.1, from coordinate 82,700,260 downwards.
GCCTCGCAGAGAGGTCAAGATAGATTTTCAACAGGCCATACTCTCCTAAGTCAAATATCGACAAGAAAGGAAACAACCACTTACAAGTCCTCTCGACTTGTAAGGAAGAAAATTCTCTCGTGAGATCCTTACGACTCTCAAGGGAAAAGCACACTTAGGAATCCTTACGATTCCGAAGGAGAAAATACACCTACGAGATCCTCTCGACTCGTAGGGAGAAAAGTCTTTGTGAGACCCTCACGGCTCATAAAGTTGAAAAATCTTAGGCAGCAGACCTGAACCTGCTTCTTAAGCCATCGCTACCCTACAAGGAGACTAAGATGAAATGTTCTCTACTATCTACATGCCACACTTGCTAAAATCACATGGCGATGACACAGAGAAGAGAAGAAAGTAACAATAGAACAAAAAATGTGTATCTTTTATTCATGAATTCAATGGAGTACAAGTTGAATCATATGAAAGAATAAAAAAATGGATACATGTTATTCAAAGATTACAAGTGTTCAATCTATACAAAAACTGCTACTGACAAGGAGGCGTCTTCAATAAATCAGCTAGCTGCGCGCGCACTCCTCTCAACTCCTTCTCATGATCGGCCACCGCGGCCAGCTCCGCTTCAATTCGAGCCTGTTGCTGCAAGCACGAGGAAACCTTCTCATCGATTTTCGATTGGGCAGCTTCGCGACTCTGTGTAACCCGCTCAATGAAGTCGAGCTTCCGCCTCAATGCCAGCCCGTCCGAAATACATCGCTGCAAATTATCAAAGACGGCTCTCAGTTGCGCGGCTTTCGCTTCAACTTGGGCGTGCAGCCGAGCAGATTCACCTAAAGCCTCCTCGCGTTCCTTCCGCCTCAAGGTCGCTTCTTGTTCAAAATGGCGGAGGAAGGACACGCTCTGCTCGACCTACGCAGCCCGCTGGGAGTTCAAAGCTAGAATCTCAGGAGCAGGACGCCTAAACTCAAGCTCATGCAGGTAGGCCTCAATCTTTCTGTAGTGGTTAACCCAAGACTCAACAACGCCTTCGTTATGGAAGTTCATAAACGTTGCCAACATTGGATTAACCTCGGCAGCAAAATCTGCAGCGAATGTAGGGGCCTCCGTGTCAAGCTCCTCGATGTATTCGCTCAACATACGCAGACTGGTCATAGCGCCTTTTGAAGATAGACGTTTAGAAAAGGGGCCTGCCGGCATTGTGATGCGAGACTCGAACGGAGCTAGAGTCGGTGCGACCACTGCAAAACAAATCATAGTCAGAGGTCGGCTCAAGAGATAAAGAAAATGCACAAACAATAGAGTCTACCATACCAGCTATGATAGGGGGCAGAGTTGGGAGTACTTATGGCGTGACGATTCCCTCGTCCCCTCCTCCAATTTGTAGTGCTGCAATCAACTCATAATTAACAACGGTCGGGTCGCCTGTCTAAGAAAAGAAGGGACGTCGGTTTAGAAAGCTATACTCACCGGCACCAGCAGGCAGAGTAACTTCCGACTGGAAGGAGAAGTGCGGGTTCAACATTTGATACAGATGATAAAAAAGAACTCCTGCAAGATCACGATGATACATAGTCAGTACACGAAGGATGTTGTCCCTGATTTAAATTAATCGCAAACTCATACCTTCCACTATTCGAGAAGATATAAGAGGAGACGAAGGGGCATCGACCGTCAGAATAGCAGTTGGTGGTGCTTCTTCAGGTATCATAATCTCAGCGCTCACCACACCTACATTCGAAGGGAACAAAATGTCATTAGAAGGGATTGCAAAACGAAAAGAATGCAGTAACCTGAAACCTACCAGACAGGTTATCAGCCAAAACGGTGATGGAAGCATCGCCAAGCATCACGACTTCTTCGATCTCATTCGGAGGGATGGTTTCGCCGCCCGTGGCTTCGTCCCTTGATTCCACGAGGGCCGTCGTGACACTCGCAATGCCAGGCGATGGCAGGGAACCACAGGTGGAAAGAGCGACAATTGGAGCAGTCCCAGACACCTGAGAAAGAGTAGCCGCTTCGGGCTCGGTAGTTTCCGTCATCTCTCCTGCCACCTCCTCACCCGGACTTGGCCCTGCAGGGTATGATATATGAGAATCTGAAGATTAAACTCTAATAAAAGGACCCAGTGTTACGTTACCTTGGATCGGCTTTTCATTTGCTGCCCGAGTCACGCGTGCCGCCTGTCTATAAGTGGTAGACAGGATGACCGGAGCACCCTCTGAAGAAACAGGGACATGGGAAGCAGCACTCGAGCCTGCACCTACAGTCAAGGCGGCATTACGTTCTCTCGCTGCACGCCTCTTGCGCTTCCTTTCTGCCTGGGCTGTGAGAGCTGATCTTCTTAAGACCTCTGACAAGGAGATGTCATCGTCCGAGCCAGGAGCTACCTCTGGAGCCATTATGGCGTCCGTCATCGGTTGCTTAAGTGAAGCTTCTTTCGGCAATACTGGCGGAGCTGGGACTTCGGCAGCCGGCCTTGGGAGCGTCGCCGTGTCACCACTTGCGATCAGCACGGCGCTCGGGATAACCTGAGTCGCGGTAGTCCCTGCAATAAGATGGAAAAGAAGAGTTAGTTTACCCATAAAAACGAGAATAAAGGCACAGTGAGCTGAAATGTACCAATGCCCAAGGAAGCACGAAGCCGTTCTTCCTCTTCAAAAGTCTTGAGAGAAGCCGCGAGAGTTTCTTCAGTGGAGATGCCTGTTGAAAAAGAAGCGTCAGTCAAAGCATGATAAAAAAAATGTGTGATGAAACCACACAAAGATACGACGGAAGTATACCTGACTGTGCGAGGATGATCAGTCCTGCTTTGTGGCTAGCTAGTCGCTCGGAAGTTGCGATGGCTGCCTCCAAGTCAATATCATCCGGCACCATAAATAAGCCTTCGTTGGTCCCATATTCACTTATGCCCTCGCTGTAAGGAGCATGAGGCTCCTGGCCGAATGCAACATCTGCAGAGAGTATTGACTTCTTTCTCTTCTGCGAGCGAGTGCCCGTAGCCGCTAGCACAAGCTTACGCTTGGTGGGCATCTTTGGACGACGAGTTCCGATATCTGAACCCACGCCAGACTCGGGAGATGCCATAGTCACCGCTTTCATGGGAGCACAGGGTAGAGGCAACTCGGGCATCTCACGTGGTACCATAACCGCACCAATCTCTCTCAAAGGAGGACGAACGAAGGTCCGTTGCTTCAAATGAATAGCTGGATTACCAGCAGGGGCTGCACCCTTACGATCAAGCAACAACTTCTTTTCCTCCCTGATGACAGCACCCATCGCATGCTGGTACCACGCCACGTACACATTCAACACCTTTGGGACGCAGCTTGGCTCACTGATAAAAAAGTTAGAACCGGTGTTGAGCCCCATGAAATGGTGTAGCGCGCTGCGGATGCCTTCTTCTGTGGTGGGCGGCTCAGCTAAAAAGGCCTCAAGCGGAACACCCTGATTGTAGCTAGATTGTTAGGCGAAACGATGCGGGTTGTATCTCATAAACAACGTCGCATCATTCTGCCTAAACATCAGAAAGCCCGGCCTGATCGAATATAGATGGAGAATCTCTCGAGCTTTCAAGGTAGAGGCGCCATCTTTAAAGGTGTCCCGCAGCGGCTGCACCACCTTCGCGGATTCTTTGCCGATACTTAAGACCTTGTCAACAAAGGTCATACAATCCCCGACGGTACGCGGGCGAGCCCCGAGCCTCTCGTGGAGTCGGTTCTAAAATAGAAGCGTCAACCAGCTGCAGCAGTTGAGGAAAGTTATATCTTTCATAAAAAAGGGGCCTTTTGTGAATTCCAAAGGCGCCAAGCACATGCAACTCGAGCCACGAGGTTAAGTAATGCATTGGGAAGTTCACGGGCTGCACCCCTGTTTGAGTAGTATCTGCCGCTAGACTAAGGCCGTAATACAAATGGGCTAACCCAGCGACCCCGACGGCCACTTTCACCCTAATAACCATTCGATGCGCTGGGTAGAAGACGGACGGCCTCATATGGAGAGGGTGCATCAGAAGCGCAAACCAGCTTAGCCATAGCCCGAGAAACCCTAAAAAGAACGTTTCTTCGTTAATCCCAGGAGCTGCATGCTCTGCAAAAGGGACGACCGGGGTGTTGGGGAGAAAGAAACTCTTCTGATTCTCCTCCGCCGTCAGCAGGTTGCCCAAACCTAAGCCAAAAGGATCGTCAAGTTTGGCGAACTTCGCGGCTTCCTTCGACAGTACTTCCGAGCGGAGAAAACGAGCGATAAAATCCGTAAAATTAACCCCACGGCTCCCAGACTCGAGAAATAGGCCATCGTAGATATTCAACACCTTAATCAAACTTGGTGATTGATGTTGAATGGTGTTGTCCGGGGTAAGGTCCATCATCACCGACTTGGCGGCAAAGACGTACTCATCATGAGGAAGTAGTTCCTCATAATGCTCCCCTCTAACAGGCGAGCCAGAAATTTCCGCGAACTCTTCTAAACAGATGGAGACTTCCCGATCCAACAAAAGGAAGGTGTGAGTTAGAACGTTCCATTGTTCCAAAGAAGCTTTTACCCACCATGTAGGAGGCGTGGAGTACTAAAAGAGAGAAACGTAAACTGCGGGATACAACCCGAGCCTCAGCAACTGCAACCTCTTGGCGGACAGAATGTACCGGGCCCACTGCAAATATCCGGCTGGGTGACGAGGAGTCAAGCCTATGTTGTATGGCTGCCCCTAAGGGCGTGGCTCACCCTAGCATATACGCCGCCCTAAGATATCCAACGCCATTGGAGGCTGTACGGGTATCGCAGCCAAAGAAGGCTGAAAGAGACCCTCTGAAGTCCAATTAACCTCTTCCACAGTATAGTTCACCGGGGGTGGGTCGGCGTAAGAGATCGTCAAAATGGGCTCTGAGGGTACCACACAAGAAAAGCTACGCCGACCTCTGATGATTTGGTTGCACCATGTTCCCCATAGATGAAGATTCTTGTGCTCCGGATCATGGTCTTTGATCAGTACAAAAACTTCTCGGTCTACGGGCACTTCAGGGAATCCGCCTTCCGAACGGACGAACGGGAAGGAAGTGTCGAAAGACATATTACCTGTGCGGAAAAGAACAAATTTTCAGCCGCCAATGCTACAGATTAAGTTCCATCACTAGGTACTTTAAATCCGTACCGCACTGCAATGCAGTGAAAAGGTGTTAGTGTATATGCCCTAGAGGCCATTACTGTATCATACTAGTTTGTATATTACTTAATGGAAGCTTGGGATATTCACAGTTGTATATACAATCTTGCTCGAAATGGTAGTATGCTACTTGGTTTGTCTCTGTTTTAATATGTGCATGTGTTTCTTTTAGCATATTGCTGATATATATATTGGTAGAGCCCTTAGGATTTTTGCCTGATTACCAGCGTTGTGATGGCGCTCACACTCGTGGGAGCTGGGTGATCTATAAGCACATCCTTATACAGGTCCCTAGTCGTTGGACTATCGAGACAGGGCATCGATACTCCGGAGTAGACTAGCGTATGCGCTTCTCATCCCAGCGTGGGAGACGGTCTGGACCACAGCCGTCAGTACGTCGTACTTGAGATAGTATGCGGGTGCTCGTTAGGTTACGAGTACACTGGACAGGACTCGTCGGGAACTGTTGGTTGGTATTATACCTATCGTCAGTTATCAGTTCCCAGGTGACATGAGTACAGCTTAGTCCGCTGACTTGACACTGTCACTTCGCCTCGAGTGTGTTCCCACTGCACTTTGATTGCTACCCTACCACGGCTCAAAGGAGTCATGCAAACAGGTAGTTTTTGGGTGCAGTCCCGAAGCACTTGGAGGCAGTGACGGTTAGACAGGATTCGTCTCTCCCGGTATTGGGGGTTGACATCGCGCTGTGTCCAGGAGAGCCATTACACGAGTAGTCCCTGGCCAGGGCAAGCGAGATATACCGGTAGGTTTCCAGTGTTATCTCAGGGTGTTCTGGGCTACACTCCGACACGACTTGTACCGCTATTAGGGGACTGACGTTCACCGCCCCCTAGGCCCGCCATGCGATGTATCAGACGAACAGACCGGACTGTACGGAGATTGTCACATACAGGCTCAGTAGGAGTTCAGATGGGGTTCACCTCGTCAGTCTTCTTGTCGACATCTACCTGGGGACCGTTACGTACAGCTAGTGCCGCTTGCGGTCTATGGTTAAACCCACTGCCAGCGTAGCGATCGTTCTGGGGATATGCGCTAGAATCAGCTGCATACCTTTTGAACCGAGTTCCAACTAAGACTGTGCCTACTACACCATATCAGATGTGGTGTGGGAAGAGACCCTATCTTAATCACATTAAGACATGGGGATGTCCGGCTTTTGTAAAAAAGCAGCATGCGGACAAGCTCGAGGCACGCTCAGTACAGTGCAAGTTTGTGGGATATCCAAAGAACTCCAAGGGATATTTCTTCTATTGCGAAGAGGAACAAAAGGTGTTTGTTTCTCGCCATGCCCACTTTCTAGAACACCAGTTCATAGAAAAAGAATTAAGTGGGAGCGCAATAGAACTGGAAGAAATTCCAGAACCACGAGCTATTACTGAAAGCTTAGTAGAACCAGAGGGTTCGAAGGATCAGGACATTCCCACGCCACTCCGCAGGAGTAGTAGGCAGTCTCATCCGCCCGAGAGATACTACGGTTTTCTCATTGACGGGGATAGAGAGGATTGCATCATAGACTTTGATGAGCCTACTAGCTTCCAGCAAGCCATTCTGAGCGTCGACTCGGTAAAATGGCTGGATGCAATGCGGACCGAAATGGAGTCCATGTACACCAACAAAGTATGGACGTTGGACATTGCTCCAGATGGGGTAAAACCCGTAGGATGCAAGTCGATCTTCAAAAGGAAGATTGGTGTAGATGGACAGGTTGAGACCTATAAAGCTAAACTGGTAGCAAAGGGTTTTCGTCAGCGACCTGGTTTAGACTATGACGAAACCTTTTCTCCAGTAGCTATGCTGAAATCCATTCGGATCCTTCTTGCCATTGCTGCCTTCCACGATTATGAGATTTGGCAGATGGACGTAAAGACAGCTTTTCTAAATGGACATTTAGAGGAGTGTGTCTATATGGATCAGCCAGAGGGTTTCATTCAGAGTGGAAGCAGCGGAAAGGTGTGCAAGTTGCTTAAGTCCATTTATGGACTAAAGCAGGCATCGCGGAGTTGGAACATCTGTTTTGATGAGACGGTCAAGGAATTTGGCTTTATCAAAAATCCAGATGAACCATGCATCTATTGTAGATTTGTAGCGAGAACTGTAGTATTCCTCGTTTTATACGTGGATGACATTCTCTTAATAGGAAATGACATTCCTATGCTACAATCTGTCAAGGGGTTCTTGTCACACAGGTTCTCCATGAAAGACCTGGGTGATGCCTCATACATTCTGGGTATCCGGATCTACCGTGACAGATCCAAGAGGATATTAGGACTTTCGCAGTCCAGGTACATCGACACCATACTGAAGAGATTCAGTATGGAAGATTCCAAGCGCGGTAATCTACCGGCTTGTCACGGGATCACCCTCTCCAAAGAGATGTCTCCCAAGACTGATTTGGAGAGGGATCGCATGTCTATTATACCCTACGCTTCTGCGGTAGGCTCTATAATGTATGCGATGTTGTGTACCAGACCGGATGTGGCTTATGCACTGAGTGTGGTAAGCAGGTATCAGTCAAACCCTAGGGAGAAACATTGGATAGCAGTAAAGAACATTCTCAAGTACCTGAGAAGGACTAAGGAGATGTTCTTGGTGTATGGCGGAAAAGACCTGCAGATTGAGGCCTTTGCTGACTCCAGCTTCCAGAGTGACAAGGATGATTCCAAGTCCATGTCGGGTTTTGTCTTTACCCTCAATGGAGGGGCGGTGTGTTGGAAGAGCTCCAAACAGGAAACCGTTGCTGACTCGACTATGGAAGCGGAATACATCGCTGCATCTGATGCCGCAAAAGAAGCTGTCTGGATGAGGAAGTTCTTGAGAGAACTTCAGGTGGTTCCGTCCATTGTTGACCCAATACCTCTGTATTGCGACAACAACGGGGCTATAGCTTTAGCGAAGGAACCCAGGTCCCATCAGAAATCCAGACACATCTTGAGGCGGTATCACCTGATCAGGGAGATCGTAGATCGCCAGGAGATCGAGGTTCGGAGGGTTGCTTCAGAAGATAACACAGCAGATCCATTCACCAAAGCCTTGCCCCAGACTCAGTTCGAGCGGCTGATCGAGATGATAGGTCTTCGATACGCCAGTACATGGCCTTAGTGCAAGTGGGAGATTGTTAGTGTATATGCCCTAGAGGCCATTACTGTATCATACTAGTTTGTATATTACTTAATGGAAGCTTGGGATATTCACAGTTGTATATACAATCTTGCTCGAAATGGTAGTATGCTACTTGGTTTGTCTCTGCTTTAATATGTGCATGTGTTTCTTTTAGCATATTGCTGATATACATATTGGTAGAGCCCTTAGGATCTTTGCTTGATTACCAGCGTTGTGATGGCGCTCACACTCGTGGGAGCTGGGTGATCTATAAGCACATACTTATACAGGTCCCTAGTCGTTGGACTATCGAGACAGGGCATCGATACTCCGGAGTAGACTAGCGTATGCGCTTCTCATCCCAGCGTGGGAGACGGTCTGTCCCACAGCCGTCAGTACGTCGTACTTGAGATAGTATGCGGGTGCTCGTTAGGTTACGAGTACACTGGACATGACTCGTCGGGAACTGTTGGTTGGTATTATACCTATCGTCAGTTATCAGTTCCCAGGTGACATGAGTACAGCTTAGTCCGCTGACTTGACACTGTCACTTCGCCTCGAGTGTGTTTCCACTGCACTTTGATTGCTACCCTACCATGGCTCAAAGGAGTCGTGCAAACAGGTAGTTTTTGGGTGCAGTCCCGAAGCACTTAGAGGCAGTGACGGTTAGACAGGATTCGTCTCTCCCGGTATTGGGGGTTGACATCGCGCTGTGTCCAGGAGAGCCATTACACGAGTAGTCCCTGGCCAGGGCAAGCGAGATATACTGGTAGGTTTCCAGTGTTATCTCAGGGTGTTCTGGGCTACACTCCGACACGACTTGTACCGCTATTAGGGGACTGACGTTCACCGCCCCCTAGGCCCGCCATGCGATGTATCAGACGAACAGACCGGACTGTACGGAGATTGTCACATACAGTCTCAGTAGGAGTTCACATGGGGTTCACCTCGTCAGTCTTCTTATCGACATCTACCTGGGGACCGTTACGTACAGCTAGTGCCGCTTGCGGTCTGTGGTTAAACCCACTGCCAGCGTAGTGTCGAGTCTTTAGAGTCCCACACAGAGAGCTATTCGCCTTTAGGCAAAATGAGTAGAGGTCGCATGGTTTTGCGACAGGGTTCGTTCACATCCGCGCACTTGTGCTCGTTTGCTGTCCGGACAGCTTATACTAGCGGGCTTTGGTTTAAGCCGGATCCTAGTATATGATTTTGGATTGGTTTTTCTCATTGTATTCGTGTTCCTCGGATCGCGAATACGGGTGCGTATGCACAGTTGCTTGAGACAGAGGGAGAGGACTTTGATTAGGGTTAATGACTATTGTCATTTCATTAACCCTAATGCTTATGTGTGTATTATAGTTAATTGATATTAGTTTAATAATTGTGCATGGTTATGGTTGTTGACCATTTGACCCACCTTGACTTGTTGACCTTGTTGACACTTTGACCATCATCATTTCATTTGGAAGATGCTCTTTGATCCTTGCAATTTGCATTAAAAATGAAATGATAATGGTCATGTCTTGATTAACCATGACAATTATTTAGCTAATTATCTAATTACAATAATTCACACATATATGTGAGAATGGTTTATTTTATTCTCATTCTATCATTCACATTCTCTCTCTTGTTCTTCCTTTCCCTCAAGCTCTCCCCTCTCATGTGTTGAGAAAAACTTGAGCTTGAGAAAAACCCTCTCTTGATAATCTCTACTCTCATCTAGGGTTCAAGGATTAGCACTTCTTGCACCCTAGTTACTTCTAGCTTGGAGTTGAAGCCAAAGGTCGAGGCTTTCGGGTGGATCTTTCTTCGACGTGAGAAGACGACTAAGGTGACCTCCTTCCACCACTCCAAGGAGCAAGGAGAGAAGGACATAAAGCCCAAGGTATAACCTTTCTAGCACTTAGCTAGTTTCTAGTTAGCTTTAGCTTGTTTTTGTTTAGCAAAGATCCTTCTTTGTCTAGTCCATGTTGCCTAAGCTCATAAAAATTCGATTTTTATTCCGTTTTCCGCCTCCCCGCAAGTACCAGAGTGGGCAACGTGGACTTACAAAAGGGACCAAAGGGGACCCGCATAATCTAGATGACAGTTCATCATTTATGAAACAGTCTCATCATTTGATGAGTCTGTCATTAAAATGGAAAATCCTCAAAAGATTTTCATTTAATGAAAACTTCTCGGGCCAAGGAGTAAATCTCCCATTGAGAGTAGTGCTCTATAACAGAGTGACATCTGTCAACTCTGATGATGAAAAGAATAAAAATTCCTCAAGAGCCTTGCTCTTTAAAAACGATGGAATAACCCATCAGAAAACTTAAAATAAATTTTTTAATGAATTAAAGTTCTGAGATCTTCAAGATCTATGAACAAACTCTAAGAGTTTTCATGAAAGATTAATAAATCTATATGATTTGAAAAGAGCAAAGCTCTGTTGATGGGTTAGGAAACCCTAAGAAAGATCTAAGATCTAACAAGAGCAAAGCTCTGTTGAGAAACCCTAAAAAAGGTTTTCTTGAAGATCTATGATCTAAGAAGAGCAAAAGCTCTGTTAATGGGTGAAACCCTAGTTTATTGACCAATCTCTTTAAAGATTTGATCTTTTACCTAAAAATTTGACAGAGTTCTGTCTTTAAGAGAGTTCTTAAAACAGAGAGCTATGCTCTAAAGGAGAAATTGATTCTCAGAAAACAAGAAAGAAGATGAACAGAAGTCATCTTAAGGACCACAGGCCCTATTTATAGGCACTGAGAGCCGTTTCGACTTCAAAGTTGATCTAATGGTGGAGAGGCTGCCACCGCTGCACTCACGTGTGTGCCACGTGAGCGCAACGGTGGGGGGGCATTTGTTTCCCCCAATCAGAGCAAAGCTCTATTCAAGTTTTCAAAATTTGAAATGAGCAGCGCTTCATAAGAGCGCCAGCGCTCTGAGGCAGCGCACACGTGCAAAGCACGAGTGCGCTCGCGCAAAGAGCGCCAGCGCTCTGAAGCAGCGCTCATGTGCAAAACACGAGTGCGCTAGCGCTGGAACTAAATGTTCCCCATCGTTAGATCAAAAATCCAATAAAGATGATAAATCATCAATTGACCATAATGAAATTCTGTTAAGGAAAGATTCTTCAAAATCTTTCCAAACAAAAAGATTGTGCTCTGTAAATCAGGGCACCGTTGGATCAATGATCCAATGGTGATTAAAAAATCACCAAAATACAGAATAAATTCTGTATGGGAAAAGATTTCCCAATTTTGTTAAAAACAAGAAGATTGCCTTCTGTAAATCAGAAGCCCTTGGATCAAAGATCCAACGATAGGGAAATCCCCAAATCAATTGGAGAAAAGATCTCCTTAACCGATTGAACAAATCAGACTTGCCCTATATAAATGCCCCAAGACTTCAAGTTTCATACGGAGGAACCCCCTATAAACTTTGAGAAATCTCAGAAAGAAGAGCAAGCTCTCGGTAGAAGAAGAACTTTTCTTCAAGGTAAAAAAAAGAGATAAGAAAAATCTCATTAAAGAAGAAGAGCATAATTCTTCTCATAGATCATAGATCTATGAGACTAAGGTCTTTTTACAAAAAGAGATCATGAACATCTCATTATAAAAAGAGGGAGGGGAGAATAATTCAATTCTCTTAGGATCACAGATCCATAAAGGCAAAACCTTCCACCAAAATAAGAGATTGAAATATCTCCTATAAAATAAGAACTTTGTTCTTAGAACCTTAAGACAAACTCTCTTATAAACGAGAATTTATTTCTCAGATCATAAAACTGATCAGAAGCGCTTTGCGCTCATTAACTGGCGCTAGAGCCAAGCGCGCCACGTGCTCCTTACGCGCGCGCTATATCACAGAAGCGCTTTGCGCTCATTAATTGGCGCTAGCGCCAAGCGCGCCACGTGCTCCTCACGTGTGCGCTATACACAGAAGCGCTTTGCGCTCATTAACTGGCGCTAGTGCCAAGCGCGCTACGTGTTCCTCATGCGTGCGCTGATAGAACATAAATTATTCTTTAAATAAAGCCCTAGAGCTATGATGAAGGCTCAGCATTCAATAAAAGACAGAAAGACTGTCAGAACCCAAATCAATGCCCAGCATTATCAAATGTTTAACATTAACTGAATGGGCCGAGCCCAAGTTGCTACAGAACCCTCATTCAGATTGATTGAGCCCATATGCTCATAAATCTCAGATCTTAGTCCCAATTGGACTATAGATCTCCTAACCAAAATTGGTTCAAGGGTACATCTTTTCACTCTTCTGATATTTGTCGTTGTAATCCTTCAACGTCTTCAGAGAGGTGACGGGTCCCGAAAACCAGACATTCTATGGACTGTGGGGTCCTTAAACTCATGGACTATGATGTCCTTAACCTTGGACTGTGGGGTCCTTAAACCCATGGACTATGATGTCCTTAACTTCGGACTGTGGGGTCCTTAAACCCATGGACTATGATGTCTTTAACCTTTACAGACTAAGATGTCTTTAAACTGGACCGCAAAGTCCCTAAACTAAAATAATAGAGCTCAAATTCTTTTTTGTTGGATCTAAATGATCATGTTAAGTAGATCTTTGTCTAAAATTAGACTAACGTATCCTTAACAAATGTTTAAGTTGATCTTAGTCTCAAATGAGACTAATGATCCTTAAACCCAACCCAAACCCAAATCTAAGAAAATACGGATTTGGACTAATACACGCCCTACGGGCGACAACATAAATTAGTCTCTGTATACAATCCACGGGCAACCAAAAACAAAACAAACACTCACGACATGAAGTGACCATCTGGAGAAGGAGAAAGTGGTTACCACGATGCGGTAGCATAATTAACTGCACGGGCTTGCGCCTGCAGGGAAGAGCGTCCCCATAATCAAAAAACCCCTCAACGAGGGGGAATCTGACGAAGTTTGCTACATCGGCCGCATCCATTTAAACCTTCGATATATGGTGTCATAAATCAACTTGGTATTTTCGGAGAGGTGGACGGATAGCACCAAATAGCATCTGCCATCGAAATTCAGGCTGGACGTCCCAACGTCCCGGTCACGTCTTTCGGCGGAGAAAAAGCCTCAGAGAGCCGGAGAAAGTGGGCGCTTGCTTATTTAAGGTAGGAAACTAAAACGGGGTTATCAATGGTAATTGGCTTGGAAAATGTCACAAATCCTGCCGTTCATGTGCAGCAGTTACCGATAACTCCAAAACCTAATTCAGGAATCCAATTCTATTTAAGTGTCTGACTCAGACAGAGTCCCAGTCTAATCGGAATACAATCTAAACATGAATACAATCCAAATATAACTCCAATATAACATGAATCCATATACCGGAACTTGAAACATGAATACCTGAATACTATACAATATCAACATGACTTGAACTGACCGAACCATGGATATACATTGACTTGATTACATGACTATCCGTTTACATCCTTATCCGTTTACATGAACAATTGATATCATGGTTTAAGCAAGTCTTTTAGCTATAAACAATACAATAAACATTACGGGGCTTTAAAGGGGTAGATTGGTACGGAATGTGTTAAAAGTGGCACGATCATGGTCACTTTAATACACCTGGATATCTGTTGCCGTTGTCCCGTGGCTTGACGGGTCCTTGTGCTCCGTATACCATAGTCCACGGAATAGTTGGACTCCTTTCGTATACACTGACATATTCTGTACCAAGTTACAGACAACTGCGTTAACATAAAAATTGTACATTATACCAGTATATTCTCTTATCTGTCTAGTCTATTTCTATCTCTCTTTGGGACTTACCGAGCGATTGTTCGCTGACGACATTCCTTTTCTATTCTTTCTTTGGAATGTTGTTAGGAGGACCCGACTCTCTGGAGATCGAGCCCAGCTCAGAAGACTTAGAACAGTTTATCGAGGACCCGGAGCTCTAGTCACTTGTATATACCTTTTCTTTTAGTTCATTCCATTGTTTAGGCATTGCTTTCTACATTGTATTTACTTTTTAATTGTATTGTAAAGAATGTTTAATAAATAAAAAGTTGTTGTTCATTTACATCTCATGTCTTTCTTGTGTACATTTATATTATATTACTTATTTACGCTTAACGTGTTTAATTCTGAGTAAATACGTCGCGGGCCTAGTCACGTCTCTTTACTGTAAACTGAGAAGCGGAGCGTGACAGGTTTTGTTGGCGGCCCATACAGGTCAGTTCTGCATGAAGTCATACCATGCAGGGTCAGTACTGTATGGAAACCAAAGTAATATATCACAAGAATTATAAGAATCAGCAACTAAACGTTCTTTACATTTCATATTCTTTGAATCTATCCTAACCCTATTTTTCTTTCAAGATTATGGATTCCTCGAACAATACTAGCACCAACGTGAATGGCAACACCATACCACCACCTCTTCCACTTACACCTACCGTAGCAGCTCCGATCAATGAGCATACAGTTTTGCTTGAGGTAATCAAGAGCCTCTTGGAGGGACAACAACAGCAGACCGCTATCCTACTGAACCATCCAGAAGCAGAAGCACCTGGAGTGAAGCAATTCCGGGCATTGCACCCTAAACAATTCTCTGGGAAAGAGAGCCCCTTGGAAGCTGAAGAATGGGCTCAGTCGATCGAAGACGATCTGGCAGCAGCACAAGTGCCAGACATTGCTTGGGTAAGGGTTGCGAAGCTGCTACTCACGGATAACGCCCAAGTATGGTGGAAGGCGGAAGAAAGCCATCTTACCCAGCCGATCAAATGGAAGACTTTTCGCGACATGTTCGACCCGACGTATTTTTCCGAGACTGCCTGATTTGACATGGAGCAGCAATTCATCCACCTACAACAAGGCTCTATATGGAGCAAATCCATGGATGAGTATGATGTTGAGTTCACTATGTTGAGCAGGTAAAATATGTCTCAAATATTCGAATTTTCTGATATCACATACTACACAGCTAACACAAGATCGTAACAGGTTCGCGGCACATCTCATACCGACTGCTGAGATCAGGGCCAGAAGATTTCAGCAGGGATTGGACTAGGAGATCCAAGCTGCATTAGCTACGGGGGATTTCCCAACCCACGACTTAGCTTTGAAGGCTGCCTGTCAATACGAGGCAGTGGTGAAGAAGAAGGGCAGACCTCAATCTGCCGGTATGAAGTGCCCTGCTACTCAGATAGCAGGAGGAGCCTCTTCCAGGCCACCTTTTGTACCCGGAGACTGGGAGTACCTTTCAACTGGCCCAGTCCAGACTTTTGCACATACTGCAGGAGGAATGGACACCTGGCGAAGGACTGCAGGCGTGCTAATCACCTTTTGTAACAACCCTAATTTTCTTATACACTTTTTCCATACAAATTTTTAAATTGTTTTTTTTTAAAATCCTTAAAGGGGTATTTATTACCTGAGCTCAAGACTTATTTAATTAATTAACAATTTAATTACAAGAAGAAGCTTGTAGCTCATTGGTAATACCTTGCATTGCTGAACCAAGCCACCAGAGTTCAAATCTCATGCCCCACATTATTTTTAATATTTATTTTGTTTTAAATTTTATAGAAGCCCAACAGTCAACACGTGATAACTCTAAACTTTCCCACTACCCATGAAAAAATGAACATACCAGAGCCTACACCAGGAGACCCCCCACTTACCCACTGCCTGACTCGGCCGAGTCGGCCGGCGGACTTGGGCCGGCGCCGCCGGCCGGACTCGGCCGGACGGTCGAGTCCCCAACTGAAAAGTTGGGGCTCTTCATCTTCTAAACCCCCCTGTACACTTCATTTTCCTAGATCGGTTCCAGAAAGGTCATAAAACCCTATTTACTCCATTTTATTACAATTTATCACATTATTTTTACATTTTTTCAATTTAATTCTTCATCTACCCTAACCCTAGCCTAACCCTATAAATACCACCCTTACCCTCTACCCTCTCACCCCTAACTCTGAGCCAACTCTAAAAAATTCTCAAGAAAACTTATGTACTTTGAAATTGAGCACGAAGCGAAGCTACGGCGAATTTCTCGGCGAACTTCCGACGATCATTCTAGGAGCTCCCGGCGACGAAGCGGCGCATTGGCGACGAAGCGACGCACCGGCGACTCCTTCCGATCAATCTCCCTTTTCTTGTTTTCCTAAACCTGTAAGTCCCTATTTCTACCTCTCTTTTCTTTTCTAAAAATACGGATTTACAAACCCGACGAAATCGGAACAAATCCGATTTCCGATTCGGTTTCTTATAAAACTTCAGTTCTCGTTAATACAATTGTGCTTAAACTCTCTCATGTTAACTATTAAAAACTAATCAACCAAATTGATCAAGTTTCATTTCATAAAACGATGGCTGTTTCAATTTATCGTATTTTTCACTTAAATACCACATTGTTTCAATTTTATATTTAACTCCATTAAACTTGCTATACCTTTAAGTAGATCACGAGGTAACGACCTACCTCCTCACACACTCATATGCAACATAACACGATACCCTCGAGAACTTAGAATACGGGAAAATAAATATTTTCATTTAAATACCATTTACTTAATAAAACCACTTCTAAAAGATTTAGTATTGATACATCTTTACAAATAAATACCACTTATTATGAAAATAGGATAAGGTTGTGGGCATTTAGTCGTTTATGTAAACCTGAATTTGTGGTGTCTAGGCTAGACAAGTGAGAAAGATAACTTTAAAAGGCCCGTCTCACGGTGATTCGTGAGCGGATCCCTCCTTTCTTCACTTGTACTTACCTGGCCACAATTGGTGGTGAAGAAACGATTTGAGGTATCTCACAACTTGTTGCTTTGGACCAGTTAGGAGCAGTCTAGTTGACTTAGGAGACCCTAGAACATAGAATACGGGAAAACGACACTTTTTCATTTAAATACCATAATTAATAAAACCGTTTTCCTTAATAATTAGTATTTATACAAATGTTTGCAAAGCGCCGCTACAACCCAATTGGGGAACCCGTTCGGGATGGTGCGGATTATCGCACATCCTCGGGCTTAGTAGTGCGAGATTCAGACCTCCGCAAGGAGCATTCGGTCTCGAAAAATTTAAAATACGACATCTTAAGAAAACGAGATTTCTAGAATACTATAGAAATATACAAAAATTATTTTCATATAAATATATGTATATGTAACATAAACATATCTATTTTTGAAGTATTATAAATATTCCACCTTTTCTACAATATCACATGAATCAATTTTACACTAAAATACCATGAATTTCATGCAAAACCAATATTACAAATAAATGCCTTTAATTATGAAATTAGGATATTTTCACTAGAAATATCACAACATAAAATCTACATTCATTATAACTCTAAAGACGAATAATAATTACTTGGGGTGTATTTTGAAAAGTATATAAAAGTATTTTTACATAAAACCCCCTCAAGTTCTATAAATTACCCTAAGGACCCTAGTAAACATAGGTTTAAGCGGAACCAATCTCTTGAGCCTCAGGGAGCCGGAGAAGTGAGTGCTTGCCTATTTAAGATAGACAATATAATAATGGTGTTATCAACATGGTAATCGTCTTTGAAAAAAACACAAATCCTGCCGCCTATGTGCAACGGTTACCGATAATATCAAAACAAGCAGGACTTCAATTTACTTTTCTAATTGTCTGACTCAGGTTTGAGTCTCTTTATAATCCGACTTGAATATGATTCAAGTACAATTTACAATCTACAATCTACAATATTACAATCCAACATGAATCCATGAATCCATGAATCCAATTATTAATCTATACAACTTGACCGAACCGAACCATGGATATACATTCCATTTACATGATCTCCAGTTTTCATCCATTTACATGATTCTACGGTTACATCCATTACAGATATCATGGTTTCGGTCAGTCATCCAATTATACAATCTATACAGTTTACAATACAATACAATCAAAACACTACGGGGTTTAAGGGGTAGATTGGTACGGAAGGTGTTAAAAGTGGCACGAGACTGCAAGATTTAAGACACCTAATATGAATCCAATTGCCGTTGTTCCGGGCCTTCTAACGGAGACTTGTACTTACATTTGCCTCTAGTCTCTGGCATATAGAGACTCCTCTCGTATACACTGGCATCCTTCTGTACCAAGCTACAAACAACAGCGTTAACACAATATTATACAACTTTAAAAGCTATCTTCTTATTCTGTCTATTCTACTTCTCCCTTCTCTTTGGGACTTACCGAGCGACCTGTTCGCTGACGACATTCTCTTTCTTTCTTCTTTGAATGTCGTCAGGTGATTTGGACACGTCAGAGATCGAGCCTACTGCTGAAGACTTGGATCAGTTTGCTGAAGACCCAGAGCGTTAGTTTCATTGCACATATTTCCTTTCATTACTTTACATTCCTGTTATGCCATTGTTTATGCATCGCTTTTATTTCAGTTGTATTTACTTTTCATGCATTGTATAAAAAAATGTTAATAAATAAAGTTGCTGTTCAGTTTATATATCTTGTTTCTTATGTATTTACTTTTATATTGCTTAGATACGCTTAGCGTATTTACTTCACAGTAAATACGTAGCGACCTCGTCCCGCCCCCTTCGCCGTATACCGGGAAGCGGGGTGTGACACCTTTGCTTAGTCTGTGGCTCATCCACACATGATATTGGATCTTGTCCTGGTAAACTCAATCAAAATCCTGCACCCAGACCAGCAATCACCTAACCGCAGCGGCCAGCTATCCAGGCACCTGCACCACGTTTTGCTCTCCCTGCTCCACCTCCTCGTGGACCTACTGCACCTCCTCCTTGTTAGTTCCATCAAGCACAAAAGAACATACCTCAAGGACAGAGGAACGGGTGGAGGAATGCTCCTTCAGTAAGGAGGAATGTACCGAGACGACAGGCTTTCATAATGACTGTGGAGGAAGCTGAAGCCACTGGCCAAGTCATCACTGGTAACTCGCTTTCTTTCAATCTTTATACATATCAAATATTTTATCTTATACCTATACATATTCCACACAACTTAGGTACAATCTTAGTAGTCTCACTTCTTGCACTAGCACTCTTCGATACTGGAGGATCTCATTGCTTTATATTACAATAGTTCGTCCGAACTCATGTGATTCCAGTCAAACCACTCGTATCCAGCTGGAATGTCAGTTCAGGGAACGACGTTCTAAAGGCAACAATGAGATACGATCTGTATCCAGTGGTCGTCTGCAGCAGAGAATTTATGCTGACTTAAAGGTGCTGGACATACCGAACTTCGATGTAGTTTTAGGTATGGATTGTCTAGGAACTTTCTATGCTACCATCGACTGTCATCAAAGGAGGTTAGTGTTCAAGATTCCAGAGCTTTCGGTCTTTAATTTCAAAAGTGGAGACTGTACCCTTGAGCCTAGCATATAGAAAGCAAAACCGAAGAAGGCAGTGATTGCAACTCTAAAGGCGGGAGAAGATAAGCCAGAGGTAGTTCGAGAGTTCGATGATGTATTTCCTGAAGACATATCAGGTTTGCCTCCTGATCGAGCTCTTGAATTTGGAATTGATTTAGTACCTGGAGCATAACTGGTGATCAAAACACCATATCGCTTAAGTCCAGATGGTTTGAAGGAGATCCGTACTCAGCTGGATGAACTTCTGCAGAAAGGATGAATTCGTCCCAGTACTTCAAGTTAGGGATCTCATGTTGCGTGTGAAGAAGAAGGAAGGTTCATACAGAATTTGCATTGACTACCAAGCTCTAAACGAAATCATGATAAAGAACAAGTATCCACTACTGCGAATCGACGATCTATTCGATCAGCTAAGTGGGTCTTGCGTTTTCTCAAAATTAGATCTTCGTTCGGATTATCATCAGGTGAAGGTCAAAGAGTCTGATATTCCGAAGACGGCATTCAGGACTCGCTATGGACATTATGAGTTTCTCGTGATGCCATTTGGAGTGATCAATGCACCAGCCAAATTCATGAACCTAATGAATCAAGTTTTTCGAGAATACCTAGACAGGTTTGTTGTGATTTTCATCGACAACATCCTGGTATATTCAAAGGATCGGAAAGAGCACGCTGAACATTTACGAATTGTCCTGGAGACCTTGCGACAGCATCAACTCTATGCCAAGTATAGCAAGTGCAAGTTTTAGCTAAATCAAGTCGGATTTCTCAGGCATATCGTTTCAGGTGAAGAAATCTCTATGGATCCAGCTAAAGTATCAGCAGTAAGCGAATGTCCGACAATAAAGACAGTGAAGGACATTCGAATTTTCTTGGGATTAACAGGATACTACCGAAAATTCATTGAAGGCTTTTCGAAGATTGCAACACACCTGACCAAGCTCACACGCAAAGATGAAGAATTCGTATGGTCAGAAGCATGCAAACAAGATTTTGTAGAACTCAAGTCAAGATTGACAACATCGCCTATTCTCATAATACCAGACCAATCTGGAGGTTTCGTAGTGTATTGCGATGCATCTGGTAAGTGATTAGAATGTGTTCTACACCAGCATGGTAAAGTTGTAGCTTATGCATCAAGACAGTTGAAGATTCATGAGCGCAATTATCCAACGCATGACTTAAAGTTGGCAGCTGTTATATTTGCACTGAAGATTTGGCGTCATAATCTTCTTGGAGAATAGGTAGATATATACACAGACCACAAAAGTCTGAAGTATATGTTTACTCAGAAATAGTTAAATATGCGGCAGAGAAGATGATTAGAACTTATGGCGGACTTCGACATCAATCTACAATATCATCCAGGAAAGGTGAATGTAGTTCCTGATGCACTTAGTCGCCAACCACTATCAATGAATCTTACCGCACAGTGGAAGCTATAACAAGATTTGCATCAGATGGAGATAGAAGTGGTCATGCCAGGTAACGCTTCAAGTTTGATGAACTTATAAGTTCAGTCTACAATTGTCAATCAGATCAAAGCAGCTCAAGTAAGTGATGCCAAGTTGCAAAAGATCAAAGAACAAGTAGAAAGTGGACTTTGAACAGACCTCATCATCCACGAAGATGGATCTTTGAGATACAGAAGCAGATTGTATGTACGACAAGGTCCTGTTCGAGAAGAGTTGATGAGAGAAGCTCACAACTCCCCATACTCAGTACACCCTGGTGGTACAAAGATGTACAAAGATTTACGTCAACATTACTGGTGGCATGGAATGAAGCGTGAAGTAGCTAGAAGCGTAGCCAAATACTTGGTGTGTCAGCAAGTAAAAGCTGAACATCACAGGACTGCTGGTTTACTTCAATTGTTACCTATTCCAGAATGGAAGTGGCAACACATTACCATGGATTTTGTGACTGCTCTTCCTCGCAGCACAAAAGGTAACGATGCAGTATGGGTTATTGTGGATCGACTCACAAAGTCGGCTCATTTTATTCTCTTTCGAGTTGGCCAATTTACCGAGACACTAGCAAAGAAGTACATTGATGTAAGTTTGAATCTAAGTAAGATTTAAATCTTCAATGTGTACTATCTCTGATACCCATGAACTCATGCAGGAGATCGTGAGATTACATGGAGTACCGGTTTGCATTGTCTCTGATCGTGACACCAGATTTCGATTGCAATATTGGCAGAGTCTGCAAGCTAGTTTGGGAACGAATCTGAACTTTAGCACAACTTACCATCTATAAACAGATGGACAGTCTGAGCGAACGATTCAGATCCTTGAAGATATGCTAAGAGCTTGTATGCTAGACTGCGAAGGATCATGGGAAGATCATCTACATCTTATGGAATTTTCATACAACTACAACTATCAAGCAAGTATTTGAATGGCACCTTTTGCAGCGCCCTATGGAAGAAAGTGCCGTTCACCTTTAAGTTGGGACGACATTAGAGATAGGGAACTCCTTGGACCTGAGATGATAGTGGCGACTGTAGATGCAGTTCACACTATCAGGGAACGAATGCGCATAGCCCAAGACTGACAGAAGCGTTGGGCTGACCGACACTTGGAGTTCCAACCAGGAGATCATGTCTTTCTGAAGATTTCTCCAAACCGTGGAGTGATTCTCCTTGGAAAGAGGGGTAAGCTAAGTACGAGATACATTGGACCGTTCGGCATACATGAACGAGTTGGAGAAGTGGTATATCGTTTGGCACTTCCACCCTCATTAGAAGGAGCGCACAACATATTCCACATATCCCAGCTCCGACGGTATGTGAGTGACCCTGGCTATATCCTTGATCATCCCGAACTCATTGTACAGACGGATCTATCTTATGAGAAACAACCCATTGAAATTCTGGATAGAAAGGTAAAGTCACTTAGGAACAAGAAAGTAAACTTGGTCTGAGTGATGTGGAGGAAAGACTCACCATGAGAATCAACGTGGGAAAGAGAAGACGATATGCGTGCAAGATATCCTTTCTTATTTGTAAATTAGTCCTTAAATATTTGTAAATTTCGAGGACGAAATTTTTGTAAGTAGGGTAGAATGTAACGACTCTGTTTTTAATGTACAGAAATTTGTTTAATGTTAAAATACTAAATGGAGTATTTACAACCCTGAGTATGCTATGAGTATTTACAACCCTGAGTATGCTATAAGTATTTAATTTGTTTTAGAACAGCAAGAAAGCACTTATACCCCATTGGTAAAGTCTTCCACTGCTGTGACATAGCCCCTGTGTTCAAATCCCCCCAGCCACATATTATTTTTAATGATTTTTCTTATAAACTTTTTGGAAGCCCAAAAGTTACATGTGCAATACATGTAAAAATGAAAAGTCACTAAAATCAAACATGTGGAAAATGTTATATAAGCAGACACAAACACGTGGTACCAATCCAAGACCCCACCCCTCCGAAACGACCAGCGAAGATCCCCAAAGGGCCGGCGGCGCCACCCCCCGTTGCAAATGCCTTCTAATTTTACCCCAACACCTTTTGCCCCCCCCCACTACTCCTTTTCTGTTTGAATTTCCTGCAATTATCCAGAGAATTAAAAATCACCATTAAACCAATGTTTTAATGGATTTTAATTCTCATTTTTAATTTCCTAAACCCTAATTCTATCCTATAAATACCACCCCACACCGTAGCACTCTCCATTCTGAAATCTATCATCAAAACTCTCAATTTTTTCTAAGTCAAATTAGTTGTACAAGTGGAGTTAGTCCAAGGTCATCTTCCGGCGACGACTCGGGACAATTCCGGCGACTCCACGAAACTCTCAAACCCTTCCTCTACCTCCCTTCTCTCATTTAATCCAGTAAGTCCCCTCTCCTCTCCTCTCTTCCCTATTAAAAGATTTCTCTTCTCAAAACTCATCGGAAGTGGAGTTATTCCGACTTTCGATTCTAATTTGTTAAAAACACAAATTTTCTTAGTAATCAAACATCTATATTGTTACATCTTGTTTAGTAATCTTAAAACAAACATTTAGAATAAGTTTCAATTCAAAATACAATGTTATATAACTTTTATTTCAATTTTACGGTTAAATACCACAAAGTTTACTTACGGCTTCATTTCGTCATATTTGCTCATATTACCTTTAGAAAACTCACGAGATAATGACCTACCTCATCACAACACTCATCATGACATAGCACGATGGCTTTATGAATAATATTTTGTGGGGTAAATACAATTTTACAATAAAATACCTTAAACTAATAAAACTGTATTCTTTAATATTGTTTTAATTAAATTCTTTGCAATTAAGCGTCTACAACCCATATTGGGGAACCCGATTTGGATGGTGCGGGTTATCGCATATTCTTGGGACTAGTAGAGCGAGATGCAGACCTCTTTACGGAGCATCCGATCTCGATGGAATTTTTAATACAATTTTTAAGAATAATGTGATTTTCTATTTAATAAATAAATTCTATTTTTAATAATTATATATATATATATATTATCAAAATATCTATTTTATATCTATAATAAATTCCATGTTTTCTAAACACAAGAATCACAAATTTCATGAATATACCATCAAGAAACCATACAAGTCAATTTACACTAAAATACCATATACTATTCAATTTAGGTTTATAATCATTAGAATACTTCACTTTTAAAAATTACATCCATGAAAACCTTAAATACGATAAATAAATGCTTGAGCTTTATTTTGAAAGTTTATCAAAACTATTTTTCATGAAACCCCCTCAAGTTTATTAATTGACAATAAGAACCCTAGTAAATATAGGTTTAAGCGGGACCAATTCTCTTGAGCCACAGGGAGCCGGAGAAAGCGGGTGCTTGCCTATTTAAGGTAGGAAACTAAAATGGGGTTATCAATGCTAATTGGCTTGGGAAAAGTCACAAATCCTGCCGTCCATGTTTTGCAGTTACCGATAACTCCAAAACCTAATTCAGGAATCCAATTCTGTTGAAGTGTCTGACTCAGACAGAGTCTCAATCTAATCGGAATACATTCTAAATATGAATAGAATCCAAATATAACTCCAATACAACATGAATCCATATATTGGAACTTGAAACATGAATACCTGAATACTATACAATATTAACATGACTTGAACTGACCGAACCATGGATATACATTGACTTGATTTCTTGACTATCCGTTTACATCCTTATCCATTAACATGAATAATTGATATCATGGTTTCGGCAAGTCTTTCAGCTATAAACAATACAATAAACATTACGGGGTTTTAAAGGGGTAGATTGGTACAGAATGTGTTAAAAGTGGCACGATGATGGTCACTTTAATACACCTAACCTGAATATCTGTTGCCGTTGTCCTTTGGCTTGACAGGTCCTTGTGCTCCGTATATCATAGTCCACGGAATAGTTGGACTCCTCTCATATACACTGGCATATTCTGTACCAAGTTACAGACAACTGCGTTAACATAACAATTATACATTATACCAGTATATTCTCTTATCTGTCTACTCTATTTCTATCTTTCTTTAGAACTTACCGAGCGATTGTTCACTGACGACATTCATTTTCTATTCTTTCTTTGGAATGTTGTCATGAGGACCTGTCACGCCCCACTTCCCAGAGTGCGCTAAGATAGGCGCGTGACAGAACCAACCATGCAACCTGTGGATAGAAAATATCCCTCCACAGTCACATTACGGCTGTAGAGATATCAAGAACAGGAAAGTAAATAAACTATCTAGTACATGTCCATGAGGCAGAATAAACAAGTCAAGAAATAGTATGCGGAATCAATAAATCCAAGTAACAATAACATCTGGAATGTAAGGAAATGACTAACTGGAAACTAACAGGATCCTCACTGCTCGGCCTGACGGCGGAAACACTCCTGATCAGTCTGCGACAAAGGTAGAGGATCTGGGTCATGCAAAATCCAGACGTCAGTGCGTCATAATATCAACAATAACATAATCAGGGGGTAGCAAGACATGCAGGCATGAGTATGAACAGTAACAAGTCATCAGTAACAAGTAAACAGTAACATGAATATAGATCAGTGAACAGGATATAAACAGGTGAAGTGCAGTGAGTAGTCTAAACTGTGCTATAGGGTTATCTACTCTAAAGTTATTCAAAATCAATTAATGTAATCCTCATCGTAACCCATCGGTCTATACCCCGTTCATTCCCTACAGGACTACGGTAAAATGATGTAATAGACTGTGAGTCTATGTCCCGTTCATTCCCCACGGGACCACGGTAAAATGATATAATAGCCCTTTGAGTTACGTTCAGCTACATTCTTGATTTCTCCATACCCCCAAGTTATGTGTGTAAGTCAGGTATTTATAAATCTAAGACTAATGCCAACACAGGATCAAGCAGGAAAATGTTTGTCTGTACAGACAACAGGATATGTCCATCGGGACAACATGTCAGGATTGTCGGCATTAGAAACACGATCATGTAACATGTTAAGTAGTGATATACCAGGTCATGTCAGGTAGTGTACATGTATCAAGTCATGTCAAGTGGTGGTGTATCAGGTATCAAGTCAAGCAGTAGTATATCAGGTCATGACAGGTAGTGCACATGTGTCAAGCGGATGCTTATACTAAAACTGTGGCAAGTACGGATTCACGGTAAAGCGTGGATACACAAATATTTTGTCAGGGGTTACATCATGACTATGTAGGATGCACAATTATCAAGCATAGTGCACTAATACAACAGTAACATGAAATAATATGGTCTCGGCGTGCAACTAGATATGTAATAAATAGTACGGATACAGACAGATACTATAAAACTGTAAATCGGTAAAATTTGCTGAATATTAAAACACAAGCACTATTATTTATTAAATAGATATTGATATAATAATATTAACATGGATAACATATTCAAACCGATTAATAACTATAAAAGTGGTATTGATTAACCATGCACAAGAAAGTTCCGTTCAGAAATTCAGCGTCACCCTGATTTGTAAAATAACTTAAAAATAACAAACGTTCTCCAAAAGGGACATGTCTCATACAAAAACAAAGATAATTCAATAAGGTTTTCATTTTTATAAGTATAAGCATCTCAGGTTATCCCTACGAAAAGCTATGAACATTCGAACTTGAAATTTTGCTGCTGGAATTTCTATGGACAGCAGTTTAGAGATATTTTCATTTTCATTTTATGTTATTTAACAATTTATTTTGCAAGTAAATATTTCATATATTTATATTATTCTGAGTTAGCTTCGTAACGAACTAAAGAACGTATACTAATGATTTTTCTATGATTTATAATAAATTTTATAAGGTAAGGTGTACAGTAAATTTCAGATTTGTCGTATTCCGCTTTTCAACGACGTTTCATGTGTGAACTATAATATTTTCAAATGTATAACATTATAAAATGCAGATTATAAACTAATTAAAGATAATAATAAGAAATATTACGACGATATATATTTTAAATGATATGGATGCAAACGGGTACCACATAATCGTAAAATGATAAACTAACAAGTGCGGAACATATAACTAAGCAATATGAAATGTAACTATTCAATATGATGCAGTATATGATAGTATAGTATGTAAAAAGATAAGTTTTCATGAGCTAGATCTGAAATGATATTAATGGATGCAAACGGAACATCGAAAAGTTATAAAACTAAACGTGGGGTGCATGATTTTAAATACAGGTATTCCATTTGTTAAAATAGATGCGTCTAAAGTAATGTAGCATGTAATTAAGATTGGTTTGCATACCATAGATCTGAAATGTACTATACAAATGTAAACGGAACGTTGAAAGGCTGTAATATGAAACATGGGATACTTGATTTAAAATACAGGTGTGATATTTATTTAAATAGGTATATAATGAGTTATATAGCATGTAGCAAAATTAACTTGCCTAGACGGAACAAGAACGGATGTGTACGGAACGTCCTTCGTCGGCGAAATGTCGCGACGCGCGCACAGTACATGGAACGGTTCCAAACAACGCACGAGGGTGATCACGCAAGTCAGGTACGTTCACTGGATCACTCGGATCGTCAGCGACGAGCACGGCTCCGGCGGTGATCACCAGAATCAAGAAACAAGATCAAGAAAAAGAAAGTAGAAAGAAGAAGAAGAAGTAAGAAGAAGAGGCTGTGTATTAAATAAGAAAAGAAAAAATTAAATAAATAAAATATATATAAATATATATATGCAGAGGAGAGAGAGAGAGAAAGGGGTTGTTAATTTGTTAGGAAATTAGCTTAGATTTAAATTAAAAAAATCTTTTATTAGTTAACTAAATTTTAATTTGTATCAATTTATAAAATTAATATTATATAAATAAAATTTGATATTCTGGTAAATACAAAAATAGTCCAAAACATGCCCGGGTCGGGTCTAAAATTTAGTTTTAAAATACGAAAAATATACATGTCGACCAAAATAAAAAATGAATGTCCGGATAACAAAAAATGCATACCCCTAAGAACAGATGCACGCACGTGCGCGTAGCCATCCAAATAAGTCCGTTTCACTGAACGGGACGAGAACAAGATGCGCGGATGCTACCACGGGGCTAGGAGTATCTTGCAGGCCATGCAATGTATTTTTAAAATATTTTATGTGACTTAAAATGCTATATTGTAAAATTGCAAATGCCAGATAAAATGCCAGTATTCAAGATGTATAAATTAAAATGAAAGTGCACGAGTCTATGTAACAGGTCAGGATAAATCATAAATATGAATCAAGACTGGTTTCAAGCATGCGGGTCAGGTCGGATGCAAATGCAAATGTCAAATACACTATTCGCACCCAAAACACAATAAATCAGGAAAATACCATAAATAAAGAATTACATGAACTAGAACTGGTATAAATGAACTAGGGTGTTACAGGACCCGACTCTCGGGAGATCGAGCCTAGCTCAAAAGACTTGGAGCAGTTCATCGAGGACCCGGAGCTCTAGTTACTTGTATATACTTTTACTTTAAGTTCATGCCATTGTTTAGGTATTACTTTCCACATTGTATTTACTTTTCAATTGTATTGTAAAGAATGTTTAATAAATAAAAAGTTGTTGTTCATTTACATCTCATGTCTTTCTTGTGTACATTTATATTATATTACTTATTTACTCTTAACATGTTTACTTCTCAGTAAATACGTCACCGGCCTACTCACGTCTCCTTACCGTACACCGGGAAGCGGGGCGTTACAATCTCTCCCCCTCGCCGTTTCCCTCTCGTCGTTGTCGTCCCCACTTCCTCTTCTGCTCCTCTTCCTCACCATCACCTCCTCCTCCTCCTCTTTTCTGAGGACCACCCAAGTCTGACCCCGACACCAAGAACCCACCTCCTCTTCCTCGCCGATGTCGCCGCCCGACCGCCGCCGCCACCTTCATCACTTTCCCTCCTCGTCAGCAACACTAGAGTACCCATACGCCACCACCGCACCTTCCTCTCCTTCTCCTTCTCTTTTCTCGATCACATCAACCTCTCACTGGCCACGACGCCTCACCGTCGGCTTCCTCGTCACCTCATCGCGACCATCTCTTCTTCTACGTCCACACCAAAACCCAGAGAACCCCAGAACCCCCACAGCCTTATCTTCTTCTTCTTTTCTTCTTCTTTCTTCTTTTTCTTCTCTTTTCTGACTAGTTCGTCGGAGTTGCGCACGTCGCCGACGATCCAGACGACCCAGTCACCATCGTCGTCTAGTCCAGTTACCACGTCACACAGTTGCTCGGTCATGTCATGTCCTACGTATGTGTGTTTTGGATCGTGACGTTATTCGGCATCGGAACGTGATATCCGTATCTCGTCATGAGATTTCGATCAGGCAAGTTCTAAACAAGCAACATGCTATTTTGTTATATCAATATTTATATGATTAACTATAGTACATATATTTTAATATTCAGCAAATATTATTGATTTACAGTTTTATATTATCAGTCTGTATCTGTACCAATAATGGTTTATCTACTTGCATGCCGGATAATCATAGTATTATCATACTACTATATCAGTTCAGTAATCTTTATCTAGATTGCTATATACCTGGTAACAGATGTACAACGGTTATTACAGATAGATACATATACATCCTGGCGTTAGTTATGTTTACCGTGTTCCGATATTGGTGACAGTTTCCGTTTGGTATCTATTTGGTTAATATATATTACATGACATGTTCACGGCATATTACTAGACCTGTTACTTGGATCATCCTCTAATGCCGACAATCCCAACTTGTTGTCCAGACGGATGTGACTTGTTGTTTACATAGACAAGACCTGTACCTGCTTGATCTTGTATTAGCATTAGATTTATATCCTCAATACCCGACTTGAACACAAAACCTGGGGAAAAGAGAAAATCAATAATGAAACCTGACTTGTAACTCAACAGTTCGATACTGCCAGATACTGATCAGTCGATACGGGCTTTGGCCGGCCCCGGAATGATGCTGTCGACATCATTCGTCTGTACATGATACATGTTTTACTACTTAGCGGCACGTCTCGGATTCAGCCCCGAGAGTCTTGACCGTGGTATCGGGCACGCACGAGATACTATTGAGTTACATCGACGATTCCATTTAATTGATTTCAAAAATTTGTAGAATAGATAACCTAGAAGCACAGATTTTAGGATACACATCACATACATATAGCTCACTGTTTTACACCTGTGTTATTTATTTACACTCATGTTTAATCATAGCATCCTATCCTAATTATTACTATTATTTTGATATTTATGATGTACTAACGTCTGGGTTTTGCATGGCCGAGTTCCTTTGACCTTGTCGCAGGCAGATCATGAGTATTTTAGCAAGCAAGCCGAGCAAAGAGGAGCTAGACGTTTAGTTTTGAGATGCTTAGTTTATTTATTTCCATAGTTTTATTTTATCGATATGATCCCATAAGGGACGTGATTCATATATTATTCATTATTGGATTTTTGATTCATTTCCGCCACATATATTTCTTGACTTTTATTTATCGTGGCAAATGGACATGTGTTAGCTAGATTTTATTTTATTATTCTTGATATTCGATTGACAGTCGTAATGTGACTATGGAGGGATTATTCCTAACCATAGGTAGCATGGTTGACTCTGTCATGTGCCGTGTTTACGTATTTTGGGAAGCGGGGCATGACAATTCTAGAATATCCATGCTCAGTCTCGATATTCCTACGACTAGGAATATTTAAGGATTTGCTTATAGACTACCCAGTTCTCACAACTATGATCGCCACAATAACCCTGGTAGTCAAGAAAGAATCCTATGGGCTATATCAACATATAATAGTAATATGTAATACCACATAATATATGTACATGAT
Organism: Agapanthus africanus; assembly: GCA_030015575.1. Lineage (NCBI taxonomy): Eukaryota > Viridiplantae > Streptophyta > Magnoliopsida > Asparagales > Amaryllidaceae > Agapanthus > Agapanthus africanus. Next base: position 82,669,254 of record CM057344.1, on the reverse strand, counting down.
GATAGAGATGAACTAGATAGTATACTATCATCTCGAGTAAAACTGTTCTACCAGTATAGGTCCTTCCTCAATCATCATAATCACCTGCCTGCGATTAAAATAATTGTCTTGAGGGCACTATATCCAACAATCTCCCATTTGCACTTAAGACTAATTATTACGGTGTCTCATACTCACAGCCCGTGTGCTACCGAACACCCAACTTCTATACCAATCAGTTTCGCAAGTCATACTTGCGAGACATTCGCGTTTGAGAAATAGCCTTAGTGAGTGAATCCACTCCAATATTTTTAACTTTATATCGAGATATCTCAACTTCGCGGAGAAAAACTATCTCTCGAAATGAGCGATACCTGTCTTAGAATTTATCTGGATATCTGATGGGACTAAGTTCATAAATGAACTCCAAATCCAACAAAACTTCTTAGACCGTATCTTTTACCGAATTTAATCAGTATCCCGGGCCATACCTTCCTTAGTATCCACTTGGACCCCCTGTCCAACATACTGCCCCTCAGAAGAGGGTAAATTTTAACTCTAACAGTCACTATGTCATTCAGGCCACGTTGGAAGTCTGAAATAATAACCACCTTTATAAAGGAGGCTGTCGTTACCATATACTAAGAACATCATCTTATGTTCATAACCGCTTCTCAATGTTTCTCCAGGATTGGATTAATATCTTCTTATTGCAGCTAGTGCAAAATCAATATCTGGTGTGGTATTTGACAAAGCATGATTGACTTAATTGCCTAAGTAAGTAATATGTCATTCATTCAAATCCCTCTCCTCATCAGTTTAGAAGACATCTCTTTAGAGAGTGTGACTCCATCACTTGCGGGTACACCACTACGCCAGGAGTCGTCCATTCTAAAACACTTTAGAATAGTGTCAAAATACCCGAATTGGGACACTTTCCAAATCTAGATTAAAACCATAGATCCAGTCATCAGAATCCCTGATATTTTGTCCAGATCCTTTGTGGAGAAAACACATTGTGACAACCACAATATAACCGATCGTAGTATAGGAACATCATTTTCTATCAATAGCATGTCATCCAAATACCAGGATATCACTCCCTATTACATTCTTACTAGGTCCATCTATTGTTCTGATGAAGTCAAACTCTATGACTGTCACGTTAAAAATAAATGATCTATCTCCGCTATATTTTCTTTAGTCTATAAATAGACATAAGCTACCGGCCTACCACGCTTCCGTTGCTCCCACCGACTACAACAACCTTATGGCAGAGGCATATACATGTCCACTTCTAAAACTAATTGAGAACGATGTTATAGGCATCCACCTGCCAAATATCATAGTCTAGGACAGCAGTAGTGGCAAGCTTGGGTCATCAAAACCTCCATGTCACCGACTTTGAGGAGACCGAAGTACCTCTCGGGTGGTTGAAATTACCTACCAAATCTGTAGAGCGGCTAATGGATTGTCGAATCCAATTAAATCCTTAGGTTCTACTAAATATTCAGTAATCGTTTGTGATTCTGAAATCACTTCTAGTTCCAGCATACTCCGACTAATGTTTTCTGAAAAGAATTCATTTTACTAAAACGGGTGGCGAGTCAAGAACAATATAACTATTGATCCTGCGTATGGTAGAATGTTAACCCTCGTCAAAACCCGGGAAAACCTACAAACTGCCATTACTAAAACGTGCCTTGAGTTTATCCGGATTCTGGTTTTAAGCATAAGCCGGACAACTCCTTATACTTTAACTTCGTTAATATATGAATCCATTCTATATCCAATATAGAAAAGAAAGACACTAATTTAATTGGAACCAGATACAAAAATCATGCAGCTGTTTCTTGTGCATATCGACTAAATGGAAGAAAGCCATGCAACATTACTCATCAAGGAGCACACCCACGAATGAGTAACCAAAGAGAAAAGTAAGTTCTCAAATATATTATTTACAACGGAATACCTAGCATAAGTATCTACATCTTCGATCATCTTGAAAAATCTTAATACTTCCAACACATGATTCTCTACTTTATTCTTATATCTATAAATTCTCAAAATTTAGACTTTGTATTTCAACGAAATACGTGTTTAAAACCAAAGAAGTCATAAGTAAACGGAATATAATACGAGTACCAACCCCTTTGTCCTAATGGACATCGGACAATATACAATACTTTGTATAAGTTCTCTGAGTTTAATAACTCAAATCCTGTGCGTCGTAGGTTTAAAACTGTGTTATGATTAAGAAGAATTACCCCGTTATTGAATGCACATAACCTAATCATCAACTGATAAAGATAAAAGTCATAAACATAATTTCAAAAAGCTGTATCTCACTTTATAAAATAAACGTACAGATATATCAGTTTGATATTGGTATATAACAACGGATATTCAAAACCAAATATTTGCCGTTAGGCAAACCCAGGTGCTTCCCTCAAATACCACCAATTACAAAGAATTCTGATATTCAGGATTTAATCACCTAATTCCCAATATTTTACTTCCACTCAGTATCTGTACTGCCATACGGATGTGAGAATCGAGTCTGGTAAATACATACCCTGGAGTCAGAAACTAATTGGGAAATCAGTTTTCAATTAACACCGCACAGTAAAACCGAAACATGAAAATGTTTCAAGGAGGTGGCCGGGCATTCCTAATAATGCCATTTCCACTGTTCAGATTCATGACAGTAGTCGCAATTTTTCTTGCCCTCCCTCCAACTCCTTTATTTGTATTTACTTCTTACCTCTGTATACCATACTTAGGCTAATTGGTTTTCTTCTTCCCTGCCTTTTGACACATGCCTAAGGTTTGGAAGAAGACTATCCAATAAGTATAATAAGTGTACTCTCCTAATACTAGGAGACCTCGCAACCTGAGAGAAGGTAAAGGAAAAAGATAATCGAATAATCCTATTTAATTTCTCCAGAACCGAAATTCATCCTCGAACTGAAATAAGTTTTTTCGAGTTCATATGTAACTATATGATGGAATACCTAAGCAATATGGATTTTCGTAGTGATACGGAGTGTTCTGGAGAAATGCAAAGGAAAAGTAGGAGTGGCAGGGATATATGCAGTTTTGTCATGAATCATGAAAATCTGAAGCCAAAGTACGTAAGAAGGTTCGGTTAAGTTGGTTCATGAGTTTTAGTTTAAGGTATGTCATGGTCGCAAACCCGAGAGAGCGAAAAGAAACACTCAGCATGCATGATTGATTCGAAAAGGTGTGTTTATGTTGTGTTATAAATTACCGCAATCAATAACGGTGTCGCAGTAGCTAGCCGATAGTGAGTACGGGTCGTCTACAGAAAATTGGTGAACTACTTATCTTGTTTTAGACGAGTTGATAGAAAAAAGGTGTAATTGTTATCGTTTTATACTAGGAAGGTTTGAAAAGTTTATAAGAGAAGGGCTTATAGGATTTATATGATTTAGTAGTTAATGGATAGAATTTTAAAAATAATTCTTTTTATCTTTTAATTATTTAATATTAGAGAAATAGCGATGGATGCGGATTAAGGTTCTTGTAGGGAATTAGGGTTTCCCTTTACCGACCTTTGTCCTTCCATTGATCCTTATTCGTCTCAAGCCCTTAACAAAGAAAGTATTAACGAATCTCAAATCGTGGTCATAACTATCATGAATTGATAGCACGCCCGATAAGAGGGTTAATATTCATTTTGCTAAAGTTTATAAATATTAAAACTTTAAAAAGATTTGAAGAGATATTGTTCATCCATTATTCTACCCTATGCTACAAACCCTAACAAGCAAGAATCTACTTGCTCATAGAGATCAACAAAGTAAAATAAAGGTGGAAGAAAACGGAACCCATAATTAAAATTAAAAATACAGAAAGTAAATGCAGAATATAATTGCGGAAAGAAAATGCTAAAAGTAAATGCGGAAAGTAAATGTGACAAAATTAAAGAAAGAACTACCTTTTATAGAATAATTATTGCATTACAAAAGTTGCTCGCTGAAAAAGTAAATTACAAAACCCTAGTTCTCTCTAGATTGCTTGATCGGTAGATCGGTCGATTATTTGATGGATAGATTCTTCTATAGATAGATAGCTCTCGGTCCTTTTATAAGCTCTGGAACTTGAAACCTTAGACGTCAGATTGAAGTGTGTGTAAAGACAATCAATCCCTGAAGTTTTACATCCTACGGCCACCAATCGACCTTTCAACCGCCGCCTAATGCCTCTATTGGCCGCAGATCCGCCGTCCTCTGGTGGATTTGTGTTTCCAAATTCTTCGTGCCTTCTTCTCTCGATATTTGAAGATCCTTCTGATAAAAATATTCTAAAAATATATCTCTTAGTCTCTGTCGTTGCGAGATTCTTCAATTTGCTCCTAACATTCGGCAGATTTGGCTTGGTGATTCGATGTGATGTGGATCTCCTGCTTATAGTTCAGACTTGAACTGATCTATTATAATACCTGCACAATATTTCAAATCAAATTGTTAGTAGTGTTTGTTTTATTTGAGATAATATTCCAACCAATTAATTGATACGATATCTTAATAATATTGGTTAAGATTATTTGATATGATATGCATATTTTACTAATAAATAATCTTATGGATATTTTATTTAAATATGATATGCATATATTCCCCAATTATATTAATTATAAATGAAGAAACATATAACAATAATCTTTTTACAAATAAACCCATATATATTCTTAATTTACAGATCACATCTTTTAGTAATTAAAAATAATAGGGAAATGTCTGTCACGCCCCGCTTCCCAGAATGCGCAAACTACGGCACATAACAGAGCCAACCATGCTACCTGTGGATAGGAATCATCCATCCACAGTTACATTACAGCTGTGTATAGGATATCAAGAAGAGTAAACTACTAAATCTATCTATCACATGTCTAATAACCACAAGAACAATAACTGGAAAAGATAGCGGAAGCAATAAAGATCCAAGGAATAACTAACCCGCTTAAGGGCTATATCAATGAGGTGGTCCTCACTGATCAGCGATCCTGTCGAATACTCACATGCTATGTCAAGTATCCGGGCCATGCAAAATCCAGACGTCAGTGCGTCATAAATATCAAAATAACAGTAGTAACCAGGATGTAACGAGATATGTAAATATGAATATAAATCAACAACATAAATATAAACAGTGAGATACGTGTGTGTATGTGATGTGTAACCTAAAACTGGACTTCTAGGTTATCTATTCTAAAGTCTTCGAAATCAATTAATGTAATCCTCATCGTAACTCATCAGTCTATACCCCGTTCATTCCCCATGGGACCACGGTAAAAAAATTATTCCGTAACGCCCGGAAAAACGGCAAACAGGATATTCCGTACGCCCGGAAAAACGGAAACATGTAATTATTCCGTAATGCCCGGAAAACGGCAAACAGGATATTTCGTAACGCCCGAAAAAACGACAAACATGTAATAATAGCCTTTTGAGTTACGTTTCGGTTACATTCTTGATTTACCCTTTACCCCCAGGTTTGTGTTCAAATCGGGTATTGCCAATGTAGATCTAATGTCAACACAGGATCAAGCAGGTACAAGTTTTCGTCTATGCAGACAATAAGTAACGTCCGTCAGGACAACAAGTCAGGATTGTTGGCATTAGTAATTGGATCCAAGTAATGGGTCAAGTAGTGTATCGTGCACATATCATGTGATGCATATGTATCAGATAGATACTCAAATGTAAAACTGTAACGAATATCGGAACACGGTAAGCACGACGGATATCATCATGCATACGTGTCTATATGTAATAACCTGTATACGTATCCATGACTACGTATGATGCAACTAGATTGCATGTTGCACTAATATAGAAGTAATATGATATAATGATGTTCCGGCATGCAACTAGATATGCAATTGTTAGTACGGATACGAACGTATATCGAAAAATGATAAATATATAACATTAGATGCACAATACCACACATGTATTATTTTTATTCTTATATAAATAGATATATTATAACATAACATGTTGCAAGATAAACTTGTCTCGGAAACAACGGTTGATGTGCAGGCGGCCCAGTACGACACGACACGACACGGTGCGTGAAGTGGTATGACATGATGATAGGTCTTGCGGTGACACAGGACTGATGCGATGGTAACACGCAAGTGGCATGAGCTGAGCACGAAGTGGGCATGGCGTGGCATAGGGGTACGGTGATGACATGGTCATGGCGTGGTCTGGGTACGGTGCATGACACGGTCATGGAATGGTCTGGGTACGGTGTATGGTCTGGTGGTGGTCTGGTGCGTGATCTGGTGCATGGTCTGGTCGTGGTCTGGTCGCGATCTGGTGTATGGTCTGGTCGCGATCTGGTGCATGGACTGGTGGTGGTCTGGTCGTGATCTGGAGGCGGCACGGTCGTGATCTGGTGGTGGCATGGTCAAAGTATGGAAGTGGTGATGGTATGATTATGGTATTGTGGTGGTACTGTAGTGATGGTATGGTCCGTCTGGATCGTCGGCGATGTGCGCGACTCCGACGAGACGGCCGAAAAGCAAGAAAAAGAGAAAGAAAGAAAAGAGAAGGAGAAGAAGAGGAATGGGGTTGGCTATTAGCTCTGGGGCTGGGGACAGAGGACACGAGGCGACGACGACGATAGGTAGCCGTCGACGGCGTGTAACGGCGAAGGCAGAAAGGTTTCTTGAGTTGGCTGGGTGATGTTAATTCATTGGGGTTGCGATGTAGGGGTGCAAAGAGCTCGGGAATGGAAGAGGAGGTGAGGTCGACGAGGTCTGGTATGGTGGCGGCGACGGTGCAGGTTGAGGTCGATAGGTTTCTCGAGTTGCAGGGTTGGCGTTGGGTGCTCGGGGGATGTAGGGTTGATGGTGGTGGTAGTGTCGGGAGGTCGGGAGATGAGAGAGGGATGAAGAGGTGATGAAGGTGAGTTTGGGACGGTCGTGGGGAGGTCGACGACGAGGGCTATGGGTCGCTCGGGTTCATGGGTTGATGGTGTTGTCGTGGGTTCTCGGGTAAAGAAGAGAAAGAAGGTGGAGGCAGAGATCGAGGAGACGAGGGTGGTGACGAGGTTGGGGTGGTGATGAGGTTTGGATGGTGGCGACTACAGCGAAGTGAGGGGCTAGGGTTAGAGTGCTCGGGCTTGTTACGAGGAAGAAGTTGTAAAAATTTGAGGAGAGAGAGAGGTGTAAATGTAATATTAGGTTAAAAATATTAATATATAAATATAGTTATATATATAAGTAGAGAGAGGGAGAGACATGAGAGAATATTTAGTTAATTAAAATATATTTAGTATATATAGTATATATATTATAAACTGTTAAGGTTTTAGTAAATATTATAATATATTTCATAGGATTTTATAGCTAATACAAAATTACTCCAAAAAATACTCGGGTTCTGTCTAAAAATCTAGTTTTAAAATACGGATAATACACGTGTCAGTTAAAATTATAATGCGATATCCGGTTAAATAAAATGCATACCCCCAAGAACGGATACACGCACAAATAGGTAGCGATCCAAATGAGTCCGTTTCATCAAACAGGGAGTGAACACGATGTCAGGATGTAACCATAGGGTATGGGATATGATGCAAGTCATGCTCGATACTCATAATATTATATTTGGTTATAATTTGTATTATTTAAAATATATGCAGATACTAAAAACATGATACATGTATATAGATCATAGGTATTGACGGATCATCAGTACTAGCAAGGGTATGTCGTAATTTAAAACTATAATGAGTTTCGATCATGCGGGCCGGGTCGGATACTAACCACAGATACCAAATGCACTATCCACACCCAAAACGATAATAATCAAGAAATAGTGAAATACTCAAATCGAATATTGTATAAATGAACTAGGGTGTTACAATGCCCATACAAATGTGCAATAAATTTGACCGATCAGTGCACTCTAACCTAAATTTGATTGGTTAATCACTTTATCTAATCAGGATGGCTCTCACTATTTTCTCGAATTCTCCTTCAAACCCTAAAAGGAGAATTAGTTAGGATCATCTGAAAATCACCCGAGGAGTAACACCTACTCATCAGTGGGAATTGGGATCCAACTATCATCGCGTGATAACTTGATTGAAGCCACTCAAATCACCACACTCCAGAAGGTATGCGCATGCTTGGCAACTTTCCTTTATATTTGAAACCCCTAATATGGTTTTTACCCCTAACGACTTATGGCCATGACTAGGTCAACAAACCATAAATCGCTAGTCAAGTTCGACCTGTCCGCACGAGCTTTTGACTAGGTCAACAAGGCCACACGACTGTCCTAACCAATCGCATCTCTATGCACAGAAAAGTACCACTTAACTACCGTACACTATGCCTTGACTAGGTCAACAAACGAAGCACGAATACTAAATACTACTAATCTAAAATGACAGAGGGCTACGGCTGGTTTTCGCCGAAAAACCTTTAACGTAATGAACTTGATATCGTTGAAAGAACTCGAGTGGTTTTACAAATATATAGTGGTGCAAACTTTTGCCAAAGAGGTCACTCCCTGTGAAATGATCTAGGCTCTTTCCTCATGGAATGAGATGCAGGATATTTCTAACCGAATACCATGATGCAAAGTAAAAGAATCGACTATAGTGAAGTTATTATAGTGACGTAACTTTTGCCCAATAGGTCACTCCCCGTGAAGGGACCTAGGTGCTGGATATTCATAACCGAATACCGCTGTTCAAAGCAAAAGAAAATGCCAGTAATGTCACTTTTAAAACAAAATCGGTTCCCGCAATATCATTTAGATTTGTTTTCCTTGCATTAATCAGAATTAATGCAGTCCCATTAGTTAAACATATCATGCCAGAAAGAAACGAAAATAGGAACGCACATATATACCACCCGCATTCGCCACAGGGTCCCGAGTCGTCGCCGTAAGGTTACTTAACTTACGGCAGGGCGGGGATAGGACTAGCGCGGATGCAAAACATATATATTGTCTACTACACACACACACACATACACACACAAACATTTGTTTCACGCATGATATCAAGTAACATCATAGAAGTATCACGGCAGAAGCAAACACAGTATGGAAATGCGGATAATCTAGAAAAAGTACATTTCAATGGAGCCAAATATGAAATGCAATTTTCCGGTCATGTGGATAGCCCGTAGTATTAGACCCTAGACTCCTACGAGTGCGGCAAGCCACCCGCCAATCTCAGAAGCAAGGCAACCCCAATCAACGAAGTGAGTGGGCTACCCAGCACTTCCAAAATCCGGTGACTTGGGCACTCCTCCGCGGGTCAAACCTATATCCCGTACGAGTGCGGCGAATAGCCCGTCAATTCTAGAGTAAGGCATCCCGGTCTCAACGCATTGAGATGGAGGCCCGTTTCCCTCTAGAACCCGACTACTCGAACACTCCTCCACGGGGTAATCCTAGTGCATGTAATAAAAACCTGAATATACAACGATGACTACGTCCGCAACCAGGACGTGCCCCAAAGAATAATACAAGCCGCGATGACGGCTGCCTATATGTAGGACGCTCGCCATGCAATATGAATATACATTATATCACAGAGAATTCTATCTAATACTACATACACCAGACTATCTATCATGGCAAATCCAATATAACCATAACCAACAAGCAATATCCATCACAGAACATGCAAACTTGCGAGTATCAATTCCGTAACCCCGTCTAATTGATACATATAGCAATTAGACGACGTTTTACCAAATGTTATGATACATGCAACCATCACAAAGCCTACGACAATCGAATACCGTACACCAATAGCCAACACTTCAATTTTCCAAAACATCGAAAATCAAGTGTGCAAAAACCGGCATAAATTTCATGCTAAAACACACTCCAGGAGGCCGAAATAAGGTCGGATTGATCCAAAACTTCGCGAAGGGCCCGGCACAAAATTATAGTCGACCCAAAGGCACTTAGAGAGGGTACCCACCCCTTTAGGCCACCCTAAGGTGGCCAGGAGGTAGGCAGACCCGAAACTGCCTTGTGAGGCAGTTCTCGGGTCCCCACCCCCCAAGGAAACCTTTGGGTGGTTTTGGGGGTGTGGGCCCTCCCTAGGTCCCCCCGAGACGTCCCTGAGGACCCCACTCACATCCTCTCGGCTTCTCGGTTCAAAGCGAGAGCCTGCGAGGAGTCAAAATATCAAAATAGCATGGAAAAAGTTACTCGTTTTGTGGCAGTTTTTACGGGGCAAAAACCGGCGGGATTCGGGAGTCATATCTATATAGTTTAGGATGTTTGGGTGGCTCTGATACCATTGAAAGTTTCTAGTACCATCGCCGCTAACCGCGGCCAATGAGGAATCCAAAATACAAAAAAAAAATTGTGGCACTAGAAACTAAAACCCGAGAATCTAACCAAACACCTAAACTAGAAACACAACATGATAGAAATCCAATCTTTGTAGCGTTTTCATTTGTTCAAATTGGGTTGGATTCTAGTATGCTCTCAGGAGCTCCAGGTTGTGTTTGCAAGACGGTCCTCCTTCGCCGAAGATGATCCATCCGAGAGAACTGATCCAAGCTCCGGGTTCACCTAATGAAGCAACCGACACTTCAAGATCGTTAGAAATGGAGAGTAGGGATGTAGGATTTTTCCAATATATTTTTCTCTCAAATCTAAGCTCAAGAGAGCAAGTGTAGAAGAAGGGGGAGGAGGTGTGAAAAAATAGCCATGAGCAAGTGTTGAAGAATATGAGAGAAAAAACCATGAAGAGTAAAATGTAAAATGGCTTCATATTCTTTTTTTTTGCAACCATACAAATAAAATACTCAAAATAATTTATAATAAAATAATGAAGCCCATTCTTTTCTACATGTCTTCAACCATGCTCAATACTACCTCACCCTCCACCTCATTTTATGAATATTCATAAATGAATATTCACAAATGAGGTGTCTATCTTCTAGAACAAATTCTGTATAAATACAGAATACAACTCGGTATACGTATCGAAATACATATACACGTATTCGTATAAAAATACGAATAGCCAAGAGAGAAAATGAATAGTGAACAATAATACCAGAATACATATATTAAATATATATATATATATAAATTATTAAATCAAAACTTGATTTAATAATCCGGCTTAATCCTAAACCGCTAGTATTAACAACCATCCGATTAAATCCGTGTAGCCTGTATATATATTTAATCGGACATCTGTATGTACCAACATACGTCATTTATATCATATCGTCTGAATCGGGAAAACCCTCTGTGTGGGACTCTAAAGACTTATCAATACGCTGGCAGTGGGTTTAACCACAAGCACGTCAGCGGCACCAGTTGTACATAATGGCTACTTAGGTATTGAGCGAAAGGAAGGACGATGAACAAACTCATCCGTACACCTACTGAGTCTATCTGTGACAATATACGTACAGTCCAGTCCGTTTGTCTAAGAGTATCGCATATCGGGTCTAGAGGGTGGATAAAGTCAAACCCCAGATAACAAATTATTTTGTGTCGGTGTGAAGCCCATCACCCACTAAGAAACTACTGATTCAAATCAGTAAATCTCGTCCACCTTATCCAAGAATTTCTGTTGATCGCCACCCGTGCACAGCGCGACATCTACCCCCAATACCGGGAGAGACGAATCCCCAACGACCCGCTCACTGCCACTATGTGGCTCGGGACTGTACCCAACTAAAACCTGTTTGCATGACTCCCTTGAGCCGTGGTAGGACAGTAATCAAAGCACAATGGGAACTCACATGAGACAAATAATGATCTCAGGTCGATAAACTAACTTATACTCATGTCACCTGAGAACTGCTATCTGACAAAAGGTATAATACCATCTAGCATGTTCCCGGCGAGTCCGTCCAGTGTAACTCATAACCCAATAAGCACCTGTATACTATCTTTGGTGACTAATTGATACCAATGGCTGTGAGACTGGCCATCGCCCCTCATCGGGGTCAAGAAACATATACACCAGTCTACTCTGGAATATCGATATCCAGTCTCAATATTCCCACGACTAGGAACATTTAAGGATTTGCTTATAGACTACCCATTTCTCACATGTATGATCGCCACAATAACCCTGGTAGTTATGCAAAAATCTTATGGGCTCTATCAATATATAATAGTGATCTGTAATACCACATAATATATATACATGATAATAGAGATGAGCCAGATAGTATACTATCATCTCGAGTAAGACTGTTCTACACATATAGATACTCCCTTAATCATCATAATCACCTGTCTGCGATTACAATAATTGTCTTGAAGGCACTATATCTAACACAGGGAGGGGCCATGGCCCCACCCTATTATTCGAAACATGGGCAGGTACCTTGCGGTCCCTGCCCCCATCTCGATCTCAATCAGAAAAAAAATATACGCTTCCTCATTTATGTAAAAACCCCGCATCTCTTCTCTAAAAACCCTAACTTCATAGCCCTCATCTCGATACAAAGGTTAGCGCGTCATCTCTAAAAATCCTTACCTCACAGACTCTCAGTCTCATATCTAAAAACCCTCGCCTAAGCCCCATCCTCTTCATTGGCACCCTTGCCCTCACCCCTCGCGGTTGCAGCCTCGCTTCACCTCGTCCAGTTGCAAGTCATACTCATCTTCATCAGGCATCTCCTCCTCTTCATGAACAGTCGCCTCATCGCCGCTGAAACTCTAGAATCTTGTTGGTTCAAAATCTATATGGTAATTTTCTTTTAACCCAAACCATAGATTTCAATTATTTGATTTTGAATGAATAGCTTGATTTTTTTACTTGATTTCAATTACATTATTTTCAATGAACAACATTTTAAAAAATTATGAATGAACAACTTGATTTTGTTAATAGCTGTAAGATAACTTGATTAGACTTGATTTTTATTAAAAAAATGTGAATGGATAACCTGAACCTTGGCCCCATCCTTTGAAAATTCCTGCATCCGCCACCGAGTCATCCTCTATACCTTCACTTAAAAATAAGTTTTAGTTTTTCTAACCCTATACCCAAACAGGATTTATTGGTTACTTATATGAAGAATAATATTAAATTAGGCATCTAATATACTTTGAATTTTTTTGTTGAAGTACATGAATTTTAAAAGGGCTTGAAAATGTGGCTGATCAAAGACCTTTAGGCCCGGTTAGTCAATTCATATTTTTAGATGGAACTAGAGACGTTTAGAACCGCAATCGTTTAGATATAACTTTAGTGGAACTGTAACCATTTTGTGGGGTTCTTGAATTACAAAATTTAAAATTGGACCTAACAAAAAGAAATTTAAATAGAACTTTTGATGATATGCCATCCTATTTATTTTGTAAAGAATATATTGTTCAAATTAGCATTAAAAATAACTAGTATATTGCACACTTTTTTAAATAAAAATTAAGCCGAATTTCAGTTTGCTATTATGAACGATATTCACTTTTCTTCAAAACCACAATCAATTTTCAAACTGATGCAACCGTTCATGAACTTTTCCAGTACCAAATTGCACCCTAACTAAAATTGAGAGAATTTATGAAGTGACAAATCTACCCTTTATTTCTTCTTCCTCATCTTCTTATACATAAATCTAATTCCATCTTTCATGCTTCCTGAAAATTAGTAAGAGGATACTAATGGAAACCCATTATGATTGTTGCTTCTTCTCCTAAGCTAATGCCTATCTCGATCATTTATGAAATTGATGAATTCTTTAAAACATATTTAAAACTTTATCCTGAGAAATCCAGCTTTTGGTTATGTAAAATGAAGTATGTTTTACTCTTAAGAAAGAAAACGAGAGACCATGGATATGGAATTTAGGGTTTAATCGTAGAATAATGGCTAGATCAAACCGTATGATTTTGGATTGGAGATCTGTCCATGTAAATAAGATGTTGATGGAGAAGGTGAATTGGTGTTGTTGTTGGGAGGTCTGAAAAGAGAGTGCATTTTGTGAAAAGATGAGGGTTTGAGAAGGGGTACTTAGAGAGAGAGATGAGGTAGAAGGTGAGGGCATTTTGTCATAAAATAAGTATATGAAAATCATGTGCCAATTTTATTAATAGGGATAATTTTTCTGAAAAGTATATGTTACCTTTGCAACATTTTAGAAGTTGATGGTAACTTCATGAAAATGTGGTTAAAGTTCGTGGTATCAAATTGAAATTTAACCTAAGAATTTGTAAATCTCCAGTTCCATTGTACTTTCTGTATTTAAAATTTTATCCCAATAAACTTCCGTTTAAATCCCAAGTTAGTTTTCTGATTTTTTCCTAATTATAATTCCTACTTTTATCGTATAATCCCCTTATCATTCTTCTTATTCTTTTCCTAACTCTTTATATTTTTTTTATTCTATACAAACACCTAATAAACCCAAGCCCCAGCCCAACCTCTCTCTTTTATTCCCTTTGTTTTTACCCCGGACCGAACCCCAAGCCCAAACCCTCACCCAACCCGACCCGTTCCCCATCTCCCTCTCCTTCTCTTCTTCTTCTTCTTCTTCATTTCATTTCTTTTTTTTGAACGAGCCCCAAACGCACCCCTCTCTTGCACTCACCCCTACGAGACCCGGTCTTCGTCGATGCCGCCCATGATCCCAACCAACTCGAGATCCTCTCCTCCAAATTCCAGCACCTCCCTATAACCTCTCTCTCTATCTCTTTATCTCATTCTTTATCTCTTTCTTTTTCCTTAACTCTCCTCTCACTGACCCTTCCTCTTGCCGGCGAATTTTTCCCACCACCTAGCACCTCCTTTGTCACCGACGAGCTCGTCTCAACACCACCACAACACCCGAGTCCTCCACAACTCCCGACTTCATCTCCTACCCCCTCATATAGTGCCCTGAACCCATCCACCGCTCACCATCATGCTCCTCGACCTCTCGCCGATGACCCCCCTCTTGCCACTCGCTGTCGTGCTCGTGCCGTTGTCGCCACTGCCCATGCCATAATTGTCGTCGCTGTCAGCACTACCGACCATTGCTAGGCAAGTGAAATTCTCACTTGCTTTAACATGCTATATGATTTCGTGTTAAAATTATATTAGATAGATTATTACGAACGTGTGTTTAGCAGTATACTATCCCGTATATATTGTAAGCTGTAATCGTATTTTCATGGAAAACCATAGTAATTCTAAGATGGCAGTTTTGAGCATAGTCGAATCTAAAACATCATATTAGTATCGTATGGAATTGTAAGTATTAGATACCGTTTTCATGAGTTGGGCAAAACCGATGTTAATTCAATAATTCTAGATATTGTACGTTGAGAGTTCGATGTGGTGAACTGATCCAAAACCCTGTCGAAAATACTCGAAGATTTTACCAATATTTTCTTTTGCTGCTTACGAATATCGTGTAGAAAACTCGACTCAAAATAACGAAGTATCAAACATGAAACGACGTCCCAAAAAGCGATGTCAAATCAGGTTTTTACTGTACACATCGTGGTGTTAAATTGATATAAATTTTGATACATACCGGAATGTAATGTTCTATGGCTCATATTTAAGCTGACTCGATAATCCAGGACCCCTTCTTATTTATTTTTTGATACTGATATATCTCAATGATGAAAACCGACTTGGAATGCGGCTCTAGACTACAGTCCAGAGCAGCATTTCCTATTGACACCTGGTTCTAAATAAATGTGTAGCTCTGTACGAAAATAAATATATGTGGAACCCTAAACTGTTACAAAGATAATCTTGTTATCTAACTATAGGTGGTGGTTCCGTTCGATTTTACTACCGTTTAATATTTTAATTGCATTTTAAACTGTCAAGATGTATTGCAGTTTAGTACAGAGACAGATTGTATACCCTATCCTTAAACAAGACATATCTCCCAGCACGCAGTGGATATTGTAGATTAGTTTAGTTTGTTGGAAACATAATTGATAAAGCTAAATTTTACCTAACTGTAGAGTCTCCTAATTATGATCTCAATAGGGATTAAAATGTGTTACGAAATGGACTTTAAGTTTAGGAACTGAATTTCTAGCGATGAACATTTAAAATGAAATGACCATAACTCGCAAACATGAAACGTAATTGACCTGGAACCTATTTTGTTGGA
Source organism: Agapanthus africanus (assembly GCA_030015575.1). Classification (NCBI taxonomy): domain Eukaryota; kingdom Viridiplantae; phylum Streptophyta; class Magnoliopsida; order Asparagales; family Amaryllidaceae; genus Agapanthus; species Agapanthus africanus. The sequence continues at coordinate 82,653,170 of CM057344.1, read as the reverse complement.
TTTCTGTTTAAGTTTACTTACTTCCTCTTTTGTATCAATTTGCCTAATTACGAATGTACAATTTAATATGTTTTTCTGAACTCGTAATGCACATTGTGTTTGATATCGTTCATGACTTGTTATGTGGCATCATTCAAGTATTTACCCGACCGTGCCACCTTTAATGATAGAGAACGTCCATAGTAATTTGTAGCGAACTTTGCATTGTCGAATGTGAGAGGTATTGGATTGGTTGTGTCAAAAACGCCAGAAATAAGTGATTGATTTGTGAAAGTGAACAGTGCGGTGAAAAGTGAATAAAACCGTGATTTTGACGTGTGCTTGTGTACAACTAATCCTATACATATAGTTATTGTGACCTGGGGGAAATGGAGAAATTAATGTGGAATCGAACTCGTATTTAACGAAGTACAGTGACTTAGAGGATGATCATTCGATATTAGTGATATATATATATATACACACACACATATAGATATAGATATATGATGATAATAATAATAATTATAGTACGACAACATATAAGTAAATTATATAAAACATAGCATGCAACAAGTTGTAAACTTGCCTCGAAACAAATGTAATGAACGGAAGCAACACGACGCTATACAAACCAACACCAAGTTTTGATGGCTCGGTTAAGGTTCTAGGATGTGGCTGGATTTGCGTCGGCGAGAATAAGTGTGGGCTTGAAGAACGAAGAATGAGAATATATAAATTGATGAGGGAGAGATATGTTATGTGGTGAGAGAGGTTTTGTGTTTAATATAAATATATATAGTATAGTTTAAATTAGGTTATAAAGTTATATTAATTTTAATGTATATAGATAATATCAAACTACAAGCAATCTCGAAAATAATTCACATATGTAAACTTCTCAACCATAATATAAGAATATATTTTAAATAAATCATACCCCTAATTTAAGATTTAAAAGGATTCTAAAAATATATCTAGCTTAGTAAATATTTGATATCAGATATCTTGAGATTTAAACGTAAAAGATAAAAGCAAAATAAGATATGGGATGACAACCATATGATGACAGTTAACAAAATATAACGTATTCTTAATTTGTGGCTATTAAAAGATATATAATGATCTAGATATATGATATATAAAGATCTAAAAATATAATGTAGTTATTATACTAGATTTACATAGATACACTTTACTGGTAAATCTCAGATACAATCCTAAACCATACTGGGTTCTAAACTTGCGGGTCGGGTCAGATAACGACTACTAGTATTTGAATCATTCGCGACCCAATTGATCAAATAGAAAAAATATAAAGCAAGTGTTAAAATACCAATTAATGTCGTATAACCGTACTAGGGTATTGCATTATACCCAACTACAAAAGAATTTCGTTCTCGAAATTCACGAAACAGGAAAAGATAAGAAGATACGGATCTAAGGAAAGAGATGAGGAAACTTCTGTCGAATCTCGTCTTCACGTTCCAAAGTAGATTCTCCGTGCGAACGATTCCCCCATGAAATAAGTACTAGAGGGATAACCTTGTTCTTGAGAACTTTTTCTCGTCGATCCACAATCGCCATTGATCGTTCTTCATAAGTTAAATCTTCCTTTACTGTCAGTTCCGAATGATCTAGGACGTGTGTCTCATCTCGAACATACTTGCGGGGTTAAGATACATGAAACACGTTATGAACACTCGCCAAGGATGTTGATAAAGCCAATCGATAAGTTACCTCTCCAACACGCTCAATAATACCGAAAGGCCCCACGAATCGAGGACTAAGCTTGCCTCGACTACCAAAATGGATTACTCCTCTGATCGGTGATATCTTCAAGAATACAAGATCACCAACTGCGAACTTCAGAGGTCTTCGTCCTGTATCGGCCTAACTTTTCTGTCGATCTTGTGCCGCCTTCATATGATTTCAGACCATGTTAGCTTTCTCCACCGTTTGCATAATAAGATCCGGTCCCAATAATATTCTTTCTCCAACATCATCCCAACAGATGGGTGAGCGACACTTACGACCGTATAATGCTTTGAATGGAGCCATCTGTCTAGTCGCCTGAAAACTGTCATTGTAAGAAAACTCCACCAAGTGCAAATGATCCTCCCAGGAACCCTTGAAGTCTAACATACATGCTCTCAACATATCTTCAAGAGTTTGTATCGTTCTTTCAGACTGGCTATCTGTCTGAGGATGATAGACTGTGCTAAACTTTAAGCGAGTTCCCAAACTTCCATGTAGACTCCTCCAAAAGTGTGATAGAAATCGAGTATCCCGATCCGAAACGATGCTCACGGGTACTCCATGCATTCTTACAATCTCCTACATGTACCGCTCTACCAAAGCCTCCGTCGACTGACCAACTCAAAATGGTATAAAATTAGCTACCTTGGTCAATCGATCGATAATCACCCAAACTGCATTATTGCCCTTTAGACTCCGTGGTAAAGTTGTCACGAAGTCCATGGTTATATGTTCCCACTTCCATTGAGGAATCAGAAGTGGTTGCAACAAACTAGTTATCCTTTGATGTTCAGCCTTGATTTGCTGACACACCCAGCACTTTGATACGTAGCGAGCAATCTCCCTTTTCATGCCTTCCCACCAGAAATGTTGTCGCAAGTCTCTATACATCTTTGTGCCTCCTGGGTGTACTGAATACGTGGAACCGTGAGCCTCCTTTATGACTTCTTCACGAACATCTCGTTTAGGCACACATAAACGACTTCCATATCGTAACGAACTATCTTCATGAATCAACAAATCTGTTCGAAGTCCCGCTTCTACTTGTTTTTGAAACCTTCGTAATTTTGGATCGTACGACTGTGCTGCTTTAATAATAACGATCAAAGATGACTGTGCTTGCAACTATATCAACTGTCCCGAAGAATTCGGTAATACGATCTCCAACTCAAACCTTTGAAGATCAACTATAATCTCCCTTTGTGCAGTCAACATCCATATTGCTGGCAACCGACTTAGCGCATCCGGCACTACATTAACTTTTCCCGGATGGTATTGTAGATCAAGATCATAGTCAGCCATCAGCTCCAACCATCTACGTTGCCTCATGTTGAGGTCTTATGGTGAACACATACTTTAGGCTTTGTGATCGGTAAATACTTCTACCTTTTCGTCCAATAAGTAGTGTCTCCATATTTTAAAAGTGAAAATTACCACTGCTAACTCCAGATCATGAGTTGGGTAGTTCTTTTTATGAGTCTTCAATTGTCTCGACACATAAGCTATGACCTTCTCATGCTGCATTAGAATACATCCCAAGCCCTTCCCAGATGCGTCGCTATGAATAACCAACCCTTCGGAACCGTCTGGCACTATCAAGATAGGAGCGGTGGTCAATCTTTGCTTCAACGCTTCAAAAGTTGACACACATTTCTCTATCCATATGAACGGTATCTCCTTTCGTGTTAGCTTGGTCAATAGTTCAGCTATTCGAGCGAAGTTCTCCACAAACCTTCTATAATATCTGGCAAGCCCAAGAAAACCTCTGATCTCCCCTACATTCTTTGGAATTAGCGAATCATGAACTGCTGTAATCTTTTTGGGGTCAACGGAAATTCCATCTTCGGATACGACATGACCCAAGAACTTCACTTCTTCGAGCCAAAACACGCACTTGCCCATCTTAGCATATAACCTTTCTTGCCTCAACGTTTGCAGTGCGATCCTCAAGTGTTCTGCATGCTCATCTTTGCTTCTCGAATAAACCAGAATATCATTAATAAACACTACTACAAACTGGTCCAGATACGGCGAAAAGATTCGGTTCATCAAGTCCATAAATATTGCTGGTGCGTTCGTGACTCCGAATGGCATCACTAAGTACTCGTAATGCCCATATCGAGTTCAGAACACTGTCTTGCAAATATCTTCTTCTTTCACCCGAACTTGATGATACCCTGATCGCACATCCAACTTCGACAATACTCTCGTGCCACTGAGTTGATCGAATAGTTCGTCGATGCGAGGGATTGGGTACTTATTCTCAATAGTCACTCGATATAAATCTCGATAGTTAATGAACATCCTCCGTGTGCTATCTTTCTTCTTGACTAAAGAATTAGAGCTCCCTATGGTGAACCATTGCTGCGAATCCAACCTTTCTTTAGTAATTCAGAAACTTGTCTCTTTATCTCTTCCAGTTCCACCGGTGCCATCGAATAAGAAGCCTTCGAAATTGATGCTGCTACAGGAATAAGATCAATTGCAAACTCCACATCTCGTTTAGACGATACACCCGAGATTTCCTTGAATACATCCATAAAATCCCGAACTGCTATCAGCGCTTCATCTGCAACTTGTTTACGAAATTCACCCTTCAGTAAACGGTTCCCTTCATCATGAATTTGCAAGTTTGTTCTAAGACTTATGGGTTATTATCCCACCACTCTTCCGTTATGCTACTCTGATAATTTGAGGCTGGTCTGTCAAAACTTCTTCAATCAAATATCTTACATCTGATCGTCCTTGAAACGGTCTGTACCAGCTCCCGCTGGGGTTAATCTCAAACTACTGAAATTATCAAAAACTTCTCTTATGTTTCTCCTTATTCTTCAAAACGCAAATGGATTGGTTCTTACGGAATGAGAGGAAAAATATAACGTTGTTGCTAGATTCATGCTCGCGATAAGACATAAACTCGTAAGCAATGACGCCGAGAGGAAACAAGGTAATACAACGACCATAAGTCAAGAAAATGAATCAAAATAGTACTCCAGATTACCTAAATAGAGTACTGCATTGTAACCATACAGCAGTACATAGTTACAACTACATAACTCCATTCAATTCGCCCAAATCCTACTATCAGAATCGGGAGAATAAGATGGGAGAAACAATAAGGAACCAAAATGATTCTAAGACGAGATGCAATATCATTTCCCTATCGTCAAGAAAAAAGAGTTAAGAGAAAAATAAGATTCAAGAATTTGAATAACAAGACAATAATGTGGCAGGACATGTTCCTAAAATTCTGAGTCTTGGAGGACAATGTATTGGGTACCATACCCAACTATAAATTGCATCAAGCCCAGCTAAACTAAAACTTATGCTCCGATACCAAACAAACCCTGTCACGTCCCGCTTCCCAAAATGCTCAGACTAAAGCACGTGACAGAGCCAACCATGCTACCTGTGGCTAGGAATCATCCCTCCACAGTCACATTACGGCTGTCTATAGGATATCAAGAATAGTAAAATATAAAATCTATCTAGTACATATCTATTTGCCACAGTAAATAGAGTCAAGAAAATGCATAAGCGGAAACGAATCAAATTCAATAAACAACATCCAAAACATGTCCCAATATGGGTTCACATCAAAAGAAATAAAATTGCGGAAATAAACTAAACTAAACATCTCTAAATACACGATCAATTCTTAATCGCTCGGCTTGATTGCTAAAATACTCTCGATCTGTCTGCGATAAAGGTAAAGGAACTGGGCCATGCAAAAACTAGACGTCAGTGTGTCATAATATCAAAATAATAGTAGTAATCCAGGATATGATGATATAATGCTACAATTAAACAAGAATGTAAATAACAAACACAGATATAAAACAGTGAGCTATGTGTATGTATGGATGTGTGATGTCTATCCTGAATCTGTGCTTTTAGGTTATCTATTTTATAAGTCTTTGAAATCAATTAATATAATCCTCATCGTATCCCAACAGTATATATCCCGTTCATTCCCCATGGGACCACGATAACACTATTTATTCCGTAACGCCGGGAAAAACAGCAAACAAGTAATTATTCCATAACGCCTGGAAAAAACGGCAAACAAGTAATGATTATTCCGTAACGCCCGGAAAAACGCAAACATATAATAATATCCTCTTGAGTTACATTTCGGTTACATTCTTGATTTCCCCTTTCCCCCCGGGTTTGTGTTCAAGTCAGATATTACTAATATAGATCTAATGCCAACACAGAATCAAGTATGTACAGTTCTTGTCTATGCAGACAAAAAGTCACGTCCTTCAGGACAACATGTCAATATTGTTGGCATTAGTAACAAGATCCAAATAACAAGCCTGGTAATGTATCATGAACATATCATGTAATGCATATGAACCAAATAGATATCCAATGTGAAACTGTAATCAATATCGGAATACGGTAAACACAACTAATACCAGGATGCATATGTATCTCTCTCTAATAACCATTATACATCCATTACCACGTATTATGCAAACTAGATAACATGTTGTACTGATATAGTAGTATAATAATATTGTGATGTTCCGGCATACAACTAGATAAGTTATTATCAGTACGGATACAGACGGATGTTATAAAACTGTAAATCGGTAATATTTGCTGAATATTAAAACGCATGCACTATTATTTATTAAATAGATATTGATATAATAACATTTACAGGGATAACATATTCAAATCGAATAATAACTATAAAAGTGGTATTGATTAACCATGCACAAGAAAGTTTCTTTTAGAAATTAAGCGTCATCCTGATTTGTAAAATAGCTTAAAAATAACAAACGTTCTCCAAAATGGACGTGTCATATACCAAAACAAAGATAATTCAATAATATTGTCATTTTTATAAGTTAAAGTATCTCAGGTTATTCCTACAAAAAGTTATGAATGTTCGAAATTGAAAGTTTCTGCTGGAATTTTCCTGGACAGCAGTTCAGAGACACTTTCATTTACAGTTTATATTATTTAAAAAATTTATTTTGCAAGTAAATATTTCACAGGATTATATTATTATGAGTTAGCTTCGTAATGAACTAAAGAAAATGTGGTAATGAGTTTTCTATGATTTATAATGAATTTTACAAGGTAAGGTGTACAGAAAATTTTAGATTTGTCGTATCCGCTTTTCGACGACGTTTCATGTGTAAACTATAATATTTTCAAACTATATTTTGTATAACGTTATAAAATGCAGATTATAAACTAATTAATGATAATAATAAGAAATATTACGGCGATATATATATTTTTAGATATAATTATAGCATGTCGTAAGTTGTAAACTTGCATACATTATATGTTATAAAACTGATTAATGTTAAATAACTACGGTGTATAAATTATATAGATATAGCTGTATAATGATGATGATGATAATAATAATAATATTATGACAACATATATGTAAATTACATAAAATATAGCATGTAGCCAGTTGTAAACTTGACTTGAAACAAATGCAATGAACGGAAGCAACACGACGCTATACAAACCAACACCAAGTTTTGATGGTTCGGTTATGGTTCTAGGATGCGGCTGGAGTTGCGTCGGCGAGAATGGGTGTGGACTTGAAAAACGAAGAAGGAGAATATATAAATTGATGAGAGAGAGAGAGAGAGAGAAAGAGGTTTTATATTTAATATAAATATATATAGTATAGTTTAAATTAGGTTATAAATATATATTAATTTTAATGTATATAGATAATATTAAAATACAACCAATCTCCACTAAAATCTCATCAAAAATATATTTTGGAAAATAATTCACATATGTAAACTTCTCAACCATAATACAAGAATATATTTTAAATAATTCATTCCCCTAATTTAAGATTTAAAAGGATTCTAAAAATATATCTAGATTTAGTAAATATTTGATATTAGATATTTTGAGATTTAAATGTAAAAGATAAAAACAAAATAAGATATGGGACGGCTACCATATAATGACAGTTAAAAAAATATAACTTATTCTTAAATTGTGACTGTTAAAAGATATATGATGATATAGATATATGATATATAAAGATCTAAAAATATAATGTAGGTATTATACTAGATTCACATAGATACACTTTACTGGTAAATCTCAGATACAATCTTACACCATACTGAGTTCTAAACTTGCGGGTCGGGTCGGATAATGACTCCCAGTATTCGGATCATTCGCGACCCAAAAGATAAAATAGAAGAAATATAAAGCAAGTGTTAAAATACCAATTAATGTCGTATAACCGTACTAGGGTGTTGCAAGAAGGCTAAGGGCCAGCGATCGGTGGATAGGAGACCCCATGTAGTTCCATCATGAGCTGCCACTTCTCTTCGTGGAGCAATCCCGATTCATAGGCCAGGGGTAATGCAGATGAAGGGCACTTTCTCACCCCAACAGCTGCAGTCGAGGGCTCTAATTTGTGACTATTGCCAGAAGCCAGGGCACATGCAGAGAGACTGTCAGAACCAAGGGGCGGTGTTTGATTTGTGGATCCGGCGAGGACAGGGTCAGCGGATGTCCTCAGAGATCCGAGTTATACGGAGGGTCTGAGCAACAACAGTCGTCGTTCGGCACTTCAGCTCAGAGGGGTCCACCTCTGGTATCCCAGCTGCGATTATTCGATCAGAAGCAGACTGGTATGAGTCAGAATAAGGGTCGGGCTTTCACCCTGATCACCGAGCAGGCGGAAGCTTCTAGAGATGTGGTTGCAGGGACTCTCCTTGTTTATTTTGTATTAGCTAAAGTTCTATTTGATTCGGGTGCTTCGCATTGCTTTATTTCTGTATGGTTTGTTGACATACACTCTATACCTCACGAGCCGTTGACCAAGGGTTGGGAGGTATACATGGGTAACAGAATTATTTTGTCCAGCCAAGAATGTAGGTCATGCCCCGTGGTAGTTTGTGGCAGAGAGTTTTATGCAAACTTCCTTATTATTGGGACTGATGGCTATAACGCCATTCTGGGGATGTATTGGCTGAGCTCTTTCCATGCTGTTATCAACTACCAAGCTAGGAGTGTGACATTTCGCATTCCTAATCACGCGGAGTTCGTATTCATAGGCAATAGCGAGTCATTGGAGCCAGCTAAGTTCCGAGCGAAGCTGAGGACCTTGACCGCTATGGAGATAGACAAGAAGCCATCACCGGAAGTAGTTCGGGAATTTCTTGACGTGTTCCCCGAATATCTACCAGTTTTACCCCCGCCTCGCACATTGGGCTTCTCGATCAACCTGATTCCAGGTATGACACCAGTTTCCAAAGCTCCATACAGGATGGCACCAGTTGAGTTGGCAGAATTGAAGAAGCAAATAGAGGACCTTCTGGACAAGGGGTTTATCTGTCCAAGTGCTTCCCCATAGGGTGCTCCCATGTTACTGGTGAAGAAGAAAGACGGTTTCTTGCGCATGTGCGTTGACTACCGTGAGTTGAACAGAGTGACAGTGAAGAACAAGTATCACATTCCCCACATCGATGACTTGTTTGATCAGCTAGGTGGTGTTCGGGTATTTTCTAAGCTGGACCTTCGGTCAGGGTATCACCAAATCAGGTTCAAGATAGAGGATGTATGCAAGACGGCCTTTCGAACCCAATATGGCCACTATGAGTTTATTATAATGTCATTCGGTATTACCAATGCACTCGCCATATTTATGGACTTGATGAACAGGGTTTTCTCCAAATACTTGGACCAGTTCATCGTTGTATTCATCGACAACATTCTAGTCTATTCCAGGAGTCGAGAGGAGCACGCCGAGCATCTACGAATTGTGTTGCAGATTCTATGGGAGGAGAAGCTCTATGCTAAACTAAGCAAGTGCGAGTTTTGGCTCGACAAGGTGCAATTTCTGGGGCATATTGTTTCGAGTGACGGCATTTCAGTAGATCCGGTAAAAATTGAATCTATCAAAGACTGGCCGACACCGAAATCGGTAGCTGAGATAAGGAGCTTCCTGGGATTTGCTGGGTATTATCGGCGGTTTATTCAAGATTTTGCCAGAGTAGCAGAACCCTTGACGAAGCTTACGCGGAAGGAAGTACCTTATAATTGGTTGAAGGAGTGCACCCAGGCGTTCAAGCTGTTAAGCCTGAAGTTGACCATGGCCCCAATTCTGAATGTGCCAGATAGTTTCGGTGGCTTGGTCGTTCATATTGACGTATCGGGAATGGGTTTAAGCTGTGTTTTGATGCAGCATGGTCGAGTAGGGGCTTATGCCTCTCGTCGGTTGAAAACCCGTGAGAAGAACTACCCCACGCTTGACTTGAAGTTATTGGCCGTTGTGTTCGCCTTGAAGATCTATAGGTATTACTTACTGGCCGAAAGAGTGGAGGTGTACATGGATCATAAAAGTTTGAAATACGTGTTCACCCAGAAAGAGCTGAATATGAGACAACGCAGATGGCTGGAGCTAATGGCAGACTACAATATTGATTTGCAGTATCACCCGGGGAAGGTGAACATCGTTCCTAATGCTCTCAGTCGCAGGCCATCAGCTATGTTGCTGACTTGTAAAAGGGGGATTCTCGAAGATCTCCCAAGACTTGAGTTAGAAGTAGTTATACCGGGTGTGCCCGGACAGTTCTGGCAGTTGCAGGTTCAATCATCGCTTATAGATCGCATTAAAGCTGCACAGGCTGAAGACTCTCAGTTGCAGAAGTTCAGAGGGTTAGTTAAGGCTGGTTTGAGGACGGACTTGCTGATTCACGAAAATGGTTCCCTGAGATTTGGCAGCCGGTTGTGTATTCCAAAGGGGGGTATTCGAGATGAAGTTCTAGCTAAGGCACAAAGTTCTGCGTACTTGGTATATCCCGAAGGCAATAAAATGTACGGGGATTTGAGGCAACACTTCTGGTGGAACGGAATGAAAAGGGAAATTGCTCGCTTTGTCTCCAAGTGTCTGGTATGCCAACAGGTGAAAACCGAACATCAGAGAGTAGCTAGGTTGTTGCAACCGCTTCCGGTACTGAAGTGGAAATAGGAGCACATCCCCATGGAATTTATGATGGCACTACCTAGAAGTCCAAGGGGCAACAATGCTGTCTGGGTTATTGTTGATCATCTCACGAAGGCAGCACATTTCATACCTATCCGAGTGGGACAATTGACGGAGTCTCTTGCACACAAGTATATGTAGGAGATTGTGAGGCTGCATGGAGTGCCCGTTAGTATCGTGTCTGATCGAGACACCGGGTTCATTTCCCACTTCTAGAAGAGCATGCAGGAGAGTTTGAGAACTCATCTAAAGTTTAGCAAGGTTTATCATCCACAGACAGACGAGCAATCCGAGCGTACTATCTAGACGCTCAAAAATACGTTGAGGGCATGCATGCTGGATTTTTAGGGCTCATGGGAGGATCATCTTCATCTGGTGGAGCTTTCGTATAACAACAGCTATCAGGCTAGCATCTAGATGGAACCGTTCGAAGCTCTTTACGGACGAAAGTGTCGGTCCTTTCTTTGTTAGGATGACGTAGGTGAACGAAGGTTACTGGGCCCTGAGCTTATAATTCAGACAGTGAGCAAGGTTCGGATGATCAGGCAGCGTATCAAGGCTGGTCAGGACCGACAGAAGAGTAGGGCAGATGCCGGTAGAAGGTCATTGGAGTTTAGTGTTGGTGATCATGTATTTCTGGAGATATCACCTACTCGAGGAATGATCAAGTTTTGTAGTCGTGGGAAGCTCCGTACCCAATTCTTCGGAACTTTTGAGGGCTAGAGCGAGTAGAAGAGGTAGCTTATCAACTTGCCTTGCCTCCATCGTTAGCTGGTGTGCACAATACTTTCCATATATCTAAGTTGAGGTGATACGATCGGGATGACAGCTATATCTTGGACTATTCAGAGTTGAAATTGGGCACTGATCTGTTTTACAAAGAGCAGTTTACCACTATTCTCGATCGTAAGGAGAAAGTGCTGAAAAATAAAGTCATTTCCTTGGTTTGAGTTTCTTGGGGTGGTCGTTCTCCAGGGGAGTCTACCTGGGAATGTTAGGAGGATATCTGTTCACGATTTCCGCACCTGTTTGAGTAGTTTTCTGTCTGTCTGTTCAGTTGTTTTCCTTATTTAATTTCGAAGAAGAAATTTTTGTAAGGGGGTATGATGTAAATCTCCAGTTCCATTGTACTTCCTATATTTAAAATTTTATCCCAATAAACTTCCGTTTAAATCCCAAGTTAGTTTTCTAATTTTTCCCCAATTATAATTCCTACTTTTCTCGTATAATCCCCTTATCCTTCTTCTCATTCTTTTCCTAACTCTTTATAATTTATTATTCTATACAAACACCTAATAAACCCAAGCCCCGGCTCAACCACTCACTTTTATTCCTTCTATTTTTTCCCCGGACCGAACCCCAAGCCCAAACCCTCACCCAACCCGACCCGTTCCCCATCTCCCTCTCCTTCTTCTTCATTTCTTTTTCTTTAATTTTTTTTGAACGAGCCCCCAACGGCTCCCCTCCTCTCTCGCACTCATCCCCATGAGACCCGGTCTTCATCGATGCCACCCATGATCCCAACCAACTCGAGATCCTCTCCTCCAAATCCCAGCACCTCCCTCTAACCTTTCTCCCTATCTCTTTATCTCATTCTCTCTCTCTTTCTTTTTCCTTAACTCTCCTCTCACCGACCCCTCCTCTCACCGACAAACTTTTCCCACCACCTAGCACCTCCTTCGTCACCGACAAGCTCACCTAAAAACCACCACAACACTCGATTCCTCCACAACTCCCCACTTCATCTCCTACCCCCTTACACAGTGCCCTGAACCCATCCACCACTCAACATCAAGCTTCTCGACCTCTCGCCGACGACCCCTTTCTGACACACCCTGCTCTTCCTCGACCATAACACCACCCTCCTCAACTCCTTCGTGCACCTCCCCATCTCCAAGCTCTTGCCACTCGCTTCCTTCACCGCCTCCTCCTCACCGTCAACCTCTAGCTCTGCCGCCGGCACCAGTGCTCCGAGCCCCATGCAGCCACCATATCCAGCAAGCCCCCTCGCTTAATTTCGGCCATCACCGAGCACCTAGCCTCCCTTGCTCTCCTCCTCCAACCCTCGCCATCGCCGCCAACCTCAGCTGCCTGCAACGCCTTCGACGAGACCCCTACGACATCACTTCTCCACCAGCCCGAGCTCCTCCTCCAAGTGAACTTCTACTTCCCCAAGCCAATAGTCGTTGCTGCCCCTCGCCATCGCCGTGTTGCTGCTACTTGTGTTGCTGTGCTTGTGTCGTTGCCTCCGCTGCCCATGCCATCATTGTCGTCATTGTCGGCACCACCGACCATCACGAAGCAAGTGAAATCTATACATGCTTTAACATGTTATATGATTTTGTGTTAAATTATATTAGATAGATTATTACGAACGTGTGTTTAGTAGTATATTATCACGTATATATTGTAAGCCGTCATCGTATTTTCATGGAAAAACATTGTAATTCTAAGATGGCAGTTTTGAACATAATCGGATCTAAAATATCATCTTAGTATCGTGTGGAATTGTAAGAATTAGATACCGTTTACATGAGTTGGGCAAAACCGATGTTAATTCGATAATTCTAGATATTGAACGCTAAGAGTTCCATGTGGTGAACTCGTCCAAAACCCTGTTGAAAATGCTCGAAGCTTTTACTAATATTTTTTTTTTTTGCTTACGAATATCGTATAGAAAACTGGACTCAAAATAACAAAGTATCGAACATGAAACGACGTCCTAAAAAGACGACGTCAAATTCGGTTTTTACTGTACACGTCGTGGTGTTAAATTAATATAAATTTTGATACATACCGGAATATAATTTCCTATGGCTCATATTGAAGCTGAATCGATAATCCAAGAACCCCTATTATTTATTTTTCGATACTGATATATCTGAACGACGTAAACCGACTTAGAATGCGGCTCTGGACTGCAGTCTAGAGCAGCATTTCCTATTGACGTCTGGTTCTAAATAAATATGCAGCTCTGTACGAACATGAAAATATGAGGAACCCAATACTGTTGCGAAGATAATCCTATTAGCTAACTATAGGTGGTGGTTCCATTTGATTTTACTGTCGTTTGATATTTTAATTACATTTTAAACTGTTGAGGTGTACTGCAGTTTAGTACAGAGACAGATTGTATACCCCAGCCTTAAATAGGACATATCTTCCAGCACACGGTGGATATTATAGATCTGTCTACTACGTTGGAAAAATAATTGACAGATCTAAATTTTACCTAACTGTAGCATCGCCTAATTATGATCTTAACAGGGATTAAAATGTGTTACGAAATAGACTTTCAGTTCAGGAACTGAATTTTCAGAGATGAACACTTAAAATGAAATGATCGTAACTCGCAAACCTGAAACCCGATTGACCTGAAACCAATTTTTTTGGATTTCTATTTAAGTTTACTTACTTTCTCTTTTGTATTATTTTGCCTAATTACGAATGTATGAATTAATATGTTTTTCTGAACTCGTAATGCACATTGTGTTTCATATCGTACATGACTTGTTATGTGGCATCATTCTCCTGTTACCTGACCATGCTGCCTTTAGTGATAGCTATTGGGGTCAAAAATTATACCCCACAGTCGAGGTCAACAAATCAATAAGTCAAAGTCAAGGCTCGAAAAGTAGGCCCGGGATTAAGCCCAAATCCAAACCAAGTGGGCCCAAGCCCGAACCCAAGTCCAAACAAGTGGGTCCATGACCAAGTCGAACCCGAACATGAAGAGGTCGGCCTCCCCCACGCCAAGAAGAAAATTATGTAATAAATAAGCTTGATATAATTTTCATGCATGAATATAAAATAAATGGGCAAGAAAGCTAAATTTTTGTAAATCTCATGGCTCGTGTGCAAAAAGAAATAAGCACATGGACATGGGATGGACAAAATGCCATTTTGTAAAGCCCAAAGAGCTATGTGTAAACTTGCAAGCCTATATAAGGGAACGTTATGATGATATGAAAAAAAATTCATTCTCCCAAAAAAATATTAGGCTTATGTGACTCATTCTCCTTCCTCAAGCTTCTAAACCTTCTTCCTTTTCTAAATTAAATCAACAGTTTAACTTTTCTTTTCCCAAAAAGAAATAGTTTTCACCATAAAACTCTCGAAGGGGAGCTCAGATCTCCCATCAAATCTTTAAAATGAAGACTTTTAATCTCAACGTCCCTTTTCTCTAAGATCCAACAAAAGAGAGGAGGAAGAAGGAACCCATCTTAAAAGAACCCATTTTAGGGAAGTCCAAGACTCGAAGAGGACGAAAAAGGACCTCCTTTTACCATCCAAGATCTAAATCTTTTAGGAGTTTAATTCCAAATCAATCTTTGAGGAGTTCAACTCTAAGATCCAAATCCTCAAAATAGTTTAACACCAAATCCAGACTTTTTAGGAGTTTTACTCCAAATCCAAACCTCTTAGGAGTTTAATTCCAAATACAAGCCTTTTGGGAGTTTAACTCCAAATCCATATCAAATTTCTTTCCTAGGAGTTTAACTCCAAAACCCCTCGGGAGTTCAACTCCAAAACCCATCGGGAGTTCAACTTTTAGCCCAGGGTCTAAGTCCCTTCTTCCACTGGTGTTTCCAGCGATCGTGTGCCGCGCGTGTGGCCTGCTGGCACCCAGCGGTCACGTGTTGTCTCATGTGTCCTTAGGACGCTCCTCACCACTCTTTTTCCCAAACGTTCTCCATTAAAAATACTTCCCCCGTTAGAAAAAATTTCTAACGGGGCATTGCTCTGCATCCCGCAAGGGAGCTGCTAGCCCCCTTAACCCTCATCCAGCTCTTCGGCTAGCGGGACCCCCGTAAACTCTGTGAAGCCCCCGATAGTCCATAATACCTTCAAAACATAACACACGTACACTGCACATTGAGTTCACATGAACAGTTTTACTCGTCAATCGGTGGTTCCCTTACTCCAAAAGCAAGGGGTAATTAATGACAATTTAGTCCATGGATGCCGGAGATTCGGATCCCCACAACCAATAAACCACGGCCTACCCCAGGCAGGGAAAATCTGTAATGCGTCTGACAAGCGACGCGTATTCCTATCTCAATAGGATGACGAAAAACACTCTACAGATTTTGGCACACCTGGTGGGACTTTTTCTCTCCTCCCATATTTCGGGCTAAACGTTTATGCGAACACAATAAACATATACATCAATTGTCTGTACTGAAATCATGCTTCTTTTTGCTGCTTAACAACTTTCAATTGCAATCTCGAACTCAAGAAGCATGCCTTCCAAGACGAGCTTCATTTCTGATGCAACTTTGGTGACCTACATAGTCAAGACAAACGCACACGTGATCCTCCCGGCAAGTCTCATAATGTAGTAGGAGGAGCCTCCATGCCAGTTTGGTTCCATCGTCATCTACCCCGACAGAAGAGCTCATCTGGTGTAGACCCTGGCAAATTAAGTGATCTGACCGCAAGGGGCAGGAGGCTGAATGTGGTGATCGCAAGAGCACCATAATTCCAGCGCAAGTCGTGTTCGAATGGTTTTCCTTGGCCCATGTTCACCGCCGAAAGACCGGACCGAGACGCGGAGGACGTCTAGCCTGAATTTAGGGGTATATGCTATTTGGACTTATCCATTCACCTCTCCGAAGATACCAAGTTGATTTATGACACCATATATCGGAGGTTTGGACAGATGCAACCGTTGTAGTAGACTTTATCAGATCATCTCTCGTTTGTGAGGGGTTTTTGATTGTGGGGACGCTCTTCCCTGTAAGCGCAAGCCCTTGCAGTTAATTATGTTATTTTGATGCGATAACTAGTTTCTCCTTCTCCAGTAGTTCACTTCGTGTCATGTGTTATTTTGTTTGTTTTGGTTGCCCGTGGATTATATACGGAAACTAATTTTCGTTGTCGTCCGTAGGGTGTGGATCAGTCCAAATCCATATATTTGAGATTTGGGACTTGGGTTTTGAACTTAGGTTATATGTTCCTTTAGTTCAAAAATATTTTGTTTGGTTTAAGCACCATTAATCTAGTTTGAGATTAAGATCAGCTTAAACATATGAGCGTTTGGGCTCAATTTATTTTTAATTAAGGATACGTTAATCCTATTTGAGACTAAGATCAACTTAGCAACATTTTAAGGATCATTTTTTATTTAAGATCCAACAATAGAGCATTTAAGCTTAGTTGCAAAAAAATTTCAGAGGGACTTAGCTAATTTGGGGCTTGGTCTGCTCAGTCCTTTTTTTCTTTTTTATTCAAAAGTGATAAGCACTTATTTGGGTTCTGTTTGCTTAGCCTTTTTTCTTTTATGCAGAAGTGTTAAGTACTTGTTTGGAGCTCTGGTGCTCACATGTATATCATGTAAAGTACTCAGTCATGGGCGCTGCCCAATCAGTGCTAACCACTTTAGTCATTTTGACTGAGAATATATATATATATATATATATATATATATATATATATATATATATATAGTGCTAAGCACTTTTGTATGGCGCTCACGTGTGTATCACGTGAGGCGTTGAGATTCGGACGCTGCCCGACCAGTATTAAGCACTCTAGTCATTTTTGACTGAATATGAAGTGCTAAGAACTTGGTATAACGCTCACGTGAGGATACGTGCGACGCTAGGATGTGGGCGTTGCCCAATTGGGACTAAGCACTCAGTCTTTTTGGCTAAATATGAAGTGCTAAGCACTTTTACTCAGCGCTCACGTGTCTTTCACGTGAAGCGTTGGCCTTCTGTTTTGAGCGCCCACATGGGAAGCACATGAGGCGCTGAGTCTTTTGATGTGGGCGCCCACATGGGAAGCACATGAGGCACTAAGTCCTTTGTTTTATGAATCTTTTGGGTGCTCACGTGTTTTTCACATGAGGCGCCGAGTTCCTTTTCTTTTTTAGAGATTGAATCTTTGTTAATGGCATTTTGACCATTAATGATTACCAAGATCTTTGTTTTGAAGATTTAGGATCAAGTTTTCTTTAAGAACTAAGTTCTTATTTTTTTCTTTTATAAGAACTAAGTTTCTTTTTTGGGTTAAATCTTGTTTTCAGAGAAATTAAATTCCTGGAATATGTGTTTTTTCTGTCTTTTTTTTATCTAGTTCTTTCCCCTAGATTTTGAGTCTGAAGCACAGAATTTTCCCGCTGAGAATTAAATTCTCAACTTGTGGGAGATTTATCTTACGGATCTCAGATCCAGAGAAAGAACTAAGTTCTTATATCAAGGGTTAAACCCTTGTGTTTTACTTGCACTAGGCAAAAGAGATACTTTTAATCTCTTCTTTTCTTTACCTAGGATTTGAAAAGAGGAAGATTTTCTTTGAAAGAGAAAGACAATTCTCAATTGCAGCTTCTATCATTTTGTTTTTAGAAGCATATGGGGGGTTCCTCCTTTTTTTGCGTCTCTCTTTTCTGTGTGTGTGTGTGAGAGAGAGAGAGACTTGAAGTCTCAGGTCCTTTATATAGGCAAGGCAAATTGTTGATTAGTTTCGAGAAAATCACTCATTGAGAGATTCCAATTGATTTTATTGGTCTCAAAGATTATTTGGGGAATTTTATTCACCGTTGGATTTTTGATCCAGTGATTTCTGTTTTACAGGATATGTTTTCTTGTTTTTAACAAGATTGAGGAAATATTTTCCCATATATATAATTTAATTTTGTCAAACGGTGATTTTTAATCACCATTGGATTTTAATCCAAGGGCTCTCTGTTTTACAGAGAACAATCTTTCTTTGTTTAGAAAGATTGGGAAAATATATTCCCAAAAATAAAATTTAATTCTATCATTGGATCTTTGATCCAACCGAGAATATCTTTCTCACTTAGAAAGATTAAAGAGATATTTTCTCCTAATAGAATTTAATTCTATCATTTGATGATTTATCATCATCATTGGATCTTTGATCTAACGGCTCTATTTAATAGAGAATATCCCAAGTTTTAGGGAAATAATTTCCATGTAGAATTTAATTCTACTTGCTCTTAATTTGGACGCTGGCGCTCACGTGTTATGCACGTGGACGACACTTAAGAATTAAATTCTTATACATAACAGGCGCTTCTGTGCTTTGCACTTTAGTGCTCATGTGAGCTTCATGTGCAGTGCCACTATAGGATTTAATACTTTAACACTGGCGCTGGGGCTGGTGCTTTCGTAGGGAACACATGAGGCGCTGCCACATTGGATTTAACAGAGCTTAGCTCTTATTATTATGTTTAATTATTAGGGTAACAGCTTCAGCTGGGGGCAAAGCCGTCGAAACAAAAGAAGTCGCCAGATGTCGTGGGCAAGCTCAGGAGATGCCTTCGGCGAGTGCGCAAGCGGATGTGTTTTCAAGGCTCTTTAACAGCCGATCTACGGCGACTTCCCAAAGAGCAGAAGCCTGTCAGGCACTCAAAACATAGAAGCTAAGGCAGAAGCGACTCAGATATAGGGCCAACAAAAGGGCCAGGGCTCCGACAAAGTTAAATTTTGTGAAGTTCCAAAGCCCGGACTGTTCCGCGACCACAGCTGTGTCAGCCATGAAATCCCGCAATTCTTTCAAACCCTTAAAGTGGGTCCGGAAGAATGCGATCTCTGCCAAGATTAAGAAGGCCGCAATTCAAAATGTTCTATGAAGAGGTGTGTCCACACTCCAGCACAAAAGGCGTGACACTGTCTCTTCAAGAGTCTACCAAGCACTTCGTGCAGCGTAAAAGTAGTGGGGAAAAACTAGAAAAGAAGTGCCAGCGCCACCTAAGGACCCATCCAGGCCAACCGTCTTCAGTCGCTTGTCCTTTCCCGAAGAGGAAGGGCCATGACGGAAGTTTGAGAAATCAGCTTCCAAAAATTAAGAGATGGCTAGATATGTGATCCACACTTTCTACATGGCGGGAACACGCAGCAAGAGCAAGGATATGGCTACCACATCGCAGGCCCAATCTAGCTTGAATGTGGCTGCCCCTTCCCAAGATTAGCCCCCTCCTCAAGATGATGAAACCCCCCTCGATGAGGTTGATAAGCAGAAGGACCCCTCAGTCCACGTGGAATCGAGGAGGTCTTTCAAAAGCAGGAGGAGATGACTTTCCACCCCAGGACAGCAGAACAGAAGCTATTTCAAGAGCTCCGGAAACAACTCAGAAGTAAAGACAAGGAGATGGTCAAACATTACACCAAAATTAACAACTTGATGAATATCGTGATGCAGCTCACGGCTGAGGTTGCCCAGGTACCCTCCAATCAAGCGCAAGTCTCTACTCATGAGCCGTGTGACAACGACCTGAAGCAGCCAATGCCTGTCCCTTTTGGTCCAAGTATGGGCGATCCACATGAAAGCCGGACGCATTCCGCTTCTCAGGAGGCCTTGGCTCCAGATAGCACCGTTCCATTAACGTAAGAGCGGATAATGGAGTTGGTCGCCAATAAAGTCAAAACATTGGTAGCCGAAACCGAAGCGCAAAAAGATGTCAGCAGTAGTGGGAGACCATATCCTGCTCGGTATGATCTGGTAAAGTTTCCTAGTGGCTATGTCATCCCCAAATTCGGAAGATTCGATGGGATGGAAAATGCGAATCAGCATATCTTCCACTTTAAAGCCTTATGCGGGAATACTGGGTGCAATGATGCGCTTCTCCTCCTCCTTTTCGTTAATAACTTAACCGATGCCGCTTTCGACTGGTACGCGAGCATACCGGATGGCTCCGTTACTATTTTCGTCCAAATGGAATCTCTGTTTCGACAAAGCTTCATGAGTGTTAGCGATAAGATCACCATTGCCAACCTCGTAGGACCAAGCAAAAAAACAACAAAAGAAACACGGATTTTATATCCCGATGGCGCAATCTTTCCATCAAATGTGAGCCACTGTTGGAACAAGACCAATCCATCAATCTCTTCATCGGAAATCTCGACACCTGGATGAATCCTTTTCTATGTACCGTTGGGGCTCAAGAAATTTCAAGAGCTGACCAAGAAAATTCAAATGTTGGAGCGCTCAAAACAGGAATCTTCCTCGGATTTCCAAAATAATAATAAATCCTGGAGAAACCGAAAGGACGATAATCGCAAAGGCGGAAATTCTGACGATGCCAAATCTTTTAACACTTCGGCTGACTGAAATAGGCGAGAGACAAGCGGGCCCAATGTCAACCAACCTCGGAAGCCATTGTTGGGAGGGAGAGGAGAATCGTCCCTAAAAGAGAAGCTGGATAGGGTCTATTCCTTCAGAAGGGACAAAGTCCATAAGATATTCAAGGACGCTCTAAGAAACGGTCTACAATTGGCAGAATCAAAAAGACCGCAAGAAGAGAATATGACCGACGACCCTAAACATTGCCCCTATCACAGAGTGATAGGCCATGCCATTGAGGACCGCTTTATCTTTGAAGATTGGGTCGAAAAACAATACAAAGCAGGAGAGATAGAACTTTCTGAAAGCGTGTTAGCAAACAATTAAGCTGCGACCGCCAATTTTATACAAACAGAGACCGAAACCCTTTGGGAATCTACTGCTCTCAATTTTCTGCCCTTCCCTGAAAGGAGCGGACCAAGGCAATGAACCAAAAACCCAACCGACAACATATCCAATAAGGAGGCAGTAGACGGACACACAATCCATACGGTCTATATGGTGGGGCCCAGAAGAACAAGTCCTCCAACGCTTCATGACCATGACAATAACGTGGTTGTTGCTACCCAACATCAGCTCAGTCCAGACGATGAAAAGCCTGCTGAGGCCATTAAGCAAAAGGAGCCTGTGGTTCCTGCAGAATCGAGCTCAGGCAGTAAAGATGACCCGGTTATCATACCCGGAACTATAGAGCAAGCGTTATTCCAATGGCTTCAAAAGCTGCTTCAGAACAGGGACGAGAAGATTGCCAAGGTCCGTTCCAAAGTCGACGAGCTGGCAAACGTCGTGACAGATCTCACGACCCAAGTCGCCCGATTGCAAGTACAACAAAATCAAAATTTGGTTCATAAGACAGAAATTGATATCCTGAAATAGCCAAGCGATACTCTCTCCAGCCTAAGAACGGAACACCTTTACGAAAAATGGCCGCGATCAGCTTCCAGTCCTTCTAATACATGAACTGAACGGAGAAAGCAGACAGCAGGCAAACCAAAGACCGATCGGTCTTGAGGACCAGCATCAGGAAAGGCACCAACTCCAATAGAGAGAAAGAAGAAAATATACTCCTTCAGGAGGGACGAAGTCCACAAAATATTAAAGAACGCCTTGAACAACAGACTACAACCGCCTATTCCAATGAGGCCATATGAAATGAACATGACCAACAATATCATATATTGCCCATATTATAGGATGGCGAGTCATACCATCGAAAACTGCTATGTTTTCAAAGATTGGGTAGAGAACCAATACAAGACTGGGAAAAAACTACCGTCCTTGGATTGTAAGTCTATGTTACCCACCCCGGTGCTTAACGGGGAGGCGGAATAGGTAAAAATCAAATTTTTCTCAAAGGAAACATAGACTAACCATGAAATATCTTTGCTAAACGAAAACTAACAAACTAATACGGAGTTTTAAATACTAGGTTAGATGGTTATACCTAGTTCTTGAACTCCTTCTTTTCTTGTTGTGGTCCTCCTAGTTGCTAGCTCCTTGGAGTGGTGTAGATGGCTCCTCCTCGTTGTCTTCTCTAGCTCAAAGAACAATCCACCCAAAGGCCTCGACCTTGAGCTTCTACCTCAACAATGAAGTAACTAGAGTGCTTGGCTTGCTACACTAAGAACCCTAGATTGAGTAGAGAAGTATTTTAGTGGTTTAGTCTCAAAGCTTTTGATTTTCAACACATGAAACACTTAAGATTTTTTAGAGAGGAAGAGGGAGAGCAAACCATGAGAGAGAAAGATAATGAAAGAATTAGAGAACAAAGCTCTCATATGAGAAATATATGATAATAATAATAACTAAGAAAATGGTGATGGTGAGTTGATTTGAACATTATCATTTCATAATTAATGCTAAGCATGCTTCAAAAATATCTCATGCTCAACAAAAGAAAATATCTAAGTCAATGTGAGTCAACAAGTCAAATGGTCAATCCAACTCTAACCATGATACAATTATCCTTAATTAAAACTATTAATCATATTCCTCCTTCTCACTATGATTTTGATCAAGTCAATGGTCAAAACCCTAATGAGATGTCTCCCTCTCCGTCCCTGTCAACTGTATATACATACCCGCATCCGTGTTCCATAGAAACATGAATACAATGAGACTAGACTAATCCCAAAACAAATACTAAGATCTGGCTTAAACCAAAGCACACTAGTATCAACTTCCCGAACACAAAACGCGCACACGTACGCATATGTGAACGAACCCTGTCGCAAAACCATACGACCTTTATCTCATTTCGCCCAAAGGTGAACAACCCTCTGTGTGGGACTCTAAAGACTCGACACTACGCTGGCAGTGGGTTTAACAACAAACCGCAAGCGGTACTAGCTGTACGTAACGGTCCTCAGGTAGATGCCGATAAGAAGACCGATGAGGTGAACCCATCCGAACTCCTACTGAGCTTGAATGTGACAATCTCCGTACAGTCCGGTCTGTTCATCTAAGAGCATCGCATGTTGGGCCTAGAGGGCGGTAAACGTCAGACCCCTAATAGCGGTACAAGTCATGTCAGAGTGTATCCCAGAACACCTTGAGAAACTACTGGAAACACCACCAGTAAATCTCGCTTGCCCTGGCCAGGGAATTTGTATAATGGCTCTCCTAGACACAGCGCGATATCAACACCCAATACCGGAAGAGGCGAATCCTGGTTAACCGTCACTACCTCCAAATGTTTCGGGACTGCACCCAACTACTACCTGTTTGCACGTCTCAATAGAGCCGTGGTAGGGTAGTAATCTAAGAGCAGTGGGAACACACTTGAGGCGAAGTGGCAGTGTCAAGTCAACGGACTAAGATGTACTCATGTCACCTGGGAACTGTTATCTGACGATAGGTATAGTACCAACCAACAGTTCCCGATGAGTCCTGTCCAGTGTACTCATAATCTAATGAGCACCTGCATACTATCTCCAGTACGACGTACTGATGGCTGTGGGACAGACCATCTCCCCAGCTGGGACGAGAAGCGTACACACCAGTCTACTCCGGAGTATCGATGCCCTGTCTCGATAATCCTATGACTGGAGACCTGTATAAGGATGTGCTTGTAGACTACCCAACCCCCACAAGTGTGACTGCCATCACAACGCTGGTAGTCAAGCAATGATCCTAAGGGCTCTATCAATATGTATTAGCGATGTATCAAAAGAAATATATACACATATTAAGATAGATAAAAACCAAGTAGCATACTACCATATTGAGTAAGACTGTTATAAATCTGTTTATTTATCCCAAGTTTCCAAAATGTAATATACAAACTGGTACTATACAATAATGGCCTCTAGGGTATATCACACTAACAATCTCCCACTTGCACTAAGGCCATGTGCTGGCATATCGCAGACCTATCATCTCGAATAGTCTCTCGAACTGCGTCTGAGGAATGGCCTTTGTGAATGTATCTGCAGTGTTATCTTCTGTAGCAACCCTCCGAACCTCGATCTCCCGGCGATCCACGATCTCTCTGATCAGGTGATACCGCCTCAAAATGTGTCTGGACTTCTGATGGGACCTGGGTTCTGTTGGATATAGTGCCCTCAGAGTCAAGTATTGGATCACAGGCACGTGATTGCAATGATTGAAGGAGGACCTATACCGGTAGGACAGTCTTACTCAAGATGATAGTATGCTATCTGGTTTATCTTTATCATCGTGTACAGCTTTAGGTGACCTTAGAGGTCACTATTGCACGTTGATAGAGCCCTTAGTATTCTTGCTTGATGGCCAGCAGTATGATGGCGATCATATACGTGGGAGCTGGGGTCTATAAGCACATCCTTAAAAGGTCCCTAGTCGTGGGAGTTTCAAGACTGGGCATTGATACTCCATTAGTAGATTAGTGTATACAGTCGAGACCCCGACGAGGGACGGCGGCCGGTATCACAAGCCATTGG
Organism: Agapanthus africanus; assembly: GCA_030015575.1. NCBI lineage: Eukaryota > Viridiplantae > Streptophyta > Magnoliopsida > Asparagales > Amaryllidaceae > Agapanthus > Agapanthus africanus. The sequence continues at coordinate 82,628,429 of CM057344.1, read as the reverse complement.
TGTCAATTGGTTCACATAAGTTGTATACAGGTGCTCATTGGGTTATGAGTACATCGGACAGGACTCGCCGGGAACATACTGGTTGGTATTATACCTGACGTCAGATAGTAGTTCCCTGGTGACATGTGTACAGGTTAGTTCATCGACCTGAGATCGTCATTTTTCTCGTGTGAGTTCCCACTGTGCTTTGATTACTACCCTACCACGGCTCAAAGGAGTCGTGCAAACAGGTTTTAGTTGGGTACAGTCCCGAGCCACATGGAGGCAGTGAGCGGATCGGCAGGGGTTTCGTCTCTCCCGGTATTGGGGGTGAGATCGCGCTGTGTCTAGGAGAGCCATTACACGAAGTTCTTGGCCAAGGCAGGAGATTTACTGGTAGGTATTCTAGTAGTATCTCAGAGTGTTCTGGGCTACACTCCGACACGACTTGTACCGCTTTTGGGGGTCTGACTTTTACCAACCCCCTAGGCTCGCCATGCGATGCTCATAGTCGAATGGACCGGACTGTACGGATATTGTCACTGACAGGCTCAATAGGGTGTCAGGATGAGTTCGCTCATCGACCTCCTTTTTGGTAAATACCTGGTAGCCCGTTACGTATGGCTAGTATCTCTGACGAGCTAGTGGTTAAATCCACAGCCAAAATATTGACGAGTCTTTAGAGTCCCCCACAGACAATTTTCAAGTTTCGGGCGAAACGTTGTAGAGGCCGTATGATATATGGCAGGGTTCGATCATATACGTGCAGTAGTGTACGGATCAGGATCGGGCGGATCATACTAGTGGGCTTTGGTTTAAGACGGATCCTAGTATTAGATTTGTTGGATTACTTTAGTTTCATCGCATTCGCATTCGGTCGGAATGCGGATGCATGTATGTATATACATGTGAGGGGTATCTTTGTGATCCGTCACGAGTTTATTTTAGATGTTGCCGTATCTTTTTATTGTTGCAAACATTTGGATTAATGTTTGCATATGGAAATTGTGAGCTAGAAATCATCATTTTGTGCATTTAATGTGACATGGACTTCATTAGTGACTCATGGTCTCTTTTTATGTGCTAATGTCACATTATGTGATTGATTTAAGGTTGATATGATAAGAGGAAGGGCAGCCATGTATATGTTAGCTCTTGTATTATTTCCTTCTTGCTCTCATTTTTATCATAAGAAAAGAAAAGAAGAAAAAGCCTCCTCTTCTTCTTCTTCTTTTAGCTCATAATCTCCATTAATGGCAACACCTCTAAGCTCCATCCAAATCAATGGATGCAAGAGACAAAGTGATCACAAACATTCTCTACATCACCTTGGACACGTCGGCTAGCAAACTTCGTGCCCGAGTTGCTTCGGATGAAGCTGGAGCCCGTAAAAAGACTCGAAGATGTGGTGCCCTTTCTGACGAGGAGATCAAGACCGGAGTTGCCGCGGGGAGCTTGGGATGGTGGCCAAAGACCGAAGGACACGGATCGATCGGTATAGCTTTCTATCCCTTCTCTAGATAGCTAGTTGTAGGTTAATGGTTCGATCCGGGTTTTAAGCATACGATAGCGCCGGTTTAAAGTTTTGAAAAAGTTTTCGTTTCCGCATTTTGGCCTCGGAAAGACGGCCGGGGCGCTACCGTAGACTTACATGGTATCAGAGCCACGCCATTAACCTTTACTAGCTTGCTCTAGCGTGTTTAGAACTTCGATCGGACGAAATTTCCAAAAACAGCGTTTCCAATTGTTCAGTTTCTGTCGAATTTATTTTGTGCTCTAAAAATTTTTTTGGGCATGTCAGAAAATCAGGCAGGGTTTTTTAAGAGAACTGAGAAAATTTGGTGAGCTAAACCCACTGTAGCACCGTGGAACCGCGGCCGTACCTACGCATTTGCCGCGGTTCCGCCGCTTTCCTGTAGCAAAAATGCACCATATTTCTTCAGGTGGTCTCTGACTTGGAAAAGGGGTTTCTGGTAATTTTATTTTGGGCCCAGATTTATTTGAGTACTGGGTATTGTGCTTGGGGCCCATTTCGGGAAATTTTGTCGATCGAAAATTTTAAACATGTTAGTCCACAGTATTTACATTATATCTGCGACCGTGAATGTCATTTGATCGGTAAATCCTGTCTAATTGCTATAGCCCTTTTAGACGGATTTGCGAACGTGACATTCACGTTGATGTTCTGTGTTGTGCTGTGATGTTGCGGATTTGTCATGGTGGATAGCCTGGATGCAATGGTAGTATAGTTTGGTTTTATTTGTACATTTAATATTGCGGGACGAGAGTCCGACATGTGGACTGTCGTCACTGCCTGTTTGCATATTATTCTTTTGGGGCACGACCGGGATGAGATCGATGTACCCGTTGTATATTTTTACTTTCTGTACTAGGATTACCCTGCGGAGGGGTGCACGGATAGCCGGGTTCTAGAGGGCAACGGACCTGCATCTCATGGCTTTGAGACGGAGAGGGCTTTACTCTAGAATTGGCGGGCTATTCGCCGCACTCTTAGGGGGTACAGGTTGACCCAATGAGGGGTGCTCAAGTTACCGGATTCTGTGAAGTGCTGGGTGGTCCATTCACGTTGTTGAAGGGGGCTGCCTCGCTTCAAGTTTTGGCGGGTAACTTGCCATGCCCGTAAGGGTCTAGGATTTCATTGCACAGGCTATCCACACGACCAGGGGAACGTCGGGTTTCGGTAGCGGCTCTATGAAACCCGGGGATCCCAGATTATCAATATTGTTCTTTGATGCTTATTATATTTCTGTGATGTTGCATTTTATCACACCATGAGCAAATATTATATATTGATATATATACTAGTAGATGTTGTATATGTTTTACACCCACGCTAGTCCAGTCCCCGCTCTGTCGTTAGTTAAGTAACTTAACGGGTGATGACGGGACCCAGTGGCGAATGCGGATGGCATATACGTACATCGTATTTTCGTTCTTTTGTGGTGTGATTAATTGATGGGACTGCATTGATTCGAATCAATGCAAGCTAAACAAACCTATTCTGATGTTGTTGGAATATTTTTCAAAAAAAGGCTGTTATTGCAAGGACATTCTCTTTTATTTTGCACAGTGGTATTCAGTTATGAATATCCAGCACCTCAGTCGACGGGGCAAGGGCCGAGATCCCTTCACCGGGAGTGACCCCTTGGACAGAAGTTTGCGTCAGGGTAATAACTTCACTATAGTCGATTACTTTTTGCTTTGCATTGTGGTATTCGGTTATGAATATCCAGCACCTCATTCTACGGGGAAAGAGCCGAGATCCCTTCACCGGGAGTGACCTCTTTAGCAAAGGTTTTCGCCACTATATTTTTATAAAAAGCTATCCGGTTCCTTCAACGATATCAAGTTCATTACGTTAAAGGTTTTTCGCCAAAAACCATTCGTAGCCCTCCGTCATTTCAGAAAGATAGCACTTAGTATTCAAGCTATGTATGTTGGCCTTCGTCAAGGCATAGTGTATGGTAGCTATTTGTTACTTTTCTGTAGCATAGATAGATGCGTTGGTTTGGGACAGTCGTACTACTATTTTGGCCTTCGTCAAGGGTATGTACGGGTGGGTTCAAATTAACCTGGATAATGATGGGTAGAACTTGACATGTGACTTATGATATCTTGGCCTTCTTCAAGGTCATAAGAGTATGGGGTAAAAATTACATCGGGAGTTTCTAAAGAAACTGAAACTTGCCACATATGCGCATACCTTCTGGAGTGTGATAATGTGAGTGGATTCCATCATATTATCATGCGATGATAGTTGGATCCCGATTCCCACTGATGAGTTGGTTTACTCCTCGGGTGATCCCGATTAATTCTTCTTTCAGGTTTGGAGGAGAATTTGAGATTACAGTGGGAGGTTTCCTGATTAGATAAATTGATAACCATTCTGATCTAGGTTAGAGTGCATGCTGAGTGTTTCTTTTCTCTCTCTCTTTGGCAGCGACCATGACCCGACCCTTGACTATGACTCAGTGACCAAGTTAACCAAACCTTCTTAAAACACTGGCTTTTGGATTGTCAGAGTTGCATACCTCATTGCCACTCCTACTCTTACCCTTTTCTCCAGGACACCCCGTATTATTACGAACATCCACTTCCATTGGATAAAACCATCGTATGGTTATATACGAACTCTAAGGAACTTGTTCCAGATTCGAGGATAGTTCCGGTTCTGGAGAAAATGAATAGGAATATTCAGTTGTCTTTTCCTTTTACCTTCTCTTAGGTTGCGAGTGCTTCTTGGATTAGGACAGTACACCTATTACGCTTATTGGATAGTCTTCTTCCAAACCATAGGCAGGTGCCGAACGGTGGGGAATGAAGAAAACCAGTTAGCCTAACGAAGGTGTACAGAAGATATTAAGTAAAGACAAATAAAGGGATTAGTAAGAGGGCAAAGTAAATTGCGACTGCTATTCACGACCAAACCAAGTATTTCTTCGCCAATCCTACATCACCTTTGTATTTCTCCAGAACACTCCGTATCACTATAAAGATCCACAGTTATTTGGATACTCCATCGTATGGTTATATACGAACTCGAAAGGAACTTGTTCCAGTTCGGGGATGGATTCTGGTTCAGGAGAAATAGGAAAAAGGTTTATTCGGTTGTCTTTTATCTTCACCTTCTCTCAGGTTACGAGTACTCCTAGGATTAGGTGAGTACACTCATTATGCTTATTGGATAGTCTTCTTCCAAACCATAGGCTGGTGCCGAACGGTAGGGAAGGAAGAAAACCATTTGGCCTAAAGGGGTATACAGAAGGTAATGACTAAAGACATATAAAGGGATTTGGAGAGATAGCAAAGAAATATACGGTTGCAGTTGTGAATCTGATAATGGAAGAGGCATTACTAAGAATACCCGGATACCCCTTTGAAACATTTACATGTTTCAGTTTCACTGTGTATTGTTAAAAGAAAACTGATTTCCCAATTAGCCCTTGCTCCAGGGTATGTATTTACCAGGTTTGATTCTCACATCTGTATGGTTTTACAGATGATGAGTGGGAGTAAGTTATTGGGAATTGGGTGATTATCCTCATTATATCGGGATTCGTTGTAATTGGTGATATTTAAGGAAATCGCCTGGGTTGTTTGCCGGACAACAAATATTTGGTTTTGAATATTCGTTATAATGCACCAATTTCAAATTGATATATCTGTACGTTTATTTTTATAAAGTGAGATATAACTTTTTGAAATTATGTCTATGACATTTACCTATATTAGTGGATGGTTAGGTAAAGAGCATTAAATAGCGGTGTAATTCTTCTTAACCATAAGTACAGTTTTCAACCTACGACACACAGGGAATGAGTTATTAGACCCAGGGGACTTATACAGAGTATTGTATGTTGTCCAATATCCATTAGGACAGAGGGGTTGGTACTCATACTATATTCTGTTTACTAATGACTTCTCCAGTTCTTAGACATGTGTTTCGTAGAAATACAAGGTCTGAGTTTTGAGAAGTTATAGGTATAAAAATAAAGTAGAGAACCAGGCGTTGCAAGTATTAGGATTCTTCAGGGTGATCGAAGATGTATATACTTGTGTATGGTATTCAGATGATAGTAATGATTAAGAGAACTTGCTTCTCTTTCAGATTACTCATAATTGGAAGCACTCCTAATTTGAGTAATGCTGATCGGCCTCTCTCCATTTAGTTAACATGCACTGGAGACAGCTGCATGATTTGAATCTGGTTCCAATTAAATCAGTGCCTCTGTTTCTATATTGGATATAGAATGGTTCATATCTTAACAATGTTAAGGTACGGGGAGTTGTCCGGCTTATGCTTAAAACCAGACTCTGGATAACTCAAGGCACGTTTTTGTAATGGCTGTTTGTGGGTTGACCCGGGCTATGACGAGGGTTGACATTCTACCATCTGGAAGATCAATAGTGATATTGTTCTTAACTCGCCACAGTTTTTAATAAAAATGGATTTTTTTTCAGAAAACAGTAGTGGAAGTATGGTAGAGCTGGAAGTGATTCCAGAACCGCAAACGATTACTGAAAATTTGATAAAAACCTACAGATTCAATCTGGATTGACATTCCATTGGCCACTTCGCAGATATGGTGGGTAACCTTAGGCACCCGAGAGGTACTCCGGTAGCCTCAAGGACGGTGACAGGGAGGTTCTTGTTTACCCAAACTTGACACTACTGTTGTTCCAGGCTATGAGACCCGGCGGGAGGATGAGTATAGCATCGTTCTGAACTGGCTTTAGAAGTGTACGTGTATATGACTCTGCCAGAAGGTTGTCATAGTCAGTGGGAGCAGCGGAAGCATTGGTGGAAAAGTAGCTTATGTCTATTTATGGACTAAAGCAGATATAGCGGAGATAGATCATTTATTTCTGATATGACAGTCATAGGTTTGGCTTCATCAGAATAATGGATGGATCTGTTAAGAAGGTAGTAGGGTGTGATGTCCTGGTATTTGGATGACATACACAGAGTGGGATGTGAAATTTCTATACTACGATCGGTTATACTTTGGTTGTCACACAGTGGTTTCTCCGCATAGGACATGGATATTATATCAGATATTCTGGTTACTAGATCTATAGTTTTAGATCTAGATTTGGGTAGTTTCCCAATCTGGGTACTTAGATAGCATTCTAAAGGTGTTTTAGAATGGACGACTCCTGGTACGGTAGTGTACCTGCTGGTGATGGAGTCACCCTCTCTAAAGGTGTCTTACAGACTAAAAGAGAGAGGGATGTGCATGATTGGCAGATCACTTGCTTAGGCAATTGAGTCAATCATGAGATGTCAAGTACCACACCCGTTCTTGTTTTTGCACTAGACGCAATAAGTTGATATTAATCCTATCCTGGAGAAACGTTCGGAAGTAGTTTTAGAACAAAAGTGGATGTTTTAGGGAAATGATAACGGCAGCCTCCTTCGGGAGACGGTTATCATTCCAGGCTTCCAAGGTGACCTGGATGACAGAGTAACTGTCAGAGTTATAGTTTTCCCTCCGACGAGGGGCAGTATTTTGGACAGGTGGTCCAGGCGGATACTGAGGGAGGCATGACGCAGGATACTGATTAAGTTCAGTTGATGATACAGTCTAAGAAGTTTGGATTTGGAGTTCATTTATGAACTAGGTCCCATCAGATATCCAGACATATTCTAAGACAGGTATTGCTCATTTCGGGAGATGGCTTTCTCCGCGAACTTGAGATAAAGAGAGACATAGAAAGAAACATCAGGGCGGATCCAATCACTGAGGCTATTCCTCGAACACAATAGTTACGCAAATGGGCTTTGTGAGACTGATTAGTAGAGGAATTGGGTGTTCGGTATCATACGGGCTGTGAGTATGCGACCTCGCAATAATTAGCCTTGAGTGCAAGGGGGAGATTGTTGGATATAGTGCCCTCAGAGTCAATTATTGGATCACAGGCACGTGATTGCAATGATTGAGGGAGGACCTATACCGGTAGGACAGTCTTACTCAAGATGATAGTATACTATATGATTTATCTTTATCATCGTGTACAGCTTTAGGTGACCTTAGAGGTCACTATTGCACGTTGATAGAGCCCTTAAGATTCTTGCTTGACGGCCAGCAGTATGATGGCGATCATATACGTGGGAGCTGGGGTCTATAAGCACATCCTTAAAAGGTCCCTAGTCGTGGGAGTTTCGAGACTGGGTATCGATACTCCATTAGTAGACTAGTGTATACAGTCGAGACCCCGATGAAGGATGGTGGCCAGTCTCACAAGCCATTGGTGTCAGTTGGTTCCCCTAAGATGTATACAGGTGCTCATTGGGTTATGAGTACACAGGACAGGACTCGCCGGGAACATACTAGTTGGTATTATACCCGACGTCAGATAGCAGTTCCCTGGTGACATATGTACAGGTTAGTTCATCGACCTGAGATCATCATTTGTCTCGTGTGAGTTCCCACTGTGCTTTGATTACTACCCTACCACGGCTTAAAGGAGTCATGAAAACAGGTTTTAGTTGGGTACAGTCCCGAGCCACATGGAGGCAGTGAGCGGATCGACAGGGGTTTCGTCTCTCCCGGTATTGGGGGTGAGATCGCGCTGTGTCTAGGAGAGCCATTACACGAAGTCCTTGGCCAAGTCAGGAGATTTACTGGTAGGTATTCTAGTAGTATCTCAAAGTGTTCTGGGCTACACTCCGACATGACTTGTACCGCTTTTAGAGGTCTGACTTTTACCAACCCCCTAGGCCCACCATGCGATGCTCATAGACGAACGGACCGGACTGTATGGATATTGTTACTGACAGGCTCAGTAGGGTGTCAGGATGAGTTCGCTCATCGACCTCCCTTTTGGTTAATACCTGGTAGCCCGTTACGTATGGCTAGTACCTCTAACGAGCTAGTGGTTAAATCCACAGCCAAAGTATTGACGAGTCTTTAGAGTCCCCCACAGACAGTTTTCAAGTTTCGGGCGAAACGTGTTAGTTATATGTATGCCTTAGAGGCCATTACTGTACATTGGATGTATATTGTAGTGGATGCTGGGACATATATAGGTCGGACTTTCTTGCTCGACATGATAGTACGCTATCTGGTTGCTCTTTGTCTTAACATGTATACTTTCTGTCTCTCTGATTACATGTTGATAAAGCCCTTAGGATGTGTACTCGACTTCCAAGACTATGATGCAGATCATACTAGTGGGGCCTGGGTAGTCAATGAGTACATCCTTCATTGTTCCTAGTCGTGGGAATATCGAGACGGGGCATCGATATTCCAGAGTAGACTAGCGTGTATCTTCTCGACCCATGTGATGGGCGATGGATGATCCCATATCCATTGGTGTTTGACATCAGAGATGGTATACGGGTGCTCAGTGGAGACTGGGTACACTGAACGGACTCGCCGAGAACTCCCAGATGGTATTATACCTCACGTCAGATGGCAGTTCTCTGGTGACACTGGTACAGCTTAGTCTGTTGACCCGAGATCATCATAGAGTCTTGTGTGTCTCCCACTGTGCTTTGATTTCTACCCTACCACGGCTCTACTAAGTCGTGCAAACAGGTGGTTTTTAGGTACAGTCCCGATTCACATAGAGGCAATGAGCGATAGGAGGGGATTCGTCTCTCCCGGTATTGGGGGTTGATGTTGTGCTATGCTCGACTGGCCATAACAGGAAATCCCTGGCCAGGGTTGCAGTGATATACTGGTAAGAGTTATCAGTAGTTTCACGAATGTTATGGACCTCAAGTCGGCATGACTTATCGAGCTACTGGGGTCTGACGTTTACCACCCCTAGGCGAGATATGCGGCATATCAGACGAACAGACCGGACTGTACGGTAAGTGTTACTGGTTGGATTCACAGGAGTGTGAGCGGGCTTGCTCGTCGATCTTCTGATCGCTCAATACCCGGGTGGCCGTTACGTTTAGCAGACCGCTTGCGGCTTGTGGGTGTTTGATATGATTATCACCTGCTGCTGGCGTATTGACGAGTCTTTAGAGTCCTACACAGAGGTTTCCTGGCTCAAGCGAAACGAAATAGGAGCGCATATGAGATATGTGCGGGACCGAGAATAATGCGTGTATGTGATACCGTATTTCATTCTCGCGATGAATGTGTCGAATGGTTGTATACCATATAACCTAGTTATCGAATCAAGGATTGATTCGATAAGCCGACACATTGGATACTAGCCGGTTATATGCGACATGACCGGATCATTGAATCAAGTGTTGATTTAATGATTTAATGTATAATTATATATTTGATATATTACTTTGCATTAACTAGTATTGGTTCACTTTAAATGGATTTTCTCACTTGAATTGTGCAAGTTGTATATGTGATATACATTTGTGCACATGATTGTATCATGTTTGATGATACATGAAAGCTTGGGTTTGTGTAAAGAATTGACCATGGTTATATGAATGGTTAGGGTTTCATTTTATTTACTTATTCTTTTATTTATTCTTTTTGTTTATTTTGGAAAAAGGAAATGATAAAGAAAATGAAATGGTGGCTTATTTTGTTTGTAGTTGAAGTTTCTTGAAACTTTGACTAAGTGACCATTTTGTCTTCTTTCTTAACCATAACCCTTCAAACTAACCTTAGTCAATTCTCTACACCTAACTAAGGTTAATGATATGATAAGTATTATATTTTCTTTTCTATTTTGATTAACTCATCATATCTTCTTCTTCTTCTTCATCTTCTTCCTCCATGAAGAAAGCTTGCTACTCCAATGGCAAGTGATGAAAACTAGTGAGAAATCCAATTCTAAAGTGAACCCACATCCTATTTCTTCATCCTCTACCTCTTGCCAAGTAGTATAGGGTGTTTCCTTCACAAGTTTTCTTGACTTGGTGAAGTTGGAGCTTGATCTAGCGATGCCTCGACGTAGATCATCTTCGGCATCGTCGTCGATGACCTAGCCCGTTTTTTTCCTCCGATGAAACCACCGTGAGAGTCATGGTTCGATTTGGACAGCGGAGAGGACTTCATCACGGAGCCTAGGAGGTGGAGGACCGGATCTACAAAGGTTGTAGCCCCTTCCCTTTAGCTATATTTCCGTTTACTTTCTTGCATCGCCTATATATCTAGTTAACGATCCGTATTAGGGTTTGTAGGCACTTGTAAAATTTCAATTTGTGCATATTTGATCACTTGTGAGACTCCATTAGAGTGCCTAGGAACCCTACAAAACGTTGTAGAGGACGTATGATATATGGCAGGGTTCGATCATATACGTGCAGTAGTGCACGGATCATGATCGGCCGGATCATACTAGTGGGCTTTGATTTAAGCCGGATCCTAGTATTAGATTTGTTGGATTACTTTAGTCTCATCGCATTCGCATTCGGTCAGAATGCCGATGCAGGTATGTATATACAGGTGAGGGGTATCCTTGTGATCCGTCACGAGTTTACTTTAGATGTTGCCGTATCTTTTTATTGTTGCAAATATTTGGATTAATGTTTGCATATGGAAATTGTGAGCTAGAAATCATCATTTTGTGCATTTAATGTGACATGGACTTCATTAGTGACTCATGGTCTCTTTTTATGTGCTAATGTCACATTATGTGATTGATTTAAGGTTGATATGATAAGAGGAGAGAGGAAGGGCAGCCATGTATATGTTAGCTCTTGTATTATTTCCTTCTTGCTCTCATTTTTATCATAAGAAAAGAAAAGAAGAAAAAGCCTCATCTTCTTCTTCTTCCTCTAGCTCATAATCTCCATTAATGACAACACCTCTAACCTCCATCCAAATCAATGGATGCAAGAGACAAAGTGATCACAAACATTCTCTACATCACCTTGGACACGTCGGCTAGCACACTTCGTGCCCGAGTTGCTTCGGATGAAGCGGGAGCCCGTAAAAAGACTCGAAGATGTGGTGCCTTTTCCGAAGAGGAGATCGAGACCGGAGTTGCCGCGGGGAGCATGGGATGGTGGCCAAAGACCGAAAGACACGGATCGATCGGTATAGCTTTCTATCCCTTCTCTAGATAGCTAGTTGTAGGTTAATGGTTCGATCCGGGTTTTAAGCATACGATAGCGCCGGTTTAAAGTTTTGAAAAAGTTTTCGTTTCCGCATTTTGGCCTCGGAAAGACGGCCGGGGCGCTACCGTAGACTTACAGGTTCCTTCGCTAAAGCTATAGCCCCGTTGTTATCACAATACAGAGGTATTGGATCAACAATGGACGGAACCACCTGAAGTCCTGTTAAGAACTTCCTCATCTAGACAGCTTCTTTTGCGGCATCTGAAGCTGCGATATACTCCGCTTCCATTATCGAGTCAGCAACGGTCTCCTTTTTGGAACTTTTCCAACAGACCGCCCCTCCATTGAGGGTAAGGACATAACCTGACATGGATTTGGAGTCATCCTTGTCACTCTGGAAGCTGGAGTCAGCAAAGGCCTCGATCCAGAGGTACTTTCCGCCATAAACCAAGAACATCTCTTTAGTCCTTCTCAGGTACTTCGGAATGTTTTTTACCGCTATCCAGTGCTTTTCCCCAGGGTTTGACTGATACCGGCTTACCATACTCAGTGCATAAGCTACATCTGGTCTGGTACACAACAAAACATACATTATAGAGCCTACCGCAGAAGCGTACGATATAATAGACATGCGATCCCTTTCCAAATCAGTCTTGGGAGACATCTCTTTGGAGAGGGTGATTCCGTGACAAGCCGGTAAATTACCGCGCTTTGAATCTTCCATACTGAATCTTTTCAGTATGGTGTCGATGTACCTGGACTGCGAAAGTCCCAACATCCTCTTAGATCTATTACGATAGATCTGGATTCCCAGAATATAAGAGGCATCACCCGGGTCTTTCATGGAGAATTTGTGTGACAAGAACCCTTTGACAGATTGTAGCATAGGAATATCATTTCCTATCAAGAGAATGCCATCCACGTATAAAACGAGGAATACGACAGTTCGCACTACAATCTTACTATAAATGCATGGTTCATCTGGATTTTTGATAAAGCCAAATTCTTTGACCGTCTCATCAAAACAGATGTTCGAACTCCGCGATGCCTGCTTCAGTCCATAAATGGACTTCAACAACTTTCACACTTCCACTGCTCCCACTCTGAATGAATCCCTCTGGCTGGTCCATATAGACACACTCTTTTAAATTTCCATTTAGAAAAGCGGTTTTTATGTCCATCTGCCAAATCTCATAATCGTGGAAGGCAGCAATGGCAAGAAGGATTCGAATGGATTTGAGCATAGCCACTGGAGAAAAGGTTTCATCATAGTCCAAACCAGGTCTTTGACGAAAACCCTTTGCAACAAGTCTAGCCTTATAGGTTTCAACCTGTCCATCTACACCAATCTTCTTTCTGAAGATCCATTTGCAGCCTACGGGTTTTACCCCTTCTGGAGCGAAATCCAAAGTCCATACTTTGTTGGTGTACATGGACTCCATCTCGGTCCGCATTGCATCTAGCCATTTTACTGAGTCAGTTCTCTGAATATCCTGCTGGAAGTTAGTCGGCTCATCATTATTAATGATGCAATCCTCTCTATCCCCGTCTATAAGAAAACCGTAGTATCTCTCAGGTGGATAAGAAAGCCTACTACTTCTGCGGAGCGGTGCGGGAATGTCCTGTTCTTTTAAAACTTCTTGTTCCACCAAGCTTTCAGTAATAGCTTGTGGTTCTGGAATTTCTTCCAGTTCTATTGCGCTCCCACTTGTTTCTTTTTCTAAGAACTGATGTTCCAGAAAGTGGGCATGACGAGAAACAAAAACCTTTTGTTCCTCTGCATAATAGAAAAGATATCCCCTAGAGTTCTTTGGGTATCCCACAAACTTACACAGTACTGAGCATGCCTCGAGTTTGTCCGCATGCTGCTTTTTGACAAAATCTGGACATCTCCATATTTTCAGATATTGAAGATAGGGTTTCTTTCCATTCCACATCTGATATGGTGTGGTAGGCACAGTCTTGGTAGGAACCTTGTTTAAAAGATATGCAGCTGATTCTAGTGCATAGCCCAGAATGATCGCGGTAACTCAGCGTTACTCATCATGGAACGTACCAATCCAACAGGGTTCGGTTCCGTCTCTCCGATACACCGTTGTGTTGTGGAGTGTATGGTGGAGTAAGCTGAGAGAGAATTCCATTCTCTTTTAGGTATTCCAGGAACTCGGCATTTAAGTATTCACCACCTCGATCAAATCTCAGTGTCTTGATACTTTTTCCGGTTTGTTTTTCTACTTCATTCTTATATTCCTGGAATTTCTCAAAAGACTCGGATTTATGCTTCATTAAGAAGACATTTCCATACCTAGAGAAATCGTCCGTAAAAGTAATGAAATATGAAAAACCACTTCTTGCATCTGTAGACATTGGACCACATACGTCGCTGTGTACGAGTCCTAAGAGCTCCCTCGCTCTTACTCCGTGTCCAGTGAACGGAGTCTTTGTCATCTTTCCTTTGAGACATGATTGATAAGTTGCATAAGAATTATATTCGAACGGATCCAAATATCCTTTTTTATGTAACTTAGCTAACCTTGTCTCATTGATGTGACCCAGTCTACAATGCCATAAGAAAACATGATTTAATTCTGGAGACTTTCTTTTGTGTGTATTCTGGATGTTGAAAATCTGCGGTTGGTTTAAAACGTATATACCGTTGCTTAATGTACCCGACCCAATCAAAACATGATTAAGGTGAATGTTTACAACATTGCTTACAAATGCAAAATCATAACCTTCTTTAGACATTAAAGATACAGATATGATATTACAAATCGAACTGGGTACAAAATAACAGTTGCGCAAAACCAAAACATGTCCATCTGTCAATCCTAAGTGATAGTCCCTCACGGACTCAGCATCCATGCTTGCTCCGTTTGCAACTCTGAGAGTCATATCACCCCCCTTCAAAACCCTACAGCTTCTCCGTGCCTGCAAAGAATTACAGATATGAGATCCTGATCCGGTATCCAATACCCAGGAAATAGAGTTGATTGACAGACAGTTTTTAATAACATACACACCTGAAACCGAAGCCACAACTTGCTTCGGGTCCTGGTTCTTAGCCTTCCAAGCCCTGCAATCTTTCTTCTAGTGTCCTTTCTTGTAACAATAAAAGCATTCTTCCTTCCCCACAATCTGTCCCGCTACCTTTGCTTTTCCCTTGGCTTCCACCTTACTAACACCGCCCCTTGGTTTGGTGGAGGCCTTCTTCTTCTTTCCTTTGGCTTTCGCCTTGGACCTAGAAGAGGAAGCTCCTCCAACAAACAAAGCGGGTGTTTTCCTGACTTTCTGCAGGGTGCCCTCTGCACTCCTCAATATGTTGAGGAGTTCCGGAAGTTCAACTTCTTTTCCTTGCATGTTGAAGTTCAGGATAAACTGGGCGTAGGTGGAAGGAAGGGACTGGAGAATCAAGTCAGTGTAGAGCTCGTTCTCTAACGTAGTCCCGAGGTCCGCGAGCTCCTCAATGTAGCCAATCATCTTAAGCACGTGTTCCGCTACAGAAGATTCGACGGCCAACCTTGCTGAAAATAGCTTCTTAGAGGTCTCGTATCTTGCGATACAGGATTGCTCTCCATATAGTTCCTTAGTATGGAGAAATATGGATTCTAGATCCATATTCTCGTGCCTCCTCTGATGTTCATTGTCCATAGAGGCAAGCAGAAGGCACTTGGCTTTCGCGCTGTCAATCTCCCAGGTCTTACGGATTTCCTTATCCGTGACACTGGATCCTGGACCAGGGACGGCGGGGGCCTTAGTGGTGAGGAGATACCCCAACTTGTCATAAGTGATTGCCATTTTGATATTCCTGAGCCAATCTTTGTAGTTTGGCCCTGTCAGTATATTTTTATCTAAAAGTAACTTAAGACCCGCCATGATGTTTGGTTGCTGCAATTAGGAGAGAGAGAAGAAACACTTTAGCATGATGCTCTTGTAAGTTTAGAGTGGTTTTTAGTTTGTCTAAACAGGATGGCTCCCACTGTTTCTCGAATCCTTCCTCAAAGCATAAAAGAAGAACTAGTCGGGATTCATCTCACCGTATAATACTTGCTTAAACATTCAGCCAGGCCGGTGTCGGTACTTCGAGGGAGGTTTTACGATGCTTTCGCGAAGTTCCTTAATTAAATAACCTCTTTTCCCTATGGGCGTAGCCCCGCTAACACCTTTCTAGACACCTACTTGGTTTATAGCATTGATCGTTAAGTGAGAAAATTTCCCGAGGAGTAGCATATACTCACAGTAGGATTGGGATCCAAATATCATTGTGTGATAAAGTTTGAAGGAATCCTACCAAAATTATCACACTCCAAATGGTATGCAATACTAGCAAGTTTCAGTTTCTATAGAAACTCCCGATGTGGATTTTTGCCCCATGCTCTTATGACCTTGACGAAGGCCAACATATCATAAGTCACATGTCAAGTTCTACCCGTCATTATCCAGGTTAATTTGAATCCACCCGTACATACCCTTGACAAAGGCCAAAATAGCAGTACGACTGTCCCAAACTAACGCATCTATCTATGTAACAGATAAATATTCGGTAGCTACCAATCACTATGCCTTGGTGAAGGTCAAAATACATAGTTTGAATACTACTGAATATTTAACCGAAATGAAGGAGGGCTACGAATGGTTTTGGCGAAACTGTGAACGTAGTGAACTTGATATAATCGAAGGAACCTGATAGTTTTTAAAAGGATTGGTTTAAGCTCCGCGTTTTTAAAAGTTTTCTGTTTTGGAAAAAATCGAGTGGTTTTGAAATTGTTCCAACGATTCAGCTTTGGTTTATTTTCTTTGAATTAATATAATGCGTCCTATCAATTAATCCTACCATTGCAGAAAATAATGAAAATATGACGTACGCTTATGCCATCTGCATTCGCCACTGGGCCCCGTCATCACTCGTTAGGTTACTTAACTAACGACAGAGCGGGGGCTGGACTAGCGCAGATGCAAAACATAAGCAACGCCTACTAGATATCATATATAGATATAAACATTTGTCAGACGTAATGATAGTCATTCCAGATCACAGATGAACACATTGGATATGCTAGGAATCCGTGTTTCGTTCGAGACTGCAACGAAAAACGGATTACACGGTCGTGATGAATAGCCAAACCCCACTTTAGACCCCTACGGGTGTGGCAAACTACCCGCTAAATACCCGAAGTGAAGCAGCCTCCCTCAACAACGTGAGTAGGCCACTCAGCTCTTCTAAATACCCGGTAGTTTGTGCACCCCACCTTGGGTCTATCCTAGGAGCAAAAACAATAAAAGAAATAATATACAATGGTGGCTACAACCTCAACCCGGATGTGCGACCATGAAATAATATTACATCAAATTACAAATATTATATTGAATGAAAAATGAAAACCCTCATCTCACATCCCCGGCTATTCATAGCGACGATCCAACAAGTTCATATCCACAAATCAATAGAAACATCACAGAAATGTGCAACCCCAACTAATCGACATATAACAATTAGCGGAAGTTTAAAACACATTATACAGAATCATGAAACATCAAAAAACAATAAACTGCGACTTTGAAACACCTGCCAAATGCTACAGTGAATAATTTTCAGCAAAGTCAAAATTGGCAAAATTAAACAACTCCTGAAGCCTAAGATTTAAGCCAAAAGACCAACTACAAAAATCGAACCAATTCCTCCTTGTCCAAACCGCCCTGGCCGGAATTCTGGCGACTGTAGCCGGCCCCCCAGGTGAGGAATTGCTCCAGTTTTGTCTCGTGTCCTTTTTACTGTTCAAAGATGACTTTGTACTTGTTTAAATAATTTTCAGAGCTCATAAAAAATCGACAGAAACTCAGATTTTGGGCGTCGTTGTTTTGGGTCGTTTCGTTTTCGTAGTTTATCTAGTTGTTTGAATTGTTAGTTTTATGTTTAGCTAGGCTCAGATACCACTGTAAGTCTATGTTACCCACCCCGGTGCTTAACGGGGAGGCGGAATAGGTAAAAATCAAATTTTTCTCAAAGGAAACACAGACTAACCATGAAGGATCTTTTCTAAACAAAAACTAACAAACTAATATGGAGTTTTAACTACTAGGTTAGATGGTTATACCTAGTTCTTGAACTCCTTCTTTTCTTGTTGTGGTCCTCCTAGTTGATAGCTCCTTGGAGTGGTGTAGATGGCTCCTCCTCGTTGTCTTCTCTAGGTCAAAGAACGATCCACCCGAAGGCTTCTACCTTGAGCTTCTACCTCAACAATGAAGTAACTAGAGTGCTTGACTTGCTACACTAAGAACCCTAGAGTGAGTAGAGAAGTATTTTGGTGGTTTAGTCTCAAAGCTTTTGATTTTCAACACATGAAACACTTAAGCTTTTTGAGAGAGGAAGAGGGAGAGCAAACCATGAGAGAGAAAGATAATGAGAGAATGAGAGAACAAAGCTCTCATATGATAAATATATGATAATAATAATAATTAAGAAAATTATGATGGTGAGTTGATTTGACCATTATCATTTCATAATTAATGCTAAGCATGCTTCAAAAATATCTCATGCTCAATAAAAGAAAATATCTAAGTCAATGTGAGTCAACAAGTCAAATGGTCAATCCAACTCTAATCATGATACAATTATCCTTAATTAAAACTATTAATCATATTCCTCCTTCTCACTATGGTTTTGATTAAGTCAATGGTCAAAATCCTAATGAGGTGTCTCCCTCTCTGCCCTGTCAACTGTACATACATACCCGCATCCGTGTTCCATAGAAACACGAATACAATGAGACTAGACTAATCCCAAAACAAATACTAGGATCTGGCTTAAACCAAAGCCCACTAGTATCAACCGCCCGAACACCAAATGCGCACACGTACATATATGTGAAGGAACCCTGTCGCAAAACCATACGACCTCTATCTCATTTCGCCCAAAGGTGAACAACCCTCTGTGTGGGACTCTAAAGACTCGACACTATGTTGGCAGTCGGTTTAACCACAGGCCGCAAGCGGTACTAGCTGTACGTAACGGTCCCCAGGTAGATGCCGATAAGAAGACCGATGAGGTGAACCCATCCGAACTCCTACTGAGCCTGAATGTGACAATCTTCGTATAGTCCGGTCTGTTCGTCTAAGAGCATCGCATGTCGGGCATAGGGGCGGTAAACGTCAGACCCCTAATAGCGGTACAAGTCGTGTCGGAGTGTAGCCTAGAACACCCTAAGAAACTACTGGAAACACTACCAGTAAATCTTGCTTGCCCTAGCCAGGGACTTTGTGTAATGGCTCTCCTAGACACAGCGCGTATCAACCCCCAATACTGGGAGAGACGAATCCTGTCTAACCGTCACTGCCTCCAAGTGCTTCGGGACTGCACCCAACTACTACCTGTTTGCACGACTCAATAGAGCCGTGGTAGGGTAGTAATCTAAGAGCAGTGGGAACACACTTGAGGCGAAGTGGCAGTGTCAAGTCAACGGACTAAGCTGTACTCATGTCACCTGGCAACTGTTATCTGACGATAGGTATAGTACCAACCAACAGTTCTCGACGAGTCTTGTCCAATGTACTCATAACCTAATGAGCACCTGCATACTATCTCCAGTACGACGTACTGATGGCTGTGGGACAGACCATCTCCCTAGCTGGGACGAGAAGCGTACACACCATTCTACTCCGGAGTATCGATACCCTGTCTCGATAATCCTACGACTGGGGACCTGTATAAGGATGTGCTTATAGACTACCCAACACCCACAAGTGTGACTGCCATCACAACGCTGGTAGTCAAGCAAAGATCCTAAAGGCTCTATCAATATGTATTAGCGATATATCAAAAGAAACATATACACATATTAAGATAGATACAAACCAACTAGCATACTACCATATTGAGCAAGACTGTTATAAATCTGTGTATATATCCCAAGCTTCCAAAATGTAATATACAAATTGGTACTATACAATAATGGCCTCTAGGGCATATCACACTAACATGGATATACCGGCAAACCACCAAGTTACGGTAATCAACTCAGCCCCGCCAAGATCCAAATTCGAGAAGCTCGGATAAGCAAACACAGTTGACCACCACGTCGTTAAATTGGGAACATATGATCTCTACGTCATTAAACTGAGAACAGTTGACCCTTACGTCATTAAACAGGGAATGTAAAAAATGTGTGTAAATAAATAAATAATTAGTCGAAATGATGGGGCGGCTCACAAAAAAATCATCGATTAAAAATGAAAATAAAGCCGAAATGATGAGACAACTCGCAATAAAAATCAGTGAGTAAAAAAAATGAAAAAAAAGCCGAAACGATGGGTCAATCGCGACCTTCGCGATAAGAAAAATTGAAATGATAGAGCAATCACGATAAAAAAAAATGTGTGCATACAAATAAATATCTCAAACCTCTCCAAAGGCGAATAATGAGTCGCTCCTGAAACCATAATTCAATGTTAGCAATACAGACGCCAACAAAATTTCAAATCCACAAATACCCCGACGGTGAATGATGAGTTGCTCCTGGCACCATCCTACTGTAGCGATGCAGACGCTGGCCTAAGATCCAAATTCCCCAAATTCTCCCAGCCCTACAACTGATCTCTAAAATGACCACCATATACAATCCACGGGCACAAATGATCCTCATCCTAACCAAATTCCACTATACCAGTCCTACGTCCAGTCCTCAAATTGACTACCGTATACAATCCACAGGCATAAATAAGCTAAATCATACCTATGCCCCACCGCAATCACCATTCTTACGGCCGGTCTCCACTCTTGGAATTATGCTCCATTTGGGAAGACTACTCATGTGTCTTCACGATGCATGAGGAGAGCAAAGCTTACAGGATCCTCTCAACTCGTAAGAAAACACCTGCGTGGGATGCATGCGACTCACAAAAGAAAAATATACATGGGGGTCCCCACGACTCCTAAGGAGAAAATATAACTACGAGGTCCTTTTGACTCGTGGGTAGAAAATACTTTTATGGACCCTTACGGCTCATAAAATTGAAAAGCCTTAACTGATAGGGACCTAAACCTGTCTCCTAAGCCATCGCTCCCCAACAGGCATAGGCAAATGATGAATTGCTCCTGGCTCTTGTGCTCTAGTGTTAGTAACCCTGATGCCGACCCCAACCCCAAAATTTCAAACTTTCGATCCAATAGACCCCTAAGTCGTTAAACTAGGAACAGATGAGCTGTAAGTCGTTAAACTGGGAATAGATGACCACTAAGTCGTTAAACTAGGAACGAGGAAAATTCCCTCACGACAAATGATGATTCGCTCATGGTACCATATTCCAGTGTAGCGATGCTGATACCAACCCAAATCCCTTGTTCTCCATGGCAAATGATGATTCGCTCCTGCTACCATATTCCAGTGTAGCGATACTGATGCCAAACAAAAAATCCCAAATTCCAAGTCCAAGGCTCAAAAGCCCCGCTGGACGGATAAGAAATTCCCAAATCAAATCAAATTAAATCAACAAGTCAACCAACGATCTCCTCGTCGGAATCAAGCTCCGCCTTGGAATCAAGTCAACCAATGACCTCGTCGTCGAAATCAAGCTCCGTCTCGGAATCAAGTCAACCAACAACATCTACGTTGGAATCATGCTTCATTTCAGAATATGCAGCGTCAGAATTATTCTTCGCCTCGGAGTATACCTTCCCTGTTGGAATTATGCTTCGCCTTAGAATCAACCTCTGCATCGGAACTATATTTCGTTCAGAATGTCTAACTCTGTGTCGGAATCATACTCCGTCTCAGAATGTACACCACTTCAGAATCATGCTTTGCCTCGGAGTACCTACCTTCCCTATCGGAATTATTCTTGGCCTTCGAATCAACCTCTGCATCGGAACTATATTTTATTCAGAATGTCTATCTCTGCGTCGGAATCATACTTCGTCTCAGAATACACCCCACATTGGAATCATGCTTCGCCTCAGAGTATCTACCTTTCCTGTCGGAATTATGCTTTGCCTTGGAATCAACTTCTGCATCGGAACTATGCTTCGTTCAGAATGTCTACGATGCGCCGGAATTACGCTTTGTCTTAGGATACACCTGTCCCTTGTCGGAATTGTGTTTCATCCCGGAACCCTGTGTCGAAACTATGCTTCTTCTTAGAATATACCTGTATCGTGTCGGAATTATGCTCTGCTCCTCAGAAAGATGCTCCGACACTCAAAATTATGCTCCTCACCTCGGAATTATGCTCCGATTCCTAGAATTATGCTCCACACCTTGGAATTATGCTCCGATCTACTGGATTATGCTTCCGGAATGATGCTCCACCCCCGCAATGATGTTCCACCTAAAAGTCAAACTCCCCAGGGAAGAAAATCCATCACATTCATGCACACGACAGATGTATGCAGCGTACATTCATTGATGGGGGCAGTTTGTTGGGGTAAAAAATTAAACCCCACGGTCGAGGTCAATAAGTCAATAAGTCAAAATCAAGGCCCGAAAAGTGGGCCCGGGCACAAGCCCGAATCCAAGTCAAGTAGGCCTAAGCCCGAACCCAAGTCCAAGCAAGCGGGGCCATGCCTAAATCGTGCCCGAACTAAAGAGGCCGGCTGGTCCTGCCAAAAATTTCTGCACAAAAGAGCCTAAGGTATCAAATGGCAGCGATACGCTTAAGAAAATTCAAACCAGTATTTTTCGGGCTGTATTTTGCCAAAATCCCGAATGAGAATCAGGTAAATTCTGCCGGCATCGAAAGCATCTCGAAAAATCCTTCGATTTGAAATTTTACGGGCCTCATAACTTTTCCGGAATCAAAAGTTATGAGCAAATGTGTTATACACGTATAGTCTAAGTAATGCTCTACCACATGAGAGATACATTTTTAGTCCCACGTCGGGAAAAAGAAATATCCTTTCTCCACCACTCCCCTATAAATAAGAGGGGATACATCATAAAAAAATTAGGATTCAATTCTCAAAGGAGCTTAGTTCTCCTAGCAGCTTAGTTTTACATGCTAGGGCTTTAGCTGTCTTCCATAATGCGCATATGCGCAAGCG
Organism: Agapanthus africanus; assembly: GCA_030015575.1. Taxonomy (NCBI): domain Eukaryota; kingdom Viridiplantae; phylum Streptophyta; class Magnoliopsida; order Asparagales; family Amaryllidaceae; genus Agapanthus; species Agapanthus africanus. The sequence goes on along the minus strand of CM057344.1, from coordinate 82,605,909 downwards.
GCATGTGCGCTATGTGCAACGCACGTGCGCCCGCTACGTACGCACCATGTGCAACGCACGTACGCTTTCCACGTACGAGAATTCAATTCTCAAAGAAACTTAGTTCTCCAAGTTAGGGGCTTAGCTACCCCCCATAATGCGCAAGCGCACGTGTGCATCATGTGCAACGCATGTGCACCCACCACGTGTGCACCACGTGCGCCCGCCACATGCCCGCCACGTGCGAGGATTCAATTCTCAAAGGAGCTTAGTTCTCCAAGTTAATGCCTTAGCTGCCCCCATAATGCGCACGTGCGCCCGCCACGTGTGCACCACGTGCAAGGATTCAATCCTCAAAGGAGCTTAGTTCTCCATAGGAGCTTAGTTCTCCAAGTTAGGACATTAACTGCCCACCATAATGCGCATATACGCAAGCGCACGTGCGCCCGTCACGTGCACACCATGTGTGAGGATTCAATCCTTAAAGGAGTTTAGTTCTCCAAGTTAGGGCTTTAGCTGCCCCTCATGATGTGCAAGCGCCACGTGCGACGCACGTGCGCCGGCCACGTGCGCACCACATGCAACGTACGTGCGCACACCAAGTGCGTAACACGTGCAAGACACGTGCGCCCACGCTGTGCGTCCGCCATGTGCGACGCACGTGCGCGAATGCAAAGAAACCTTTTTCAAATAGCTAGAAATTTAAACTCCAACCTGTTCTTCCTCCTGATGAATGGGACATGGTTCAAAGGGTACATCCCTCCACACCTTTGATACATGGCGCTGTAATCCCTCAGCGTCGTCGGAGAGGTGGTGGGTCTTAACGAACAATGATCTCTCTTTCCAAATAAGGAAGAGACCACCTCATAAGCTTCTGTAAAAATACAGAAATCTCTCAAAATAACAGAGAATTTAATTCTCAATTAAGAAGAAAATCTTCCTCCTCTCAAATCCTAGGTAATGAAACTACAGAGATTAAATCATCTCCTTCACCTATCATAGCATATCTAAGGGTATAACCCTTCTCAAGAACTTAGTTCTTTTTCTGGATCTGAGATCTACAAGACAAGTCTCCCACAAGTTAAGAATTTAATTCTCATCATGAAGATTTTGTTCTTGAGAATCAAAAATTCAGGGAAGAATAAAGTTGAAAAGAAAGAAGATGGAATTCATAATACTACAGGAACTTAGTTCCTTCAAATCAAGAACTTAGTTCTTAAAGAACCTGACCCCAGATCATCAAAATAATGATCTTGGTGGTCGTTAATGGTCAAAATACCATTAACAAAGATTTAAGTTCTCTAAGAATATCAACAGAGATTAAATCTCTAAAGAACTTAGTGCCTCACGTGAAAAGCACATAAGCACCCAAGGCCAAGTTACATAGCGCATTACGTGAAACACATGTGGGCGCTAGAAAACAGAAAATTTTAGTGCTTAGCACTAGTGCAGCGCCTTACGTGAAACACACGTGAGCGCTATATGCAACTGAATGCTTAAGACTGCTGGGTGATACAGAAACTCAATTTTAGCCCAAATTGGCTAAGCTTACATTCATGATATCCAAACTAATCTTAGACCCATACATGAATAACGATCTTCATCCCATACATTCTAAGTTAACCTTAGTTTCAAATAAGGCTAATGATTCTTAGATGATCCATCATGATCTTTCCGTCAAATAAGGGATTTGGTTTAAGGGTACATCTTTCCACACCTCTGATATATATCATTATAATTCCTCAGCGTCTTCAGAGAGGTAGTGGGTCCAGACAACCAACAACTCCTTTCATTTCACATTGATGCACTTCCTAATTGACGTGCACACCTCAAATCGGATCGCACCCCAAATTGGGTGCATTCCATGTCACCATCGTTCACTCCGCCACATAATAAATACACGTGCGCGTAAGATGGATAATGGACCGAAATATTCTTAAACTAACATTCATCCCCAAAATGGGAATATTGGACCGAAATGTTCTTAAACTATCATTCGTCCCCAAAATGGGAATGTTGGACCGAAATGTTTTTAAATTAACATTCGTCCCCAAAATGGGAATAATGGACCGAAATGCCCTTAACCTAACAATCGTCCCCAAAATGGGAATGTTGGACCGAAATATCCGTAAACTAATATTCGCCTCAAACATGGCAATGTTGGACCCAAATGTCCTTAAATTAACATTCGTCCCAAACAGGGAAAGTTGAACTGCGGCGTCCTTAAACTAATATGTTTTACCCTTCGGACTGTCTCCATAATGACTGTTGGGTTACGGCAGCGCCCCGTCCATCAAACCGTGGCCGAATGCGGAACAAAATTTTTCTAAATTGGCACTACCACAACCCATGCCCGGATCTACTCCAAACCCTATACTAGTGATTGATTGGGTTGTTTGCATGCGATTTTAAAAATCAAAGTATAGAATACCGCAATCAATAACGGTGTCGCTTGGTAGCTAACCGGTTGAGTACGAGTCGGTCCATAGGGAGATGGATTCCTTTTCTTTATGTTCTAACGAGTCAATCCGATCAAGTCGAGTTTTGTTTTACGATCTAAGAATGATATTAAATTGATTAAAAGTCTTGCTAGGGTTAGGATTAGGTTAGTTTGGAAAAGAGATTCTACCCACTGCTTTCTTTGCCTTAGTTAAGAATTTAGGTGTTAGGGTAATAGTCAACAAAGGGGATTAGCACGACTAAGAAGAACTTAGTTTCTTCCTTTTGGTCCTTATCCGTCATTTCTTAACTCTTAGCCCTAATCTCTATTTAAATCAACCACAATCGGTCTAAATAGGGAATCACCGCTACCTCGTAGGATAGGGTGCCGTAGTGAGCGGTGTGTGATTCATTTAAATAGAGTCCGTAGTGATTAAAATTATGGGGGTAAGGAAAGGAGTGAGAAAGATTTCCTTCTCTAAAACCTTCCCGATCCTAACCCTAACAAGTGAGGAATTACTCACTCATTAGGGTATTAACGATAGAATTCATTTTTTATAAATTTTTATATTAGAAAACTAAATTGCAAATATTAAAGGAACAAATAAAAAAAATGCAAGAATTAAATTCAGAAAAGGAATGCGAGATAGAAATAAAAATAAAAATACCTTTCTTTATTGATGCACTCTTGACGATTACAGAGGAATTAAAATTTTATCTAGAAAAATAAAAAGAGGCACACCTAATTAGGCTCTCAACTTTCCTATTTATACATAGGAGAAAGCCTAGGGTTTACATCTAATCCATACATGAAATTACAAAACAACCCCAAAGACCGAGTCAAAGCACCGACTTATCCACCGACACGTGCATTGCACGGCCGCGGATCCGCGGCAGAATGCCCTATTTGGCCGCGGATCCGCGGCCATTTGGTGGGCTCATGGACTCTTCTTTTCTGGGTTGCTTTATGTTGCTATTTCTTTCTATTTTCTTCTCTTGGTTCTTCAGAATCTTTTCCACTTTCTTCCATATTTCCAACAGTGCAGAATTTGTGGACTTTTACCGTAAGCTTCGCGTTGAAGTCTTGAATCTTTGTGCTGCTCTCGTAATTTATGCAATCGAACTGTTCATTGATCTTTGTTTGTTCCTTAAACTGGTAGGCGGTATCTTACAGATTCATCTGTTTGTTGGTCGTAGTCTCACATTTGTAACGTCTTTTCCTGAATTTCACTGTATTGTTCTGAGAACCTGTAACCTGCAACTATTTAGCAGACATGGATCAAAAGCACCTATTTATTTGCAATATGATTAAGAATGGGGAATATAATAATGCAAAATTCTGATATGAACAAATACCCCCAAACTTATCTTTTGCTCGTCCCAAGCAAAACTAATTTTATTCTCGAAAAAAAAAACCTAACCTCACTTTCGCAGGGAATCGCGATTGCACTGAGCTCGTGCAACAAGCCGTTAAACCTCTAGGTGTCCCTAATATGAGGAGTGTTGTCTTCTGAGGGTTTTCAGCGGATACTACCCACAAAATCGGATCAATTTGGCCTATTGACTTTTATTCTTCAATTCGGTGTTCTAGTAAGAAATTCTATTATCTTCAACTCGGAAATCATCAACTCGTATTTTTCACACTCACTTATTATTTAACTTAAGATCTTATATGTTCTGCAAATTTATTAAGCTTTCAGCATATTTAGAATTTTCTTTCTAAGGTTCCATCTCAACTTAGGAATTTTTATCATCTCTACTGAAGGTATAAGCCTATCTTTCATTCCTATCTCTTATCCAAACCCCAATCATATACCCCTACATGTGTGTGATTATCACCCCTACACTTGGAAATTCAATTCAAGCTATCATACTATTGTCCATCGTCCAAAGTACTTTTAGTTTGTGAATTTTAGATGAAATTGCTCACCCATTCTTCATGCGACCGTTAATACTTCTTGAGGTACTAACGACTGATTACAAAATGTGTTCGCACATTTAGGCGTAATTTCTCGTATTGCAATACCTAAGGCTTAGCAGTGACTCCCAAACCAGTTGGTCTAAGCCACTAGGTGATAAAGCACCCTTGCTATATTTTTTTTATGCTGCCTTAAGTAATTACAAAAGCAGTGTTCATTTTTTTATCTCTTTATTCACCACTTATAGAATAGTTTTATTTTATTTTCCTTCATACTAAGGATTTTAGACAAGAGCATTTCAAGGTATCCTCTACTATTCCAAGTTTCAAGGTGCGCGTATGTGCTAATTGTAGGGTATATATTTTCAGAATTTAGACTTAAGGTTCATAATTATATTTCAGACTTACACTTCAAATAAAAATTCAACACTCTTCTCTTATTTTGACTTAGCCCAAGAACTGAACTCAAAATTTGCTTATTTATAAATAAACTATAAGGACATATATTTTCTATAGTTAAACTTTAAGAAAGGTTATTTTTAGGGTTTTTTTAATTTACTAAGTTTAGAATCTAGTTTTTCCTAACTAATCAACCGTCATGTCGAACTTAACTCAAATATGGCCAAAATTGAACTTTTCAATTTTTAAAATTTTTAAAATTTTTATGGGTTTTAAAATAAGTATGCAAATGCAAAAATATACACATGAATACGAAGGAAGAAAGCTTACCGAGCACACCCCTAAACTTAAACTTGATAGTGCCCTCACTGTCAGGCTACACCGAGAGGGTCAAAATTGCCGGTACTCCCCTATTTTTTTAATTTTTTTAATTTTTTTATTAAAAGAAAAAGAAAACAAAAAATATATACACAAAAAAAAAGTTTCCCCCAAACTTAAATGAAACAGTGTTTCCACAGTTTATGCGTTAAAGTTCAGAGTTGGAGGGGAGAAAAACACAGTATCAAGCTATACAAGGTCTTACACAGGCCAAAGGTTAGCACCAACTATTCAAAAAATTTATCTTTATAATGATGTAGTTGGTGAAAGAATGGAGTGTAGAGAAAAGAAAGGAGAAACACACGAGACCGTGTGGAGATAGAAGCAGTATACGGTCTCGGTGGAGGAGAAGAATGGCGGAAGGGGAAAAGAAATGGTGGTAGTGGTTCGACTTCTTCGGGTGGAGGTTGATTAATCACAAAATTCGTGTCGTTTAGGAATGCAAGTTCGTCAGCAAAAAGTTCTTCAAAACTCTCATCGATGTAATTGAACATTTTGCTGTCAGTAAGTTTTGTGCCAGAATTTATCATACTTAATTTGTCAAAAATTATGGAGGTAGGAGACTCAAAAAACTCATCTACCTCATTTTCAAAAGTATCCAAATCAAGTTGGGTTTCTGGAATGATCAAACTTGAATTATCGGATTGTGATTCATCAACACTCACTGAAATTATAGGAAGAATAGAAGAGAAATCTGAGAAAGTGGGAGAAAGAAATTGAATACGAACTTGAGGGTGGAAATGGAGTGTATAAATTAGCACAATTTATAATGACCGATGTGTAAAAAGCGATTGTGCTAATCTATCAACCCAGTGAGAAATGAGGTCAAATCCCTCAAGATTCGTGAGAAAACATGGGTACGTCGAACTTGGTAAAGCAGACATTGAAAATGAGAGGGATACGGTTTCTTACGCGGTCGGAATGACAGAAAGGATGAAGGGGATTGATTTAGGAAGTGTAACAGTTAAAGGTTCAGGAGGATGAATTGGAAAATCCGACTCATCAAACAAAACTGGTTCATCCTCATACTCTCCTCAAAATTTAGCTTATTCATGCAATTCTCATCAAATTCAAGACGCATATGAAGTTCGGGAAAAACAGTTAATGACTCGGGATGATGAATTGGAGATAGAAACTCATCCAAATCTATGCGTTCATCATCCAAAATATTCCCAGCGTCAATATCCTCGAGCAAGTGAAAATTAAATTTCTCAGACACCTCATCAAAAGCATGGATATCAATTAATTCAGGTTCTAGAGTGGAGGTGTAGAGGTCAAAAGGATTGGGTGTGGGTTCACTCAAAAGGGACTCTTCATAATCTGGCAAATCAAACACTACAAAGTCGCACAACTCATTAGACGTTTTATCTTCAACTGGTGAATCATTTGGAACACTTGATAGACATTCAAAACCGGAGTTATGGGATTCAATTGGGGATGGGTAGGTTTGATTTGGAAGTGTGTACAGCTCACTCTCACCACTCAAATTCTCAATCTGTCCAACCGCCTCATCATACATTGGAAAATTTGGAGCTAGTTGGAAACTAGCTACCGGGTCATTAGGTTGTAATAGGGCAGCCATGGACGCATTCAAATCCATTATCTGTTGTCTTGGCGCTACCATAAAATCTTCCAACGACTGTTCCAGACTAGACATGGGTTGTGAAGGGGTTTCAGTAAAAGATTCAAAGTTGTTTGGATTCTGGAAACTCCCAAATGGCTGTGTAGAAGCAATGTCTAGAGAAGGTACAACAGTTGGGTAAGATGGATAGGAATTGAATGGTTGGACAGTATTAGGATCAACATTTGGATAAAAAGGTGAATGGAATTGTTGATCCCAAAAACTGGAAGTGTTGAAAGGAGTGAAAGATCGGCTACGAGATTGTTCAATGTGTTCAGCAATAGACATGGGTTTCGGAGTTACCACCGGACTCTCAAAAGGGGTATCAACGTAAGAAGGTGGTGAAGGTTCAAACGGTTGATACAAAGTGGATTGCGGAGTCCAACTGTTTCTCCTAGACGCGTCTATTCGATCTTTCAAAGAAATTTTGGGCATGGAGGGGTCGTCCGAAATTCGACCAAAACAATGCGCGTAGGAAGTAATGACTGGTTGAGGGCACCAAAGTTCGGCAAGAGTTTTGCGAGGTAGGGTACCCATGATGTTGTTAGTGTATATGCCCTAGAGGCCATTACTGTATCATACTAGTTTGTATATTACTTAATGGAAGCTTGGGATATTCACCTTGTATATACAATCTTGCTCAAAATAGTAGTATGCTACTTGGTTTGTTTCTACTTCAATGTGTACATGTGTTTATTTTAGTATATCGCCTATACACATTAGTGGAGCCCTTAGGATCTTTGCTTGATTACCAGCGTTGTGATGGCAGTCACACTAGTGGGGCTGGGTAATCTATAAGCACATCCTTATGCAGGTCCCTGGTCGCAGGACTATCGAGACAGGGCATCGATACTCCGGAGTAGACTAGCGCATGTGCTTCTCATCCCAGTATGGGAGACGGTCTGTCCCACAGCCGTCGGTACGTCGTACTTGAGAGAGTATGCGGGTGCTCGTTGGGTTACGAGTACACTGCACAAGACTCGTCGGGAACTGACTAGTTGGTATTATGCCTATCGTCAGTTATCAGTTCCCAGGTGACATGAGTACAGCTTAGTCCGCTGACTTGACACTGCCACTTCGCCTCGAGTGTGTTCCCACTGTACTTTGATTACTACCCTACCATGGCTCAAAGGAGTCGTGCAAACAGGTGGTAGTTGGGTGCAGTCCCGAAGCACTTGGAAGCAGTGACGGTTAGACAGGATTCGTCTCTCCCGGTATTGGGGGTTGACATCGCGCTGTGTCTAGGAGAGCCATTACACGAGTAGTCCCTGGCCAGGGCAAACGAGATATACTGGTAGGCTTCCAGTGTTATCTCAGGGTGTTTTGGGCTTCACTCCGACACGACTTGTACCACTATTGGGGGACTGACGTTTACCGCCCCCTAGGCCTGCCATGCGATGTATCAGACGAACAGACCGGACTGTACGGAGAATGCCACATTCAGGCTCAGTAGGAGTTCAGATGGGTTTCGCCTCGTCAGTCTTCTTGTCGGCATCTACCTGGGGACCGTTACGCACAGCTAGTGCCGCTTGCGGTCTGTGGTTAAACCCACTGCCAGCGTAGTGTCGAGTCTTTAGAGTCCCACACAGAAAGCTATTCGCCTTTAGGCAAAAGAGTAGAGGTCGCATGGTTTTGCGACAGGTCGCATGGTTTTGCGACAGGGTTCGGTCACATCCGTGCACTTGTGCACGTACAGTGTCCGGACAGTTTACACTAGCGGGCTTTTGTTTAAGCCAGATCCTAGTGTACCTTTTGGGATTGGATTTATCCAGTATGCATTCGTGTTCCTCGGAACGCGGATGCGAGTGTGTATGCACAGTTGACGGAGAGACAGAGGCAGAGGATTCTCATTAGGGTTGTTGACCGTTGACAGTTGACTATTGACTTTTTGCTCAACCCTAATGAGAATATGATATGTGATTAACAATTATATTAATTAAGTATTATGGTGACATGGTTGTTGAGGGGTTGACTTTGTTGACTTGTTGACTTTGTTGACCGGTTGACTAGGTTGGACTAGTTGACCATCATGATGACAATGGCTATCATTTCATGGCAAAGACTTTTTACTTGCTTGTTTCTTTTGTGAGAAATGAGTGCATGAAATGATTTAGCCATTTTGACTTGAACCATTTTACATAATACTTGATTATTATTTTTGTGATGATGGTTTTGGATTATGAGAGCCAAATGAGAAAAGTCTTCTCTCATTCTTTCATGCTCATTCTCTCTCTTGTTCTTGAGCTCTCATCTTCCTCCTTTTGCTCTCCCTCTCTTGATTCTATGGTTCACTTGTCTCATGAGTTGAGAACCAAGAACCATAGATAAAATCCCATACAAACTCTTCTCTACTCACTCTAGTTCACAAGGTTTAACAAACCGAGTGAACTAGTTTCTTCAAAGTTCGAAGAAGGAGCCAAAGGTTGAAGCTTTCAGGTGGATCTATCTTCGGCGCAAGGAGACGACGGGGAGAAGCTGATTCGGACGACCAACGAAGCTTGAAGACGAAGGAGTTCAAGAAAAAGAAAGGTATAACCCCCTAACCGAGCAGTTAGCAACTCGTAGTTAGATTGTTAGTTAGATGTTTAACAAAGATCTGGTTTTGAGTCCATGTTACCACCTCTAAGAAAATTGTTTTTCACCAAATTCCGCATGCCCGAAAGTTCCGGGAGAGGTAGTATGGACTTACAGTGGTATCAGAGCCTAGTTAAACTCTATCTAACATGTTAGCAAAGTAGCTAGAAGATCGATCAAAGAAAAGTCACGAAACGAACCCGAGATTTTCAAGTTTCTGCCGATTTTTATTCTGTTCAAAAGTTGATAAATTTTATCTTAAAAATCGGCTCAGGCTTTTGTGTGATCACCCACCAAATTTGGTCCAACGATCGAGTCAAAGCGCCGCGGAAACGCGGCGGGAGCACGCTCCCGCCGCGGATCCGCGGCCGAGTTGACTCGGCCGAGGTCCAGGTTTGGTGCAGTGTTTTTCTGGGGTTGTTTTGGGATTTTTGGAATATATATTTTCTGCCCAGATTTTCCAGAACGAAAATTTTATTTTTGGGGTCCTGAAAATCCGTATTTTTGATCGAACTTCTAAAAGACTTAAGCTGACGGGTTTTTCTGTGATGTGATATTTGTATTGAACGTCTGCTAATCGCTATATGTCGTTTAGTGGGGGTTATACAAATCTGTGATCTGTAATGTTGCTGGAATGTGTATATGAATATGTTGGATTGTCGCGGGTGAATAGCCGGGGGTTGTGAGACGAGAGTTTTCTTTTCTTTCAATTCATGTAAATTTGTAAATTGATATAATAATTATTTGTATGGCCGCACAACCGGGTCAGGGTTGTAGCCGTCATTGTATAATTTCTTTTTACTGTTTTTGCTCCTAGGATAGACCCATGGAGGGGGTGCACAAACTACCGGGTATGCCGAAGTGCCGAGTGGCCTACTCATGGAGTTGAGGGAGGTTGCTTCGCTTCGGGTACTTGGCGGGTAGTTTGCCGCACCCGTAGGGGTCTTGGGTGGGGTTTTGGCTATTCACCGCGACCGTGTAATCTGCTTTTCGTTACAGGCTCGTACGAATTGCGGATTCCTAGTATATCCAATGTGTTCATCTGTGATCTGAAATGGCTATCATTGCAATATACCTATATATGATATTATTTAGGCGTTGCTTATGTTTTACAGCCGCGCTAGCCCAGCCCCCGCTCTGTCGTTAGTTAAGTAACCTAACGGGTAATGACGGGGCCCCGTGGCGAATGCGAATGGCATAAGCGTACGTCATATTTTGGTTGTTTTCTGCAATGGTAGGATTAAATGATAGGACGCATTAAAAGAACTAATGCAAGAATATCACGCATTAAAAGAACTAATGCAAGAAAATAAACCAAGTTAAAATCGTTGGAACACTTTCGGAAAACCACTCGGTTCTTTTCAAAACTAACTTTTAAATGCGGAGCTTGAGCCACTCCTTTTAAAAGCTATCTCGTTCCATCGATTATATCAAGTTCTTTACGTTCACGGTTTCGCCAAAACCATTCGTAGCCCTCCGTCGTTTCACATGAATAGTCAATAGTATTCAAGTTGTGTTTGTTGGCCAAAGTCAAGGCATAGTGATTGGTAGCTATTGGGTATTCATGTGCAGCATAGATAGATGCGTTGGTTTGGAACAGTCGTACTGCCTTGTTGGCCAAAGTCAAGGGTAGGTACGGGTGGATTCAAATTAACCTGGAGAACGACGGGTAGAACTTGACATGTGACTTATGATTTGTTGGCCAAAGTCAAGGTCATAAGAGCATGGGGCAAAAATCCACATCGGGAGTTTCAAAAGAACTGAAACTTGCTAGTGTTACATACCATTTGGAGTGTGATAATTCTGGTAGGATTCCTTCAGTTTCGTCACGCGATGATATTTGGATCCCGATCCTACTGTGAGTATATGCTACTCCTCGGGAAATTTCTCACTTAACGATCAATGCTATAAACCAAGTAGGTGTCTAGAAAGGTGTTAGCGGGGCTACGCCCCCAGGAAAAAGAGGTTATTTAATTAAGGAACTTCGCGAAAGCGTTGGAAAACCTCCCTCGAAGTACCGACACTGGCCTGGCTGAACGGTTAAGCAAGTATTGTACGGTGAGATTGATCTTGACTAATTCTTCCTTTTTGGTTTGAGGAGGGATTCGAGAAACAGTGGGAGCCATCCTGTTTAGACAAACTAAAAACCACTCTAAACTTGCAAGAGCATCATGCTGAGTGTTTCTTCTTCTCTCTCCTAATTGTAGCGACCAATCGACATGACTGGACTTAAGTTACTCCTAGATAAAAACATACTGACAGGGCCAAACTACAAAGATTGGCTCAGGAATGTCAAGATGGCAATCACTTACGACAAGCTGGGGTATCTTCTTACCACCAAAGCTCCCCCTGTCCCTGGTCCCAAAACCAGCGTCGCGGATAAAGAAATCCGTAAGACCTGGGAACTAGATTGCGCGAAGGCCAAGTGCCTCGTGCTTGCCTCTATGGACAATGAACATCAGAGGAGGCACGAGAATATGGACCTGGAATCCATATTTCTTCATACAAAAGAACTGTATGGAGAGCAATCTCGTATCGCAAGATACGAAGTATCGAAGAAGTTATTTTCGGCAAGATTGGCCGTCGGATCATCGGTAGCGGAATACGTGCTTAAGATGATTGGCTACATTGAGGAGCTCGCGGACCTTGGGACCACGTTGGAGAATGAGCTCTATACGGACTTGATTCTCCAGTCCCTTCCTTCCACTTACGCCCAGTTCATACTGAACTTCTACTTACGAGAAAAAGAAGTTGAACTTTCAGAGCTCCTCAACATGCTGAGGAGCGCAGAGGGCACCCTACAGAAAGGTAGGGAAACATCCACTTTGTTTGTAGGAGGATCATCTTCTTCTAGGTCCAAGACGAAAGCCAAGGGAAAGAAGAAGAAAGCCCCCGCCAAACCAAGGGGCGGTGTTAGTAAAGTGGATACGAAGGGAAAAGCTAAAGCAACAAAGAAAGCGGGGAAGCTTGTGGATAAGGAAGAATGCTTCTATTGTCATAAGAAAGGACACTGGAAGAATGATTGCAGGGCCTGGAAGGCCAGAACACAGGAATTGAAGCAGGTTGCAGCTTCAGGTTCAGGTGTGTATGTTATTGAAAACTGTCTTTCAATAAACTCTACTTCCTGGGTATTGGATACCGGATCAGAATCTCATATCTGTAATTCTTTGCAGGCGTTGAGAAACCGTAGTGTTTTGAAAGCAGGTGACATGACCCTCAGAGTTGCGAACGGAGCTAGCATGGATGCTAAAGCCGTGGGGGACTATCACCTGGGAATGTCAGATGGACATGTTTTGGTTTTGCATAATTGCTTTTTTGTACCCAACGCAACTTGTAATATCATTTCTGTATCTTTAGTTTCTAAAGAAGGTTATGAATTTGCGTTTGTAAGAAATGTTGTAAACATTCACCTTAATCAAGTTCTGATTGGGTCAGGTACATTGAGCAATGGTATATACGTATTAAACCAACCACAGATTTTCAATGTCCAGAATACACACAAAAGAAAGTCTCCGGAAGTAAATCAGACTTTCTTGAGGCATTGTAGACTGGGTCACATCAATGAGAGAAGGTTGACGAAGTTACATACAGAAGGATATTTGAATGCGTTCGAATATCAATCGTATGCCACTTGTCAATCCTGTCTCAAAGGAAAGATGACAAAGACTCCGTTCACTGGACACGGAGTAAGAGCGAGCGAGCTCTTGGGACTCGTACACAGCGACGTGTGCGGTCCAATGTCTACACATGCGCGAAGCGGTTATTCTTACTTCATTACTTTTACGGATGACTTTTCAAGGTACGGTTATGTCTTCTTAATGAAACATAAGTCCGAAGCCTTTGGAAAATTCCAGGAATATAAGAATGAAGTAGAAAAACAGACCGGCAAAAGTATCAAGCTTCTAAGATCGGATCGAGGTGGTGAATACTTGAGTGCCGAGTTCCTGGACTATTTAAAAGAGAACGGAATTCTCTCTCAGCTTACTCCTCCATACACTCCACAACATAACGGTGTATCGGAGACGGAACCGAACCCTATTGGATATGGTACGGTCCATGATGAGTAACGCTGAGTTACCGCGATCATTCTGGGGGTATGCGCTAGAATCAGCTGCATACCTTTTGAACCGAGTTCCAACTAAGACTGTGCCTACTACACCCTATGAGATGTGGTGTAGGAAGAGACCCTATCTTAAGCACATTAAGACATGGGGATGTCCAGCTTTTGTTAAAAAGCAGCTTGCGGACAAGCTCGAGGCACGCTCAGTACAGTGTAAGTTCGTGGGATATCCAAAGAACTCCAAGGGATATTTCTTCTACTGCGAAGAGGAACAAAAAGTTCTTATTTCTCGTCATGCCTACTTCTTGGAAACTGAGTTTTTGGAAACCCAGATAAGTTGGAGCACAGTAGAACTGGAAGAAATTCCAGAACCACGAGCTATTACTGAAAGCTTAGTGGAACCAGAGGGTTCAAAAGAACAGGACATTCCTACGCCGCTCCGCAGGAGTAGTAGGCAGTCTCATCCGCCCGAGAGATACTACGGTTTTCTCATAGACGGGGATATAGAGGATTGCATCATAGATTATGATGAGCCTACTAGCTTCCAGCAGGCCGTTCAGAGCGTTGACTCAGTAAAATGGCTGGATGCAATGCGGACCGAAATGGAGTCCATGTACACCAACAAGGTATGGACGTTGGACATTGCTCCAGACGGGGTAAAACCCGTAGGATGCAAGTGGATCTTTAAAAGGAAGATTGGTGTAGATGGACAGGTTGAGACCTATAAAGCTAGACTTGTTGCAAAGGGTTTCCGTCAAAGACCTGGCTTGGACTATGACGAAACCTTTTCTCCAGTGGCTATGCTGAAATCCATTCGGATCCTTCTTGCCATTGCTGCCTTCCACGATTATGAGATCTAGCAAATGGACGTAAAGACCGCTTTTCTAAATGGAAATTTAGAGGAGTGTGTCTATATGGACCAACCAGAGGGTTTCATTCAGAGTGGGAGCAGCGGAAAGGTGTGCAAGTTGCTTAAGTCCATCTATGGACTAAAGCAGGCATCGCGGAGTTGGAACATCTGTTTTGATGAGACGGTCAAGGAATTTGGCTTTATCAAAAATCCAGATGAACCATGCATCTACAGTAGATTTGTAGCGAGAACTGTAGTATTCCTCGTTTTATACGTGGATGACATTCTCTTAATAGGAAATGACATTCCTATGCTACAATCTGTCAAGGGGTTCTTGTCACACAGGTTCTCCATGAAAGACCTGGGTGATGCCTCATACATCCTGGGGATCCGGATCTATCGTGATAGATCCAAGAGGATATTAGGACTTTCACAGTCCAGGTACATCGACACCATACTGAAGAGATTCAGTATGGAAGATTCCAAGCGCGGTAACCTACCGGCTTGTCACGGGATCACCCTCTCTAAAGAGATGTCTCCCAAGACTGATTTGGAGAGGGATCGCATGTCTATTATACCCTACGCTTCTGTGGTAGGCTCTATAATGTATGCGATGTTGTGTACCAGACCAGATGTAGCTTATGCACTGAGTGTGGTAAGCCGGTATCAGTCAAACCCTGGGGAGAAACACTGGATAGCGGTAAAGAACATTCTCAAGTACCTGAGAAGGACTAAGGAGATGTTCTTGGTGTATGGCGGAAAAGACCTCCAGATCGAGGCCTTTGCAGACTCCAGCTTCCAGAGTGACAAGGATGATTCCAAGTCCATGTCGGGTTTTGTCTTTACCCTCAATGGAGGGGCGGTGTGTTGGAAGAGTTCCAAACAGGAAACCGTTGCAGACTCGACGATGGAAGCGGAATACATCGCTGCATCTGATGCCGCAAAAGAAGCTGTCTGGATGAGGAAGTTCTTGAAAGAACTTCAGGTGGTTCCGTCCATTGTTGATCCAATACCTCTGTATTGCGACAACAACGGGGCTATAGCTTTAGCGAAGGAACCCAGGTCCCATCAGAGATCCAGACACATCTTGAGGCGGTATCACCTGATCAGGGAGATCGTGGATCGCCAGGAGATCGAGGTTCGGAGAGTCGCTTCAGAAGATAACACTGCAGATCCATTCACCAAGGCCTTGCCCCAGACTCAGTTCGAGCGGCTGATCGAGATGATAGGTCTTCGATACGCCAGTACATGGCCTTAGTGCAAGTGGGAGATTGTTAGTGTATATGCCCTAGAGGCCATTACTGTATCATACTAGTTTGTATATTACTTAATGGAAGCTTGGGATATTCACCTTGTATATACAATCTTGCTCAAAATAGTAGTATGCTACCTGGTTTGTTTCTACTTCAATATGTACATGTGTTTATTTTAGTATATCGCCTATACACATTAGTGGAGCCCTTAGGATCTTTGCTTGATTACCAGCGTTGTGATGGCAGTCACACTAGTGAGGCTGGGTAATCTATAAGCACATCCTTATGCAGGTCCCTGGTTGCAGGACTATCGAGACAGGGCATTGATACTCCGGAGTAGACTAGCGCATGCGCTTCTCATCCCAGTGTGGGAGACGGTCTGTCCCACAGCCGTCGGTACGTCGTACTTGAGAGAGTATGCAGGTGTTCGTTGGGTTACGAGTACACTGCACAAGACTCGTCGGGAACTGACTAGTTGGTATTATGCCTATCGTCAGTTATCAGTTCCCAGGTGACATGAGTACAGCTTAGTCCGCTGACTTGACACTGCCACTTCGCCTCGAGTGTGTTCCCACTGTACTTTGATTACTACCCTACCATGGCTCAAAGGAGTCGTGCAAACAGGTGGTAGTTGGGTGCAGTCCCGAAGCACTTGGAAGCAGTGACGGTTAGACAGGATTCGTCTCTCCCGGTATTGGGGGTTGACATCGCGCTGTGTCTAGGAGAGCCATTACACGAGTAGTCCCTGGCCAGGGCAAACGAGATATACTGGTAGGCTTCCAGTGTTATCTCAGGGTGTTTTGGGCTTCACTCCGACACGACTTGTACCGCTATTGGGGGACTGACGTTTACCGCCCCCTAGGCCCGCCATGCGATGTATCAGACGAACAGACCGGACTGTACGGAGAATGCCACATTCAGGCTCAGTAGGAGTTCAGATGGGTTTCGCCTCGTCAGTCTTCTTGTCGGCATCTACCTGGGGACCGTTACGCACAGCTAGTGCCGCTTGCGGTCTGTGGTTAAACCCACTGCCAGCGTAGTGTCGAGTCTTTAGAGTCCCACACAGAAAGCTATTCGCCTTTAGGCAAAAGAGTAGAGGTCGCATGGTTTTGCGACAGGTCGCATGGTTTTGCGACAGGGTTCGGTCACATCCGTGCACTTGTGCACGTACAGTGTCCGTACAGTTTACACTAGAGAGCTTTAGTTTAAGCCAGATCCTAGTGTACCTTTTGGGATTGGATTTATCCAGTATGCATTCGTGTTCCTCGGAACGCGGATGCGGGTGTGTATGCACAGTTGACGGAGAGACAGAGGCAGAGGATTCTCATTAGGGTTGTTGACCGTTGACAGTTGACTATTGACTTTTTGCTCAACCCTAATGAGAATATGATATGTGATTAACAATTATATTAATTAAGTATTATGGTGACATGGTTGTTGAGGGGTTGACTTTGTTGACTTGTTGACTTTGTTGACCGGTTGACTAGGTTGGACTAGTTGACCATCATGATGACAATGGCTATCATTTCATGGCAAAGACTTTTTACTTGCTTGTTTCTTTTGTGAGAAATGAGTGCATGAAATGATTTAGCCATTTTGACTTGAACCATTTTACACAATACTTGATTATTATTTTTGTGATGATGGTTTTGGATTATGAGAGCCAAATGAGAAAAGTCTTCTCTCATTCTTTCATGCTCATTCTCTCTCTTGTTCTTGAGCTCTCATCTTCCTCCTCTTGCTCTCCCTCTCTTGATTCTATGGTTCACTTGTCTCATGAGTTGAGAACCAAGAACCATAGATAAAATCCCATACAAACTCTTCTCTACTCACTCTAGTTCACAAGGTTTAGTAAACCGAGTGAACTAGTTTCTTCAAAGTTCGAAGAAGGAGCCAAAGGTTGAAGCTTTCAGGTGGATCTATCTTCGGCGCAAGGAGACGACGGGGAGAAGCCGATTCGGACGACCAACGAAGCTTGAAGATGAAGGAGTTCGAGAAAAAGAAAGGTATAACCCCCTAACCGAGTAGTTAGCAACTCGTAGTTGGGTTGTTAGTTAGATGTTTAACAAAGATCCGGTTTTGAGTCCATGTTACCACCTCTAAGAAAATTGTTTTTCACCAAATTCCGTATGCCCGAAAGTACCGGGAGAGGTAGCATGGACTTACAGATGTGAGAAAGGAGAAGAAAAAGAATGTGATGATTTTTTTTAAAATTTTTTTTATTTAAAAAAAATTGTTTGTTTTTGGAGTTTTGAAATTTTTGAAAGTGTTTTTTTTAGAAAGAGTTTTGCAAAAATTTATACGGAACTACGGCACAATTTCAAACAATCACAATTTATACATGCACAATCAAGCCTAGAGCTAGGGTCTTCTAAGTCAACTAGACTGCTCCTAATTGTTTCAAAGCGACAAGTTGTGAGATATCCTGCAAATCGTCTCTTCACCGCCAATTGTGGCCAGGTAAGCACAAGTGAAGAAAGGAGGGATCCGCTCACGAATCACCGTGAGACGGGCCTTTTAAAATTATCTTTCTCACTTGTCTAGCTTAGGCACCACAAAATCAGGTTTAGATAAACGACCGATTGCCCACAACCTTCCTCTGTCCTGATGAGCACGACAGTTCTTAGTTGGCTGAGTCTGAATATTTTTTAATTAACTCAAGAGTGATGCATATGCTTTTTAGTGATTTTGGGTGTCTTAGGAAGGGTAATAAAATCCCCACCCAATTCTAATTGGTGTTATAGCCCCTTAAAGTCCGTATTAATTATGCAAAGCAGTTAACACACCAAAAACACTTGCAAAATTTTTTTTATTTGGCAGCACAAAGAATCCTGCACAAAAACAATTTATTGGAGAGGGAGAAGAATTTTGAGCAAAGAACCCTGCAGGAAAAATTTTCAGTGGAGTTCAGAGGGTAGAAAAGAGGACAAAAATACTTACAGAGAATTTTGGAATGCTGACGTCACTGTTTGACTGCGGTTTCGTGGTAAAATGCTTGAATCCGCCGCGGTTCCGCGGTGGTTAAGTTGGTTTTGATCTCCAAAATTTTTCTGTTGTCTGTTGTGATTCTCCTCTGTCTGTTCAGATCTTCTTTTTGTTGATTTGTTCACTGGTTTTTTCCAGATCTGAATCAGTCCATCTTCTTTTCCTGCGCAATTCACACAATACCTCTCAAAAAGAACAAGATAATTTTTATTTTTATTTTTTATATTTTCAATTTTTAAAATTTTTAAATTTTTAAAATTTTTTTAACCCGAAATTACACAAAGAAAGAGACTACCGTCTCCCCGGCAACGGCGCCATTTGATTGATCGAGTTGTTTGCGTGCGTTTTTAAAAATCAAAGTATAGAATACCGCAATCAATAACGGTGTCGCTTGATAGCTAGCCGGTTGAGTACGGGTCGGTCCACAGAGAGATGGATTCCTTTTCTTTATGTTCTAACGAGTTAATCCGATCAAGTCGGGTTTTTTTTTACGATCTAAGAATGATATTAAATTGATTAAAAGTCTTGCTAGGGTTAGGATTAGGTTAGTTTGGAAAAGGGATTCTACCCACTGCTTTCTTTGCCTTAGTTAAGAATTTAGGTGTTAGGGTAATAGTCAACAAAGGGGATTAGCACGACTAGGAAGAAACTTAGTTTCTTCCTTTTGGTCCTTATCCGTCCTTTCTTAACTCTTAGCCCTAATCTCTATTTAAATCAACCACAACCGGTCTAACTAGGGAATCACCGCTACCTCGTGGGATAGGGTGTCCTAGTGAGCGGTGTGTGATTCATTTAAATAGAGTCCATATTGATTAAAATTATGGGGGCAAGGAAAGGAGTGAGAGAGATGTCCTTCTCTCAAACCTTCCCGATCCTAACCCTAACAAGTGAGGAATTACTCACTCATTAGGGTATTAATGATAGAATTCATTTTTAATAAATTTTTATATTAAAAAACTAAATTTCAAATATTAAAGGAACAGATAAAAAAATGCAAGAATTAAATTCATAAAAAGAATGCGAGATAAAAATAAAAATACCTTTCTTTATTGACGCACTCTTGACGATTACAAAGGAATTAAAGTTTTATCTAGAAAAATAAAAAGAGGCACACCTAATTAGGCTCTCAACTTTCCTATTTATACATAGGAGAAACCCTAGAGTTTACATCTAATCCATACATGAAATTACAAAACAACCCTAAAGACCGAGTCAAAGCACCGACTTATCCACCGACACGTGCATTGCACGGCCGCGGATCCGCGGCAGAATGCCCTATTTGGCCGCGGATCCGCGGCCATTTGGTGGGCTCATGGGCTCTACTTTTCTGGGTTGCTTTATGTTGTTGTTTCCTTCTATTTTCTTCTCTTGGATCTTCAGAATCTTTTCCACTTTCTTCCATATTTCCAACAGTGCAGAATTTGTGGACTTTTACCGTAAGCTTCGCGTTAAAGTCTTGAATCTTTGTGCTGCTCTCGTACTTTGTACAATCGAACTGTTCATTGATCTTTGTTTGTTCCTTAAACTGGTAGGCGGCATATTGCAGATTCATCTATTTGTTGGTCGTAGTCTCACATTTGTAACGTCTTTTCCTGAATTTCACTGTATTGTTCTGAGAACATATAACTTACAACTATTTAGCAGACATGGATCAAAAGCACCTATTTATTTCCAATATGATTAAGAATGAGGAATATAATAGTGCAAAATTCTGATATGAACAACTAGCAAGCAATATAAAGAAGTTAGAATGGTTATACCGAGTTAATCCGTGTCCTTCGGTCTTCAACCATCTTCCCAAACTCCTAGAGGCTCCTTGATCAAGCTTGATCGCCGGTCTCCCTCCAACGAAGATGATCCACCCGAGGGATGTAGTTATAGCTCTAGCTTCACATAATGGTTGCAAGTGAAGCAACTAGGGTTTTTAGGATGCTAATATAGAAAGCCTAGGATGTAGTGTGTGAACTAAGTGTAGGTCTATCTCATCTCACCTCCTCTCATGCTTCTCAACTCATGAGAGGGTTGGGAGGAGGTGGAGAATGAAGGTGGAGGGAACCATGGAAAATCAAGAGAGGAGTGAAGCACAAAAATGGTGAAGAGAACAAAGCACGCTCAAGAGAAAAACCAACCAACAAAAATATTGCAGTTCTCATGAAAAAGAAAATCAAGCATGCTAGGTTTTGTAAAACAATATCTTTCATTTTAAAAAACCACCTTTACTTGAATAGTATGCACAAATGAATTAATAATTCATTTGTGCACACTATGCAAGCATGGTCATCACCATACTCCCCATTTTCCAATTTCCACCTCATTTACCATTTTCTAAAAAATGGTCAAATCCTAAAATGACGTGGCCACCTTCTAGAAAGTTTTCCGGAAAAAATACGGATTACATTCTACTGTATATATATACTCGCATTCGTACCAAAATACGAATACCCAAAGAGATAGAATAACACAAAGAATATAATACTAGAATATACGTATCGAAATACATATACGTAAATTATTAAATCAATACCTGATTTAATAATCCGGTTCAAACCCGAGCCGGCTAGTATTATCAACTGTCCGATCGAAAGTCCGGGTATAAACTACATCAATCGATCGGAACCCTGCACGTATCCAATACGGCTACTACATCATTTCGCCAGAACTAGGGAAACCCTCTGTGTGGGACTCTAAAGACTCGTTAATACGCTGGTAGTGGGTTTAACGACAAGTATGTCACGGCACTAGCTGTACATAACGGCTACCCAGGTATTGAGCGAAAGGGAGGCCAACGAGCAAACTCATCATGAACCCCTACTGAGCCTATCCGTGACAATCTACATACAGTCTGGTCTATTCATCTAAGAGTATCGCATATCGAGTTTAGGGGGTGGATAAAGTCAGGCCCCTAATAATGCGATAATTCGTGTTGGTATGAAGCCCATCACCCAATGAGAAACTACTAATCAAAATCAGTAATTCTCGTCCACCTCGGCCGAGAATTTCTGGTGATGGCCACCCGTGCACAGCGTGACATCAACCCCCAATACCGGGAGAGACGAATCCCCGACGATCTGCTCACTGGCTCCATATGGCTCGGGACTGTACCCAACTAAAACTTGTTTGCACGACTCCTTTGAGCCGTGGTAGGGTAGTAATCAAAGCACAGTGGGAACTCACATGAGAAAAATGACGATTTCAGTTTGACAGAATAACCTGTACTCATATCACCTGGAAACTGCTATCTGACAATAGGTATAA
Source organism: Agapanthus africanus (assembly GCA_030015575.1). NCBI lineage: Eukaryota > Viridiplantae > Streptophyta > Magnoliopsida > Asparagales > Amaryllidaceae > Agapanthus > Agapanthus africanus. Next base: position 82,584,198 of record CM057344.1, on the reverse strand, counting down.
TACCAACTAGCATATTCCCGGCGAGTCCGTCCAGTGTACTCATAACCCAATGAGCACCTGTATACTATCTTAGGTGACTAACTGACACCAATGGCTTATGAGACCGGCCACCACCCCTCGTCGGGGTTTCGATAAGTATACACTAGTCTACTATGGAGTATCGATGTCCAGTCTCGATACTCCCGCGACTAGGGACATTTAAGGATGTGCTTATAGACCACCCAGCTCCCACATATATGATCGCCATCATAATGCTGGTAGTTAAGAAAGAATCCCCTAGGCTCTATCAACATGTAATAGCGATCTGTAATGCCACCTAATACTGTACATGATGATAAAGACAAACCAGATAGCATAATATCATCTTGAGTAAGATTGTTCTTCCCGTATAGGTCCTCCCTCAATCATCAGAATCGCGCGCCTGCGATTCAATAATTGACTTGAGGGCACTATAGCCAACAATCTCTCACTTGCACTTAAGGCTAATTATTGCGGTATCGCATAATCACAGCCCGTATGATACCGAACACCCAACTTCTCTACCAATCAGTCTCGCAAAGCCCGTTTGCAAAACTATTGCGTTCGAGAAATAGCCTCAGTGAGTGGATCCGCTCTAGTGTTTCTTTCTGTATCTCTCTATATCTCAATTTCACGGAGAAATACTATCTCCCGAAATGAGCGATACCTGTCTTAGAATTTGTCTGGATATATGATGAGACCCAGTTCACAAATGAACTCCAAATCCAACAAACTTCTTAGACTGTATCATCCACTGAATTTAATCAGTATCCTGCGCCAGGCCTTCCTCAGTATCCGCTTGGACCACCTGTTCAGCATACTGCCCCTCAAAAAGAGGGAAAACTATAACTCTGACAGTCACTCTGTCATCCAATTCATCTTGGAAGCTTCAAATGATAACCGCCTCCCGAAGGAGGGTGCCGTTACCATATACCCAGAACATTCACTTATGTTCATAACTGCTTCCCAATATTTCTCCAGGATTGGATTAATATATGTTTATTACAGCTAGTGCAAAAAAAATATCTGGTGTTGTACTTGACATTTCATGATTGACTCAATTGCATAAGCAAGTGATATATCAATCATGCAAATTCCTCTCTTCATCAGTCTAGAAGACATCTCTTTAGAGAGAGTGACTCTATCACCTGCGGGTACACCACCTCGGCAGGAGTCGTCCATTCTAAAACACTTTAGAATAGTGTCAAAGTACCTAAATTGGGACACTTCCCAAATCTAGATCTAAAACCATAGATCTAGTAACCAGAAACCCTGATATTATATCCTTATCCTTTGTGGCGAAACAACTTTGCGACAACCACAGTATAACCGATCGTAGTATAGGAATTTCACTTCCTATAGAGTGCATGTCATCCAAATACCAGGACATCACTCCCTACTACCTTCATAACAGATCCATCTCCTATTCTGATGAAGTCAAAGCCTATGACTGTTACATCAAAAATAAATGATCTAGCTCCGCTATACTTGCTTTAGTCTATAAATAGACATAAGCTACTTGTCCACTATGCTTTCGCTACTCTCACTGACTATAACAACCCTCTGGCAAAGTCATATACACGTGCACTTCTAAAGATAGTTTAGAACGACGCTATATTCATCCTCTTGCCGGGTCTCATAGTCTAGAGCAGCAGTATTGGCAAGTCCGGGTAAACAAGAACCTTCCTGTCACCGTCTTTGAGGATACCGAAGTACTTCTTGGGCGCCTGAGGTTACCCACCAAATCTGCGGAGTGGCTAATAGAATGTCAAAACCGGATTGAATCTTTAGGTTCTATTAAATTTTCAGTAATCGTTTGTGGTTCTGGAATTACTTCCAGTTCTACCATACTCCCACTTATGCTTTCTGAAAAGAATCCATTTTACTAAAACTGTGGCGAGTCAAGAACGATATATCTATTGATCTTCCACATGGTAGAAAGCTAACCCTTGTCAAAGCCCGGGATAACCCACAAACTGCCATTACTGAAACGTTCCTTGAGTTCATCCAGATTCTGGTTTTAAGTATCAGCCGGACAACTCCTTATACCTTAACATCGTTAAGATACGAAACCATTCTATATACCATATAGAAACAAATGCACTAATTTAATTGGAACCGGATTCAAAAACATGCAGCTGTCTCCAGTGCATATCAACCAAATGAAAGGAGGCCAATCAGCATTACTCATCTAAGAATGCATCCATATATGAGTAACCTGAGAGAGAAGCAAGTTCTCAAAACCATTACTATCAATGGAATACCAAACAAAAGTATCTACATCTTCGACTACCATGAAGAATCTTGATACTTCCAACAAATGGTTCTCTTCTTTATTCTTATATTTATAACTTCTCAAAATCTGGACCTTGTATTTCAACAAAATGCTTGTCTAGAACTGAAAAAGTCATGAGTAAACAGAATATAGTACGAGTACAAACCCTATTGTCCTAATGGACACTGGAAAACATACAATACTTTGTACAAGTCCCCTGAGTTCAATAACTCAAACCCTGTGCGTCGTAGGTTGAAAACTGTACTATGGTTAAGAAGAATTACACTGCTGTTGAATGCACCTTACCTAACCATCAACTAATATAGGTAAATGTCACAGACATAATTTCAAAAAGTTATATCTCACTTCATAAAATAAACGTACAGATATATCAGTTTGAAATTGGTGCATAACAAGTTATATTCAAAACCAAAAATTTGTCGCCAGGCAAAAACCGGATGATTTCCTCAAATATCACCAATTACAACGAATTCCGATATAATGAGGATCTAATCATCCAATTCCCAATATCTTACTCCCACTCACCATCTTTAATAACATATAGATGTGAGAAACTGATATGGTAAATACATACCCTGAAGTTAGATTCCAATTGGGAAAACAGTTTTCAATTGACATCGCACAGTGAAACTGAAACATGAAAATATTTCAAAGGGGTAATATGGTATTCCTAGTAACGCCTCTTCTACTATCCTGATTCATGACAGTAATCATATACGTACCTGCCCTCACTGCAATCTCTTTATTATGTTTTTACTTATTACCTTCTGTACACCTTCTTTAGGCTAATTTGTTTTCTTCCTCCCTACCCTTCGGCACCAGCCTAAGGTTTGGAAGAAGACTTTCCAATAAGCGTAATAGGTGTACACTCCTTATGCCAGGAGCCCTTGCAACCTGAGAGAAGGTAATGGGAAAAGACATCTGAATAATCCTATCCTATTTCTCCTGAACCGGAAACCATCCTCGAATCTGGAACGAATTCCTTCGAGTTCGTATATAACTATACGATGGCATGTCCAAGCATTATGGACGTTCGTAATGATACGAAGTGTTCTGGAGAAATCCAAAGTGGATGTGGGAGTGGCAGGGGTATACACGGTTTTGTCGTGAATGATAGCAGTCGTAGTTTTCTTTGCCGTTTCTAATCCCTTTATATGTCTTTACTTATTACCTTCTGTACACCACCTTTAGGCTAATTGGTTTTCTTCCTTCCCCACCTTTCGGCATATGCCTATGGTTTGGAGGAAGACTATCCAATAAGCTCAATAGGTGTACCCTCTCCTAATTCTAGGAGCCCTCACAATCTGAGAGAAGGTAAAGGGAAAAGACAACCAAATAATCCTATTCAATCTCTCCAGAACCAGAATCCACCCACGAATCTGGAACAAGTTCCTTCGAGTTCATATGTAACTATACGATGGATATATCCAATAGGAGTGGATGTTCGTAGTAATACGAGGTGTTTTGAAGAAACGCAAAGGTGATATAGAAGTGGCAATGATATATGTGACACCGTGACATTCCAAAAGCCAAAGTGTTTTAAGAAGGTTCGGTTAAATTGGTTCATGAGTTTTAGTCAAGGGTCAGGTCATGGTTGTTAGTTGTATGTATGCCCTAGAGGCCAGTATTGTACAGATGATGTATATTATATTGGATGCTTGGACATATATAGAGATGACTTTCTTGCTCGATATGATAGTATGCTATCTGGTTGCTCTTTATCTTAACATGTACACTAGTCTCTTTAAACTGTCTTAAAGTTACATGTTGATAAAGCCCTTAGGATGTGTACTTGACTACCTGGACTATGATGCAGATCATACTAGTGGGGGCATGGTAGTCCATAGGTACATCCTTCAAGGTCCCTAGTCGTGGGTGTATCGAGACGGGGCATCGATATACCAGTGTAGACTAGCGTATACGCTTCTCGACCCATGAGATGGGCGATGGATGATCCCATATCCATTGGTGTTTGACATCAGAGATGGTATACGGGTGCTCAGTGGAGACTGGGTACACTGGACGGACTCGCTGAGAACTCCCAGATGGTATTATGCCTCACGTCAGATGGCAGTTCTCAGGTGACACTTGTGCAGGTTAGTCTGTAGACCCGAGATCGTCATAGAGTCTTGTGTGATTCCCACTGTGCTTTGATCTCCACCTTACCACGTCCATGAGGGCGTGCAAAACGGTGGTTTTTGGGTACAGTCCCGAGTCACATGGAGGCAATGAGCGATAGGAGGGGTTTCGTCTCTCCCGGTATTGGGGGTTGATGTTGCGCTGTGCTCGATTGGCCGTAACAGGGAAGTCCCTGGCCAGGGCTGATCAGAGATTTGCTTGTAAGTGTTACCAGTAGTTTCTCAACCCGTTATGAGCCTCACATCGGCATGACTTATCGGTTATTGGGGTCTGACGTTTACCACCCCTAGACTTGATATGCGACATATCAGACGAACAGGCCGGACTGTACGGTAAGTGTTACTGGTTGGATTCACAGGAGTGTGAGCGGACTAGCTCGTCGATCTTCTGATCGCTCAATATCCGGATGGCCGTTACGTTTAGCAGACCTCTTGCGGCTTGTGGGTGATTGATATGATCATCATCTGCTGCCGGCGTATTGACGAGTCTTTAGAGTCCTACACAGAGGTTTCCTGGCTCAAGCGAAACGAAATAGGGGCGCATATGAGATATGTGCGGGACCGAGAATGATGCGTGTATGTGATACCGTATTTCATTCTCGCGATGAATGTTTCGATTGGTTATATGCGATATAACCTAGTTATCGAATCGAAGATTGATTCGATAAGTCGATACATTGGATACTAGTCGGTTATGTGCGACATGACCGGATCATTGAATCAAGTGTTGATTTAATGATTTAATGTATAATTATATATTTGATATATTACTTTGCATTAACTAGTATTGGTTCACTTTAAAAGGATTTTCTCACTTGAAGTTCACAAGTTGTATATGTGATATACTTTTGTGCACTTGATTGTATCATGTTTGATGATGCATGCTCACTTGGGTTTGTGTAAAGAATTATACCATGGTTAATTTAATGATTAGGATTTTGTTTATATTTGATTTACTTATTTATTTATTTCTTTTCCTTTATATTTGGAAAAGAAATGAAATTGTGGCTCATTTTGGACTTTCTTTTGAAGCTTCATGAAGCTTTGAATGGTTTGACCATTTTGTCTCTTTTCTTAACCCTAACCATTCACTTGAACCATAGTTGATTCTCTACACTAGTTATCTTGACCATGGTTGCTATATGATAAGTATAATCTATTTTCTATTTTCTTGATTATTCTTATCATAATCATCTTCATCTTCTTCTTCTTCTTGAAATGAAGAAAAGTTTGCTACCAATAATGGCAACTTGAGAAAATGAGTGAGAAATCCAATTCTAAAGTGAACCCACCTCCTATTTCTTCACCCTCTACCTCTTGCCAAGTAGTATAGGGTGTTTTCTTCAAAAGTTTCACAACTTGGTGATGTTGGAGCTTGATCTTGTGTAACCTCGACGTAGATCATCTTCGGCATCATAGCCGACGACTAATCCGTTCATTTCTCCGATGAAGCCGATGCTAGAGTCCGAGATCCGACTTGGACAGCGAGAGGACGTCTACGAGGAGCTAAGGAAGTGGAGAACCGGATCTACAAAGGTTGTAGCTTCTCACTTTTAGTTAAGATGTTAACTAGTTTCACTTTTCGCCTAAAATTCTAGTTAACGATCCGTATTAGGGTTTCTCGGCACCAAAAAAATTTGAAATTGGCATGGTTGATGCCTTGTGAGACCTCCTTAGAGTGCCTAGGAACCCTACAGTGGTATCAGAGCCTAGCTAGAGCCTTAGGCGAAGTTTCGATGTTCGTTCGGATTTCAAACGTCGTCTAGGTGTTTTTCCGGATAATTTTAGAATATGTTGAAAAGTTCGACCGGATGTAAATACCCAATCTTTCCCCTGCCGGAATATTTCCAAGTGTTGGATTTTTCCGTAGTTTAACGACGTTCTAAGTAGTGCAAGTAACGCGATGGTCCCTCTAGAAGACAACAAACCTTAACTCGATTATGTGACCGTCTTGAACTACCCTTTGAACCTTAGGGTTTGGGGTAGTACAGCGTGCCACATGTGAGGCGTTGGCTTGACCCTTCTACGGCTGGACCATTGGTACTGAGGCATGAACTGAATGTTTATAGACGTATTTCATGTATTGAGCTGTATCGGGAAAACTTGGGTGTTCGAGTGTTCGATCGGAAAGTTTAATATTTTCTATTTATCCGGAATGGGATACAATAATTGGAATTCACAAACAGTTATGAGATAACTGAATGAATGTTATAAATCTAGCGGTTTAGTCTCACTTGATATTGAAAAGAGTTTTCAATAATGGGACTAAAATGCGGGGTTTATAATTGTTAGGCATGTGATGTCTAAGTATTTCATTTGATTAGGCATGCGATGTCTAAAGAGGTTGCGGATTCCAACTGTTGTAGTTTTACACTTTCTTTTCTGTGACCGTAAGTGTAATATGTGATGTCGCCGGTTTCGTTGCTATATGTCAACGGCAATTGGGATGCGCATATTTACTTACGTTGATGACATTTGGTGTTATGTGTTGCTGGATATGTTATATTGGATCGTCGTGTTCGAATAGCCGAGGGTTTTTATGTGAGATGAGTGTTTTTCATTTTCATTCATGTAAAAACTTGTATGTAATATTCTTTTATTGGGGCACTTTCAGGTTGCGGAAGATGTCACCGTTGATGTATATTATTTACTTTTCCGCACTAGGATAGACCCAAGGAGGGGAGCACAAGTAACCGGGTTCTAGGGTCCAGTGGGAGACCATCTCGAGGAGTCGAGTCCAGGTCTCCTAACCCTTGAATTGGTAGGGTTACTTGCCGCTCTCGTAGGGGTCTAGGGGTGTGGGATTGGCTATTCATCACGACCGTGGAATCCGTGTTTTATACTGGCTCGTATTAAAAACACGGACGTCCTAGTATATCCAATATTTCATATGATATTTTCTGTTGCGATATCTGTGATGTGATCATTTGATATGTTCTGATGGATACTGTATATAGTATATATGATATATTATATAGACGTTACTTATGTTTTGCACCCGCACTAGCCCTGCCCTGCTCTGTCGTTAGTTACCTAACCTAACGGTGCACGAGGGGACATCGAGGCGAATGCGGATGGCATAAGTGTACGTCGTATTTATCTATGATGTTTAGGTATTTAAATGATGGGACTTCATTAATGTGATTAATGAAAGAAAAGAAACCTAAAAGATGTTGTAGAATCAAATTTTAAATAAAAAAGGTAGCTACAGTTCTTGCTTTGCACAGAGGTATATATGATATATCCCGCACCTTATTCGATAAAGAAAGGACCGAGATCCCTTCACCGGGAGTGACTCCTTTAGCAATAACTGGCAGATGCTACACACTCGGTTTGCTTTTGATTGTTTTTGAGTTTTTGCTTTGCACGGCGATATATATGATATATCCCGCACCTCATTCGACGAGGAAAGGGTCGACGATCCCTTCACCGGGAGTGACCCCTTTAGCAAAACTAGAAAAAGCCTCAAAAACACTCCATTTCAAAATCATTCGATTCTACAACGATATCAAGTTCATTACGCAATAGGTTTTCAGAAAAACCTGTCGTAGCCTTCCGTCATTTCAGATAAGAACTGTTTAGTATTCGTGCTGCGTTTGTTGGCCTTTGTCAAGGCGTAGTGTGCGGTAGCTGAATAGTGCTTATCTGCTTGTGCATATGATGCAGATTGTTTCAGGGTAGTCGTACGACCTTGTTGGCCTTTGTCAAGGGCCGTGCGGGTGGGTTTGATTCAATCATGAAATGACGGGTTGAACTTGACTAGCAGCCTATGATTTGTTGGCCTTTGTCAAGGTCATAGGACGCTAGGGGCAGAATATTATCGGGAATTTCAAGTGTTGAAATTTGCAATGAGATTGCATACCTTCTATGAGATAGTTGGATCCCGATACCCACTGCGAGTAAGAGTTACTCCTGGGAGAGTTTTACACATTACAATTAGCCGATCAAGTAGGTGTCTAGAAAGGTGTCAACGGGGTTACGCCTCTGGAAAAACGAGGTTTACTTTAATTAGGTCCATGCGAAAGCACGGGGAACCTCCCTCAAAGTACCGACACTGGCCTGGCTGAAAGATTGGCGAAGTTGTAGGGTGTAATTAATCCCGGCTAGTCTTTCCTTTTAAGGTTTGAAGGAAGATTTGATAAAAACCAGTGGGAGCCATCCTGATTAGATAAGATAATAACCAATCTGATCTTGCAAGAGCATACGCTAAAGTGTTTTCTTCTCTCTCTGTCCAGGTAGTGACCATGTCATGCCCTAATAAAGATAATAATATGGATGTATTGACTGAACCCGCATGTTATACTGTGCTGGGGAACGTTGGTTCCGTTCTTTCTTATAAGAGTTATAGGAATGAACGGGATATAGGGGAACACCAGGATTCCCATGCCACCCGATTGAAGAAAGTACATGATGATGCATTTTCTTCGGGTGTGTTCGTTACAGAGAACTGTTTCTCCATTTGCCCTACGTCCTGGGTACTAGATACCGGGTCAGGATCCCATATATGTAATCAGTTACATGGGCTTAGAAAAGGTAGAGAACTTGGAGAAGGTGATAAAGAAATTAGAGTTGGAAATGGTGCAATTGTTGCAGCTAAGACTGTCGGGGAATATCACCTTGTATTACCAACAGGTAATACATTGGTTCTGAACGAATGCTATTACATGCCGAACCTGATATGCAACATTATATCGGTTTCTTTATTGAGTAAAGAGGGATATAATTTTGTATTACAGCATAATGTTATGAACATTTTCCGTAACCAAAAGTTGGTTGGATCAGGCACGTTGTGCAATGGCATTTATGTTCTAAATCAATCAACAGTTCTGAGCATAACAAACACACACAAGAGGAAGAGTTCTGAACTGAACGAATCCTTCTTGTGGCATTGTAGACTGGGTCACATCAATGCGACACGACTAGCAAAGTTGCATAAGGATGGATATTTAAATCCGTTTGAATTTTCATCTTATGACACTTGCCAGTCATGTCTCAAAGGCAAGATGACCAAAACTCCGTTTACGGGACACGGAGAAAGAGTTACTGAACTCTTGGGACTGATACATAGTGATGTATGCGGTCCCATGTCTACACATGCCAGGGATGGTTCATCGTACTTCATTACATTCACTGACGATCTCTCTAGATTCGGATATGTGTTCCTGATGAAACACAAATCAGAAGCTTTTGAGAAATTTAGAGAACATAAACATGAAGTCGAGAACCAAACCGGAAAAAGTATTAAAATCCTTCGATCTGATCGAGGAGGTGAATACTTGAGCAATGAATTCCTGGACTTCCTAAAAGAGAATGGAATTCTCTCTCAGCTGACTCCTCCATATACACCACAACACAACGGTGTATCAGAACGGAGGAACCGCACCCTATTGAATATGGTGCGCTCTATGATGAGCACAGCTGAGTTACCTATTTCCTTCTGGGGATATGCGCTGGAGACAGCGGCATACCTACCAAATCTGTGCCTACCACACCATATGAGATATGGGAGGGGAAGAGACCATATCTTAATTTTATAAAGATCTGGGGTTGCCCGGCCTATGTCAAAAGACAAAAACCGGACAAACTCGAGGCAAGGTCTGTTTTGTGCAAATTTGTTGGATATCCCAAACATTCGCGAGGGTATATCTTCTACCACAGTGAGGAACATAGAGTTTTTGTTGCTCAACATGCCACATTTTTAGAAAAAGGAATTTCTTGCAAAAGAGATTAGTGGCTCTGAGGTAGAACTTGAAGAGGTTCCAGCTGTATAAAACACAACAGAAGATTTAGTGGAACCAGAAGATTCAGTAGCTCCCAATGAACCTCAGCCTCTCCGCCGATCTAGTAGGGTTTCTCGCCAACCTGAGAGATACTATGGTTTTTTCATGGATGGTGGGAGCGAGGATTGCATCATGGAGGATGATGACCCAACTAGCTTCGAGCAGGCCATCACGAGTGGGGACTCAGTGAAATGGCTGGATGCTATGCGGTCCGAGATGAAATCCATGTACACCAACAAAGTATGGACTTTGGAAGTTGCTCCTGAAGGGGTAAAACCCATCGGGAGCAAATGGATCTTCAAGAAAAAACTTGGTGTAGATGGGAAAGTGGAGACTTTCAAAGCTAGACTTGTTGCAAAGGGTTTTCGTCAAAGACCAGGTGTGGACTATGACGAAACCTTTTCTCCAGTGGCTATGCTTAAATCCATCCGGATCATGCTTGCCATCGCTGCATATCATGACTACGAAATCTGGCAAATAGATGTTAAGACCGCCTTTCTAAATGTTGATTTAGAAGAGTGCGTGTACATGACTCAGTCAGAGGGCTTCGTAGACAGTGGGAGCAACGGGAAGGTGTGCAAGCTGCTTAAATCCATTTATGGATTAAAGCAAGTATCGCGGAGTTGGAACATCTGCTTTAATGTCGTTATCAAAGAGTTTGATTTCGTCAAAAATCCAGATGAACCTTGTATCTACAAGAAGGTGGCAGAGAGTAAGGTTGTCTTCCTCGTATTGTACGTGGACGACATACTCTTGATAGGAAATGATATTCCTATGCTGCAATCGGTCAAGCTCTTCTTATCACAAAGATTCTCAATGAAAGATCTTGGTGATGCCTCCTGCATATTGGGAATTAGGATCTATAGAGATAGATCCAAACGGATATTGGGATTGTCCCAATCCAGGTACATTGACACCATACTAAAGAGGTTTAGTATGGAAGAATCCAAGCGTGGGAACTTGCCCACGATCTCTGGAGTCACTCTCTCCAAAGAGATGTCTCCCAAGACTGATTTGGAGAGAGCTCGCATGCAAGGGATACCCTATGCTTCGGCTATAGGCTCTATCATGTATGCGATGCTATGTACCAGACCCGATGTAGCATACTCACTAAGTGTAGTGAGAAGGTATCAAGCTGATCCTGGAGAGAGTCACTGGACAGCTGTGAAGAGCATTCTCAAGTACTTGCGAAGAACTAAAGAGATGCTCTTGGTGTATGGTAACGGAGAACTCCAAGTGGAGTCCTTTACCGATTCAAGCTTCCAGAGTGATAAGGACGACTCTAAGTCGCAATCGGGATTTTTCTTTACCCTTTACGGAGGGGCGGTTAGCTGGAAGAGTTCCAAGCAGGAAACCGTGGCAGACTCGACGATGGAGGCTGAATACATCGCTGCCAACGATGCTGCTAAAGAGGCTGTCTGGATCAAGAAGTTCATTACTGAACTTGGAGTGGTTCCATCCATTGAACATCCAATACCTTTGTATTGCGATAACAATGGAGCGGTGGCTTTGGCCAAGAAACCTAGGTCCCATCAGCGATCCAGGCACATTCTGAGGCGGTATCACCTGATCCGGGAGATAGTTGATCGCCGGGAGATCGAGGTCAGGAGGGTTGACACGAAGAACAACACGGCGGATCCACTCACGAAGGCCATTCCCCAGATACAGTTTGAGAGACTCTTCGGGATGCTCGGTATGCGATACTACAGCAGCTGGCCCTAGTGCAAGTGGGAGATTGTTAGTTGTATGTATGCCCTAGAGGCCAGTATTGTACAGATGATGTATATTATATTGGATGCTTGGACATATATAGAGATGAATTTCTTGCTCGATATGATAGTATGCTATCTGGTTGCTCTTTATCTTAACATGTACACTAGTCTTTTTAAACTGTCTTAAAGTTACATGTTGATAAAGCCCTTAGGATGTGTACTTGACTACCTAGACTATGATGCAGATCATACTAGTGGGGGCATGGTAGTCCATAGGTACATCCTTCAAGGTCCCTAGTCGTGGGTGTATCGAGACGGGGCATCGATATACCAGTGTAGACTAGCGTATACGCTTCTCGACCCATGAGATGGGCGATGAATGATCCCATATCCATTGGTGTTTGACATCAGAGATGGTATACGGGTGCTCAGTGGAGACTGGGTACACTGGACGGACTCGCTGAGAACTCCCAGATGGTATTATGCCTCACGTCAGATGGCAGTTCTCAGGTGACACTTGTGCAGGTTAGTCTGTAGACCCGAGATCGTCATAGAGTCTTGTGTGATTCCCACTGTGCTTTGATCTCCACCTTACCACGTCCATGAGGGCATGCAAAATGGTGGTTTTTGGGTACAGTCTCGAGTCACATGGAGGCAATGAGCGATAGGAGGGGTTTCGTCTCTCCCGGTATTGGGGGTTGATGTTGCGCTGTGCTCGATTGGCCGTAACAGGGAAGTCCCTGGCCAGGGCTGATCAGAGATTTGCTGGTAAGTGTTACCAGTAGTTTCTCAACCCGTTATGAGCCTCACATCGGCACGACTTATCGGTTATTGGGGTCTGACGTTTACCACCCCTAGACTTGATATGCGACATATCAGACGAACAGGCCGGACTGTATGGTAAGTGTTACTGGTTGGATTCACAGGAGTGTGAGCGGACTAGCTCGTCGATCTTCTGATCGGTCCATACCCGGATGGCCGTTACGTTTAGCAGACCGCTTGCGGCTTGTGGGTGATTGATATGATCATCATCTGCTGCCGGCGTATTGACGAGTCTTTAGAGTCCTACACAGAGGTTTCCTGGCTCAAGCGAAACGAAATAGGGGCGCAGATGAGATATGTGCGGGACCGAGAATGATGCGTGTATGTGATACCGTATTTCATTCTCGCGATGAATGTTTCGATTGGTTATATGTGATATAACCTAGTTATCGAATCGAAGATTGATTCGATAAGTCGATACATTCGATACTAGTCGGTTATGTGCGACATGACCGGATCATTGAATCAAGTGTTGATTTAATGATTTAATGTATAATTATATATTTGATATATTACTTTGCATTAACTAGTATTGGTTCACTTTAAAAGGATTTTCTCACTTGAAGTTCACAAGTTGTATATGTGATATACTTTTGTGCACTTGATTGTATCATGTTTGATGATGCATGCTCACTTGGGTTTGTGTAAAGAATTATACCATGGTTAAGTTAATGATTAGGGTTTTGTTTATATTTGATTTACTTATTTATTTATTTCTTTTCCTTTATATTTGGAAAAGAAATGAAATGGTGGCTCATTTTGGACTTTCTTTTGAAGCTTCATGAAGCTTTGAATGGTTTGACCATTTTGTCTCTTTTCTTAACCCTAACCATTCACTTGAACCATAGTTGATTCTCTACACTAGTTATCTTGACCATGGTTGCTATATGATAAGTATAATCTATTTTCTATTTTCTTGATTATTCTTATCATAATCATCTTCATCTTCTTCTTCTTCTTGAAATGAAGAAAAGCTTGCTACCAACAATGGCAACTTGAGAAAATGAGTGAGAAATCCAATTCTAAAGTGAACCCACCTCCTATTTCTTCACCCTCTACCTCTTGCCAAGTAGTATAGGGTGTTTTCTTCACAAGTTTCACAACTTGGTGAAGTTGGAGCTTGATCTTGTGTAACCTCGACGTAGATCATCTTCGGCATCGTAGCCGACGACTAGTCCGTTCATTTCTCCGATGAAGCCAATGCTAGAGTCCGAGATCCGACTTGGACAGCGAGAGGACATCTACGTGGAGCTAAGAAAGTGGAGAACCGGATCTACAAAGGTTGTAGCTTCTCACTTTTAGTTAAGATGTTAACTAGTTTCACTTTTCGCCTAAAATTCTAGTTAACGATCTGTATTAGGGTTTCTCGGCACCGGAAAAATTTGAAATTGGCATGGTTGATGCCTTGTGAGACCTCCTTAGAGTGCCTAGGAACCCTACAATGGTCGCAGCCAAAAAGAGAGAGAAAAGAAACACTCAACGTGCACTTTAACCTAGATCAGAATGGTTAATCACTTTATCTAATTAGGATGGCTCTCACTGTATCCTCGAGTTCTCCTCCAAACCCAAAAGGAGAATTAGTCGGGATTATGTAAAATCACTCGAGCAGTAATCCTACTCATCGGTGGGAATCGGGATCCAACTATCATCGTATGATAACTTGATAGAATCCACTCAGGTTATCACACTCCAGAAGGTATGCAAATGCCTGTCAAGTTTCCTGTATGTTTGAAACTCCCGATGTGATTTTTACCTTTAGGATCCAAGCGACCTTGACAAGGTCAACAAGTCAAAGGGTCCTAGTCAAGTTCAACCCATCACTATCTTGATTGTATTTGACTCACCCGTACCGACCCTTGATAAGGTCGACAAGGTCAACAAGGTCGAACGACTATCCTAACCAATCCACATATCCTTGCGATAGAAAAGTATTACAGAGCTACCGCACACTACGCCTCGACAAGGCACGACAAACGTAGCACGAATACTAAGCAATACTAATCTGAAATGACGGAGGGCTATGGCTGGTTTTTGGCGGAAAACTTTTAACGTAATGAACTTGATATCATTGAAGGAACCGAGTGGTTTTTATAAATATATACTAGCGCAAACTTTTGCTAAAGAGGTCACTCCCAGTGAAAGGATCTCGGCACTTTCCTCATCGAATGAGGTGCAGGATATTCCCAATCGAATACCACAATGCAAAGCAAAAGAATCGACTATAGTGAAGTTATTACGCTGACGCAAACTTCTGCCGAAGGGGCCACTCCCGATGAAGGGATCTCGGCCCTTGCCTCGTCGAATGAGGTGCAGGATATTTCCAATCGAATACCACTGTGCAAAGCAAAAGAGAACGTCTGTAATGTCATTTTTTAAAAACTTGGTTCCAATATCATATATAGGTTTGTTTTATCCTTGCATTGATTAAAATCAACGAAGTCCCATCAATTAATCACACCAGAAAAGAACGAAAATATGATGTATGTATATTTCATCCGCATTCGCCACTGGGTCCCGTCATCACCCGTTAGGTTACTTAACTAACGACAGAGCGGGGACTAGACTAGCGCGGGTGCAAAACATATACAACATCTACTAGTATATATAAGTATATATATAACATTCGTCCCAAGCATGATATAAAGCAACATCACAGAAGCATCACAGAAGCAACACAGAATGGTGGATAATCCTGGAGCCTCGGTTTCACTTGAGCCGCAAATGAGACCCGACGTTCCCTGTCGTGTGGATAGCCTGTGCAATGAAAACCTAGACCCCTACGAGCGCGGAAAGTTACCCGCCAATCCCAGAAGTGAGGCAGCCCCAATCAACAACGTGAATGGGCCACCCAGCACTTTACGGAATCTGGTAACTTGGGCACCCCTCCGTGGGTCAACCTATACCTCCTACGAGTGTGGCGAATAGCCCGCTAATTCTAGAGTAAGGCCCCTCTGTCTCAATGCCATGAGATGCGGACCAGTTGCCCTCTAGAACCCGGCTATTCGTGCACTCCACCGCGGGATAATCCTAGTACAGAAAAGAAAATAATATACAAGGGTGACATCGACCTCAACCCGGCCGTGCCCCAAATAAATATTATACAAACAGGCAGTGACGGCAGTCCACATGTCGGACGCTCGCCCTGCAATATCAAATGTACAAATGAGAATAAATTGTACTAACATTACAGCCAAGCAATCCACCACGACGATCCAACCACAATCACAGCACAACACAGAATATCTACGTGAATGTCACGTTCGCAAACCCGTCTAAAAGAACATATAGCAATTAGATGAGTTGTACCGCTCGAATGACATTTACGGTCGCAGATAGTAATGCATGTACTGATAAACATTTAAACAGTGTTAAATTATCAACTTCGAAACACCCGGAATTGCCCCTGAAGAAAAGAAAACATAATATCCAAAATGGGCAAAACAAGCAATACCACTGCACCAATATTCCAGAGACTAGAAAACATCAAAAATCTCAAGTCCAAAATCCAAATTTGGACCGGCCTCACCCATTTTATGAGCAATCTCAACCGGTCAAAATCGGCGGTTTGGGCTCGTTTTTGTAGGGTGTTCTAGTTGTCATCAAAGTAGTCTTCTGCAGTTGCTTAAAATTTTTTTTGAAGACTTAAAAAATTAACAGAAACTGGAATGTGTAGTGCACTGTTTTGGGGTCATTTTGATTTCGATCCTTTAGCATTGTCTAAAACTGCTTGTAAGGGGTTTACGGGTTGTCTCTGATACCATGTTGGGTTACGGCAGCGCCCCGACCATCAAACCGTGGCCAAATACGGAACAAAATTTTTCTAAACTGGCGCTACCACAACCTGATGCCTAGATCTACCCTAAACCCTATACTAGCAAGCAATATAAAGAAGTTAGAATGGTTATACCGAGTTAATCCATGTCCTTCAGTCTTCAACCATCTTCCCAAACTCCTAGGGGCTTCTTGATCAAGCTTGGTCGCCGGTCTCCCTCCATCGAAGATGATCCACCCTAGAGATGTAGTTATAGCTCTAACTTCACATAATGGATGCAAGTGAAGCAACTAAGGTTTTTAGGATGCTAATCTAGAAAGCCTAGAATGTTGTCACGCCCCGCTTCCTGGTATACGGCGAAGGGGACGCGACGAGGCCGCTACGTATTTACTGTGAAGTAAATACGCTAAGCGTATCTAAGAAATATAAGAGTAAATACATAAGAGACAAGATATAATAAAACAACAACTTTATTTATTCACATTCTTTCTGTATAATGCATGGAAATGTAAATACAACTAAATGAAGCAATGCCTAAACAATGGCATAACAAAAAAGGAAAGGTACTGAAATAAAAGTGTACAATGAACTAAAGCTCTGGGTCTTCAACAAAATGGTCCAAGTCTTCAGCGCTGGGCTCGATCTCTGACGTGTCCAGATCACCTGTCGGCATTCAAAGAAGAAAGAAGAGAATGTCGTCAGCGAACAGATCGTTCGGTAAGTCCCAAAGATAAGGGAGAAATAGAATAGACAGAATAAGAAGGTAGCTTTTAAAGTTGTATTATATTGTTATAATGTAGTGTTAACGCTGTTGTTTGTAGCTTGATACAGAAGGATGCCAGTGTATATGAGAGGAGTCTCTATATGCTAGAGACTAGGGCAAATGGAATATACAAAGCTCCGTCGATAATACCACGAAACAACGGCATGGATGTAATTACGTCTTAATCTTGCAGTCTCGTGCCACTTTTAACACCTTCCATACCAATCTACCCCTTAAACCCTGAGATGTCTTGTTTGTATAGTTGTATTGTATTGTCTTGTAATATAAATTGTATAGATTGTATAATTGGTTGACTTACCGAAACCATAATATCAGTAAATGGATGTAACTGTAGAATCATGGATGTAACTGGAGAATCATGTAAATGGAAGTATATCCATGGTTCGGTTCGGTCAATATAGATTGAATGGATTCGTGTTGAATTGTAATATTGTAGATTGCAGATTGTAGATTGTAGATTGTACTTGAATCATATTCAAGTCAGTTTATTAATGAGACTCGGTCTGAGTCAGACAATTAGAAAAATAAATTGAAGCCCTGATGGTTTTGATGTTATCGGTAACCGCTGCACATGGGCGGCAGGATTTGTGTCTTTTTCAAAGATGATTACCGTATTGATAACACCGTTGTTAAGTTGTCTACCTTAGATAGGTAAGCACCCACTTCTCCGGCTCCCCGAGGCTCAAGAGATTGGTCCTGCTTAAACCTATATTTACTAGGGTCCTTATTGTAATTTATAAAACTTGAGGGTTTTTTTTATGTAAAAGTACTTTTATATAATTTTCAAAATACACCCCAAGTATTTAATTATCGTCTTTAGAGTTGTCATAGATGTAGATTTTATATTTATGATATTTCTAGTGAAAATAACCTATTTTTCATAATACATGGTATTTAATTGTAACATTGAACTTGTATGGACTTCATGAAATTTTAATGTAAAGTGATTCTTGTGATTTTAGGAAAAATTTGGAATATTTATATTATTTCAAAATAGATATTTTAATATTACATATATACATAATTATATAAAAATAATTTTAATATATATTTTATATTTCTAAAAATCTCATTTTCTTAAGATGACGTAATTTAAATCTCTCGAGATCGAATGCTCCTTGTGGAGGTCCGCATCTCACACTACTAAGCCCAGGGATGTGCGATAATCCACACCATCCCAGTCGGGCTCCCCAAAATGGGTTGTAGCGGCGCTTTGCAAAGATTTGTGTAGAATACTAATATTTTAGAAAACGGTTTTAATTGTAATGGTATTTATTTGAAATGTTTCGTTTTCCCGTATTCTATGTTCCCGAAAGGTATTGTGCTATGTTGCATATGAGTGTTGTGAGGAGGTAGGTCATTACCTCGTGATCTACTTAAAGGTATAGCAAGCTTGTGATGTTTAATTGTCGAAAATGAAACTATATGGTGTTTTAATGAAAAGGTACGGTAAAATGGAAATAGCAATTTCTTTTGATATGGCACTTGTTCAATATGATTAGTTAATGTTTAATAGTCAACATGTAATGGTTTAATAGGGTTGTATTAAAGGAAAAGTGAGATTTTAGGAAGAACCGAATCGGAAATCGGATTTGCTAAAATAAAACTATATGGTATTTTAATGAAAAAGTACGGTAAAATGGAAATAGCAATTTCTTTTGATATGACATTTATTCAATATGATTAGTTAGTGTTTAATAGTCAACATGTAATGCTTTAATAGGGTTGTATTAAAGGAAAAGTGAGATTTTAGGAAGAACCGAATCGGAAATCGGATTTGCTCCGATTCCGTCGGGTTTTAGAATTTCGTATTTTTAGAAAGAGTAGAGAAGGGGAAGGTGGGACTTACGGGTTTAGCTTGAATAGGAGAGGGAGAGAGAGTGGACGTAGTTTTCGGTGCATCGTTTCGTCGCCGGGAACTCCTAAGGTTGTTGTCGGAAAATTCGCCGGAGCTTCGCCTCTTTGCTCACTTCAAATGCACACTAGGGTTCTAGGAAATTTCTTGAGAGTTTGCTCAGAATTTTGGCTGAGGGGGTAGTGTTTAGGGGTTGTATTTATAGGGTTAGGCTAGGGATAGGATAGATGAAAAGTTAAAATGAAAAAATGTGATAAATTGTATTAAAATGTAATAAAAATAGAGTAAATAGGGTATTAAACAGTCTCTGTTACTGATCTAAAGTTTTAAAGTGTGCAGGTGTACAGGGGAGGCCAAAAGAAATATTTTCCATATTGGGGACTCGGCCGAATCGGCAACTCCGGCCGGCGGCGGCGGCCCGAGTCGGCCGGTCCGTCGGCCGAGTTGGCCGATTCCGGCCGAGTCAGGCGGCCGGAATTCGTTCCGTCGGTTGGTGATCCGCCTGGCACAATTAGAATTTTGGGTGTAATGGGGTTTTTGTGAGATATCCACGTGTAAACTGTTGGTATTCTAAAAATTCAAAATAAAACAAATATTAAAAATAATGTGGGGTATGGGATTTGAACTTTGGTGGCTTGGTTCAGCAGTACAAGGTATTACCAATGAATCACAAGCTCCTTCTTGCTATTAATTAGCAAAACAAATATTTAACTTGTGCTCAGGCAAAAGTACCCCTTTCTTTAAATTTTGAAAAAATTTGCACAGAAAGTTGTACAGGTAATTTAGGGTTGTTACAGATGTAGTGTGTGAACTAAGTGTAGGTTTATCTCATCTGACCTCCTCTCATGTTTCTCAACTCATGAGAGGGTTGAGAGGAGGTGGAGAATGAAGGTGGAGGCAACCATGGAAAATCAAGAGAGGAGTGAAGCACAAAATGGTGAAGAGAACAAAGCATGCTCAAGAGAAAAACCAACCATAAAAAATAATGAAGTTCTTATGAGAGAGAAAATCAAGCATGCTAGGTTTTGTAAAACAATATCTTTCATTTTAAAAAACCACCCTTACTTGAATAGTATGCACAAATGAATTAATAATTCATTTGTGCACACTATGCAAGCATGGTCATCACCATACTCCCCATTTTCCAATTTCCACCTCATTTACTATTTTCTAAAAAATGGTCAAATCCAAAAATGACGTGGCCACCTTTTAGAAACTTTTCCGGAAAAAATACGGATTACATTCTACTGTATATATATACCCGCATTCGTACCGAAATACGAATACCCAAAGAGATAAAATAACACAAAGAATATAATACTAGAATATACGTATCGAAATACATATACGTAAATTATTAAATCAATACCTGATTTAATAATCCGGCTCAAACCCGAGCCGGCTAGTATTATCAACTGTCCGATCGAAAGTCTGGGTACAAAGTACATCAATCGATCGGAACCCTGCACGTATCTAACATGGCTATGTTCTCCGCCGAAAGACCGGGAAGACTGACGTCTTGCCTGAATTTAGGGGGGCAGATGCTATTTGGATTTATCCATCCACCTCTCCGAAGATGCCAAGTTGATTTATAGTACCATGTATCGAAGGTTTAGACCGATGTGGCCAATGTAACAGATTTCGTCAGATTCCCCCTCATTGTGAGGGGTTTTTAATTGTGGGGACGCTCTTCCATGCAGGCGCATCCCCCTGCAGTTAATTATGCTACAGCATCGCGGTAACCACTTTCTCCTTCTCCAGATAGTCACTTCGTGTCGTGTATATTTGTTTTGTTTTTGGTTGCCCGTGGATTTTATACGGAGACAAATTTATGTTGTCGCCCGTAAGGCGTGGATTAGTCTAAATCCGTATTTTCTTAGATTTGGGTTTTGGTTTAGGTTTAAGAATACGTTAGTCTCATTTGAGACTAAGATCAACTTAAACGTTTGTTAAGGATACGTTAGTCTGCTTTTAGACTAAAATCTACTTAACAGGATCATTTAGATCCAACAAAAGAGTATTTGGGCTCTATTGTTTTAGTTTAGGGACTTTGCGGTCCAGTGGGTTTAAGGACATCGTAGTCCATGGGGTTTAAAGAAATCATAGTCTATAAAGTTTTTGGTTGTCGAGACCCACCACCTCTCTGAAGACGTTGAAGAATTACAACGACAAATATCAGAGGTGTGAAGAGATGTACCCTTGAACCAATATTGGTTGGGAGATCTGTAGTCCAATTTGGGACTAAGATCAAATATTTATGAGCATATGGGCTCAATTAATCTGAATGAGGGTTCTGTGGCCACTTTGGGCTCGGCCCATTTAGTAAAAATGTTAAACATTTAACAATACTGAGCATTGGTTTGGGCTCTGACAATCCTTTTATCTTTTATTCAGTGCTGAGCACTCATTATAGCTCTGGGCCCTTTTTTTTATATATAGAACAATTTATGTTCTCTTAGCGCATACGTGAAGAGTACATGGCGCGCTTGGCGCTATGCGCCAGATAATGAGCACAAAGAGCTTCTTGTGAATAGCGCACACGTGAGGAGCATGTGGCGCGCTTGGCGTTATACGCCAGATAATGAGCGCAAAGCGCTCCTTGTGAGTAGCGCACATAAGAGGAGCACGTGGCGCGTTTGGCGCTGAGCGCCAGTCAATGAGCGCATTGCGCTTCTGTTGAGGAGCACGTGGCATGCTTGGCGTTATGCGCCAGATAATGAGCGCAAAGCGCTCCTTGTGAGTAGCGCACACGTGAGGAGCACGTGGTGCGCTTGGTGCAGAGCGCTAGTCAATGAGCGCATTGCGCTTCTGGTGAAGTAGCGCACACGTGAGGAGCCCGTGGCGCGCTTAGCGTTGAGCGCCAGTCAATGAGTGTATTGCGCTTTTGGAGCGTTAAAGCTCTGCAACGCTATGCGTTAGTTTTGGAGCGCTGAAGCGCTTCTTTTGATTGGAGCGCTATGGCTCTTTTTAGGTAGCTTTGCGCCCTGAGAATTAAATTCTCGTTTTTATAAGAGACTTTGTCTCATGGATCTAAAAACAAAGTTCTTATCTTTTATAGGAGATGCTTCAATCTCTTATGTTTTTTGTGAAAGGCTTTGCCTTTATGGATCTATGATCCTAAGAGAATTGAATTATTCTCCCCCCTTTTTATAATGAGATATTATAATCTCTGAAAGACAATTTGTCTTATAGATCTATGATCTGAAGAAGATTAAGTTCTTCCCTTTATTTTTATGATGAGATACTTTGATCTATGTTATGAAAAACCTTGGTCTTATAGATCTATGATCTTAGAAAAAGAAGTAAATTCTTCTTTTAATATGAGATGATTTCATCTTTCTGTTTTTTTTATCTTGAAGAAAATCTTCTTCTTCTGAGAGCTTGCTCTTTGTCTTTGAAATTTTTCAAAGTTTATGGGGGGTTCCTCTCTATGATACTTGAAGTCTTGGCTCCTTTATATTGAAAAGGCTGATTTATTGAATCGGTTGGAGAGATCTGTTCTCTAATTGATTTGGGGATTTCCCCACCGTTGGATTTTTGATCCTAGGGCTTCTATTTTATAGAAGGCAATCTTCCTGTTTTTAACAAGATTGGGAAATCTTTTCTCATACAGAATTTATTCTGTATTTTGGTGATTTTTAATCACCATTGGATCATTGATCCAACGGTGCTCTGATTTTCAGAGCACAATCTTTCCTGTTTGGAAAGATTGTGAAGAATGTTTCCTTAACAGAATTTTACTCTGGTTAATTGATGATTTTTAATCATGTTCGTTGGATCTTTGATCCAACGTTTGGGAACATTTAGTTCCAGCGCTAGCGCTCTCGTGATGCTCTGCTTAGAGTGCAGCGCACTTAACGCTATCGCTTACGTGCTTTGCACGTGGTGCGCTGCAGCGCTCTTAGCGCTAGCGCTTATGTACTTTGCACGTGAGCGCTGCCTCAGAGTCTTTGACTCTTAGCGCTGGCGCTATTATGAAGCGCTGCTTCATTTCAAAATTTGAAATTTGAATAGAGCTTTGCTCTGATTGGCGGAAACAAATGCCTTCCACCGTTGCGCTCACGTGGCTCATACGTGAGTGCAGCGGTGGCAGCATCTGCGCCCTTAGATCAACTTAGAAATTGAAACGGCTCTCAGTACCTATAAATAGGACCCTTGGCCCTTCGAGATGATCTCTGTTCATCTTCTTACTCTTTTCTGGGAATTATTTCTCCTTCAGAGCACAGCTCTTCGTCTTAAGAATTTTCTTAGGGACAAAACTCTGTCAAAAATTTAGGTAAAGATTAAATCTTTGAAGGGATTATTTAATAATCTAGGGTTTCACCCATTAACAGAGCTTTGCTATTTTCAAATCATATAGATTTTTAGGGTTTCTTAATAGAGCTTTGCTCTTCATTGATCTAAAGAGATTTTTCTTAGGGTTTCTTAACCCATTAACAGAGCTTTGCTCTTTTCAAATCATATAGATTTGTTAATCTTTCATAAAAACTCTTAGAGTTTGTTCATAGATCTTGAAGATCTCGGAATTTTTGATTCATTAAAAAGCTTTGCTTTAAATTTTCTGATGGGTTATTCCATCATTTTACAGAGCATGGCTCTTCAAGATTTTTAAGGAATTTTATTCCTTTCATCATCAGAGTTGACAGATGTCACTCTGTTGTAGAGCGCTGCTCTCAATAAGAGATTTACTCCTTGACCCGAGGGGTCCTCATAAATGAGAATCTTTTGAGAATTTCCTCATTTAATGACAGTCTTATCAAATGATGAGATTGTCTTATTAATGATGAGTTATCATTTAGATTATGTGGGTCCCCCCGGGTCACTTTCCACTGCATTGCAGTGCGGTACAAATTTAAAGTACCCAGTACCAGAACTTGACTTGTAGCATTGACGACTAACTTTGTTTTATTTCGCGCAGGTACCATGTCTTTCGATACTTCGTTTCCCTTTGTCCGTTCAGAAGGCGGATTCCCTACAGCGCCAGTGGATAGGGAAGTCTTCGCATTGATAAAAGATCATGACCCAGAGCACAAGAATTTTCATTTATTGGGAATATGGTACAACCATATTATCAGGGGCTGACGGAACTTTTCTTGCGCGACACCTTCGGAGCCTATCTTGGCGATCCCTTATGCAGATGCACCCCCAATAAACCATGCCATGGAGGAGGTCAATTGGACTTAGGAAGGTCTCCTTCAGCCTTCTATGGCTGCAATACCCGTACAGCCATCGGCGGTTTTGGATACTCTAGGACGGCGTATATGCCAGGATGAGTCGCGTCCTTAGGGACAGCCATATAACATAGACTTAACTCCCCGTCACCCAGCCGGATATCTGCAATGAGCCTGCTATATTTTGTCGGCTAAGAAGTCGTAACTGCTGAAGCTTGGGTTGTATCCCGCAGTTTATGCGTCTTTCTTCCAGTATTCCACGCCTCATGCCTGGTGGGTCAAGGCTTTTCTGGAGCAATGGAACATTCCGACCCACACCTTCTTTCGTTGGATCGAGAAGTTTCAATTTCTTTAGAGGAGTTTGTCGAGGTTTCCGGCTTACCGGTTAGAGGAGAACATTATGAGGAGTTGCTTCCTCCGGATGAGTATATCTTTGCCACCAAATCAGTGGTAATGGGTCTTACCCCAGAGAACGCCATTCAACACCAATTCCCAAGCTTGATAAAGGTGTTAAATATCTATAAGAGCCTTTTTCTCGAATCCGGAGGCCACAGGGTTACTTTCACAGATTTCATCGCCCATTTTCTCCGCTCGGAAGTCCTGTCGAAGGATGTCGCGAAAGTTGCCAAACTCGACGATCCTTTTAGTTTCGGTTTGGAAAACCAACTGGTAGCAGAAGCGGATCATAGAAATTTCTTTCTCCCCAACACCTCGGTCGTCTCTTTCATAGAACTTGCAACTCCTGGAATTGAGGAAGAAACATTCTTTTTGGGGTTCCTCAGGCTATGGCTAAGCTGGTTTGCACTTCCGATGCACCCTCACCATATGAGGCCGTCCATTTTTTATCCAGCTCACCGAATGGTTGCTGGGATGCAAGTGGCCGTCGGGATCGCTGGGTTAGCCCATTTATATCACGGCCTTAGCTTGGCAGCAGACACTACTGAACCAGGGGAGCAGTACGTGAACTTCTCGATGCATTATTTTATGTCCTGGATCGAGCTACATGTACTTGGCGTCTTCGGTATCCACTAAAGGCCTTGCATCTATGACAAGTGTAAGTTCCTTCGGATCATGCGGCTAGTCGACGCATCCATTGTAAATTCGACACCGCGGGAAGTAGGAGTTTGCTCCTTCGTCCGCGCACGGTTGGAGATGGCATGACCTTCACCGATAAAATTTTGTCCGTCGGCCAGGAATCCACAAAAACGTTGCAGCCATTGCAGAACATCTTTAAAGACGGGGCCTCTGTCTTGAAAGCTCGGGAGATTCTTCATTTATACTCCATCAGGCCGGGCTTTCTCGTGTTTAGGTAGAATAATTTGGCGTTGTTTATGAGATACAATCCGCATCATTTCGTCCAGCAGTTAAGCTATAACCAGGGTGTTCCGCTTGAGGCCTTCTTGGCAGAACCGGCTGCTACTGAAGAGGGTATCCGGAGCGCGTTGCATCATTTTATGCGGTTGAACACCGGCTCAAATTTCTTTATTAGTGAGCCGAGTTGCGTTCCAAAAGCCCTAAACATATATGTGGCGTGGTACCAGCATTCGATGGGCACCGTTATTAGAGAGGAAAAGAGATTGCTGCTTGATCGCAAGGGTGCTGCGCCGGCTGGTAATCCAAATGTTCCTCTGAAGCGACGGACCATTGTCCGTCCTCACTTAAGAGAAGTTGCTGCGGCTGTGGTTCCACGTGCAATACGTGAGTTGCCCCTACCCAGTGTGTCTGAAAAAGAGGTAGCTGTGGTGTCTCCCGAGTCGGGTGTGGGTATGGAAATTGGGACTCGTCGCCCAAAGGTGCCCACCAAGCGTAAACTTGTGCTAGAGGCTACCGGCACTCGCTCGCAGAAGAGAAAGAAGTCAATACTCTCTGCAGACGTTGCATTCGGCCAGGAGCCTCATGCTCCTTACAGCGAGGGCATAAGTGAATACGGGACCAATGAAGGCTTATTCATGGTGCCGGATGATACTGATCTAGAGGCTGCTATTGCAGCTTCCAAGTGATTAGCTAGCCACAAAGCAAGACTGGTCACCCTTGCACAGTCAGGTAGACTTCAGTCATATCTTTCCGCTGTTACGTTTTTATTATCATGCCTTGACTGAAACTTCTTCTTCAACAGGCATCTCTACTGAAGAAGCTCTCGCGGCTTCTCTCAAGACTTTTGAAGAGGAGAAAAGGCTTCGTGCTTCCTTAGGCATTGGTACATTTTGGCTCACTGTGCCTCCATTCCCGTTTTTATGGGTAAACTAACTTTTCTTTTCCATCTTATTGCAGGGACTACCTTGACTCAGGTTGTCCCACGTGCAGCGCCAATCGCAAGTGGTGATGCGGCGACACTCCTAAGGCCGGCTGCCGAAGTCCCAGCTCCCCTAGTATCGCCAAAAGAGGCTTCACTTAAGCAATCGATGATGGACGCCATAACGGCTCCAGAGGTAGCTCCTGGCTCGGACGATGACGTCTCTTTGTCGGAGGTCTTAAGAAGATCAGCTCTCACGGCCCAGGCAGAAAGGAAGCGCAGGAGACGTGCAGCAAGAGAACGTAAGGCCGCCTTGGCTGTAGGTGCAGGCTCGAGCGCTGCTTCCCCTGTCCCTGCTTCTTCAGAGCGTGCTTCGGTCACCCTGTCTACCACTCATAGACAGGCAGCACGCGCGGCTCAGGAAGCAATTGAAAAGCCGACCCAAGATAACGTAACACTGGGTCTTTTTATTAGAGTTTAATCTTCATATTCTCATATATCATACTCTGCAGGGCTAAGTCCGGGTGAGGAGGTGGCAGGCGAGATGACGGCAACTACCAAGCCCGAAATGACTACTCTTTCTCAGGAGTCCGGGACTGCTCCAATTGCCGCTCTTTCCACCTGTGGTTCCCTGCCATCACCTAGCATTGCGAGTGTCACGACGGCCCTTGTGGAATCAGGGGACGAAGCCACGGGCGGCGAAACCATCCCCCCGAATGAGATCGAAGAAGTTGTGATGCTTGGCGAAGCTTCCGTCACCATTTTGGCTGATGACCTGTCTGGTAGGTCTTGGGTCGCTGCATTCTTTTCATTTTGCAATCCTTTCTGATGACATTTTGTTCCTTTCAAATGTAAGTTTGCTGAGCACTGAGGTTGCGACAGCTGAAGAAGCACTACCAGCTGCTGTTTTGACGGTCGCTGCCCCTTCGTCTCCTCTTATATCCTCTCAAATGCTGAAAGGTATGGGTTTGTGATTAATTTAAATCAGGCACAACATCTTTCGTGTACCGACTATGTATCATCGTAGCCTTGCAGGTGTTCTCTTCGATCATCTGTATCAAGTGTTGAACCCGCACTTCTCCTACCAGTCGGAAGTTAGTCTGCCTGCTGGTGCCGGTGAGTATCTTCTCTAACCGACGACTTTTCTTTTCTTTAATGGGTGTTCCTGCCATTGTTAACTTTAAATTGATTATAGCGCTACAAATTGAAGGAAGGGACAAGAAAATTGCCGCGCCACCGGTACTCCCAGCTCTGCCACTTACCGTAACCGGTATAGTAGCCTTCATTGCTCTTGCATCTTCTTTTTCTCTTAAGCCAATATCTGACTATGATTTGTTTTGCAGCAATAGCGCCGACTCCAGCTCCCTTCGAGTCTCGCATCTTAATGCCGGCAGGGCCCTTTTCCAGACGTCCATCTTCTAAGGGCGCTGTGACCAGCCTGCGCATGTTAAGTGAGTACATCGAAGAGCTTAACGTGGAGGTCCCTGCATTTGCTACAGATTTTGCTGCCGAGGTTAATCCCATGCTGGCGACGCTCATGAACTTCCATAACGAAGGCGTCGTTGAGTCTTGGGTTAATCACTGCAGGAAGATTGAAGCCTACCTGCATGAGCTTGAGCTTAGGCGACCTGTTCTGGAGGTGTTGGCTTTGAACTCCCAACGAGCTGCATGGGTTGAGCAGAGCGTTCCGTTCCTTCGCCATTTCGAACAAGAGGCAACCCTTAAGCGAAAAGAACGTGAGGCGACTTCCGCTGAATCTGTTCAACTGCGCGCTGAGGTCGCAGCAAGTGCTGCCCAGCTGAACTCCATCTTTAAAAACCTTCAACGATGTATCTCTGACGGGCTGGTGTTGAGGAAGAAGCTTGATCTTAGTGAGCAGGTTGAGCAGAATCAGGAGGCTGCTCAGCAGGAAATTGATCAGAAACTTTCATCCTATCTGCAGCAACGGGCCCAAATTGAAGCAGAGCTGGCCGCGGCGGCTGATCGTGAGAAAGAGTTGAGAGGAATGCGCGAGCAGCTAGCTGATTTATTGAAAACGCCTCCCTCTCAGTAGCTGTTTTTGTATAGATTGAACACTTGTAATCTTTGAATAATATGTATTCATTTTTATTCTTTTATATGATTTGTCTTGTACTCAATTGAATTCATGAATAAAAAATACATATTTTTTGTTCTACTGTTGCTTTCTTCTTTTTGCTGTGTTGTTGGCACGTTACTTTGGAAGGTGTAACCTGTAGATAGTAAATAATATTTCATCTTAGCCTTCTTGTAGGGTAGCGATGGCTTAGGAAGCAGGTTCAGGTTCTGTCACCTAAGACCTTTCAATTTTATAAGCCATGAGGGTCTCATAAAGATTTTTCTCCCTACGAGTCGTGAGGATCTCGTAGGTGTATTTTCTCCTTAGAAATCGTAAGGATTCCTAAGTGTATTTTCTCTTGAAAGTCGTAAGGATCTCACAAGAGAACTTTCTCCCTTACAAGTCGAGAGGACTCGTAAGTGATTGTTTCCTTCCTTGCCGATGTTCGACTTCAGAGAATATGGCCCGTAGATAGTCTATCTTGACGTCCCTGCAGGGCAATGATAGCTTAGGAGACAGGGTTAGGATCTGCTACCTAAGACTTTTCAACTTTATGAGCCGCGAGGGTCTCATAAAGATTTTTCGCCCTACGAGTCGAGAGGATCTCATAGGTGTATTTTCTCCTTAGGAATCATGAGGGTTCCTAAGTTTGCTTTTCTTTTGAGAGTCGTAAGGATCTCACAAGAGAATTTTCTTCCTTACAAGTCGAGAGGACTCGTAAGTGATTGATGAGTTGACCTGCTCCCGAATCAAAGCGTTGCTTTGACGGGAAGGTCGAGGGTTGACTTTGGCCGTTTTCCACGGGATCAGGATTGACTTTAGCCGTGCTCAGCGGGTTCAGGGGGTTGACTTTAGCCATACGGGGTCAGGATTGACTTTGGCCGTACGGGTCAGGATTGACTTTAGCCATACAGGGTCAGGATTGACTTTGACCGTACGGGGTCAGGGGTTGACTTTAGCCATACTGGGTCAGGATTGACTTTGGTCGTATGGGGTCAGGGGTTGACTTTACCGTACGGGTCAGGATTGACTTTGGTCGTACGGGGTCAGGGGTTGACTTTAGCCATACGGAGTCAGGATTGACTTTGGTCGTACGGGGTAGGGGTTGACTCTCGGTTGTCGATGCATCGCCGAGTCCTGGAACTGGGAACTTTGCCGCGGCTCCGCCTTGCTGACTTTGTGCCTGTTGTAATGAGACGAATGTCGAGGTAGTCTCTAGGTTATCTGTGAACCGTCGAGATCTGAAACTAGGGACTCTGCCGTGGCTCCGAGATTGATTGTCGCGTCTGAATCCTGCTGGAATGAGGAGGAACGCTGTTGATGATCTCTAGGCTGTAGATGTCGCCTTTGAAATCTGACTCTTCGTTTGAAAAAGCTTGGTGGGATGATATGACTTTCTCTTTGTTTGTGCCCCTGGATTGTATACAGGGATCGATGTGATCTCATCTGTAGGGCAAAAAGTTTCATTTTATTATTAGTTTATTTCTTTCCGCGATACTTTATCATTTTAGCTTTTTGTATCACGAAAATCGCGATTGCCCAATCATTTCGGCTATTTTTCGCGGTACCCAATCATTTCGGCTATTTTTGTTTCTATCCGCTGCTTTTTATTGCGAGTTGCCAAATCATTTCGGCTATTTTGTATGCATATTTTTTTACTTGCTGATTTTTTCGCAAGTTGCCCTATCATTTCGGCTATTTTATATGCATTTTTGGCTCGTTGACTTTTCGCTACGAGTATGGAACTTGGAATCTGATGCCAATCTTAGCATCAGCATCGCTACGACTGAAATATTGCCAGGAGCGAATCATCATTTGCCTTGAAAGGACTTGGAATTTGATTCCGATTCAGGCATCAGCATCGCTACAACTGGGATATTGTCAGGAGCGAATCATCATTTGTCTTGAAAGGACTTAGAATTTGATTCCGATTCAGGCATCTGCATCGCTACAACTGGGACATTGCCAGGAGCGAAT
Organism: Agapanthus africanus; assembly: GCA_030015575.1. Classification (NCBI taxonomy): domain Eukaryota; kingdom Viridiplantae; phylum Streptophyta; class Magnoliopsida; order Asparagales; family Amaryllidaceae; genus Agapanthus; species Agapanthus africanus. The sequence goes on along the minus strand of CM057344.1, from coordinate 82,553,563 downwards.
CACCATTTGCCTTTGTCGATTCAAATAAAGATGGTTTAGCAAACAGGGTTAGAATCCTGTCGACTAAGGCTTTTGACTTCATGAGCCGTAAGGGTCTCATAAAGGTGTTTCTCCCTACGAGTCGTGAGGATCTCGTAAGTGCTTTTTCTCCTTAAAAATCGTGAGGATTCTTAAGTGTATGTTCTCTTATAAGTCCTAAGGATCTTACAAGAGTGTTTTCTCCTTATAAGTCGAGAGGACTTACAAGGGTCGTTCACCGTGTGAGCATATCCCTAGTCGCCGGTGGGACTCTGTTAGGGAAATGTTTATTCGTGCTCGTGGATTGTATAGAAGGATCAATATTGAACTGCTTGTAGGGAAGTCTGGGAAATGATGGCTTAAGAACAGGTTCAGTTCCCTGTAGCTTAAGGTTTTTGAATCCTATGAGCCGTGAGGGTCTCAAAGGGGAATTCTCTTTACTAGTCGTGAGGATCTCATAAGTGTAATTTCTCCTTAGGAATCAGGGGGATCCCTAAGTGTGTTACCCTTTTGTGAGTCGTAAGGATCTCACGCAGGTAATTTTCTCCTTACAAGGTCGAAAGGACCTTGTAAGTGTCTTTTAATGCGATTGCGCCCTTTCGGGTTTTCACAAACTCGCCGATAGCCCTGCTGTTTTTACTCACGGAGCCCTTTCGGGTTTTCATCCATGCCCATCTCGCTTATGGACGTACCGTTCTTTTTTTGTGTCAGCCTTGGGATGCTGCGGTCCGTAGTAGTTTATAGACGTCTCGGTCAATTGCAAGTTTTAGGACCTTGTGGTCCATCGTTAGTTTTGGGACGTTTTGGTCCGTTGTTAGTTTAGGGACATTTCGGTCCGTCGTTAGTTTAGGGACGTTTCGGCCCGTCGTTAGTTTAGGGATGTTTCGGTCCGTTGCTGCAACGGTTTCGTTGGCTACCACTTATAAAGTTTGGGCTTGGGAAGATAACGAGCGGACATAGGCGTCGTCATCTATCATTTACCCAGGCCGTAACTCATCAGGCATAGTATTTCTTTAGGAACCGACCGTTTATCGGTCTGACGGGTCTTTCACCATGCATATCCATGAGCAAGTAAGCCCCACCCTAGTAGACATTGTCTATGATGTACGGGACTTCATAGTTTGGCTCAAACTTCCGTCGTTTGGCACGATTGGGGATCATAGGTCTCTTGACCACTAGCACGAGTTCGCCTTGGCGGAATGTTCTCGGTCTAATCAATTTCTCATATGAGCGCGTCATTTTTGCTTTGTAAGCTTCCAAGTTTTGTTGCGCTATGAGACGAGTTTCGTCGAGGGCATCAAGCTCCTCAAGTCGAAGATGAGCATTCTCTTCGTCCATTAGCTTATAATGAACTGCCACTCGTAAGAAGGGTAACTCTAACTCCAAAGGAGTACTGCTTCAGTGCCGAATACCAATACATACGACGTTGTGTTTGTGGCCGTTTTGAACGTAGTTCGATACGCCCAGAGAGCTTCATGCAGTCTCTCATGCCAGTCCTTCTTATTTCAAGACACCGTCTTTTTCACGATCTTCGTCAAGGTCTTGTTGAAAGCCTCAGCCAGAACATTAGCTCAGGGATTGTAGACCGAAGAGTATCTCCAGTCTATATTATGTTGTTGTGCGAAGCGGCTGATTTTGTGGCTTCTGTAGGCCGGCCCGTTATCGGAGATAATTCGTCGCGGAGTGTCGAACCTATAGATGACGTGTGTCTTGAAGAAATGGAGGATATTCTCCGTCTTCACTTCTCTTAGCGGTACTGCTTCTGCCCACTTAGAGAAATAATCGGTTGCCGCCAGTATGAACCGGTGTCCTCTGGACGATGCTGGTTCGATGGGCCCGATTATGTAAGTTCCCCACATTTCGAACGGCCAGCTAGCCATTGTCGGGTGTTATGGATTTTGATACTGGTGGATAAAGTTCCCATGAATCTGGCATGAATGGCATTGCTTTGCGTATTCGAGGCAATCTTGGATCATTGTGGGCCAATAGTAGCCCATCCTTTTGATCTTCAGTTTCATCTTCGGCCCGGCTTGGTGAGAACCGCAGAGTCCCTCGTGAGTTTCTTGGACAACTCTCCTTGCTTCTTCAGGTCCCAGGCATCTTAGCCATAGAGAATCAAATGATCTCTTATATAGAGTGTCATTGACGAAGGCGAAGGATTGAGCTCGTTTCATGAGATGATGTTTTGAGGACGCATCTTCAGGTGTTCGACGTGATTTGAAGTAGTCTATAAAGACTTCTCTCCAATCTTTAGCCCTTTCCTGGTCCTTTATTTGTAGGGTCATCGTCTTGGTCACTCCCTTTTCTTTGGAAGACTTGGGAGATATTTCTGCCGGTGCAAGAACCCGACGGCTGTGCACAACGATCCTCACATCATCGAGGTTTTCATCAGCCGGTTCTTTAGCGAGTTTGGCTAACGCATCCGCCTTGCTATTTTCCGCGCACGGTATGCTTTCCAGGGCGTAGGCAGGGATTTGAGTCAGTAATTTTTGTACTCCCTCACCGTACTTTACCAACTCTGGTTTGTACGTTTGATAGTCGCCGTTTACTTGACTAACGACCAGTTGGGATTCTCTGTATATGAGGAGGTTTTCAACTCCCATGTCGACAGGGATCTTAAGACCTGCTATCAAAGCTTCATATTCGGCTTCATTGTTCGTCCTCGGCTCTGTTAGGGAAAAGGCAAAGCGCATTATCCCTCCTTGTGGAGTCACGAAGATAAGGCCTACCCCAGATTTGATTATGGTGGAGTTGTGTTTTCGCTTCTTCATGGAAGATGCTCCATCGAAGTAGAGTTCCCATCGAGTATCACTCTTTCTTTCTCCCTGTCGATCGTGTCAAAGGCGTGCTCGTCCGGCAATTCGCAATTTAGGGGTGAATCGGCAGGTATTCGATGCTCAGCGAGGAAGTCGGCGATAGCTTGGCCTTTCACTGCCTTGAGAGGTCGGTATTTCACTGAGAATTTCATTAAGAGTAGGACCCATTTAGCGAGCCGTCCTGTTACTATGGTTTTTGACATCAAATACTTGAAAGGATCTACCTTTGATATGAGATGGACCTCATGTGCCAACGCATAATGTCGAAGCTTCGTTATAGCGAAGATTAACGCCAGGCAATGTTTTTCGATAGGGGATTAATTGTTTTCTGCCCCCAGAAGAACTCGACTCAAATAGTAAAGGGCTCTCTCCTTCCCTTGGTCATTTTCTTGTGCACATAGTGCACCTAGAGAACCCTCAAGGGCGGTTGTGTACAGAATGAGGGGCTTTCCCTTGACCGGAGTGGCTAGTACCGGCGGGTTCTGCAGGTATTGCTTAATTTCGTCGAGTGCGCTTTGGCATTTGCGATCCTTGACGAACGGGGTTCCCTTCTTCATCAGGTGATTGTAGGGACGGCATTTGCCGGAAAGATTGGCTATGAACTGTCGGATATATGTAAGCTTTCCTTGGAGAGACCGCAGTGGCTTGAGAGTTCTTGGCGGGGGCATTTCCATGATCGCCTTGATCGTCGACGGGTCTATTTCGATGCCCCGGTATTGTATGATGAATCCCAGGAATTTGCCTGAGGAAACTCCGAATGCGCATTTGAGAGGGTTCATCTTCAAGTTGTATTTCCGAAGACGTTGGAACACTATTTTTAAATGCTCCCAATGCTCCTCTGCGATTTTCTTTTTACCACGAGGTCGTCGATATAGCATTCGACGATTTCATGTATGAGGTCATCGAAAATCTTCGTCATAGCCCTCTGATAGGTAGCGTCGGCGTTCTTCAGACCGAAGGCATCACTTTGTAGCAGAATATGCCCAGAGAAGTCCAGAAAGCGGTATGCTTCTGGTCTTCGGGATGCATCTTTATTTGATTGTACCTTGATGAGCCATCCATGAAGGAGAAAATTTCATGAGTGGATGTGTTGTCTATCATCAGCTCGGTGACCGGTTCGGGAAAATCATCCTTCGGACATGCTTTGTTGAGGTCCTGAAAGTCTACGCAGATGCGTACTGTCCTATTTTTCTTCATCATTGGGACGATATTGGCGATCCAATCAGGGTATTGAACTTCTTAGATGAAGCCGGAGTCGATTAGCTTCTTGACCTCAGCATTGATGCTCATTTCAAGTTTAAGCCGCATTCTTCTTGGCGCTTGTTTGGTTAGCTTGATGTCCGGAGAAATCGCCAATTTGTGTACGGCTATTTCTGGATCTAATCCTGGCATCTCGGAATAATTCCATGCGAAACAGTCTTTATACTGCGTGAGCACATCTTTGAGCGTAGCCATCTTTTCTTCAGACAACAGCTCACTGACGAACGTCGGCCATGAAGGGTTTTCTACAGCACCACTACTAGGGCTTGGGAGCATCACACATGCCATATTTAAAATTTATAGGGTGCTAGAGAAAATATCCTAAGGATCATACTAGAAAAGATTGGGTAACAAAATTTTAGCACAAACACAAGTAGTAAAAGCTAGGGTTTGAGAATACAACCTTTGTAGCTCCCTACGCTAGACTCCTTGGTTCAACTCGAGTTTGCACTAGCTTGCTAGAGATCTTCCTTGTCAACGATGATCCACCCGGGGCTCCTTTTCTCAAGCTCCAAGCTCCTTTTTATCTTTGAAGAAGATGAGGAACAACACTCTAATCTAATGGGCAATACTAAAGTAAAATGATGATATGAGTTTGGATCTCATATAAAAACCTTTCCTTTTTGTCAATTTCACTCACTTTTGAATGGGTAGTGAGCTTTTTGGAAGAAGGAGGAGGAGGATGAGAATGCTAGCTCTTTTCTTTTGATAAAGATGATGAATAAAAATGAGAAGAGATAATATATATTATACTCTCTCATTAGCAACCATGGTAAACAAATATCTCTACATTTAACCTTTGAGTTTAAATCCAAATGAAAAATTAGATCATGGTTAAAAGTTAGGTGAGGTCAAATAGTCAACAAGAAGTGTGTAGAAACTCTTCACCATGATTTAATCCCATTTGATTTTCTCAAAAATAAAAATATATAGATATTTGATTCCATGTGAGTCTTTCATTCCCATCTCCACTATATCAACAACCATGACAAGTATGTATACATGTATGTGTGCATACACATCAACATGTGCACATACACTCATTCATGCATGCATGCAAAATAGAAAAGGTTTTAAATGAAAAATATAATGGTCATTAATTAAACCAACACTTGATTTAATAACCCGGTCATATCTCATACGACCCGACCAATAGAAAACGCCAGATTATAATGCGGTATCATATACACGCATTTAATCAAGCAGCTGTGCATATCCCCATATGCACCCCACATCGTTTCGCCTGAGCCAGGTAACCCCATTGTGGGACTCTAAGACTCGTCAATATGCTAGCAGTAGGTGGTGATCATATCACATACCCACAAACCGTCAGCGGCACTAGCAGTGCATAACGGCTCCTAAGTATTGAACGATCATAAGAAAAACAAGCAAGCCTGCAAAAACTCCTGTCGAGCCAACCGGTAACACTTCCGTACAGTCCGGTCTCTTCGTCAGATATGCTGCATACTGAGTCTAGGGATGGTAATGTCGACCCCAATAACTCAATAAGTCGTGCCGATGAATGGTCTATAACAGATCGAGAAACTACTGATAACACTTATCAGTAAATCACAACAGCCCTGCCTAGGGACTTACTGATATAGTCAATCGTGCACAGCACAGCATCAACTCCCAATACCGGGAGAGACGAAACCCCTCCTATCGCTCATCGTCTTCGTGTGTCTCGGGACTGTACCCAAAAGCCACCTGTTTGCACGACTCAGTAGAACCATGGTAGGGTGGTAATCAAAGTACAGTGGGAGAACACACAAGACTCTATGACGATCTCGGGTCTACAGACTAACCTGTACCAGTGTCATCTGAGAACTGCTATCCGACGATAGATATAATACCATATAGGAGTTCTCGGCGAGTCCGTCCAGTGTACCCAGTCTCCACTGAGCACCCGTATACGATCTCGATGTCAAACATCAATGGATGTGGGATCATCCATCGCCCATCATATGGGTCTAGTATCATATACGCTAGTCTACTCTGGTATATCGATACCCCATCTCGATATACCTACGACTAGGGACATTTCAGGATATGCTTATAAACTACAGACGTCCTACTAGTATGATCTCCATCATAATCACAGTAGTCAAGCAAATATTCTCCGGGCTTTATCAACATGTGTGAATGAATAAAAACATGATCAAGTCAACATGTCAGATAAAGAAGAACCAGATAGCATACTATCATGTCGAGCAAGAATGTACACTGAATATATATACATGTATAAATACATCCACTATCATATAATGGCCTCTAGGGCATACATATATCCAACAGGCCGTGGGTCGTTTGCCATTCCCAAGTCGATTTTTTTGAGGTTATCTGCAGTAGTATGTATCCCATCTTCCAGCTCTTTTGGCGCCGGCGGAAACTCTGAGATCACTTCGTCATCATTGTTTCCAAAGCACCAGGGGAGGTCATCCAAATTCTCATGTACTCCTTCTTCTGCCAACGTTATTATGTGACAGGTGTGAGATCGTTTCCAAGACCGATATTGATCTGGTTCTACTCTCGCTGCATACGTGGCTTTCGGTTTATACTTCTGTGACGGGTTTACCCTCCAACTGCTGGATAAAGAGAACCTACCTTGCTGATACTGGTCTTCTACCCAGTCTTTGAATATGAAGCAGTATTCAAGAGAATGTCCTATCGCTCGGTGATAGGAGCAATAGTCTGGGTGAGAAACCTTGCCTGCTTGCTCGGGGTGCTTGGACTCCGGGAGTGTCATCATTTGATGTTTTATGACAAGATCGAATATCTTTCTGGTCTTGTCTTGAGGAAAAGAATATGCTCGACCCATCTTCTTTATAAGAGATGAATTCCGGCTACTCAATTCTCGATCGCGTGGCTTCTTGGACCCGCTTTGTCGCTGTCGAATGTTTTTTCCGTTCTTTAGCTTGTTTCTACCTCCGTGTCGGGTCTTCTGTATGATGGGCTGGCGATGAAGGGTATCGTCATTTTCCGTAGCTTGCTGAAGGAGGCGCTGCTTCCTGGATTTCTCGTAGATGGCCATTTCACGGCTATGGTCATCCCGGGCCTTTTGACCCACTTCCCTTATTAGCTTGTCCATCTGTTCTTTGAACGACGGACTTGGCACTTTCATGGTGGGGCCTCGTTTTGGTTCAAGGTTAGCGTCTTCTTCTTCATCAAAGTCATGTATAATGTAGCGGCCATAAAATCGCTCCCGTTTCTTGGATTAAACATATCCAAGCCCGATCGTTTCCATTCTCCCATTGGGCAATTTTCGCTGAGTTCCGGGGACGTTCCAGATCCTGTTGTACTACTGAACTTGTCGTGCGGTCTGTTTAAAGGGTACGCCTTGGCGTCTTAACATCCTTTTTAATCCTTCTGCGTAGTACCTGGGCAAACGGATGGGCTGGAGCCTATCAAGCGTAGAATCGGCACCATACCAGATCTCTTTCTCCACTTTAGTTTCCGTGGATCGATAAAAAAGGGTCGCCTTTTCATCTCTTCGTCTGGGAGGGACGTAAAACGTCTGCAGTTCTTGCACACTGTAGGTATCAAGTGCGTCGAGCTCTTTGTAATGCTCTTACGGAACCATGGCGATCTGCAAACTCTGGTCATCTCCAGTGAAGGCTTTCACTGATGGACGATCCGAGAATACTGCATTGACCTCATCTTCAAAGTCGCTGCCGAAGACCAGAATAGGGATGGATGGCCCCGGCTTGTTGCATTGGGGTGGCCCTGAATAGACTATCTCCTCCTCCTCTTCGGTATCGCTCCCAAAGACCGGGACAGTGGTGATAGCTTTCTGCTTATTTCCGGCTTATGGCACCTTTCCATGTCTTCAAAGTCTGGCAAGAAGTATTTTGCGTCCTCGTATTTGCGGACTTCATTCATGGAGAATGGGTTCAGCTCCCCTGTCACAGTATACTCGAGACCATCCTTGAAATACTTCATACACTGATGTTGTGTAGAAGGGATGATGTTGTACTCGTGTAACTAAGGCCTGCCGAGCAAACCGTTGTAGCAAGTCTTGGCGTCAATGACGTGAAACTTGATGTCAGTGACGAGCAGCCCAAAGCATAACGTCAGACTTATAGACCCGAGCGTCCATGATGACTGAGAGTCAAATCCGGAGATAGTGATTTTATCCTGAGCGAGATGTTGAACGCTCATGCATATCTCCTTCAACACCCTTACATTGAGAAGGTTGACGTAGGACCCATTGTCGACCAGGATTTTGCCTATCTTGATGTCATGACAGTATTCGGTGACATACAAGAGACGGTTATGCTCGCACGTCCCGAGGAGGAGATCCTCGTCGCTGAAGGTGATGTCGGCTGTGTGAACTTCTTCCAGCTCGTCCTTCATCTTTTTTTCGGCAAGGAAAGCATGAAACTGGTCTGGTTCTTATAGTGCCTTGATCAGAGAATCTCTCGCCTCTTTAGATAGCAGGAGGGCATCGAGAATGCTTAGCTGCGAGGGTATTTTCCTCAGGTGTGCCAGAACGTTGTAATCCACCTTGTTTTTCTTGGGTGGGTCCTTGGCTGCCAGCTCTTCGACGACTCGATCATCGAGGGTGATATCCTCAGGGGTCTTTTCTTTCCCCTTATCCTTTTTGTTCGATCCCTTGTTTGGGGGTCCGAGATTCTTTTCAGGTAGCGTGCGATTACACAGCTGAATGTTCTCGCAGGTCTTCATCTCTTCTGTTTCAGAGATGGATTCCTTGAAAAAAGGGCCGAGAGCTATTTCTTCATCAGAATCACTCCCGAAGGTGAGAACTTGTGATCCTCCGGAATTAACCATGTGACATTCACCGGCAATTCTTTTATGCTCATATGTCGTGCTTCTTTGTTCCTGATGAGTTTTGCACTTCATCCGCTTGAAATGCTGCCGGTGAGCAACGTATTCTTGCCACCAATTTTTAAAGGCGTTGCATTCTTTAGTAGGGTGTCTGGTCCTCCGATGGTATAAGCAGTAATTTGGATGTGCATCCTCTTCGTTAAGGTGTATCCTATCAGGAGTGTTTCCTTCGGAGGGTGGCAGCTTTATTCCCATCGATATGGCTTTGGCGAACCTTTTTCTCGTCTTGAACCTGCTTTTATTTGCGGCGGATGTGCTTTGATCTGGTTAACCCTTTCGTCCAGTCGCCGGTGTTTGGCTTTTTCAAATATGGCCATTTCACATTCTCGATCAGCTTTGCTTTTCAGAAGAGCTTCGTTCAGGAATGCGTCAATCATCTCGTATGACGGTCCTAGGAGTTCAGGCTTGGGATCTTCCCCCGGTTTCTCTTCATCCAGAGCTTCTTCATCGTTTATTAATGAGTGAGAGATCACATGGCAGCTTGCCACATAATCCTCAGGTTCATATGATGAGTCTTCTCCCTTATCTTTGTCGCTATCTCCGTCTTCAAGGATGTGGTTGAGAAACTCTTAGAGTGTGACCGGGATTCGCGCCTTTTGGTTGTACTCTTCCAACGCGTCAATATGTTTTTGCAGGTCCGTGCGCTTGTCACCATGCTTCACGGGCTTTTTGTTCTTCTTCTTCTTCGAAGATTGACGGCTGGGCCTGAGCGTTTTGATTATCGTTACCCATTCTTGGAGTCAGGCGCAGCTTCAGCATTCCCTCAATGATCTCGGGTTCCAGCGGACTTTTCCACCTGATCGCTGGGCATGTTTGGAGATCTTTCAGTATTGGCTGAAAGAGCGACCTCCCATGGAGCTTCTTCTATAAAAGAGCATGATGCCCCCGGTGTGTCCCCCCTTTTAAGAGCGTGCGGCTGAGGCGGGCTTACTTTCCAATTCTCGAACAGTGCGAATTTGCCCTATTGGTATTGATCCTCAATCCAGCCTTTGAAGACAAAGCAATCTTCGATTGAATGGCCTACCACATGGTGATAAGGGCAGTATTTGGGAGTATTGGCCTCACCGGGTTGCAATGGGGGTTTTGGATCCGACAAGGTGATGAGCCTGTTGCGCACCGCCAGTTTGAACAGTCTCCTCATTTTATCCCGGGGAAACAATTAAGGTCGCTTCAGTTTCTCATTGAAGAATCGTCGTCTTTCATCTTGCCGATCAGTTGGCTTTAGACCACTGGGTTGCCGCTGAGTATTGGCGACGAAGATCGCTTTCCCTTTCCCTTTCTCATTTCGAGATTCCAACTTCGAAGAAGAGGGTCTATGACCCATTTGATCCATTTAGGCCAGTTTGTCAATCAAGGCCTGGAAAGTAGTTGGCTTGAAGAACATCATGAATTGTGAAATGGTGGCCTGAGGGTCAAGGGTCCCTACGAACATGCCTACCGCAGGCGCTTCTTCGATGCGCTGCTTGCACTTCGACCATAGATTCCGCCACCGTATCGCATACTGCACCCATATTTCGCCTGGCTTCACTCTGGCATTAGTTAATGCGGTGATCGGGGTGCGCTCGCTAGCGCTGGCGAAATGTTGGGTGAACAGCAATTCCATCTCCGTAAAAGTTTTGACGGAGTCGTTAGGAAGCTCTGAGTACCATTCAAACGCCGTCTCCGCCAAGCCGCCGACGAATTGGCGAAGCAGTAGCTTATCATCTCCTCCAGTGTTGCCGCAAAGAGCCCTGAACTGAGCGACATGTTAATGGGGATTGCCTGTCCCCTTGTACACATGGAATTTAGGAATTGTGTATCCTGGCGGGTACTTTATCTGATCGTACCATCCTGGATATGGTCGTCCAGTTCTGAAGACTTAGCCGGTTACTTCATTTGCTTAAGGAGCTCGTATTTGCTGAGCTATATAATCATCGAGCATGGCTTTGGAGATGGTCTCCTCCTTGGCTGCTGACAGAGCCGGCAGAGGATTTGATGTCTCTCCTCTATCATCTTCAATTATTACTGGAGGATCTTCGGCTGGAGGGTCCGGCTGGATCATCAGGCCTACCGTATCTTGGAATAAAAGGGCCATTTGTTTTATGTTGGCCGCTTGTTTCGCAGCCTCTTTGTCCTTCTTCTCAATCATTCTCCGAAGGAATTTGGCATCCGTTTCCTGCTCATGAAGCTGCTCCGAAGATGTCTCCGGACCTGCTTTTGGTCCAGTGAGTGCAGCCATGGCTGTTAGCATTTCTTGGAGCTTTTGTTGTTGTTGCTCCTGAGCCTTAGCCACAGACCGTGTAAGTGGTCGGTGACCCCTAGAGATACGGCTATCCTCTTTTCTGGAAGCCGTGTAAACAGTATGCACCACCATGCCCCCAGACTTGGGGCGTTTAGATTCAGTGTCCTTGCTATTTGTCACAGACACGGGGATCTTCTCCGGCCTTCTCTTTTTGTGGACTGGTGACGTTGAGGGGGCCGTTGCAGCGGGCACCCAGGTAGACGACACCTTCTATGGTACAACAGAGTGGTCCCTCTCTTGCCGAACCTTTACCTTCTTCGGTCAGCGGGAGTAATCTTGATCAATCACCGAGTCTTGGACCTGTCGTCAGACTTTGTAAATTTTGGAGGACAGTCGCTGAGGGGGCTGCTCCAACTTTGCCTTTGTGATCTTTTCAACAGGCGGATGAGACTTTTTTAGCACGACAGTTGGTGAATTCCTGCGCACCTTATTAAGTAGTTCAAAGCTGTTCCCAGTTGGAACAGCAGCATCAACTTCCACCGTTGGAGCTGGCGGAATTAGTCCAGAAGGAGAACTGCCCCCATCCTTCCTTACTCGGCGCCAGTGAAGACGGTGAGCATGTCGAGCGGCCGGGACCACCTCCATTATTGAATCAGCTTTTCCATGCCCCATGTTCTGATGAGTGTCTGTTGTTGGCGCCAGCCTGTCAAAGACAAACGTCTGCTGAGAGGGAATGGTTAACCTGTCGAAAGCCGACCTTCGAGTAGGGAAAGCGGCATGGAAGACCTCAACTTTAGCAGGAGTTGGAGTGTCCTTCTCTGGTATTGCGAGCCTCTTTGCAGACCCACTTGAGCTTTAACCCAACCCGTCGAAGACTGAGGCCTTGGAGTTGAACGACCCGCTGAGAGGGGTCGTGGTGGTTGCAAGCCGATCAAAGACCGACTTCTTCGCGGCTTCCTGTGTCGGCATCTGAACAATGAAACTCGTTGGTGGGATCATGGTCCCGAAAAATAGCCCAGTGGTGGCTTGAGTCACTTGTTCTACTGGCATTGTGAAAAGGGAGGCTGCTTGGGGCCCGTAGGTCACTCTTTCGGCAGGGACGGAGTGAGAGTTGTTGCAGTTGTTGCAATTTGTGTAGTTGAAAGCCATTGATCTTCTGTTTTCTGCACGGAGCAAGACACCAAATCTTAGTACCTCGAATCCAGGTGCAATCATAGCAAACCGCGATTCATTCGCGAAACACGACACACGAAGTGTGGAGTGGAAAGAGGAAAAGGTCCCACTGGGCGTGCCAGAATCTGTTCTCCGCCGAAAGACCGGGAAGACTGACGTCTTGGCTGAATTTAGGGGGGCAGATACTATTTGGATGTAACATTTTAAAAATTTAGAAATAAAAAAAATTATTTAATTAAATAATAAATTATTAAATTAAAAAGTTATTAAAACCAAATAAGATAATTTTATAAGATGTATGTAAAACAAATTAAATTAAAATTTTAGTATGCAAAATAAATAAATTATAAGGGTTTCAATGCGAATTTTAGCTTCATTTTAATAAAAAGGGTGTTTTATAATAACATAAGTTGTGAAGGGTTTCGATGTAAAGTTTAGGAAATTGTGCAAATAGGAAATTGATTAAGGGTGTAAGTGAAAAAGAGGTAAATAAGGTTTTGTTCAGAATTTTATCTTAAGATAACTCAAAATGGAAGGATAATACATTGCCACCACCTTCTTACATGCACAACCCACACCTCACACCTCCTCCTTGCATGAGGATGGCACATCTAGGTCTTTGACACCTCCTCCTACCACCTCACTCTTCCTATTACTACATATATCATGTGTTCAGATCATTTAGCTTGTTTAAAATCTGAAATTTTAAAGAAAGAAAGAGAAAACAAGAATAAACATGAAGAACAATAGAAAGAAGAAGAGCTAAGTCTAGGATTTCCTCATCATCAAGCTAGGACTAGGAGCTGGTGCATCTTGGAGGGTGTTCTTCCAGCAAATTACTTGAAGGTAAAATCCTTAACCACAGTAGGAATTTAAATTCTGTAACTAGTTTAAATTGAAATTAAAAATTTCTATAATATCGTATTTTAGTCAAAACTAGGCTCTGTTTGAATCTGCTATAGTTTAGAGAAAATTTTACTTAACTAAATAGGATCTTAATGATATATGTTGAACCTAGAGCAAACCATAGGAGCACGAACTAGAGGGCTCGGTTTTGGGCCGGCGACCAATAGGGAAATTCGGGCGTCGCCGGATTTATAGGAAGCTAGGATGTTTTGGCTTGTTGGGTAGGATTCTGTATAGAATTTTAGTCATTTTGGTATTATTTAAAAAAGTTAATTTAACTGTATAGGAAATCTGGGATCTAATATCGGAAAAGGGTATCTAAAGAATCAAATTACGACACGGTTAAAACGTATCGCGATCTTTTTTCTGTCGCGATGCAGAGTTGGGTTAATTTTTAGTGGGGATGGAATGTTAGATAGTTGAAATAGTCGTATGCAATATAACTAGTACGTAAGAACTTGTGTTTTCATATTCGCCGTATCGGAGTAGCCGTATTCTTATATAAGTTAATTCTCGATGTTAGATTCAAATACGGGCACTTCGGAGACCGCGAGGAAAGGAAAAGGATTGGTGATTCCTGAATAGATACGACGTATTTCCGGTGAGTAGACTAAACATCTACCGGGGAATTTTGTAAAGATGGCGTGTTACCCCCGTATTGTGCTAAAATAAAAGTTTCACTTTTGTATGCTAAGTTAATAATACACATTCATATACATACCTATGCATCAATATGATAATAGATGTAGAACACTGCACAATTATCGACGAGTTATGCCGCACGTGCACACCTTTACATGTTACACTACACCTCGTCGATATTAAAATATCACTTTTACACTAAATATTGACTTGTTAAAGATAATTCCTATCATACCTCCTTTATATAAAATAGTAGTAACTTGCATCAATGACATCAATTTGCATTAGTGACATCATATTTATCATCCGAGTATTCCAAGTTGATATAAGAAGCAATTGCATTATTGAGAATTTATGATTTGAGTTTTCTACCCTATAGCACAAATTCAGTGATTTTCATGATTGATGTGACATGTCCACCATGAGATGTTTTATGATTTGGTTTTATTCCGGACCGAGTGGGGGAGATATACGGTCGCGGATTTATACGTTATCCAGACTGAGTGGGGGAGATATACATTTGGATACATGGTGGACCCGGTCGAGACCGAGGGGCAGGATAGCCGCATTTGAGGCGCCTAGCGAGATTACTCGATACCAGAGATAGTGGTGAAATACGGCAGATATCTAAATGATACCGACCGGTATTGTTGATTACAGGATCGTTCGAGAAATGATGCCTGGGAGAAATGGAAGTTTTATGTCGATGATGGACACGGAAAGATGAAATTTATTGAGAATAAATGATGGGATTCAGTTTTGGTTATCTTATTTGTAGTACAGATTCATGCTTTCCATATACTATCGTACATCATACTTGCTCTCATTTCAGTTAGTTGTGATCGTCATATTTACATTATTAACCGTTATATGTTAGTTATATTCACTGAGTTGGCAACTCACCCCCGTTGTGCCATAGTTCCTTACAGGGGTAGAGTGGATGGTTAGCGGCCGTGCAGATCCACTTTTGCAGCTTTTATCGCATCTTTTGATAGGTGGGTTACATATGTAGTGACCTTCTATTTTGGTATTGTATCATTGTATCTAGAAAATCTCCATCAAACCTTGTATTATGACTTAGAATGAGAGATGATTATATGTATATTAGTTGACAGGTGAGATCGTTGGTATGTTAGTGGATATTTCTGTTATTTATATCTGTGATTCTATTGGTCTCATATAAGTTGTAAATTTTATTCCGCTGTTGTATTTTGTTGATCCCAACTAGGGATGCAACCAAACTTAACCTCTTATGTTTGTTTTATGTTAATCACACAAAAACTATGATTTTTACTTAAAGACTATAATTTTATAAAAATTTACGTAAAAAGGATTTTGATCTTGGTTTCGGCTTACTCGGGTTGTGTATATATCCTTAGATATTATACAATCTAAGTGCCGATCACATCCAAACTTTGGGTCGTGACATTGGATTTATCCGTCCACCTCTCCGAAAATGCCAAATTGATTTATGGCACCATGTATCGAAGGTTTAGACTGATGCGGCTGATGTAGCAGACTTCGTCAGATTCCCCCTCATTGTGAGGGTTTTTTGATTGTGGGGACGCTCTTCCCTGCAGGCGCAAGCCCCTGCAATTAATTACGCTACCGCATCGCGGTAACCACTTTCTCCTTCTCCAGATGGTCAATTCGTGTCGTGTATGTTTGTTTTGTTTTTGGTTGCCCGTGGATTGTATACGGAGAATAATTTATGTTGTCGCCCGTAGGGCATGGATTAGTCCAAATCCGTATTTTCTTAGATTTGGGTTTTGGTTTGGGTTTAAGAATACATTAGTCTCATTTGAGACTAAGATCAACTTAAACGTTTTTTAAGAATACGTTAGTCTAATTTTAGACTAAGATCAACTTAACCATTTGTTAAGGATACGTTAGTCTAATTTTAGACTAAGATCTACTTAACAGGATCATTTAGATCCAACAAAAGAGCATTTGAGCTCTATTGTTTTAGTTTAGGGACTTTGCGGTCCAGTGGATTTAAGGACATCGTAGTCCACGGGGTTTAAAGAGATCATAGTCTATAAAGTTTTTGGTTGTCGGGACCCATCACCTCTCTGAAGACGTTGAAGAATTACAACGACACATATCAGAGGTGTGAAGAGATGTACCCTTGAACCAATATTGGTTGGGAGATCTGTAGTCTAATTTGGGACTAAGATTAAAGATTTATGAGCATATGGGCTCAATTAATCTGAATGAGAGTTCCGTAGCCACTTTAGGCTCGGCCCATTTAGTAAAAATGTTAAACATTAACAATGTTGAGCATTGGTTTGGGCTCTGACAATCTTTTTGTCTTTTATTGAGTGCTGAGCACTCAATATAGCTCTGGGCCCCATTTTTTATATATAGAACAATTTATGTTCTCTTAGCGCACACATGAAGAGTACGTGGTGCGCTTGGCGCTATGCGCCAGATAATGTGCACAAAGCGCTTCTTGTGAGTAGCGCACACGTGAGGAGCACGTGGCGCGCTTGGCGTTATGAGCCAGATAATGAGCGCAAAGCGCTCTTTGTGAGTAGCGCACACTTGAGGAGCATGTGGCGTGCTTGGCGCGGAGCGTCAGTCAATGAGCGCATTGCGCTTCTGGTGAGTAGCACACATGTGAGGAGCACGTGACGTGCTTGGCGTTATGCGCGAGATAATAAGCGCAAAGCGCTCCTTATGAGTAGCGCACACGTAAGGAGCACGTGGCGCGCTTAGCGCTGAGTGCCAGTCAATGAGCGCATTGCGCTTCTGGTGAAGTAGCACACACGTGAGGAGCACGTGGCGCGCTGAGCGCTGAGCGCCAGTCAATTAGCGCATTGCGCTTTTGGAGCGTTAAGGCTCTGCAACGCTATGCATTAGTTTTGGAGCGCTGAAGTGCTTCTTTTGATTGGAGCGCTATGGCTCTTTTTAGGCAGCTTTGCACCCTGAGAATTAAATTCTCATTCTTATAAGAGATTTTGTCTCATGGATCTAAGAAAAAAGTTCTTATCTTTTATAGGAGATGCTTCAATCTCTTAAGTTTTTGGTGAAAGGCTTTGCCTTTATGGATCTATGATCCTGAGAGAATTGAATTATTCTCCCCCCTTTTTATAATGAGATATTATAATCTCTGAAAGACAATTTGTCTTATAGATGTATGATCTGAAGAAAATTAATTTCTTCCCCTTATTTTTATGATGAGATACTTTGATCTCTGTTATGAAAAACCTTGGTCTTATAGATCTATGATCTTAGAAAAAGAAGTAAATTCTTCTTTTAATATGAGATGATTTCATCTCTCTGTTTTTTTTACCTTGAAGAAAATCTTCTTCTTCTGAGAGCTTGCTCTTTGTCTTTGAAATTTCTCAAAGTTTATGGGAGGGTTCCTTTCTATGAGACTTGAAGTCTTGGCTCCTTTAAATAGTAGAGGTTGATTTGTTGAATCGGTTGGAGAGATCTTTTCTCTAATTGATTTGGGGATTTCCCCACCGTTGGATCTTTGATCCTAGGCCTTCTGTTTTACAGAAGGCAATCTTCTTGTTTTTAACAAGATTGGGAAATCTTTTCTCATACA
Organism: Agapanthus africanus; assembly: GCA_030015575.1. Taxonomy (NCBI): domain Eukaryota; kingdom Viridiplantae; phylum Streptophyta; class Magnoliopsida; order Asparagales; family Amaryllidaceae; genus Agapanthus; species Agapanthus africanus. Next base: position 82,536,126 of record CM057344.1, on the reverse strand, counting down.
GAATTTATTCTGTATTTTGGTGATTTTTAATCACCATTGGATCATTGATCCAACGGTGCTCTGATTTTCAGAGCACAATCTTTCCTGTTTGGAAAGATTGTGAGGAATGTTTTCTTAACAGAATTTTACTCTGGTTAATTATGATTTTTAATCATGTTCGTTGGATCTTTGATCCAACGTTTGGGAACATTTAGTTTCAGCGCTAGCGCTCTCGTAATGCGCTGCTTAGAGTGCAGCGCACTTAACGCTAACACTTACGTGCTTTCTACATGGTGCGCTGCAGCGCTCTTAGCGCTAGCGCTTATGTGCTTTGCACGTTAGCGCTAGCGCTTATGTGCTTTGCACGTGAGCACTGCCTCAGAATCTTTGACTCTCAGCGCTGGCGCTGTTATGAAGCGCTGCTTCATTTCAAAATTTGAAATTTGAACAGAGCTTTGCTCTGATTGGCGGAAACATGCCACTACATCATTTTGCCAGAACCAGCAAAATCCTCTGTGTGGGACTCTAAAGACTCTTCAATACGCTGGCAGTGGGTTTAACCACAAGTACGTCAGCGGCACTAGCTGTACGTAATGGCTACCCAGGTATTGAGCGAAAGGGAGGCCGACGAGCAAACTCATCCTGAACCCCTACTGAGCATGTCCGTGATCTACATACAGTCTGGTCTGTTCGTCTAAGAGTATCGCATATCGAGTCTAGGGGGTGGATAAAGTCAGACCCCTAATAACGCGATAATTCGTGTCGGTATGAAGCCCATCACCCAATAAGAAACTACTAATCCAAATTAGTAATTCTCGTCCACCTCGGCCGAGGATTTCTGGTGATGGCCACCCGTGCATAGCGTGACATCAACCCCCAATACCGGGATAGACGAATCCGCGGCGATCCGCTCACTGCTTTCATATGACTCGGGACTGTACCCAACTAAAACCTATTTGCATGACTCCTTTGAGCCGTGGTAGGGTAGTAATCAAAGCACAGTGGGAACTCACATGAGGCAAATGACGATCTCAGATCAACAAACTAACCTGTACTCATGTCACCTGGAAACTGCTATCTGACAATAGGTATAATACCTACTAGCATGTTCCCGGCGAGTCCGTCCAGTGTACTCATAATCCAATGAGCACCTGTATACTATCTTAGGTGACTAACTGACACTAATGGCTTGTGACACCGGCCACCGCCCCTCGTCGGGATCTCGATAAGTATACACTAGTCTACTCTGCAGTATGGATGCCCAGTCTCGATACTCCCACGACTAGGGACATTTAACGATGTTCTTATAGACCACCCAGCTCCCACGTATATGATCACCATCATAATGCTGGTAGTTAAGAAAGAATCCTATGGGCTCTATCAACATGTAATAGCGATCTGTAATACCACCTAATGTTGTACATGATGATAAAGACAAACCAAATAGCATACTATCATCTTGAGTAAGATTATTCTCCCCGTATAGGTCCTCCCTCAATCATCACAATCGCGCGCCTGCGATTCAATAATTGACTTGAGGGCACTATAGCCAACAATGACTACCGTATACTATCCATGGGCTATTCATATATGATCTAATGATCAGTTGAGCCCATATGCTCACTGTTCATAAGTCAATCTTAGTCTCAAATATGACTATCGATCATTAAATCAAACCCAAATTTTATATGAACCGATGGACCTCATTTATATGAGTTCAGCGTCCTAAGTTCACTCCCGTTGAAAAACCAAGCTACCAACGTGGACCCCGTCAAGCAAATCCTTGACCCAAACCCAAAATAAAACAAACAACACACGACACGGAGTGAACTTCTGGAGCAGGAGAAAGTGGTTATCGCAATATGGTAACGTAATTAACTGCAGGGCTTGCGCCTACAGGGAATAGTGTCCTTACAATCAAAAACCCCTCACAACTGAGGGGGAATCTGATAAAGTCACACTACAATGGCCGCGTCTATCCAAACCTCAGCTATACGGTGCCATAAATCAACTTAGTATCTTCGGAGAAGTGGGTAGATAAGTTCAAATAGCATCTGCCCCCAAATTCAGGCAAGATGATCCATCCCAGTTCATCTATGTTTTCGGCGGTGAACACCGGCCTCCCCACGCCAAGAAGAAAATTATGTAATAAATAAGATTGATGTAATTTTCATGCATGAATATAAAATAAATGGGCAAGAAAGCCAAATTTTAGTAAAGCCCATGGCTCATGGGCAAATAAAAATAAGCACATGGGCATAGGATGGGCAAAATACCATTTTGTAAAACCTAAAGGGTTATATGTAAACTTGTAAGCCTATATAAGGCATCATTATGATGGAATGAAAAAAAGAATCCATTCTTCTAAACAAATATTAGGGTTCTGTGACTCCTTCTCCTTCCTCAAGGTTCTAAATCTTCTTCCGTTTTTTGAATTAAATCAAGAGTTTAACTCTTCTTTTTCCAAAAAGAAATATTTTTTCACCATAAAACCATCGAAAGGGAGCTCAGATCTTCCATCAAATCTCTAAAAGGGAGACTTTTAATTTCAACACCCATTTTCTCTAAGATCCAACAAAAGAGAGGAGGAAGAAAGAACCCATCTCAGAAGAACCAATTTTAGATAAGTCCAAAGCTCGAAGAAGGAACCCATCTCCAGGATCCACGCACATGACCTGCTGGTGCGCAGCGTGCACACGCCATGCAAGTGATCCGCTGGCGCCCAGAGATCACGTGTTGTCTCACGCATCCTTAGGACACTCCCCACCTCTCTTTTTCTTAAATGTTCCCCACTAAAAATACTTCCCCCGTAAGAAAAAATTTCTAAAGGGACGCTGCCCCGCACCCTGCAAGAGGGCTGCTAGCCCTCTTAACCTCCAACCCGCTATCCGGGTAGCGGGGCCCCCATAAACTCTGCGAGGCCCCCGATACATCCAAAACACCTTTAAAACACAACACCCGTACACTGCATATTGAGTCGCATGATCAGTTTTACCCGTCAATCGGAGATTCCCATACTCCAAAAGCGGGGGGTAATTAACGGCAGCTTAGTCCACAGTTGTCGGAGATTCAGATCCCCACAATCAATAAACACCGGCCTACCCCATACAGGGGGAATCTGTAATGCGCCTGACAAGCGACGCGTATTCCTATCTTAATTGGGTGATGAAAAACACTCTACAATAGCGACCGTTCATAGTAATTTGTAGCAAACTTTGTATTGTCGAATGTGAGAGGTATTGGATTGGTTGTGTCAAGTACGCCAGAAATAAGTGCAGTGAAAAATGAATAAAACCATGATTTTGGCGCGTGCTTGTATACAACTAGTCTTATACATATAGTTATTGTAACCTGGGTAGAATGTGGAAATCAAGGTGGAATCAAACTCGTATTTAGTGAGGTACAGTGACTTAGAGGATGATCATTCGATATTAGTGATATATATACACACACACACTAGGTCGTGGACCTAGCGGCACGGCTGCTGGGTTATGTCCCGGGCAACAGCGGATCATAGTCTCGGACATGCACAAGATCCTTGTTAAACACAAGTATCCTTTTCCACCAATTGATTTCATTTGACTTAGTGACTCATAGGTAATAACATACGCATTGCATGGATTGCTGATATGATACATATACCATACTGTTCACATTCTCTTGATATTTCATATTCTCATGTTACTGTATTCTGCCGTTCATCTCATGTTTAATATCATAGTACACATACATTATATATATATATATATATATATATATATATATATATATATTGCTATATGCGTCGCCCTGACGACCTGAGTGTGCATACTCAAGGGACGAAGTGGACCCAGCTCAGGAGCAGGACCTGCCATTCGAGATCGCGGAGATTTAGATCATGACACCAGCGCTATCGCCTTCTACTTGCAATAAGGATATCATTATTTCTTTGGTTAGTTGTTTTTTCATACGAATAATTGTATCTTGAACTTTGTTGATTAAATATAATAAAGTTATGAGCTGTGATTTCCTTTACTTTCGTGTTGTGTTTACTGATTACCATGTAATGCTAGAAGCCGAAGTGTGATTACGGCGGGATTATTTCTTGACCGTAGGAGTATGGCTGGCCTAATCACCCCTTATATTCCGTATTATAGGAAGCAGGGTGTGACAAAATTATATTCAATTTTTTTAAAATTTGAATTAAAAAATTGATAATAAAATTAGAAATAATAAATATGAAAGAAATAAAATATGCGAAGAAAAAATTTGTGCGCTGAATTATTGAGGAGGTGATAATTATTTTTTGTTTTTTTATATACCCTTCTTATGAAAAATTATTTTCAAAAATTTCTCTTTTAAAAATTTTTGAATGAGAAGAATAGTCATAATTTTATCTCCCAAAAAACCCCTAAATTGAATTTCTAGGGATCTCTAAACCTAGAAAAATCCCAATTTGATTTAGGAAGAAGAGGTGAGTGTTGGGGGTGTTTTCGTCATTTCCCTACCCGCTAAAAGTTGACCATGAAAGAATATTCCGTGAAGATACTGGATCAAACTAACTGTCGGAGTTATCTGGATAACTTAAAATTTTTAAGGGGGATATTTAGACTATCAAATTTGAAAGGGAGATTTTTTGAACTAGATTTTTTTAAATGGTTATATAAAAATATCCTTTATTTTATTCACATCTTTCTTTTCGCGACTGATATAACCACAAAACTTTAAAGGTAAAGAAATTGAGATTCAAATCCAATAAACAATCCCTTAGAAAGTGCCACATGTCCCATGAAGTGGAGTTTTCCCATCCCATAGTTTTTAGAGAAAAAAAAGATAAAAGGAAAAATCTAAAGGGAAGTTATAAAACTAAATTTTCTCTACTTTTATTTACAGAACAGTTTTTTCTTAAAAAAAGAAACACACTCACTGTTTTATCAGTTAGTTAGAGAAATAATCTCATATTGGATTTGCATGAAAATAAAAAAATGCAGGGAAGGAAAGAAAATAAAAAAATGCAGGGAAGGAAAAAAAATAAAAAGTAGAAAAAGAGAATAGAAAAATAAGGAAAGAGAGAAAAAGAAGGTTGAAGATAAGATGAAGATGGAGGAGAGATCACAAAGGAAAAAAGGAAATCCATGTTATTTGCTAATTGAGGGTCATTCATCATATCAAGTTTGATGCCAAAATCATGTGAGTAATATTGTTTACATATTTCCATTTATAATTTTATAATGTTATGATTGGTATCACATTAATTTTTTGAAAATACGGCATTTTAAATTAGCATTTATATGAATTTAACCATTAAAAAATTGAATAGAAACGTCAACTTAAGAATATCAAGATATTCTACCCATATATTGCTGCACATTTAATGAAGTGAGAATTTATGTTCTCCATACATACGTGTATCGCACGTGCAGAATACTAGTATATAATAGTTATAAGATTTCCATACATAGAAAGCAATTAAAATATTAAAGCAAACAAACAATTTGATATATCAAAAGATGTGATTCTTGCATTTAATATGAACTAATATGTTGCACGTGCGATGCACATTTGTATTATTTGACATCATAAAGATTTAAAAAGATTTTTAAAGAATTAGTTGGAGAGATGCGAGCATGGGAATGAGGAGAGAAACAGAGATGATGAGAATATAAAATCTTCAAGCTGTAGGGAGTTTGTTATGGGTGAATGCTAACAATAACCCCAAAACTTTATTTTTTATTTGAACTATAATATAATTCAAAATTATCAATTTTTTGAAAATTCGAAGGGTTTCTTTTGCACTTGCTCGATACATTCTTTCTTTGGCATTAATATAGTAGAGATAGCAAATCAATTTCTTATATAAGGCAATCATCAATTATCGATCAATATATATATATAAATATATATATATATATATATATATATATATATATATATATATAAAGTTAGCTTCTCACGTTAACACCTCCCACAAGTTGGGGCATGGGCCATGGGGATCAAGAACACTCAACTTGTGCATGAGGTGATGAAGGTGGTCCTTATCAAGAGCTTTGGTGAAAACATCGACCTGCTGACGAGAGGTGGGAACATAAGCTGTTCGAATTAAGCTAAGAATTATCATATCATGCACAAAATGAGAATCGATTTCAAAATATTTTGTTCGTTCATGGAAGACTGAATTGGCTGCAATGTGAATAGCCGCTTGATTGTCACGGCAGCAGAAAGATTAGTTATGCCAAATAAGAAGCCAAATGTGCTTTGCAACCTTTCCAGGCTTGGAAAAGTGTAGGAATCGCTTAAGTTCAATGTGTTTTTTCTATATTGGTTTGGATGAATAAAAACTTATGTGCTTTGGTTGGATTTTTTAATTCGTATTTCTTGAGTCATATCAACTTTATTAAATACAAGATTTTTGCACATGCCACACACACGTGAAGTACATGGAGGATTGACTAATCTTTACATTTTGATGTTGGATCAAGTTTAGTTTAACTTCACATTCTCAAGTATATAGAAATTATCTATAACATGAGAGTGTTATAAAATCTAAAAACATTGCTTGTGACATCCGCTTGGAAAGTTGTTGTTTAATTAATCATAATAATGTGCTTCATATTTACTTCTGTATTTTAGTAATGACAATAAATTGAAGTACTATAAATTAATCTTGATTTATTTATTTTGCTTATTGCTATCTCGAATTTAAGACATCAATAAGCAACTAATATATTTTCTTGTATTTCTTATATATTTTTTTGTTGCTATTTATTAATAGAAAATCTTTTAACGGTGCTATACATTTTTATTAAATCATTCAAGCTGTCCAAAAAAGCTAAAATAAATTATTTATTTATTTATTTATTCTCTTTTAGAAGTCAGAGTCAAGAGTATGTGAGGTTCATTAAATATGATACTATGCATGAAGATTTTAGGCATAAATATGAAAATATATACATGATTTTGGGCATAGATATGAAAATATATACATCTTTTATACAGTTACATTCTGTACACAAAAAAAAATAAAATAAGGATGAAAACATGAAAAAATTAGAGGGAGAGGAGGGAGGGAAGAGGGGATCCTTCTTTGTTTACAATACCTTTTATAATGATTTTTCCTCTATTCATCTTGAATATATTTTGAAGATAAAATGAATTGCATCTCTTACTACATATGTTAACTTAATCTTCTTCTTTACCGAACAAGTAAAAGTTTGAATTTTTTCTTTGATATTCGGTTCAACATTATATTGGTACGATTTTCAGACTTATCTGACTCGAAGAGATAACTTGGTGAATTAAGACAACAATATAAGATCCAACATCTGCTCAAAGTCGACACAAATGCGATGATCTCTTGATATCTAAATTATGCAACATATAAAAGTAAATATATTCAAAAAGCAACAAAACTTTACATAAGAGCATAATTACCTGCCTAATTTCCATATAGTGTTATCTTCGTTCTTTGACTTGAACCAAAACTCTTTTGGGAAATACTCAAATATAACGGTGTGGTTGTTTGTTGATAGAGAATTCTCAACCTAAATAGTTGCTTTGGATGCCGAAAGGTTTTACGTTATAAGTTGCATTTGAATAATTTTAATAATTAATAAACGAACGAGATTGCATTTTAATGGATGTAGTGTTAGCTATTGGTATTCTTAAGAGCATAAATAAAAATGAAAAAAAAGAATTAAAATGTGTGTTTTACTAGGTATTCTTAAGATGTGTGTTTTAATAGGAATTTTTATACATACACATTTAATTTGGACATCTTTGCAACCACCTTTCATTTTCTGCATATTTCTTTGTTTTTGCTTCAATTACAATAAATGCGGCGTTCATTTTTTTTCTTTTCCGTTTCTCATATATAGATCATAGATTAGATTATTGCTTTGACTAAATTATATAAATGAGAACTGTCACCCCACCTTCCATCCCGCTTTCAAAAGGTGCGGTAATGGTTACATGATAAGTTCGCAACATATTTATTCTCAGAAGGCATTTCTCGAAACAAATACGCTAATCGTTTATAAGTAATATAAAATGTACAAGAACAGATAAGTGAAATAAAATCCAACATCAATATATTTACTTTCAAAAAGTTTACAACTGATTACAAGATATTAAAATACAATACCAAGTGCCTTAAATATGAGGCGTACTGAAAAACTAAAACGCTGAAAGGAAACTAGTAGTCGGCCTGTGACGACAGCTGCTTGTATTCTTCTTCTATCGGTTCCATCTCCCCCGTCCCTAAATCATGTGAAAAACATTCCTAAGATAGAAAAGAAAACATAGTGGAATATCCGTCAGCGAACTTGTGCTCGGTAAGTCCCAAAGGTAAGGTAAATGCGAAAAGTGTTAGGTATAACATAAAAAGAAGTAATGTAAATGACGAGTAAAAGTGTATGGAAGTGAACATAAGTATATGTCCTACAGGTCTCTATATGATAACTATATTAATGTTAAGTCTAAGTGTGAATGTCAACGCAACCGTAGAAATATTCACGAGCTCAAGAGAGTAAGGAAATACGGGCACATTTCATGTGTTAGCGTCGAGACTTCAAACTATGAAGGAGTCGAGCCGACCAAGATTCGAGTAAATAGAATTCAAGTAGGTTAGTACGGGACTCCTGAAGTTCCGTTGGATTCACACTTATAACTATCTTAAGCATCCCGAATATAATAGATTATAGTTAAAGCTACAAGTCTTGCCCGAATCCATAAATATATCAAGTTTTCAAGATTGAGTTCAGGTCAAGTTCAAATATTCATGTCGATTTCAAGTATTCATATCATGTTGTATTCATGGTTTGGGTCAAGTTAAATCTATCATGCAATGGGTTTTATTACACAAGTCATGTAAATATAATAAATAAGCGGTCACAGAGCATGATATGAGACAAGCATATTATTCAAGTAACGTTCAGAAACAATGCTGTAAAGAAGTGTATGTGTGACTAATTAATCAAGTCAATTGAAGTCATGATATAAACGGAAAATATAACCCTGAGTATTGTGCACGCGTGAGTTACAGTCACGCTTAAATAAGACTACTGGCTTGGGAGATATACCCATTTTCGTATCGTCGCGCAGAACAGATCAGAATCTATTTAGTACCGTCATATATTTTTAATATACAGTTTTGGTCAATTTTCATCAGGTTTCATATTACGAAGATTATTAGAAACTTTTAGGTCTTTCAGTATACATATCCAAAAACTAAGGTTCGCGTGATTTGGACTTCTGAAATTCTAGTTATAATCATTTTAAAATCAGCGTTTAAAACAGAAATTCTGATTTCTAGACAGCAACTATATATTGTATTGAAAAACCTATATCAGGTTGTTTCATGCATTTCTAAGTAATATAGTATACAGGAAATTATAGTTCTATCAATTGTGCATCTATACATCTAAAGTTTGTCATGAACGGACACCGGGAGTTCGAGTTATGTCCTGTTTAAAAACAGTGTGCGAATCAAGACAAATTCTGTCCAGATTCTTCACTTAATTTGGTAACGCAGTTTTTTATATTTCATGTTGTTCATATACATATTTAACTAGAATTAAATATATGTTGTTGCTTGAAAAAAAAATGGGCTAAGAAAAGAAAGAAAAGAAAGAAATCAAATAGAACTATTTTGGCTTAGGTTTCGGGTTTTGAAAGATTATAGAATAGGCAAAATAGACGGAATGATAAACTAATATATTTAATAGAGAATAAAATATAAGAGGATACCCAAAAATAAATAAATACAGTATTTTATAAGAAGAAGAATGATATGAATATATAGGAATTTTAGGGTCGTTACAAGAACCATTTCATTTTCTAATTAATATGCCATGGGTTATCACTATTTACCTACTTATAATAAATATAAATCTACACTTACTATATATATTAATTAGAGTTAATGGAATCATTAAAAATGTAGTATAAATTTAGGACGGGGAGCATGGATGTTCTATTCTTTTTTTTAAACTCTTTTAATGATATTTATAGAATTTTAGAGAAGATAGTTTTAGGATTTTAACTAGGTAATTGTAATGAATGTCAAAGGTGTATATATAATACACTTTGCATGATTTAATGTTAAAGATAAAATAAAAAAAATTCTAATCACAAATATCATAAGTTATGGTAAGATTTAAATATCACAAGTTATGGAAAAATCCGCTGCTGCTGCGCTCCGATGGGCAGACGTCTGAACACCAAAGGTGCAGACGTCTGTGTATTCTCTGTTATTGTTGAAGACTCAAGACCAAACGTCTAGCTCTTCTCCTTCAGACGTCTGGTTTTGCTCTGTTCTTTGGTCAGACGATTGCAACTGTCTAGATCTCCTTCAACAGGTGTCTGGATCCTCTGGCAGACGTCTGCGCGTATATCTTCAGACGTCTGCTTCTATTTCTGGGCCGTGTTGCTAATACACCCCCGCAAGATTGAGGCTCCATTGGAGACTCCAATCTTGGATCGAAGTTTGAGGAATTGTGTGCATCCAAGTGCTTTTGTGTGGACATCTGCAGGTTGATCATGAGTGCTAATATGGTGTACACAAATGGTTTCATCTTCAACGCACTCCCGAACGAAGTGATAGTCAAGAGCAATGCGCTTTATTCGAAAGTGGAAAACTGGGTTCACACTAAGATGGATAGCCCCGATGTTATCACAGTATAGAGAAGGCGGCTTGTGCAGAAGTTCCTTGAGTTTATATAGAAGATTTTTCACCAAAACACTTCAGCCGCGGCATTCACAAGGGCTTAATATTCAGTTTCGGAAGAGGATCGAGAAACAATCTTTTGTCGAGCCAATTTCCTTGATATGGGATTCGTGCATAGATAGAGGATGTAGGCAGTTGTGGAACGACCGTCATCGTGACTTCCACCCCAGTCAGAATCACTGAAATCTTGAAGAGTTAGAGGAGATCATCGACAGAGGTAAATACCATGATGTATCATACCTTTGAGGTAACGAAGAACACATTTGAAGTCTGTCCAGTGAAGTTCTGTGGGAGAGTGCATGAATTGGAAGAGGCGGTTAACGGCAAAGGAAACGTCGGGCCGAGTGAGAGAGAGGTATTGAAGAGCACCAACTAGCTAATGGTAAAGCGTAGGATCGACAGAAAAAGACCTGTCATGTCGAAGTAAAGAAGCGGTATTGCACATTAGAGTGGTAACTTCTTTAGCTCCTTCCATAGAGAACTTTTTCAGGAGATCGACGATGTGGCGATGCTGAGATAGAAAAAGTCGCTGTGTCATGGGAATAGATTCTATACCAAGAAAGTGATGAAGGTTACCGAGATCCTTTAGAGAGAAACGTTACCCAAGTTGATGAACAAAAAACTGAATAAACCGAATGTTATTACCAGTGAGAATAATATCATCAACATACACCAAGAAGTAGGCAAAGGTGGTTTCCTTACGAAGAGAGACGTATCCGCCACGGAGTTTGCGAAGATGGTTTGAAGGAGATAGCCTTTGAGTTCTTGATACAATGCCCTAAGCGCTTGCTTGAGACCATAGAGGGCTTTTCGTAGTTTGAAGACATGGTTAGGTAGGGAGGAGTGGAGGAAATCTAGTGGTTGAGCCATATACACATCTTCATAAAGAGTACCATTGAGAAAAGTATTGTTAATGTCAAGTTGATGAAGAGACCATCCATGTGAGAGCGCAATGCATAAGACTATCCACAGTGTTGTCGGCTTAATAACGGGGCTGAAGGTGGCAGAGTGGTCTAAGCCAGGCCGTCGGTGGAAGCCTTTAGCCACAAAGCTAGTTTTGTATCGGGCAATGGTGCTATTGGAGGTTCGCTTGAATCGGAAAATCTATTTGCATCCTACAAGATACTGATTTGATTTTGGAACAAAATCTCATGTTCTGTTCTTCATGAGGGCATCAAAATCTTCGGACATTGCAGCATTCCAGTTGGGATCCTTCACAAGTTGAGATGCATAGGTTGGTTCAAGGGTTTGAGGTATGGGATGAATAGTGGTATGGTTCATATATTGGGAGTTAAAGTATTTCGGTTCGGTTTTCGTTCATTATTGGTTCGGAGATTTGGGGTGGGGGGAGTGTTCCCTTATGGAAAAAAGAGGACAACAAGAAGAGGAAACGAAACCCTTCCATGTGCAAAGCACGTGAGCACTCACATGCAAAGCATGCGACTGCCGGCATCAGGGAGGATTAAAGTCTATGAAATAGCTTTCCATGTGCAAAGCACGTGAGGGCTGATATGCAAAGCATGTGACCGTCGGCATCATGGAGGATTAAATCCTATAGCCTCCAATGTGCAAAGCACGTGAGGGCTCACATGCAAAGCATGTGATCTCAGGCTTCAGTAAGTGTTAAACCCTGGGATATAAGCCTCACGTGTTAAACACGTGAGCGCTCACATGCAATGCATGTGAGCGCTAAATACAAATAAATCAAAAACACAAGCAGGGCCCCATGTGTTAAACACGTGAGCGCTCAGGTGCAAAGCACGTGAGCGCTGCTATCGTTTATATATGATAGCCCTCACGTGAAATCCACGTGAGCGCATCTATTTGAAGTACTAGTTTCAGATAGAATTAAATTCTCTTTAGGAAATATCTTCCCCTGATCGTTCTAAAACTAGAAAGATTTTCCATGTTAAAAAGAGAACCTTTGGATTTAAAATCCAACGGTGAGTACAATATCACCGATCAAATAAAAAGACCCTTTATTAGGAAAATATTTTCCTAATCATATTAAAACCAACGGAGGATATTTTCTGTTAAACAGAAAACTACTAGATCAAAAATCCAACGATGGACAAAATTCCTCGAGTGATTTTTTAGAATAATTAAATCAATTGAGATCTTTCAATGAGAGATTTTCTCAAACTAATCAACAGTTTTTCCTTACCTATATAAAGGACCCAAGACTTCAAGTCTCAAGAGGAGAAGGAACCCCATAAGGTGATAGAAAAAAAGACAGAGAAAAAACCCTCTATAAGATTCTGCAAAAAAAGGAGATAGAAACTACAATCGAGAATTTAATTCTCTTTTTGAGGAAAATCTTCCCGCTCTTCTCAAACCCTAGGTAAAGGAAAAAACAGATTTCAAAATATCTCCTTTATCTATCATATATAAATACAAGGGTTTAATCCTTTATAAAGAACTTAGTTCTTTCTCTGGATCTGAGACCCGCAAGACAAATCTTTTATAAGTTGAGAATTTAATTCTCATCGGGAAAATTTTGTTCTTCAGACTCAAGATCTAGGAGAAAAACTAAGCATGAGAAAATAAACATAAAGAATAGAATTTACATTTCAGGAATTTAATTCCTCTAAAAATAGGGTTTAACCCTTCAAAGAACTTAGTTCTCTAAAAAAAAGCGAACAGAAGAACTTAGTTCTCAAAAATCCGATCCTAGATCTTCAAAACAGAGATCTTGGTGATCATTAATGGCCAAAACACCATTAATAGAATTTTAACTTCTCTTCAAAAAATAAACATAGATTAAATCTCTAAGGAATCGGTGCCTCACGTGATGTTCTGTGTTGTGCTGTGATGTTGCGGATCGGTCGTGGGGGATAGCCTGGTTGCAGTGTTAGTACAGTTCTGTTTTATATGTACATTTGATTTTGTAGGGCGAGCGTCCGACATGTGGACTGCCGTCACTGCCTGTTTGTATTATTATTTTGGGGCACGACCAGGTTGCGGTCGATGTACCCGTTGTATGTATATTTTACTTTCTGTACTAAGATTACCCCAAGGAGGGGTGCACGGATAGCCGGGTTCTAGAGGGCAACGAGCCCGCATCTCATAGCGTTGAGACGGAAGGGGCTTCACTCTAGAATTGGCGGGCTATTCGCCGCACTCGTAGGGGGTACAGGTTGACCCAGAAGGGGTGCCCAAGTTACCGGATTCCGTGAAGTGCTGGGTGGTCCATTCACGTTGCTGAAGGGGGCTGCCTCGCTTCAGGTTTTGGCGGGTAACTTGCCGCGTCTGTAGGGGTCTAGGATTTCATTGCACAGGCTATCCACACGACCAGGGGAACGTCGGGTTTCAGCAGCGGCTCTGTGAAACCCGGGGCTTCCAGATATCTGTATTGTTCTATGATGCTGTACATTTCTGTGATGTTGCATTTTATCACGCCTTGAGCGAAAATTTTATATATTATATATATACTAGTAGATGTTGTATATGTTTTGCATCCGCGCTAGTCCGGTCCCCGCTCTGTCGTTAGTTAGCTAACCTAACGGGTGATGACGGGACCCAGTGGCGAATGCGGATGGTATATACGTACGTCAGTATATTTTCGTTCTTTGTGGTGTGATCAATTGATGGGACTGCGTTGATTCAGATCAATGCAAGATAAACAAACCTACTCTGATGTTGTTGGAACATTTTTTCAAAAAGCTGTTATTGCAAGGGCGTTCACTTTTGGACAAAAGTTTGCGTCAGGGCAGTAACTTCACTATAGCCGTTTACTTTTGCTTTGCATCGTGGTATTCAGTTGGAATGTCCTGCACCTCATTCTACAGGGAAAGAGCCGAGATCCCTTCACCGGGAGTGACCTCTTTAGCAAAGGTTTTCGTCACTATATTTTTCTAAAAAGCTATCAGTTCCTTCAACGATATCAAGTTCATTACGTTAAAGGTTTTCGCCAGAAACCATTCGTAGCCCTCCGTCGTTTCAGACGGGTAGCACGTAGTATTCATGCTATGTTTGTTGACCTTCGTCAAGGCATAGTGTATGGTAGCTGCTTGTTACCTTTCTGCTGCATAGATAGATGCGTTGGTTTGGGACAGTCGTATAGCCTTGTTGACCTTCGTCAAGGGCTTGTACGGGTGGGTTCAAATTAACCTGGATAATGACGGGTAGAACTTGACATGTGACTTATGATTTGTTGACCTTCGCCAAGGTCATAAGAGCATGGGGCAAAAATCCGCATCGGGAGTTTCAAAAGAACTGAAACTTGCCAGATATGCGCATACCTTCTGGAGTGTGATAACGTGAGCGGATTCCGTCACGTTATCATGCGATGATAGTTGGATCCCGATTCCCGCTGATGAGTTGGTTTACTTCTCGGGTGATCCCGGCTAATTCTTCTTTCAGGTTTGGGGAAGAATTTGACGTTACAGTGGGAGGTTTCCAGATTAGATAAAGTGATAACCATTCTAATCTAGGCTAGAGTGCACGCTGAGTGTTTCTTTTCTCTCTCTCTTTGGCAGCGACCTTTGACCCGACCCTAGACTATGACTCAGTGACCAAGTTGACCGAACCTTCTTAACACTGGCTTTTGGATTGTCAGAGTTGCAGACCTCATTGCCACTCCTACTTTTACCCTTTTCTCCAGGACACCCCGTGTTATTACGAACGTCCACTTCCATTGGACAAAACCATCGTATGGTTATATACGAACTCGAAGGATTTTATTCGAGGATGGTTTCCGGTTCTGGAGAAAACGAATATGACTATTCAGTTGTCTTTTCCTTTTACCTTCTCTCAGGTTGCGAGTACTCCTTGGTTTAGGAGTAGTACACCTATTATGCAAATTGGATAGTCTTCTTCCAAACCATAGGCAGGTGCCGACCGGTAGAGAATGAAGAAAATCAATTAGCCTAAGCGGTGTACAGAAGGTATTAAATTAAGACAAAGCAAGGGATTAGTAAGAGGGCAAAATAAATTGCGACTACTATTCACGACCAAACCAAGTATTTCTTCGCCAATCCTAAATCACCTTTGTATTTCTCCAGGACACTCCGTATCACTATGAAGATCCCAAGTTTATTGGATAATCCATCGTATGGTTATATACGAACTCGAAAGGAACTTGTTCCGGTTTGGGGATGGATCCTGGTTCAGGAGAAATAGGAATAAAGTTCATTCGGTTGTCTTTTGTCCTCACCTTCTCTCGCATTGCGACTGCTCCTAGGATTAGGACAGTACACCCATTATGCTTATTGGATAGTCTTCTTCCAAACCATAGGCTGGTGCCGAACGGTAGGGAAGGAAGAAAACCATTTGGCCTAAAGGGGTGTATAGAAGGTATTGACTAAAGACATATAAAGGGATTTGGAGAGGTGGCAAAGAAACATACGGTTACAGTTGTGAATCTGGATAATGGAAGAGGCATTACGAGGAATACCAGGATACCCCATCGAAACATTTCAATGTTTCAGTTTCACTGTGTACTGTTAAAGGAAAACTGATTTCCCAATTAGACACTTGCTCCAGGGTATGTATTTACCAGGTTGGATTCTCACATCTGTATGGTTTTACAGATGATGAGTGGGAGTAAGTTATTGGGAATTAGGTGATCATCCTCATTATATCGGGATTCGTTGTAATTGGTGATATTTGAGGAAGTCACCTGGGTTGTTTGCCGGACGGAAAATATTTGGTTTTGAATATCCGTTGTTATGCACCAATTTCAAATTGATATATTTGTACGTCTATTTTTATAGAGTGAGATATACCTTTTTGAAATTATGTCTATGACATTTACCTATATCAGTGGATGGTTAGGTAAGGAGCATTGAACAGCGGTGTAATTCTTCTTAACCATAAGTACAGTTTTCAACCTACGACACACAGTGAATGAGTTACTAGACTCAGGGGACTTATACAGAGTATTGTATGTTGTCCAGTGTCCATTAGGACAGAGGGGTAGGTCCTTGTACTATATTCTGTTTACTTGTGACTTCTCTAGTTCTTAGACAGGCGTTTCGTGGAAACACAGGGTCTGAGCTTTGAGAAGTTGTAAGTATAAGATTAAAGTAGAGAACCAGGTATTGCAAGTATCGGGATTCTTCAAGGTGATCGAAGATGTAGATACTTGTGTATGGTATTCAGTTGATAGTAATGATTAAGAGAACTAGCTTCTCTTTCAGGTTACTCATAATTGGAAGTACTCCTAAGTTGAGTAACGCTGATCGACCTCTCTTCCATTTAGTTAACATGCACTGGAGACAGTTGCATGATTTGAATCTGGTTCAATTAAATCAGTGCCTCTGTTTCTATATTGGATATAGACCAGTTCATATCTTGACATTGTTAAGATACGGGGAGTTGTCCGGCTTATGCTTAAAACCAGACTCCGGATAACTCAAGGCACGTTTCTGTAATGGCTGTTTGTGGGTTGACCCGGGCTATGACGAGGGTTGACTTTCTACCATCTGGAAGATCAATAGTGATATTGTTCTAGACTCGCCACAGTTTTAACAAAAATGGTTTTTTATTCAGAAAACAGTAGTGGGAGTATGGTAGAACTGGAAGTGATTCCAGAACCGCAAACGATTACTGAAGATTTGATAAGAACCTAAAGATTCAATCTGGTTTTACATTCCATTGGCCACTCCGCAGATATGGTGGGTATCCTCAGGCACCCGAGAGGTACTTCGGTATGCTCAAGGACGGTGGCAGGGAGGTTCTTGTTTACCCAGACTTGTCATTGCTGTTGTTCCAGATTGTGAGACCCGGCAGGAGGATGAGTATAGCGTCGTTCTGAACTAGTTTTAGAAGTGTACGCCTATATGACTCTGCCAGAGGGTTGTCGTGGTCAGTGGGAGCAGCGGAAGCATTGGTGGACATCAGGCTTATGTCTATTTATAGACTAAAGCAGATATAGCGGAGATAGATCATCTATTTCTGATGTGACAGTCATAGGTTTGATTTCATCAGAATAGGGGATGGATCTGTTGAGAAGGTAGTAGGGTGTGATGTCCTGATATTTGGATGACATACACAGAGTAGGAAGTGATATTCCTATACTACGGTCGGTTAAACTTTGGTCGTCACACAGTAGCTTCTCCACATAGGACTTGGATATTATATCAGACATTCTGGTTACTAGATCTATGGTTTTAGATCTAGATTTGGGTGGTTTCCCAATCTGGGTACTTAGACAGTATTCTATGAGTATTTAGAATGGACGACTCCTGGCACGGTAGTATACCTGCAGGTGATGGAGTCATCCTCTCTAAAGATGTCTTACAGACTAAAGGGGAGAGGGATGTGCATGATTGGCAGATCACTTGCTTAGGCAATTGAGTCAATCATGAGATATCAAGTACCACACCAGATGTTGTTCTTGCAGTAAATGCAATAAGATGATATTACTCCAATCCTGGAGAAACGATCGGAAGCAGTTTTAGGACATAAGTGGGTGTTCTAGGGATTTGATAACTGCAGCCTCCTTTTAGGAGACGGTTATCATTCCAGGCTTCCAAGGTGACCTGGATGGCAGAGTGGCTGTCAGAGTTATAATTTTCCCTCTGACGAGGGGCAGTAGTTTGGACAGCTGGTCCAAGCAGATACTGAGGGAAGGCATGGCACAGGATACTGATTAAGTTCAGTTGACGATACAGTCTAAGAAGTTTGGATTTGGAGTTCATTTATGAGCTAGGTCCCATCAGATATCCAGACACATTCTAAGACAGGTATTGCTCGTTCCGGGAGATGGTTTTCTCCGCGAACTTGAGATAAAGAGAGACATAGAAAGAAACACCATAGCGGATCCACTCACTGAGGCTATTCCTCGAACGCAATAGTTTCGCAAACGAGCTTTGTGAGACTAACTAGTAGAGGAGTTGGGTGTTCGGTATCACACGGGCTGTGAGTATACGACATCGCAATAATTAGCCTTGAGTCCAAGTGGGAGATTGTTGGAGATAGTGCCCTCAGAGTCAATTATTGGATCACAGGCACGTGATTGCAATGATTGAGGGGAGGACCTATCCCAGTAGGACAGTCTTACTCGAGATGATAGTATACTATCTGGTTTATCTTTATCATCGTGTACTGCTTTAGGTGACCTTACGAGTCGCTATTACACGTTGATAGAGCCCATAGGATTCTTGCTTGACTACCAGCAGTATGAGGGCGATTATATAAGTGAGAGCTGGAGTCTCTATAAGCACATCCTTAAAAGGTCCCTAGTCGTGGGAGTTTCGAGACAGGGCATCGATTCTCCAGAGTAGACTAGTGAATACAGTCGAGACCCCGACGAGGGGCGGTGGCCGGTCTCACAAGCCACTGGTGTCAGTTGGTTCACCTAAGATGTATACAGGTGCTCATTGGGTTATGAGTACACCGGACAGGACTCGCCGGGAACCTGCTAGTTGGTATTATACCAGACGTCAGATAGCAGTTCCCTGGTGACATGTGTACAGGTTAGTTCATCGACCTGAGATCGTCATTTGTTTCGTGTGAGTTCCCACCGTGCTTTGATTATTACCCTACCACGGCTCAAAGGAGTCGTGCAAACAGGTTTTAGTTGGGTACAGTCTCGAGCCACATGGAAGCAGTGAGCGGATCGGCATGAGTTTCATCTCTCCCGGTATTGGGGGTGAGATCGCGCTGTGTCTAGGAGAGCCATTACACGAAGTCTTTGGCCAAGACACGAGATTTACTGGTAGGTATTCCAGTAGTATCTCAGGGTGTTCTGGGCTGCACTCCGACACGACTTGTACCGCTATTAGGGGTCTGACTTTTACCAACCCCCTAGGCCCGCCATGCGATGCTCATAGACGAACGGACCGGACTGTACGGATATTGTCACTGACAGCCTCAGTAGGGTGTCAGGATGAGTTCGCTCATCGACGTCCCTTTTGGTCAATACCTGGTAGCCCGTCACGTATTGGTTTATACCTCTGACGTGCTAGTGGTTAAATCCACAGCCATAGTATTGATGAGTCTTTAGAGTCCACCACACTCAGTTACTCAGGTTTCGGGCGAAACGTTGTAGAGGCCGTATGGAGATATGGCAGGGCTCGATCAGATACGTGCGGTATTGCACGGATCGTGATCGGACGGTTTTTACTAGCCGGCTTTGGCTTAAGTCGGATTCTAGTATTAGATAGTGTAGTTGTGTCTCTTTGCATTTGTGTTCAGTGGGAATACAAATGCGGGCATGTATTTGCAATAGTGGGGTTTTCCTGTAATTTATTACGGGATCTGTTTTCTGAAGTTGCCAGTTTGCATTCCGTTCCGGCCGGTTTTCTTTTATTCCTTCACGGCCGGACCTTTTGATGGAGGGGGTTAATTGCAAGTTTGCAATTAACTTATTTGATGAGGGGTTTCATGCATATTGAGGGCTTCTTGATGGTTCTTTCATCATTAGATGCTTTTTGCATCACTTGACTTGCTTTCATGTGATTTGATGAGAAGAGAAATGAGGGTGACTATTTTTCTCATGCTTATCTCTCATTTCTCTATTGGTATTTTAACACTCCACCATTTTCCTCATGAGGGCCGGCCACTTTGAGGGGTGAGGAGAAAATGAGAGAGGATCATTTTGTGAGGGTGGGAAAATTATCATTCATCTCATTTTTTCATTGCCAACAAAATTCCCAAGTTCAATTCTCAACCTCATTCCTCCATCAAGGCAACTAAACCCCAAGAGACAAATTCTACACTTGCCTACAACAAATCTTGGACGCGTCGGCTAGCCAACTTCGCGCCCGAGTTGCCTCGGTCCAGAGGTGGGAGCCCGTAAAAGATTCTGGCTACGTGGTGCCCTTTTCCGACGAAGACATGACGGACGGAGATTCCGCGGGAGATCGGAATGGAGACGAAGACCGAAGGACACGGATCGCTTGGTATAGCTTCTCTACTCTTTTCTAGTTTGCTAGTAGCTAGGTTAATGGCCCGATCCGGGTGAAAAGTGCGCGGTGGTGCCGGTTGCTAGTTTGCAAAGTTTTTGTTTCCGCGTTTCCGGCGTCGGATCGACGGCCGGGGCGCCGCCGCGGACTTACAAAACCTTCAGGTTATTACATGTAAATATCTTTCTCAAGATATCCATTCCAGAAGGTTGTTTTCACATCTATTTGCAATATTTCATAGTCATAATATGTCGCTATGGCTAATAGGATTCTAATGGACTTTAACATCACAACAGAAGAAAAAGTTTCCTCATAATCAATTCCTTCTTTTTGAGTATAATCTTTTGCCACTAAGCGAGCTTTAAATGTCTCCACATTTACAGCAGCTCTACGTTTTCTTTTATATATCCACTTACATCCAATGGGTTTTATCCCATTAGGTGGATCTACCAAGATCCAAACCTGGTCAATATTAACCTTAATTAACTAGATTAAATATAAACAATAAAAATATGAACTTTACTTTCCCTAGATAACTTTCATGATTGTCAATCGATTGTCAAATTAACTAGTTTATCAGCAATGCATATCCTTTCCCTAATAAACGTCATGGTAGTCAATCACTCATTGATCTATCTAATTTATCAGAATTGCAAACAAAGAACTTATTTTTATCATTAAGTATTTGTCATTAAGATCATAGAAGAAAAACTAGAACGATAGAATCAAACACCAATCATAGATTTAATTTCATCTAAACCTTAAATAAAAAATTACCTACTCATATCATAAAAATAAAATCATATAATAAAAAGGAAATTCATTGCATACAAATTAAGAAAATAACTTACTAAATGTTGATCTCCTTAAACCTTAGCCTCCACAAAAATAAAAGAGAAGATAAAAAAAACCTAAAATAATAATATTGCGGTATATATAGGATCTCTAGCTGATTACAAGAGATAGAAATATATGTTTTTAAAACCATGAGATGCACACGAAAAATCAGGAGAAATATCGAACATTGGGCGGCGAATCTCCGGCCCAAGTCGGCTATTAGCCGACCTATTTGGTCCAAATGGCTTCAGCTTTTGTTTGATGCCTTGACTCTCTGAGTTGATTCGTTTGGCTATGTGCTTGGTTTCTTCATACTCAGCTTCGTTGTTGGTTCTCGGTTCCGTCAACGAAAAGGCATAGCGGAGTCACGAAAATGAGACATATCCCAGATTTAATTACTGGGTATCCTTCTTTCGCACTTTCATAGAGGACACTCCATCGAAGTATAATTCCCAATAAGGCTTTTCTTTATCTTCTTCTTCTTTATCGCTGATGGCACTGAACACATATTCGTCCGGCAGTTCATAATTTAGCGGAGAATCGGCTGAGATTAGATGCTCCGCCAGAAAGTCGGCGATGCCTTGTCCTTTTATCGCTTTGAGGCGGCGATAAATAATCATGAATTCCATCAACAAGAGGGCTCGTTTTGAGAGGGTCCACCTTCGATATGAGATGGATTTCATGAGCTAAGGTATAATGTCTGAGCTTCGTAACTGCGAAGATCAGCGCCAAACAATACTTCTCTATAGGGGAGTGGTTATTTTCTTTTCCCAACAGGACTCAACTCAGATAATATGACGCCATTTCCTTTCCTTGGTCATTCTCTTGTGCCCATAGTGCGTCTAGAGAACCGTCAAGGGCGGTTGTATAGAAGATAAGGGGCTTTCTCTTAACTGGAGCTACCAGTACCGGTGGATTCTATAAGTATTGCTTCATCTCCTCCAGTGCTTTCTGAAATTTCTGGTCCCATATAAAGGGAGTCTCTTTCTTCATCAGATGGTCATATGGACGGCACTTTCCAGATAGGTTGGCGATGAACTGTCAGATATAGATGAGATTTCCCTGGAGTGACCGCAATTGTTTGAGATTCCTCGGAGGGGGCATTTCTATGATTGCCCTGATTTTGGAGGAGTCGATCTCAATCCCTCTGTGGTGGATTATAAAGTCGAGGAATTTACCGGAAGAGACTCCGAACACGCATTTTAATGGATTCATCTTCAGGTTGAACTTTCAGAGACGTTCAAAGACTATCTTTAAGTGCTCCAAATGCTCCTCATGGGACTTGCTTTTGACCACTAAGTCGTCAATGTAGCATTCAACGATGTCATGTATAAGTTTGTTGAATATTTTCGTCATAACTCTTTAATATGTTACTCCGACATTCTTTTGTCTGAAAGACATTACTTTAAGCAGAATATATCTATCGATGTCCGGAAGTCCGTATGTTTCTAATCTTCGGGATCTATTTTTATCTGATTGTATCCTGAAGATCCATCCATGAATGAGAAGATTTCATGAGTCGACATGTTGTCGATCATTAGTTCGGTGACTCGTATGGGAAAATCATCTTTCGGACATACCTTATTGAGGTCCCGAAAGTCCACGCAGATCCGAACCGTCCCATTCTTCTTCATTACGGGGATGATATTGGAAAAATAGTCTGGATACTGGACTTCATGGCTAAAGTCGGAGTCTATGAGCATCTTGACTTCGGCGTTGATGCTCATCTCAAGTTCGAGCCGTATCTTTCTTGGAGACTGCTTGATAGGCTTTATCCCCGGTGCTATAGCTAGCTTATGCGCTGCTATTTCTGGATTTAGTCCCGGCATCTCAGAATAGTTCCAAGTGAAGCAGTCCCTGCATTCTATGAGTACTTCTTTGAAGGTGGCTACTTTTTTATTGGACAGCAGCTCGCTGACGAACGTTGGTCTCGGACAATCTTCTGTTCCCAAGTCTATCTTTTTCAGTTCATCAACACTAGTATGGATTCCATCTTCTAGCTCTTTTAGCGCTGGCGGCAATTCTAAGGTCTCCTCCTCTTCGTTTGCAAAGCATTCAAAGAGTACGATCATATATTCTTCTTCTCCTTCATTAGAAAATCTTATCATATAGCAAGTATGGCCTAGTTTCTGTTTCTTGGATTGGCCGCATTTCAACTTGGTGAGATTATCCTCCATAGGTATATGCCTTTGTGGGGGGTCTATTCGCCAACAGGTCTATTCACCAGCTATCACTTAACGCGAACCTGCCTTGCTTGTACTGATCTTCTAGCCAACTTTTAAAGATGAAATAATCCTCGATCGGATGATTGATGATCCTATGGTACATGCAATAGTCCAGATGATCCACGTTACGTGCTTGATGGGGCCGTTTGGTCTTCGGCAGCGTAAGCATTTGGTGTCTCATGACAAGTCTAAAGAGCTTTCTTTTCTTGTCACGGGAAAATGAGTACTCATGTTCCATCTTCTTTAAAAGGGCCTGGCTTATACGACACTTTATTCTGCGATCTAGTGCTCCAAAGTTGCTTTGTTTTTGCTGCGGGTAGGATATGGACGCCATCCTATTTTCATCGCTGCTACCTCAAATTTCCTTTTTTATGAAGGATGGTAAGCGCAGCTGCTGTGGAACTAAAGCATTATATCCCGTCCTTCCCGTATCATGTTCATCTGGGCGTAATTGTATGACCTTTTCATACAGGGCCATCATACGTCTTACGAGCTCCTCATCTTCTTGAATCATCTCTTTTATAAGTGTTTTAATCAGCTCTTTGGGCGGCTAAGCACTTCGCGGGGTATCTCCTTCTTGCTCGACCATATCAGCCATCAGCCAAGCGCCTTCTTCTTCAATTATAGCATAACAGCTATAAGCTTGAACTTGCTTCTTAAGCTGAATATATCGCAACCCAGTGGTATCGAACTTCTCATTAGGCAGGGTTTGGCGAATGCCTGGCACATCCCAGATTTTTCTATAGAATTTGGCCTCTCGGATGGTTTGTTTGTGTAACAACCGAGTTCATTTATACCAATTCCAGTTCCCGTATTTACTTATCTGTGGTATTTTCTTGATTTAACGGGTTTTGGGTGCGAATGGTATTTTTACATTTTACATTGCATTCGACCCGACCCGCTTGCTTGAACCTGTTTGATTCATATTTATAGATTAACCTGACTTATTACATAGACACGTGCATCTCATGTATACTACATACTGGCATTTTACCTGGCATTTTATGTTTTACCATATAACATTTTAGGTCATGTAAAATAATTTAAAATTGCATTTCATAGCCTGCATGATACCCCTAACCCCGTGGTAGCATCCGCGTATCTTGTTATCGTCCCGTTCAGTGAAACGGACGTGTTTGGATGGCTACGCGCATGTACGTGCATCCGTTCTTAGGGGTATGCATTTTCGTTACCTGAGTATTTATTTTGAATTTTGAAAGTCGCACATATTTTTCGTATTTTAAATCTGAATTTTTAGACCCGACCCGGGTGCGTTTTGAAATATATTTGTATCCCGCCAAAATTCAATTTATTTAATTTTAAAATTTAGTTTAAATATTTTCATATGATTTCTTTAACAAACTGAAACCTCTTATCTAAAATTTTAAATCTAAAAATCTTTTAAAATTTTAAATCTAATTTCCTAACAAACCAACAACCCCTTTCTCTCTCTCTCTCCTCTGCATATATATATTTATATATATTTTTTATTTATTTAATTTTTCTTTCCTTATTTAATACACAACCTCTTCTTCTTACTTCTTCTTTCTTTTTTCTTTTTCTTGATCTTGTTTCTTGATTCCGGTGATCACCGCCGGAACCGTGCTCGTCGCTGACGATCCGAGTGATCCAGTGAACGTATCTGACTTGCGTGATCACCCTCGTTCGTTGTTTGGAACCGTTCCGTATACTGTGCGCGCGTCGCGACATTTCGCCGACGAAGGACGTTCCGTACACATCCGTTCTTGTTCCGTCTAGGCAAGTTAATCTTGTTACATGCTATATAATTAATTTTATACCTATTTAAATAAATACCATATCTATAGTTTAAATCTAGTACCCCATGTTTAATTTTATAACGTTTCGATATTCCGTTTGCATCCGTTTATATCATTTTAAATCTAGATCATGAAAACTTATCTTGTGACATACTAGATTACATTATACTGCATCCATATCATTTAAAATATATATCATCGTAATATTTCTTATTATTATCTGTAATTAGTTTATAATTTGCATTTTATAATGTTATATATTTGATAATATTATAGTTTACACATGAAACGTCGTTGCAAAGCGATACGACAAATCTGAAATTTACTGTACACCTTACCTTATAAAATTCATTATAAATCATCGAAAAATCATTAGTATATGTTCTTTAGTTCTTTATGAAGCTAACTCAGAATACTATAACTCTATGGAATATTTACTTGCAAAAAAATTGTTTAAATATCCTAAAATGCTGGGTATTGGACCCAATACACGAATCAGAATACTCGTGATTAGGTACATGTCTTGCCACCTTGTTATCGTGATTCTTGAATCATATCTTTCTCTTATCCTTTGCCTTGACAATATGCAAACCACTTTGCATCTCGATTTGAAACCTTTTGGTTCTCTATTGTTTCTCCCTGTTTCTTGATTCTGATACTAGGATTTGGGCGACTTGAGTGGAGTTATGTGATTATAACTATGAACTGCAGCATGGTTACAACGCGGTACTCTATTTAAGTAACTTGAAATTCTAGTTTTGATTCATTTCCTTGTTTTATGATCATTATATTACCTTGCTTCTCTCGGTTTCATTGCTTACCAGTTATTGTTTTATCGCCAGTTTGAATCGTGTTTACCGTGCTTAATCCTCTTCAGTATCTTGACTCCGGATGAAGTCATCTCGGTATCTTACTTGTTCATGTTTTCCCCGCATTAGAATTATTCAATTCTGGTGCATCCCTTTGTTTGTTGTTGTCTTGGGAATGGATTTTCTCGGCACTTTCCACGCTCATATTGATTGTAAGGAAAGGAAAGTGATTTTCCATATTCCCGGACATCCGGAGTTTGTTTTGCTGGAGGAAGCAGTTCTGTCGAGCTAGTCGAGTTTAGGGCTAGGCCGACAAGCAATGTTCTTTCGTCAATGGAAGATGATAAGAAGGAAGCGCCAGCTGTAGTTTGAGAGTTCATGGACGTGTTCGAAGACATATCAGTTTTACCGCCAAAACGAGATGTGGAGTTCGCGATCGATCTTGTTCCTGGTGCAGCGCCAATCTCAAAGGCGTACTATCCGATGGCAC
Organism: Agapanthus africanus; assembly: GCA_030015575.1. NCBI lineage: Eukaryota > Viridiplantae > Streptophyta > Magnoliopsida > Asparagales > Amaryllidaceae > Agapanthus > Agapanthus africanus. The sequence continues at coordinate 82,509,455 of CM057344.1, read as the reverse complement.
CAGTGGAGTTAGAAGAAGTCAAGAAGCAGGTTACTGAATTACTTGAGAAGGGTTGGATTCACAGCAGTAACTCGCCTTGGGAAACTCTAGTTCTTCTAGTAAAGAAGAAAGATGGCACAAGGAGGATGTGCATCGATTATCGAGAATTAAACCGGGTGACTATTAAGAACAAGTACCCGATCCCTCGCATTGGTGAATTGTTCGAGCAACTTAGTGGCGCGAGGGTATTCTCGAAGCTGGATTTGCGGTCCGGATATCATCATGTCCGAGTTGAACCAGAAGATATTTGCAAGACTGTGTTCCGAACTCGGTATGGACATTACGAGTATTAGTGATGCCCTTCGGAGTAACGAATACACCGGCGATATTTATGGACTTGATGAGCCGAATCTTTTCACCATTCTTGGACCAATTTATAGTGGTGTTCATTGATGATATTTTGGTCCGCTCAAAAGAGTATTGAAGAGCATGCAGAATACTTGAAGATCGCACTGCAGACACTGAGGCAAGAAAGATTGTATGCAAAGATGAGCAATGCGAGTTTTGGCTTGAAGAAGTGAAGTTTTTGGGGCATATCATAGCTGGAGATGGAATCGCCGTTTATCCAGGGAAGATTGCAGCAGTTCAAGACTGGCCGATTCCGAAGAACGTTGTAGAGATCAGAAGTTTTCTTGGACTTGCAGGATACTACAGAAGGTTCGTGGAGAATTTTGCACGTTTGGCTGAGCCTTGACCAAGCTTATGCGCAAGGAAGTACCGTTTGTATGGACGGATAAGTGTGCGTCAGCTTTTGAGGCATTGAAGTAGAGATTGATAACCGCTCCTATTTTAACTGTGTCAGACAGTTATGGAGGATTGGTGATTCACTGCGACACATATGAGAAAGGATTGGGATGTGTTTTGATGCAGCATGGGAAGGTTATAGCTTACGCATCGAGACAGTTGAAGACCCATGAGAAGAATTACCCAACTCATGACTTGGAGCTAGCAGCGGTGATTTTCGCTTTGAAGCTTTGGAGACACTACTTATTGGGCGAAAGGGGCAAAGTTTTCACCGATCACAAAAGCCTAAAGTACGTGTTGATACAGAAGGAGCTTAATATGAGGCAGCGTAGATGGTTGGAGCTGATGGCTGACTACGAACTTGATCTTAAGTACCATCTGGGAAAGTTAATGTTGTGCCGGATGCGCTTAGTCGGTTACCAGCAATTTGGATGTTGACTGCACAAAAAGGAACTTATTGAAGACTTTCGGAGATTCGAGTTGGAGATCATGCTACCGCATTCTTCAGGACAGTTGAAGTCGTTGCAAGTGCAGTCGTCATTGATCGAGAGTATTAAAGCAGCGCAGTCAAAAACCCAATATTGCAAAGGTTTCGAGAACAGGTTGAAGCTGGACTTCGAACGGACTTGTTAATTCATGAATATGGTTCGTTGTGATATGGTAGCCGTTTGTGTGTGCCAAAAGGAGACATTCGCGAAGAACTTATGAAGGAGGCTCACAGTTCAGCATATTCCATACATCCAGGAGGCACGAAGATGTACCGAGATATACGACAGCATTTCTGGTGGGAAGGCATGAAACGGGATATTGCCGTTTTGTGGCAAAGTGTTTAGTGTATCAGCAAGTTAAGGCTGAACATCAACGGGTTGCTGGTTTATTGCAACCACTTCTGATCCCTCAATGGAAGTGGGAACATATAACCATGGATTTCGTGACAGCTCTACCACGGAGTCCAAAGGGTAACAATGCAGTTTGGGTGATTGTTGATCGATTAACCAAGGAAGCTCATTTCATACCATTTCGAGTTAGTCGATCAACAGAAACTTTAGCAGAGCGGTACATGCAGGAGATAGTAAGATTGCATGGAGTACCGGTGAGCATCGTGTACGACCGTGACACTCGTTTCTTATCACACTTTTGGAGGAGCTTACAGGAAAGTTTGGAGACTCGATTGAAGTTTAGTACAGCTTATCATCCCCAAACAGATGGCCAGTCGGAGAGAACGATCCAAACTCTTGAAAACATGTTGAGAGCTTGCATGTTAGATTTCAAGGGTTCATGGGAGGATCATCTACATTTGGTGGAGTTTTCTTACAACAACAGTTTTTGGCGACTATTCAGATGGCTCTATTCAAAACTTTATACGGTCGCAAGTGTCGTTCACCTGTTTGCTGGACAATGTTAGAGAACGAAGATTGTTGGGACCAGATTTGATCGTGCAAATAGTTGAGAAGGTTAACACTATCCGGAATCATATGAAAGCAGCACAAGACCGACAAAAGAGTTGGGCAGATACATCGAGAAGACCTCTAGAGTTCGCCGTTGGTGATTTGGTATTCTTGAAGATATCACCAACTAGAGGAGTGATTCGTTTCGGAAGTCGAGGAAAGCTTAGTCCTCGATTCGTTGGACCTTTTGAGATTTTGGAGCGTGTTGGAGAAGTAGCATATTGATTGGCGTTACCGTAATCCTTGGCAAATGTTCATGACGTGTTTCACGTATCTCAAATCCATAAATATGTTCGAGATGAAACACACGTGCTGGATCATTCGGAGCTGACTGTACGAGAAGATTTGACTTTTGAGGAGCGACCGATGTCGATTGTGGATCGAAAGGAAAAGGTTCTTAAGAACAAGGTTATCCCTCTTGTACTTGTTTCTTGGGGAAATTCTTCGTATGGAGAATCAACCTGGGAACGAGAAGATGAAATCCAGCAGAAGTTTCCACATCTATTCTTATAGTTTCTTGATTGTTTATCCTTTCTTGTTCTTGGAATTTCGAGGACGAAATTCCTTTTGTAGTTGGGTATAATGTAACAACCGAGTTCATTTATACCAATTCCAGTTCCCGTATTTACTTATCTGTGGTATTTTCTTGATTTAACGGATTTTGGGTGCGAATAGTATTTTTACATTTTACATTGCATTCGACCCGACCCGCTTGCTTGAACCTGTTTGATTCATATTTATAGATTAACCTGACTTGTTACATAGACACGTGCATCTCATGTATACTGCATACTGGCATTTTACCAGGCATTGCATCTTTTACCATATAACATTTTAGGTCATGTAAAATAATTTAAAATTGCATTTCATAGCCTGCATGATACCCCTAACCCCGTGGTAGTATCTGTTGGAGATAGTGCCCTCAAAGTCAATTATTGGATCGCAGGTACGTGATTGCAATGATTGAGGCAGGACCTGTACCGATATGACAGTCTTGCTCGAGATGATAGTATGCTATCTGGTTTGTCTTTATCATCGTTTACATGCTTTAGTTCGCTATTGCATGATTGATAGAGCCCATAGGATTCTGCTTGACAGCCAGCAGTATGATGGTGATCATATACGTGGGAGCTGGGGTCTATAAGCACATCCTTAAAAGTGTCCCTAGTCGTTGGAGTTTCGAGACAGGGCATCGATACTCCAGAGTAGACTAGTGTATACAGTCGAGACCCCGACGAGGGGCAATGGCCGGTCTCACAAGCCATTGGTGTCAGTTGGATCACCTAAGATGTATACAGGTGCTCATTAGGTTATGAGTACACCGGACAGGACTCGCTGGGAACATGCTAGTTGGTATTATACATATCGTCAGATAGCAGTTCCCTGGTGACATGTGTACAGGTTAGTTTGTCGACCTGAGATCGCCATTTGTCTCATGTGAGTTCCCACTGTGCTTTGATTCCTACCCTACTACGCTCAAAGAAGTTGTGCAAACAGGTATTTTTTGGGTACAGTCCCGAGCCACATGGAGGCAGTGAGCGGATCGTCGGGGATTCTTCTCTCCCGGTATTGGGGGTTGATGTCGCACAGTGCACGGATGGCCATCACTAGAAATCCTTGGCCGAGATAGTGGAGAATTACTGATTTGGATCAGTAGTTTCTCAGGTGGTGATGGGCCTCATGCCGACACGATTTATTGCATTATTAGGGGTCTGACTTTATCCACCCCCCTAGACTCGATATGCGATACTCTTTAGACGAACGGACCGGACTGTATATACATTGTCACTGTCAGGCTCAGTAGTGTTTATGGATGAGTTCGCTCGTCAGCTTCCCTTTCGATCAATACATAGGCAACCGTTACGTACAGCTTGTACCTCTGACGTGCTAGTGGTTATACCCAGTGCCAGTGTGTTGATGAGTCATTAGAGTCCCCCACAGACAGTTTCCCAAGTTCGGGCGAAACGTTGTAGAGGCCGTATGGTTTTATGGTAAGGTTCGGAAAATGCACGTGCGTTTTCGCACGTGTCATTTTTCGGGCAGATAATACTGGTCGGCTTTGGTTTAAACCGGATCCGAGTATTATACTGTGTAGATATACTATCTTTGTCTCAGATGCATTTGTATTCGGTCGTAATACAAATACGGGTATGTTTATACTGATACGGGGTTATCCTGAAATTCGTTTCAGGATCACTTTTGGAAGTTGCCAGTTTCCAGTTTTCTATCGGCCGTATTTAACAGTCGGTTAAATACGGATTTATCTTTTCTTGAGTTGAGGGTGAGTCGTACTTCTAGATGCTTCTAGATGATGACTAGGATGGTGACTAGGCTTCATGACTCATTAGTGCATTTAATGATTCAATTAATGTTTGATGACTAGGGTTAATGATTCATCACTTGCATTATATGTGTTCATACTAGGTGTCATGGTGAATCATCATCTCATTTAATCTTTTGGTCACCTCCTAGCTCCTACACTCACCTTCCTTGCTTCTATAAATGGCCGGCCATTCATTTGGTGGAGTTCATGGTTGTTGTTTTGAAAAGATTATTGTATTGGATTCATGAAAATTAAGATAGCCTCATTTCTCATTTCACCCGATCCAAAAAGGCAACTTCATTAACCGTTTGTCCATAGCCTTGGACGTAACGAGATAAAGTGTTCTACTCATTCTCTACTTCATCTTGGTCGTCTCTTTTGGCAAACTTGACGATCGAGTTGTCTCGGTTCAGAGGCGGGAGCCCGTTTAAAGATCCGTCGACGTGGTGCCACCTGGACGAGAAGAATGGAGTTTCTGGAGATCGGAGCAGCCGCAACAAAGCGTGGGATGATGGTTGAAGACCGAAGGACTCGGATCGTTCGGTATAACTCTTTTACCTACTTTGTAGTTTGTTAGTTTAGCTTTAATGGCAGATCCAGGTTACGGTACACGATAGCGCCAGTTTGTAAAAAGTTTTTGTTCCGCATTTGGCGTCTGTTAGACGGCCGGGGCGCTACCGTGGACTTACAGTGGCATCAGAGCCTCACCATTAAGCTATACTAACTTGTGCTAACGCGTTTAAAAGATCGATCGAACGGAATTTCCGAAATCGCAATTTTCTGGCACACAGGTTTCTGTCGATTTTTAAAAGGTTCTAAAAATTATTTTACTTATAGCAGAAAACTGTGCAGGGTTTTTTAAGCTTTGTGAAAAAATTTGGGCACGTAATCCCACAAGGCCACCGCGGATCCGCCGTCAAACCTAGGGTTTGACCGCGGAACCGCGGCGCTTTAGTGGAAACAGTGAACCAACTTTTTCCAGAGAGCCTAGTTTTGGAAATTGTGGTTTTTTGTATAGTTCTTTTGGGCCCAGATTTTGTTACTGTACAGCAGATGTACGTGGGGCCCACTTCGGGAAATTTAGTCGATCGAAATTTTAAACTTGTTAGTTTACAGTATTTACATTATATCTCCGACCGGGAATGTCATTTGATCGGTAAACCGCGTCTGATTGCTATAGTTCTTTTAGACGGGTTTGCGAACGTGACATTCGCGTTGATGTTCTGTATTGTGCTATGATGTTGCGGATTTGTCGTGGTGGATAGCAGGGTGCAATGATAGTGCAGTTTGGATTTATTTGTACATTTGATATTGCGGGACGAGCGTCCAACATGTGGACTGCCGTCACTGCCTGTTTGTATAATATTCTTTTCGGGGCACGACCGGGTTGAGGTCGATGTACCTGTTGTACATATTTTTATTTCTGTATTAGGTTTACCCCGCGAAGGAGTGCACGGATAGCCGGGTTCTGGAGGGTAACGGGTTCGTATCTCATGGCTTTGAGAGGCAAAGGGACCTTACTCTAGAATTGGCAGACTATTCGCCGCACTCGTAGGGGGTACAGGTTGACCCAAGGAGGGATGCTCAATTTACCGGATTCCGTGAAGTGCCGGGTGTTCCATTCACTATGCTGTGGGGGACTACCTCGCTTCAGGTTTTGGCGGGTAACTTGCCACACCCATAGGGGTCTAAGTTTCATTGCACCGGCTATCCACACGACCAGGGGAACATCGGGTTTCAGTAGCGGCTCTGTGAAACCCGGGGATCCCAGATTATCTGTATTGTTCTGTAATGCTTATTACTTTTCTGTAATGTTGCATATTATCACGCCTGGTGCGATTATTGTATATTGGTATATATACTATTAGATGTTGTATATGTTTTACACCCGCACTAGTCCAGCCCCCGCTCTGTCGTTAGTTAAGTAACCTAACGGGTGATGACGGGACCCAGTGACGAATGCGGATGGCATATACGTACATTTTATTTTTCGTTCTTTTCTGGTGTGATTGATTGATGGGATTGCGTTTATTCTTATCAATGCAAGGATAAAACAAACCTATATTTGATGTTGTTGGAACAATTTTAAAAAGTGTTATTACAAAGACATTTCCTTTTATTTTGCATAGTGATATTCAGTTAGATTATCCCGCACCTCATTCGACGAGGCAAGGGCCAAGATCCCTTCACCGGGAGTGGCCCCTTGGGCAGAAGTTTGCGTCAGGGTAATAATTTCAATATAGTCGATTACAAGTTGCTTTGCATCGTGGTGTTCAGTTGGAATATCCTGCACCTCATTCCACGAGGAAAGAGCCGAGATCCCTTCACCGGGAGTGACCTCTTTAGCAAAAAGTTTTCGTCAGTATATTTTTATAAAAAGCTATCAGGTTCCTTCAACGAGATCAAGTTCATTACGTTAAAGGTTTTTTCGCCAAAAACCAGCCGTAGCCCTCCGTCATTTCTTATGGATAGTCAGTAGTATTCAAGCTATGTTTGTTGACTAAAGTCAAGGCATAGTGTTTGGTAGTTGCTGGGTATTCATCTGTAGTATAGATAGATGTGTTGGTTTGGGACAGTCGTATTACCTTGTTGACTAAAGTCAAGGGTATGTACGGGTGGGTTCAAATCAACCTAGATAATGACGGGTAGAACTTGACATGTGACTTATGATTTGTTGACTAAAGTCAAGGTCATAAGAGCATGAGGCAAAAATTACATCGGGAGTTTCAAACATACAGCAAACTTACCAGGCATGCGCATACCTTCTGGAGTGTGATAACTTGAGTGGCTTCCATCAAGTTATCATGCGATGATAGTTGGATCCCGATTCTCACTGATGAGTTGGTTTACACCTCGGGTGATCCCGACTAATTCTTCTTTCAGGTTTGGAGGAGAATTTGAGATTACAGTGGGAGGTTTCCTGATTAGATAAAGTGATAACCATTCTGATCGAGATTAGAGTGCACGCAGAGTGTTTCTTGTCTCTCTCTCTTTGGCAGCGACCTTTGACTGACCCTAGACTATGACTCAGTGACCAAGTTGACCGAACCTTCTTAAAATACTGGCTTTTGGATTGTCTATAGTTGCATAAGTCATTGCCGCTCCTTCTTTTACCCTTTGTGTAACAACCCCAAAATTTTTATACATTTGTATTATCCATCTTCAATAATATACCGTATTTATTTGTACTTGGTATTTTCCTTTTTCTATTAAATTTATTATTATTTTATTCCTCAATCTATTATGTATTTTTTTCTAGGTACAAATTCTTTTTGTTATATTTAAGTTTTTAACTTCTCATTCTTATTTTTCCTTTCATAAATATTTAACCCAAATCCATTATTCTTATTCTCTACAGCCCATCTAAAAAGCCCATTTTCTTTTTAAGCAACATCATATATTTAATTCTAATTAAATATGTGCATGAACAATCTTATAGCTCATTGGTTAAGCCCTTGCATTGTTATTCCATAAGTCACATGTTCAAATCCCCATTCTTGCAATTATTTTTTATCACTTTTTATTCTTCTCATAACCTACAAATGAGACCTTTCATTTCCAAAATGAATGGTGGCCTTTCATTTCTCTTTTAATTCTCATGTTAAATGCATATATTATTATTCACCATTACACCATCTTTATTTGTCCTCCTCTATCTTCTCCTTCCTCACATTTTTTATCTCTCACTTCTCCCTCTTCACCTAGAGTCCAAGAAGAAGAACATGAAGAAGTCTTCAAGAAGGTCTCGCTAGTAACGCGAGGCTATCGGCGGATAGACAAGCCCGGTGACAATACCGGCTTGTGTATGTAAGTCCCTTCTCTCTCCTTTCCCCCCACCTCTTATTTTCCTCTTGTCATGCATCGTGAACCCCCTATTCTTTTCATATCATAATCCATAAGAGAAGATACACATAAACATATACATATACATATACATATACATATACATAAGTTTAGATATATATGATTCTATATGGTTTAATAATATCTTATTATCTCTTGTTCAAATTAAAGTATTTTTAATTCTTTGTTCATGACTAGGAATGTTTATTACAAGTTGTGAGAACACAAATTTCATGCCACAATATATCTATAATGTCACATGAAATCGGTTTGTTTATTAAAAGAAAAATAGAAGCCTGCATAAAATACTAGTTAATCTTTCTGCCGATTTTAGTATACACATCAATACCTTTAGCTTTAAAATAATTTTTACTTCTGAAAATTTCACAGAATTTACATATGATAGATTATATTATTTTATACATGCTGTAAAAATTTTAGATCGATCCGCATAACGGTTTAGGAATTACATCGTATTTATTCACTGATCGTAAAACATAAAACTGCAGTTATCGGTCAATTTCTAGGACATATAACTTGGTATACCGGTATCCAAATTGAGCAAATTCAGGTGTTTTTGATATCTACATCAAATGATCTAGATTTTCTTAGTTTTATAGTTTTACTAAAAATCCATCTAAGATAAAGAAAACTGTGTTACAATATTAAGTGACGGATCTGGACAGAATCTGTTCCGATTCGCACACTGTTTTTAAATTGGACATAACTCGAACACCCGATGTCCGTTTGTGACAAAATTTAGATGTGTAGATGCAACATTGATAGAACTATAATTTTTTGTATATTATATTACTTAGGAATGCATGAAACAACCAGATATAGGCTTTGCAATAGAATATATAGTTGCTGTCCAGAAATCTGAATTTCTGTTTTAAACGCTGATATTAAAATGATCATAACTAGAGCTTCAGAAATCCAAATCTTATGAATCTTGGTGTTTTGGATAAGTAAATCGAAAGACCTAAAAGTTTCTAATAATATTCGTAACCTGGAACCCGATAGAAATTAACTCAAACTGCGTTTTAAAAATATGTGACGGTGCCGAATAGATTCTGATCCGTTTTGCGCGACGATACGAAAACATATATATCTCTCAAACCGGTAGTCGTATTTAGGTGAAACTGGAACTTACGCATGCAAAACATTTAGAGACATATCTCTGTTTATATTCCGCATTCGTTCAACTTGATTAATTAGTCGTACATAATATTTCTTTACAGCATTGTTTATGGTAGTTACTCGAATAATATACTTGACTCATTTCATGTTATTCGAACATGTATACATATTTATCATGATCATTAAATTATTGTATGTACATAAAGACGATAATTAAATACTTAAGTTGTATTTTGAAAAATATACAATAGTATTTTTACAATAAACCCCCTCAAGTTTTATAAATTACAATAAGGCCCTTAACAATTATTGAACTTCAACTCACTTTCTTTTAGTCTGACTCGGGTTAGAGTCTGACTATTTCTGACTTGAAAATGATTCAAGTCAATCTATATTCTTTATATTTCAACTCAAGATGAATACATGAATTCCAGAATCCAGTTAACAATCTGCTTGACTGAACCGAACCATGGATATTCCTTTTACATGTTTCCCAGTATTCCATTTACATGACTCTACGGTTATAACCGTTTCCGGATATCATGGTTTCGGTCAGTCAGTTAATCAATCTTACAATCAATACAATTTTACACGATAACAATACAAACAAGACATCGCGGGGTTTAAGGGGTAGATTGGTACGGAAGGTGTTAAAGGTGGCACGAGGTGGTCAGATTAAGACACCTAACATGAATACTATTGCTGTTGTACCGTGGCATAACGGTTCCTTGTACTCTCCATTTGCCCTGATCTCTAGCATATAGAGATCCCCCTCGTATACACTGGCATCCTTCTGTACCAAGCTACAAACAACGGCGTTAAACAATATTCCATAATATTCAACAACATAATACTTTAGAAAATACTGCTACTCTGCCATTCTCATTCTTCTTTTCTTTGGGACTTACCGAGCGACCTGTTCGCTGACGACATTCTATTTCTTTCTTCTTTGAATGTCGTCAGGTGCGTTGGACCAAGTTGAGACCGAGCCCACAAGTGAAGATTTGGAGCAGTTCCAAGAAGACCCAGAGCTCTAGATAATTGTACTTTGTTCTTTCCAGTATTTCCTTTTATTATTATGCCACTGTTTAGGCATTGCTTTTCCATTCCAGTTGTATTTTCATTTCATGCATTGTACAAAGAATGATATTAATAAAAGTTGCTGTTATTTCAATATCATTTGTCTCTTGTGATTATTTTATATTGCTTAGTTACGCTTAGCGTATGTACTTCTGAGTACATACGTAGCGGGCCTCGTCACGTCCACTTCGCCGTACACTGGGAAGCGGGGCGTGACAGGTTTTGTTGGTGGCCCATGCAGGTCAGAGCTGTGTGAATCCCTGTCATGCAGTTCTGGTCTGCGTGAACAACCTAAGCAATATAACACAAGAAACAGCAACTGAAAACATTCTTTACATTACATATTCCTTGAATCCATCTTGAACTCCACCTTCGGTTTCCTTGAACTCCATCTCTCCACTTTTGAATCCTTAATTCTTATTCATCCTTTCTATTTGTATCTTGTAGACTTATTAGCTCAATTGGTTAGAGTATCAATTGACGGAGCTCGAAGAAGATATCATCCTAATCCTGTTTCCTTACTCTATTACACCATCTTTCTTGAGTAATTTCGAGGAAGAAATTATTTTTAAGGAGGGTAGAATGTAACAACCCCAAAATTTTTATACATTTGTATTATCCATCTTCAATAATATACCGTATTTATTTGTACTTGGTATTTTCCTTTTTCTATTAAATTTATTATTATTTTATTCCTCAATCTATTATGTATTTTTTTCTAGGTACAAATTCTTTTTCTTATATTTAAGTTTTTAACTTCTCATTCTTATTTTTCCTTTCATAAATATTTAACCCAAATCCATTATTCTTATTCTCTACAGCCTATCTAAAAAGCCCATTTTCTTTTTAAGCAACATCATATATTTAATTCTAATTAAATATGTGCATGAACAATCTTATAGCTCATTGGTTAAGCCCTTGCATTGTTATTCCATAAGTCACATGTTCAAATCCCCATTCTTGCAATTATTTTTTATCACTTTTTATTCTTCTCATAACCTACAAATGAGACCTTTCATTTCCAAAATGAATGGTGGCCTTTCATTTCTCTTTTAATTCTCATGTTAAATGCATATATTATTATTCACCATTACACCATCTTTATTTGTCCTCCTCTATCTTCTCCTTCCTCATATTTTTTATCTCTCACTTCTCCCTCTTCACCTAGAGTCCAAGAAGAAGAACATGAAGAAGTCTTCAAGAAGGTCTCGCTAGTAACGCGAGGCTATCGGCGGATAGACAAGCCCGGTGACAATACCGGCTTGTGTATGTAAGTCCCTTCTCTCTCCTTTCCCCCCACCTCTTATTTTCCTCTTGTCATGCATCGTGAACCCCCTATTCTTTTCATATCATAATCCATAAGAGAAGATACACATAAACATATACATATACATATACATATACATAAGTTTAGATATATATGATTCTGTATGGTTTAATAATATCTTATTATCTCTTGTTCAAATTAAAGTATTTTTAATTCTTTGTTCATGACTAGGAATGTTTATTACAAGTTGTGAGAACACAAATTTCATGCCACAATATATCTATAATGTCACATGAAATCGGTTTGTTTATTAAAAGAAAAATAGAAGCCTGCATAAAATACTAGTTAATCTTTCTGCCGATTTTAGTATACACATCAATACCTTTAGCTTTAAAATAATTTTTACTTCTGAAAATTTCACAGAATTTACATATGATAGATTATATTATTTTATACATGCTGTAAAAATTTTAGATCGATCCGCATAACGGTTTAGGAATTACATCGTATTTATTCACTGATCGTAAAACATAAAACTGCAGTTATCGGTCAATTTCTAGGACATATAACTTGGTATACCGGTATCCAAATTGAGCAAACTCAGGTGTTTTTGATATCTACATCGAATGATATAGATTTTCTTAGTTTTATAGTTTTACTAAAAATCCATCTAAGATAAAGAAAACTGTGTTACAATATTAAGTGACGGATCTGGACAGAATCTGTTCCGATTCGCACACTGTTTTTAAATTGGACATAACTCGAACACCCGATGTCCGTTTGTGACAAAATTTAGATGTGTAGATGCAACATTGATAGAACTATAATTTTTTGTATATTATATTACTTAGGAATGCATAAAACAACCTGATATAGGCTTTGCAATAGAATATATAGTTGCTGTCCAGAAATCTGAATTTCTGTTTTAAACGCTGATATTAAAATGATCATAACTAGAGCTTCAGAAATCCAAATCTTATGAATCTTGGTGTTTTGGATAAGTACATCGAAATACCTAAAAGTTTCTAATAATCATCGTAACCTGGAACCCGATAGAAATTAACTCAAACTGCGTTTTAAAAATATGTGACGGTGCCGAATAGATTCTGATCCGTTTTGCGCGACGATACGAAAACATATATATCTCTCAAACCGGTAGTCGTATTTAGGTGAAACTGGAACTTACGCATGCAAAACATTTAGAGACATATCTCTGTTTATACTCCGCATTCGTTCAACTTGATTAATTAGTCGTACATAATATTTCTTTACAGCATTGTTTATGGTAGTTACTCGAATAATATACTTGACTCATTTCATGTTATTCGAACATGTATACATATTTATCTTGATCATTAAATTATTGTATGTACATAAAGACGATAATTAAATACTTAAGTTGTATTTTGAAAAATATACAATAGTATTTTTACAATAAACCCCCTCAAGTTTTATAAATTACAATAAGGCCCTTAACAATTATTGAACTTCAACTCACTTTCTTTTAGTCTGACTCGGGTTAGAGTCTGACTATTTCTGACTTGAAAATGATTCAAGTCAATCTATATTCTTTATATTTCAACTCAAGATGAATACATGAATTCCAGAATCCAGTTAACAATCTGCTTGACTGAACCGAACCATGGATATTCCTTTTACATGTTTCCCAGTATTCCATTTACATGACTCTACGGTTATAACCGTTTCCTGATATCATGGTTTCGGTCAGTCAGTTAATCAATCTTACAATCAATACAATTTTACAAGATAACAATACAAACAAGACATCGCGGGGTTTAAGGGATAGATTGGTACGGAAGGTGTTAAAGGTGGCACGAGGTGGTCAGATTAAGACACCTAACATGAATAGTATTGCTGTTGTACCGTGGCATAACGGTTTCTTGTACTCTCCATTTGCCCTGATCTCTAGCATATAGAGATCCCCCTCGTATACACTGGCATCCTTCTGTACCAAGCTACAAACAACGGCGTTAAACAATATTCCATAATATTCAACAACATAATACTTTAGAAAATACTGCTACTCTGCCATTCTCATTCTTCTTTTCTTTGGGACTTACCGAGCGACCTGTTCGCTGACGACATTCTATTTCTTTCTTCTTTGAATGTCGTCAGGTGCGTTGGACCAAGTTGAGACCGAGCCCACAAGTGAAGATTTGGAGCAGTTCCAAGAAGACCCAGAGCTCTAGATAATTGTACTTTGTTCTTTCCAGTATTTCCTTTTATTATTATGCCACTGTTTAGGCATTGCTTTTCCATTCCAGTTGTATTTTCATTTCATGCATTGTACAAAGAATGATATTAATAAAAGTTGCTGTTATTTCAATATCATTTGTCTCTTGTGATTATTTTATATTGCTTAGTTACGCTTAGCGTATGTACTTCTGAGTACATACGTAGCGGGCCTCGTCACGTCCACTTCGCCGTACACTGGGAAGCGGGACGTGACAGGTTTTGTATTTCTCAGAACACCCCGTATTACTACGGATATCCACTTCCATTGGATAGATCCATCGTATGGTTATATACGAACTCGAAGGTACTACTTCGAGGATGGATCCAGGTTCAGGAGAAATAGAATTGGTTTATTCAGTTGACTTTTATTATCACCTTCTCTCAGGTTGCGAGGGCTCCTTAGTTTAGGAGAGTACACCTATTACGCTTATTGGATAGTCTTATTCCAAACCATAGGCAGGTGCCGAAAGGTAGGGAATGAAGAAAACCAATTAGCCTAAGTAGGGTGTGCAGAAGGTAATATGTAAAGACAAAATAAAGGGATTAGAAAGAGGGCAAAGTAAATTGCGACTGCTATCATTCACGACCAAAACCGCGTACTTCATCGCCACTCCTATTTCACCTTTGCTTTTTTCCCCAGTTCGGGAGAAATAGAATAAAGTATTATTCAGTTGTCTTTTATCATCACCTTCTCTCAAGTTGCGAATACTCCTAGGATTAGGAGGGTACACCTGTTATGTTTACTGGATAGTCTTCTTCTAAACCATAGGCTGGTGCCGAACGGTAGGGAAGGAAGAAAACCACTTAGCCTAACGAAGGTGTACAGAAGGTAATGAATAAAGACAAATAAAGGGATTTGGAGAGATGGCAAAGGAAATATACGGTTAAAATCATGAATTGGATTATGGAAGAGGCATTGCTAAGAATACCAGGATACCCCTACGAAACATTTTCATGTTTCAGTACATTGTTAAAGGAAAACTGATTTCCCGATTAGATACTTACTCCAGGGTATGTATTTACCAGGTTTCATTCTCATATCTGTATGGTTATACAGATAATGAGTGGGAGTAAGTTATTGGGAATTTGGTGATCATCCTCATTATATCGGAATTCTTTGTAATTGGTGATATTTGAGGAAATCACCTGGGTACAGTTTTCAACCTACGATACACAAGTTTTGAGTTATTCAACTCAGCGGACTTATACAGAGTATTGTATGTTGTCCAGTGTCCGTAAGGACAAAGGGATAGGTCCTCGTACTATGTTCTGTTTACTTATGACTTCTCTAATTGTAGACAAGTGTTTCATAGAAATACAATGTCTATGTTTTGAGAAGTTGTAGGTATAAGAATAAAGTAGAGAACCAGGTATCACAAGTATCGGGATTCTTTAAAGAGATTGAAGATGTAAATTCTTGTGATTGGTATTCAGATGATAGTAATGGTTTTTGAGAAACTTGTTTCTCTTTCAGATTACTCTTAATTGGATGCATTCCTAAGTTGAGTAATGCTGATTAGCCTCTCTCCATTAAGTTGATATGCACTGGAGACAGCTGCATGATTTGAATCTGGTTCTAATTAAATAAGTGCCAAAGTTTCTATATTGGATATAGAATGGTTCATATCTTAACGATGTTAAGGTAAGGGGAGTTGTCCAGCTTATGCTTAAAACCAGACACTGGATAACTCAAGGCACGTTTCTGTAATGGCAGTTTGTGGGTTGACCGGGGCTATGTCGAGGGTTGACATTTCTACCATCTGGAAGATCAATAGTGATATTGTTCTTGACTCGCCACAGTTTTTAGTAAAATGGATTTTTTCAGAAAACAGTAGTGGGAGTATGGTAGAACTGGAAGTAATTCCAGAACCGCAAACGATTACGGAAAATTTAATAGGACCTATATATTCAATCAGGTTTGACATTCCATTAGCCACTTCGCAGATATGATGGGTAGCCTCAGACACCCAAGAGGTACTCCGGTAGCCTCAAGGACGGTGACAGGGAGGTTCTTGTTTACCCAGACTTGACACTACTGTTGTTCCAGACTATGAGACCCGGCAGGAGGATATGTATAGCGTCATTCTAAACTAGCTTTAGAAGTGTGCATATATATTATTCTGCCAGAGGGTTGTCGTAGTCAGTGGGAGCAGCGGAAGCATAGTGGGCAAGTAGCTTATGTCTATTTATAGACTTGAGCAAATATAGCGGAGATAAGATCATCTATTTTTGATGTGAAAGTCATGGGTTTGACTTCATCAAAATAGGGGATGGATCTGTTAAGAAGGTAGTAGGGTGTGATGTCATGGTATTTGGATGACATACACAGAGTAGGAAGTAAAATTCCTATACTACGATCGGTTGTACTTTGGTCGTCATACAGTTGTTTCTCCACAAAGGACATGGATATAATATCAGACATTCTGGTTTCTAGATCTATGGTTTTAGATCTAGATTTCGGTAGTTTCCCAATGTGGGTACTTAGACAGTATTCTAAAAGTATTTATAATAGATGACTCCTGGCATGGTGGTGTACCTGCAGGTGATGGAGTCACCCTCTCTAAAGGTGTCTTACAGACTAAAGGAAAGAGGGATGTGCATGATTGGCAGATCACTTGCTTAGGCAATTGAGTCGATCCTGAGATGTCAAGTACCACACCAGATGTTGTTTTTGCACTAGATGCAATAAGCTTATATTAATCCAATCCTGAAGAAACGTAAGGAAGCAGTTTTAGAACATAAGTGCATGTTCTATGGATTTGATGACGGCAGCCTCCTTCGGGAGACGGTTATCATTCCAGGCTTCAAAGGTGACTTGGATGACAGAGTGATTGTCAGAGTCATAGTTTTCCCTCTGACGAGGGACAGTATTATGGACAGGTGGTCCAAGAGGATACTGTGGGAGGCATGGTGCTGGATACTGATTATGTTCAGTGATCGATACAGTCTAAGAAGTTTGGATTTGGAGTTCATTTATGAACTAGGTCCTATCAGATATCCAGACATATTCTAAGACAGGTATTACTCGATTCGGGAGATGGTTTTCTCCGCGAACTTGAGATTAAGAGAGACATAGAAAGAAACATCAGGGCGGATCCACTCACTGAGGCTATTTCTCGAACACAAGAGTTTTACAAACTAGCTTTGTGAAACTGATTAGTAGAGGAGTTGGATGTTCGGTATCACACGGGCTGTGAGTATGCGACATCGCAATAATTAGCCTTAAGTGCAAGTGGGAGATTGTTGGAGATAGTGCCCTCAAAGTCAATTATTAGATCGCAGGTACGTGATTGCAATGATTGAGGCAGGACCTATCTGATATGACAGTCTTGCTCGAGATGATAGTATGCTTTCTGGTTTGTCTTTATCATCGTTTACATGCTTTAGTTCGCTATTGCATGATTGATAGAGCCCATAGGATTCTGCTTGACAGCCAGCAGTATGATGGTGATCATATACGTGGGAGCTGGGGTCTATAAGCACATCCTTAAAAGTGTCCCTAGTCGTGGGAGTTTCGAGACAGGGCATCGATACTCCAGAGTAGACTAGTGTATACAGTCGAGACCCCGACGAAGGGCGGTGGCCGGTCTCACAAGCCATTGGTGTCAGTTGGATTACCTAAGATGTATACAGGTGCTCATTAGGTTATGAGTACACCGGACAGGACTCGCTGGGAACATGCTAGTTGGTATTATACATATCGTCAGATAGCAGTTCCCTGGTGACATGTGTACAGGTTAGTTTGTCGACCTGAGATCATCATTTGTCTCGTGTGAGTTCCCACTGTGCTTTGATTCCTACCCTACCACGCTCAAAGGAGATGTGCAAACAGGTATTTTTTGGGTACAGTCCCGAGCCACATGGAGGCAGTGAGCGGATCGTCGGGGATTCGTCTCTCCCGGTATTGGGGGTTGATGTCGCACAGTGCACGGGTGGCCATCACTAGAAATCCTCGGCCGAGGTAGTGGAGAATTACTGATTTGGATCAATAGTTTCTCAGGTGGTGATGGGCTTCATACCGACACGATTTATCGCGTTATTAGGGGTCTGACTTTATCCACCCCCCTAGACTCGATATGCGATACTCTTTAGACGAACGGACCGGACTGTATATACATTGTCAATGTCAGGCTCAGTAGGGTTTATGGATGAGTTCGCTCGTCAGCTTCCCTTTCGATCAATACATAAGCAACCGTTACGTACAGCTTGTACCTCTGACGTGCTAGTGGTTATACCCAGTGCCAGTGTGTTGATGAGTCATTAGAGTCCCCCACAGACAGTTTTCCAAGTTCGGAAGAAACGTTGTAGAGGCCGTATGGTTTTATGGCAAGGTTCGGAAAATGCACATGCGTTTTCGCACGTGTCATTTTTCGGGCAGATAATACTGGTCGGCTTTGGTTTAAGCCGGATCCGAGTATTATACTGTGTAGATATAATATCTTTGTCTCAGATGCATTTGTATTCAGTCGTAATACAAATGCGGGTATGTTTATACTGATACGGGGTTATCCTGAAATTCATTTCAGGGTCACTTTTGGAAGTTGCCAGTTTCCAGTTTTCTATCGGTCGTATTTAACAGTCGGTTAAATACAGATTTATCTTTTCTTGAGTTGAGAGTGAGTCGTACTTCTAGATGCTTCTAGATGATGAATAGGATGGTGACTAGGCTTCATGACTCATTAGTGCATTTAATGATTCAATTAATGTTTGATGACTAGGGTTAATGATTCATCACTTGCATTATATGTGTTCATACTAGGTGTCATGGTGAATCATCATCTCATTTAATCTTGTGGTCACCTTCTAGCTCCTACACTCATCTCCCTTGCTTCTATAAATGGCCGGCCATTCATTTGGTGGAGTTCATGGTTGTTGTTTTGAAAAGATTATTGTATTGGATTCATGGAAATTAAGATAGCCTCATTTCTCATTTCACCCGATCCAAAAAGGCAACTTCATTAACCGTTCGTCCATAGCCTTGGACGTAACGAGACAAAGTGTTCTACTCATTCTCTACTTCATCTTGGTCGTCTTTTTTGGCAAACTTGACGATCGAGTTGTCTCGGTTCAGAGGCGGGAGCCCGTTTAAAGATCCGTCGACGTGGTGCCACCTGGACGAGAAGAATGGAGATTCTGGAGATCGGAGCAGCCGCAACAAAGCGTGGGATGATGGTTGAAGACCGAAGGACTCGGATCGTTCGGTATAACTCTTCTACCTACTTTGTAGTTTGTTAGTTTAGCTTTAATGGCAGATCCGGGTTACGGTACACGATAGCGCCAGTTTGTAAAAGTTTTTGTTCCGCATTTGGCGTCTGTTAGACGTCCGGGGCGCTACCGTGGACTTACAGCATCTGCGTATCTTGTTATCGTCCCGTTCAGTGAAACGGACGTGTTTGGATGGCTACGCGTATGTACGTGCATCCGTTCTTGGGGGTATGCATTTTCGTTACCTGAGCATTTATTTTGAATTTTGAAAGTCGCACATATTTTTCGTATTTTAAATCTGAATTTTTAGACCCGACCCGGGCGCATTTTGAAATATTTTTGTATCCCGCCAAAATTCAATTTATTTAATTTTAAAATTTAGTTTAAATATTTTCATACGATTTCTTTAACAAACTGAAATCTCTTATCTAAAATTTTAAATCTAAAAATCTTTTAAAATTTTAAATCTAATTTCCTAACAAACCAACAACCCCTTTCTCTCTCTCTCTCTCCCCTCTGCATATATATATTTATATATATATTTTATTTATTTAATTTTTCTTTCCTTATTTAATACACAACATTTTCTTCTTACTTCTTGTTCTTCTTTCTTCTTTCTTTTTCTTGATCTTGTTTCTTGATTCCGGTGATCATCGCCGGAGCCGTGCTCGTCGCTGACGATTCGAGTGATCCAGTGAACGTATCTAACTTGCGTGATCACCCTCGTGCGTTGTTTGGAACCGTTCCATGTACCGTGCGTGCGTCGCGACATTTCGCCGATGAAGAACGTTCCGTACACATCCGTTCTTGTTCCGTCTAGGCAAGTTAATCTTGCTACATGCTATATAATTAATTTTATACCTATTTAAATAAATACCATATCTATAGTTTAAATCTAGTACCCCATGTTTAATTTTATAACGTTTCGATATTCCGTTTGCATCCGTTTATATCATTTTAAATCTAGATCATGAAAACTTATCTTGTGACATACTAGATTACATTATACTGCATCCATATCATTTAAAATATATATCGTCGTAATATTTCTTTTTATTATCTGTAATTAGTTTATAATCTGCATTTTATAATGTTATATATTTGATAATATTATAGTTTACACATGAAACGTCGTTGCAAAGCGGATACGACAAATCTGAAATTTACTGTACACCTTACCTTATAAAATTCATTATAAATCATAGAAAAATCATTAGTATATGTTCTTTAGTTCTTTATGAAGCTAACTCAGAATACTATAACTCTATGGAATATTTACTTGCAAAAAAAATTATTTAAATAATGTAAAATGCTAATGAAAATATCTCTAAACTGTTGTCCAGGGAAATTATAGCAGCAAACTTTCAACTTCGAATGTTCATAACATTTTGTAGGGACAAACTGAGATGTATATACTTATAAAAATGAAAACATTATTGAATTATCTTTGTTTTGGTATAAGACACGTCCCTTTTGGAGAACGTTTGTTATTTTTAAGCTATTTTACAAATCAGGGTGACGTTGAATTTCTGAACGGAACTTTCTTGTGCATGGTTAATCAATACCACTTTTATAGTTATTAATCGGCTTGAATATGTTATCCATGTTAATATTATTATATCAATATCTATTTAATAAATAATAGTGCTTGTGTTTTAATATTCAGCAAATTTTACCGATTTACAGTTTTATAGTATCCGTCTGTATCCGTACGGTTTATTATATATCTAGTTGCACGCCGAGACCATATTATTTCATTTTACTGTTACATTAGTATCCCATACTTGATCTTGTGCATCCTACATTGTCATGATGTAATCCCTGATAAATATTTATGCATCCATGATTTACCGTGCATCCGTACCTGCTACAGTTTTAGTATGAGCATCCGCTTGACACATGTGCACTACCTGTTATGATCTGATATACCACTGCTTGACTTGATACCTGATACACCACTACTTGACATAACTTGATATATGTATACTATCTGACTTGACCTGATGTACCATAGCTTGACCTGTTACCTGATCTTATTACTAATGCCAACAACCTTGACATGTTGTCCCTACGGACATTTCCTGTTGTCTATCCAGACAAACATATACCTGCTTGATCCTTTGTTGGCATTAACTCCAGATTTATTAATACCTGACTTGAACACATAACTTGGGGGTATGGGGAAATCAATGATGAAACCTGACTTGTAACTCGACAGTTCGATACCTTTTCTGATCAGTCTTACGGGCTAGGCCAGCTCCGGGGTGATGCTGCTGACATCACTCGTCATTACCTACTACCCTTTACTGCCTTGCGGCACGTCTCGGATTCAGCCCGAGAGTCATAGACCGTGATCCCGGGCATGCACGGGATACTATTGAGTTACATCGACGATTCATCAAATTGATTTCAAAGACTTGAGAGTAGTTAACCCAATAGACCAGTTTAGATTACTCACTACACATTACCCTCACTGTCTTCATTTATATTACTTTTATACCTGTTTTACTGTTCATGCACATACCCGTATGTCTTGCTACCCCTGTTTATAGTATTGCTTGATATTATGACGCACTGACGTCTGGGTTTTGCATGGCCTAAATCCTCTACCTTTGTTGCAGACTGATCAGGAGTATTGCCGCTGTTAGACCGAGCGGTGAGGACCCTGTTGGTATCCAGATTTACTATTCCAGGTGTTTGTTTATTGGATCTATTGCTTCCGCATATTATATTGTATCTTGACTCATTTACTCTGGCTTATGGACATGTACTAGATAGTTTAGTTTACTTTCCTGTTCTTGATATCTCTACAGCCGTAATGTAACTGTGGAAGGATTTTTCCTATCCACAGGTAGCATGGTTGGCTATATCACGTGCCTATCTTAGCGTACTCTGGGAAGCGGGGCGTGACAGTTTGAGAGGTATTCCCTGACGATCGAGGAATTCTTGTACCCTTCTTAAAAGGTATCTTGGCATGTGGATCAATTGTGGCCTATCAAGGTTTAGGTCGATTCCATGCCATATTTCTTTTCCTATCTTGGTCTCCTTGAACTTATAGAAAAGAATCTCATTTTCACCCCTATGTCGAGGAGGTACATAGAAGTTCACCAGCTCTTTTACATCATGTGTACTGAGCACATCAAGCTCCTTACAGCGACGAGATCATGATATATAAAGATCGATCGGTTTCATCTGGAATCTTCACCAACGGATGAGTGGAAAACACGGTATTAACCTCTTCTTTAGAGTCGCTGCCGAAGATCGGAACGGGATTTGAGGGGCCTGGTTTATCATTTTCCTTTTGAGCTTAACCTAGCAACACTATCTCTTCTTCCTCTTCAGAATTGCTTCCAAAGACTGGGACGGTGGCCGTCTGTCTTTGATTGTTCTTAGGTTTGCTGCACTTCTCAACATCCTCAAAGTTTGGCAAGAAGTACTTAGCATCTTCAAATTTTTGAACCTCTTTCACCGAAAAGGATTGAGCTCCCCTGTCATGCCATGCTCTTGGCCATCCTTGAAGTACTTCAGACATTGATGGAGTGTAGAAGAGACAATATTATGCTCGTGTAGTTAAGACCTGCCAAGCAAAGCATTATAACACGTCTTAGCATCCATGACATGAAATTTGACATCGGTTATGAGCTGCCCGAAGTGGAGTGTCAATACCACTGATCCAAGAAATTTTTAGGACCGCGAGTCAAATCCGGAGATGATGATCTTCTCTCGGCTGAGATATTGAACATCCATGGATAGTTCCTTGAGCACCTTGATATTTAACAGGTTGATCAAAGAACCATTGTCGACGAGGATTTTATTAATCCTCTTATCATCACTGTATCTAATTGTGTAGAGCGAACGGTTATGCTCGAACGTTCCCAAGAGGAGATCTTCTTCACTAAAGGTGATGTCAGATGCATACACTTCCGCGAGCTTGTCTTTCATCTCTTCCTCTGCGAAGAATGCTTGGAAGAGGTCCGGTTCGCTTAAAGCCTTGATTAAGGATTTCCGGAGTTCCTTCGACAAAAGTAAGGTATCATATATACTCAAGTGCGAAGGTAACTTCTTTAGGTGAGCAAACACATTGTAATCCACCTTACTTTTCTAGGGCGGATCTTTGATAACGAGTTCTTGGGCAACTTCTTCATTGACCTTGATCTCTTCGACCGCTTTTCCTTTCCCCTCATGTTGTTTTTTCGAGGATTTATTCGCTGGTCCAAGATTCTTCTCGGGCAGCGTGCAATTCTGCAGCTGGATATTATCGCAATCTTTTGCCTTTTCTTCTTCTCCCGATAAGGAGCTTACATAGGGGTGGTTGCCAGGACTTTTATCTTCCAATTCGCTTCCAAACGTGAGTATTTTTGAACTGCTTTCTCCTGAAGACTGAACATTAGCCATGCAACAACTTCCTGCTACTGACCCCGTCTTGTCATTCGCATCTGAGTTGTCATCTTGGAGCATGCGAGACTTGGCTTTCCGCTTCTCCCTTTTTAACTGTCTCTTATGGAAGACATGTTTTTGCCACCATTTCTTAAATGCCTTACATTCATCAATGGGGTGAACGACTCTCCGATGATAGAGGCAATATTTTGGGCGCTCTTTTCCACCTTCAAAGTCCATAACTCCGGGAGTATACATCTTTCGAGGTGGAAGTTTCATCCATTTTGACAAGGCTTTGGCAAAATACTTCTCGACCTTGGCCTTGCTTTCTTCTTTAGTAGCGGATTTTGCTTTGGTTGGGGAATCACATAACTCGCCTCTTCCAAGGCTTACCAACTCAAATGTTGTTGCTTGGCCTTTTCATATATGGCTATCTCCCGCTTCTGATTTTCTTTACTTGCCTGGAAAGTTTCCCTCAGCAACTTATCAACTGAGTCTTCCAATGGTGAGCTTGGAGCATCTAGCATAGTTTATGTCCCATGTTCGTCTATATCGCTTTCAGACGCAGGGGAGCTTCTTTGTCTTATATGGATAAGTGAGAGACCATGTGTCAACTTTCCACACGTTCTTTCGCTTTCTCCCTTTCTGCTGAGTCATCTTCCATATCACTGTTTTCGAAAATATATTTGACGAATTCCTTGAGCGTTATGGATGTCCGCACCTTCTGATTATACTCTTCCAACGTGTCAATATATTTTCATATTTCTGTCCGGCTGTCGACATATTCAGCAGGCTGGACAGGCTTCTTTGCCTTCTTATATTTCTTCTTGGAAGACCGCTTGAATTTGAGGCTTTTCCTTTTATCAATAGCCTTCGGAGTGGGATGTGGCTTCAACGCCCCTTCTATAATCTCCGGTTCAAGCGGACTTTTTCCACTTGATCACTGGGCATACTTGGAGATCTTTTAACATTCTCTTCATTTTGGGAAACAATATCACCTCCCATGAGATTTCTCCGACGAACGAGCAGGATGCCCTATGCGTATTAGTTCCTTTAGAGATATGCTTCTAAGAAGGATCCACCTTCCAATTATCGGAGAGCATGAACTTACCCTATTTATACTGGTTCTCGACCAAGTTCTTGAAGACGTAACAGTCTTCAATCGGATGACTTACCACTCGATGACATGGGCAATAAGTTGGAATGTTGACGTCATTGGTTTGGGCCGGTCACCATGGCTCGGGCAAAGTCAGACAACCGCTCTTCATTGCAAGGTCGAATAACTTCCTTGTTTTATCATAAGGGAACGAATATTCTCGTCCCGTTCTTTCTTCAAGAGTGGGTCCCGTGCAGTTGTTATTTTGATGACCAGACGCTTTAGGACCATTTGGCTGTTGTTGTATATTAGCGACAAACGCTGCCTTACCCTTGCCATTAAAGTTTCGTGAATCTCCATTAGAAGAGGCAAGACCTTAATTCATCGCATCCAGTTGAGCTAACTTATCGATGAGCTCTTGAAAAGTTGCTGGGTTGAGAAGGGCCAGATATGGGAATACTTGTGCTGTTTTATCGAGAGTGCTCACGAACATACTTATGGCTGGAGCTTCAGCGATTCTTTGTTCGCACTTAGACCGAAGATTTCTCTATCTCATCACGTATTGAACCCATGTCTCATTCGATCTGGTCCTCTCATTGACTAAGACGGTCACGAAAGTGCGCTCACTCGTACTAGCGAATCTCTGGCAAAATAGGAGCTCTATCTCATCAAACGTTTTGATCAAGTCATTAAGAATCTCCGAGTACCATTTGAAAGCCACGTCCGGATCAACTTGCCGCTAGACTGCTAAAGAACCGTCGAAAGAACAATATATCGTTACTCTCAGTGTTGCCGCATTTGGACCTGAACTAGGTGATTTGCTGCTTCAGGCTTCCGGTTCCTTTATATATAGGGAACTTCGGGATCGTATATCCTTGCGGGTACTATATTTGGTCGTAACACGTCGGGTAAGGTCGACTAGTCTTTATCAACTTGCCAGCAGCTTCACTGGCTAAGTGGGTTTTGAACTGCTGGGCAATATATTCGTCCAACTGTAATTTGGAGATTATTTCCTCCTTTGTAGCTGATGAGGCATGGAGGGGATTGGAAGTCTCTCCTTTATCTTTGATATTGACCACCAATAGCTCATCTGCTGGTGATTCGAGTTGAGCCATCATCCCGATCACGATTTGGAACAGGACGGCCATCTTGTCCATCCTGGCATTCATTTCTGCAGCTTTTTCATCTTTTTTCTGGATCATGCGCTTCAGGTAGTTAGTATCATACTCCTGCTCAGTTCTTTCTTTGGAAGCGTTGTCCAAGTTTGTATGAAGCGATGGACTCATAATTTCTGCCGCTTGAGCCATTAACTCTTGCAGCTTCTGGGGATCTTTGGTTATAAACCATGTGAATGGTCTATGAGAGACGGAAGCTTTGCTTTCATCCTTAGAGTTCGTCATATAAAGGGTATGAACTGCCAAACCTCCAGACTTGGGGTGTTTGGAGTATGTGCTCTTGGAGTATGCCTCGAGCACTGCGGCTTCATCTGGTTTCCTTCTTTTATGAGAAACCACTTTTAGAGGGACCATCATGACAGGAACCCTCTGAGAATTCGCCTCCTTATATTTAGGAGGGACCGTTGTCGAAGGAGCCACTGAGTTGCACCTTTGGCTTAGGAGAAGAGTTATTAACATGAGCCTTCGCTTTCTTGGTTTGAAGATAGTAGTCCTGTTGATGACCGACTCCTGAAATTCTTTCAATACCTTATGGATGGTGGACGAAAGTCATTTCAAAGAGAGGATCGGATTTGGTTTGCTTGATATCTCCAGAGGAGGTGGAGTCTTTTTTAGCACAGCAGTTGGGGAATTGCGCTTCACCATATTCAGCGCTTCAAAGATGTTCCCAGTTGGAACAGCAGCTTAGATCACCAGAGCTGATGGAGTCAGTCCAGATGGAGAACTGCCCCAGTGTGCCTCACTCGGCGCCAATAGCGACATCGAGCACCTTTGGTAACAGGAGTTTCTTCAGTCTTGGGAGCTTCATGAACTTGTCCCCTGCATAGCTTCGAAGTTGGGATATCCTACCCTCTGTGTGGCTTTGGGACTGGGATATGGTTCATTCGCTGAAAGACCGACATTCTCGGCTGATCCGGAGTAAAATCTTGGGGTGCCAGCCTATTGAAGACAGACTGGCGTGGAGGTGACACCTTCTTTGATGCTTCAGAAGCTTCATGAGTGGAGAGAGTCAATCGTTCAAACACAGCTTTCTTCGAAATTGTGATCTTCTTGGCAGATCCGATAGCAGTAGCTGCCAGTCTATCAAAGACCGACTTATTCTTCATATCATCTGCATTGAGGCACCGAAGGCAGCAAGTGGAGGAACGGTTCTGAAGAACACTCCGGTCATATCTTAGGGGACTGGAAGGTAGTGGATCAAGGCCGCTTGTGGCCTATATGTGACCCCACGGGATGGGGTGACGCCAGAGTTGCACTTTGAGCAACTGTCACGGGTGAAAGCCATTGAGTCTGCATGGAGAGGAAACACTGGATTTAGTATCCCAAACATCCAAGGGCAACATAAACATAATATACCATGATTGGTTCGCGAAACACGACACACGAAATGTGGAGTGGAAAAAGAAAAGATCTAACCGGGCGTGCAAGAATTTGTTTGCCGCCGGAAACTGGAATGAGGCGCGGGGAGTATGTCCAGCCTGAATACGGGGCAGATGCTATATGAAACATATTCGTCCACCTCTCCGAAAATACCAAGTTGATTTATGGCACTATATATCGGAGGTTTGGATGGATACGACCGTTGTAACAGACTTATCAGATTCCCCTCATATGCGAGAGGTTTTTTATATTATGGGGATGCTTTTTCCTGCAGGTGCAAGCCCCTACAGTTAATTACGTTATCACTAAGTGATAACAATTTTCTCTACTCCATGAATATTACTTCGTATCGTGTTATATTTTGCTTATTATGGGATTGCCCTAGATTGTATACAGAGACTAATATCGTCATCATTCGTAGGGTGCGGATTAGTTTAAATCCGTAAATTGTAAGTCCATGGTAGCGCCCCGGCCGTCTAACAGACGCCAAATGCGGAACAAAAACTTTTTACAAACTGGCGCTATCGTGTACCGTAACCTGGATTTGCCATTAAAGCTAAACTAACAAACTACAAAGGGGTAGAAATGTTATACCGAATGATCCGAGTCCTTCGGTCTTCAACCATCATCCCACGCTTTGTTGTGGCTGCTCCGATCTCCGGAATCTCCAGTTTTCTCATCCAGGTGGCACCACGTCGACGGATCTTTAAACGGGCTCCCGCTTCTGAACCGAGGCAACTCGGTCGTCAAGTTTGCTAAAAGAGACGACCAAGATGATGTAGAGAATGAGTAGAACACTTTGTCTCGTTACGTCCAAGGCTATGGACGAACGGTTATGGAAGTTGCCTTTTAGAACGGATTGAAATGAGATATGAAAATATATATGAACTAGATCTCTCTCTTCTCATTTTAACAACCCTTTCTTTTTCCCAAATCAATCATCACCTCAAGGGGAGGGGGCCGGCCATATAAGTAGAGGGAGGGAGGTGACCACAAGAATAAAAGATCAAGTGGAAAATATCTAAGCACAAACAAAACCCCATTAATGAACTAATGAATCATCACCGTTAGTCATCGTAACATTAATGCTCCATTAATGCACTAATGAGTCACTATCCTTATCATCACTTCTAGAACCTTCTAGAAGCATGACTCACCCTTATGACACACCCAAGAAGAAAAGATAAATCCGCATTTAACCGAATGTTAAATACGGCTGATAGAAAACTGGAAACTAGCAACTTCCAAAAGTGACCCTGAAACGAATTTCAGGATAACCCCGTATCAGTATAAACATACCCGCATTTATATTACGACCGAATACAAATGCAACTGAGACAAAGATATTATATCTACACAGTATAATACTCGGATCCGGCTTAAACCAAAGCCGACCAGTATTATCTGCCCGAAAAATGACGCGTGCGAAAACGCACGTGCATTTTCCGAATCTTGCCATAAAACCATACGGCCTCTACAACGTTTCGCCCAAACTTGGGAAACTGTCTGTGGGGGACTCTAATGACTCATCAACACATTGGCATTGGGTATAACCTCTAGCACGTCAGAAGTACTAGTTGTACGTAACGGTTGCCTATGTACTGATCGGAAGGGAAACTGACGAGCGAACTCATCCATAAACCCTACTGAGCCTAACAGTGACAATGTATATACAGTCCGGTCTGTTCATTTAAAGAGTATCGCATATCGAGTCTAGGGGGTGGATAAAGTCAGACCCCTAATAACGCGATAAATCGTGTCGGCATGAAGCCCATCACCACCTGAGAAAATACTGATCCAAATCAGTAATTCTCCACTACCTCGGCTGAGGATTTCTAGTGATGGCCACCCGTGCACTGTGCGACATCAACCCCCAATACCGAGAGAGACGAATCCCCGACGATCCGCTCACTGCCTCCATGTGGCTCGGGACTGTACCCAAAAAATACCTGTTTGCACGACTCCTTTGAGCCGTGATAGGGTATAAATCAAAGCACAGTGGGAACTCACACGAGAAAAATGACGATCTCAGGTCGACAAACTAACCTGTACACATGTCACCAGGGAACTGCTATCTGACGATATGTATAATACCAACTAGCATGTTCCCGGCGAGTCCTGTCCGGTGTACTCATAACCTAATGAGCATCTGTATACATCTTAGGTGATCCAACTGACACCAATGGTTTGTGAGACCGGCCACCGCCCCTCGTCGGGGTCTCGACTGTATACACTAGTCTACTCTGGAGTATCAATGCCCTGTCTCGAAACTCCTACGACTAGGGACCACTTTAAGGATGTGCTTACAGACCCCAGCTCCCACGTATATGATCGCCATCATACTGCTGGCAGTCAAGCAAGAATCCTATGGGCTCTATCATCATGCAATAGTGAACTAAAGCATGTATATGATGATAAAGATAAACCAGATAGCATACTATCATCTTGAGCAAGACCGTCATATCGGTATAGGTCTTGTCTCAATCATTGCAATCACGTACCTGGGATACAATAATTGACTTTGAGGGCACTATCTCCAACAATCTCCCACTTGCACTTAAGGCTAATTATTGCGATGTCACATACTCATAGCCCGTGTGAT
Organism: Agapanthus africanus; assembly: GCA_030015575.1. Classification (NCBI taxonomy): domain Eukaryota; kingdom Viridiplantae; phylum Streptophyta; class Magnoliopsida; order Asparagales; family Amaryllidaceae; genus Agapanthus; species Agapanthus africanus. The sequence goes on along the minus strand of CM057344.1, from coordinate 82,479,480 downwards.
ACCGAACATCCAACTTCTCTACTAATCAGTTTCACAAAACTCGTTTGTAAAACTATTGTGTTCGAGAAATAGCCTCAGTGAGTGGATCCGCCCTGATGTTTCTTTCTATGTCTCTCTTAATTTCAAGTTCGCGGAGAAAGCCATCTCCCAAATCGAGTAATACCTGTCTTAGAATATGTCTGGATATCTGATGGGACCTAGTTCCTAAATGAACTCCAAATCCAAACTTCTTAGACTGTAGTGATCACTGAACCTAATCAGTATCCAGCACCATGCCTCCCACAGTATCCACTTGGACCACCTGTCCATAATATTGTCCCTTGTCAGAGGGAAAAACTATAACTCTGACAATCACTCTGTCATTCATGTCACCTTTGAAGCCTGGAACGATAACCGTCTCTCGAAGGAGGCTACCGTCATCAAATCCGTAGAACATGCACATATGTTCTAAAACTGCTTCCTTATGTTTCTTCAGGATTGGATTAATATAAACTTATCGCATCAAGTGCAAAAACAACATCAGGTGTGGTACTTGACATCTCATGATTGACTCAATTGCCTAAGCAAGTGATCTACCAATCATGCACATCCCTCTCCCCTTTAGTCTATAAGACACCATTAGAGAGGGTGACTCCATCACCTGCAGGTACACCACCATACCAGGAGTCATCTATTCTAAAATACCATTAGAATACTGTCAAAAAACCATAGATCTAGTAACCAGAATGTCTAATATTATATCCATATCCTTTGTGGAGAAACAACTGTGTGACGACCAAAGTACAACCGATCGTAGTATAGGAATTTTACTTCCTACTCTATGTATGTCATCCAAATACCAGGACATCACACCCTACTACCTTCTGAATAGATCCATCCTCTATTCTGATGAAGTCAAACCTATGACTGTCACATCAAAAATTAGATGATCTTATCTCCGCTATATTTGCTCAAGCCTATAAATAGACATAAGCTACTTGCCCACTATGCTTCCGCTGCTCCCACTGACTACGACAACCCTCTGGCAGAATAATATATACGTGCACTTCTAAAGCTAGTTTAGAACGATGCTATACTTATCCTCCTGCCGGGTCTCATAGCCTGGAACAACAGTAGTGTCAAGTCTGGGTAAACAAGAACCTCCCTGTCACCGTCCTTGAGGCTACCGGAGTACCTCTCGGGTGTCTGAGGTTACCCACCATATCTGCGGAGTGGCTAATGGAATGTCAAAACTGATTGAATATATAGGTCCTATTAAATTTTCCGTAATCATTTGCGGTTCTGGAATCACTTCCAGTTCTACTATACTCCCACTACTGTTTTCTGAAAAAGTCCATTTTAATATAACTGTGGCGAGTCAAGAACAATATCACTATTGATCTTCCAGATGGTAGAAATGTCAACCCTCGTCAAAGCCAGGGTCAACCCACAAACAGCCATTACAGAAACGTGACTTGAGTTATCCAGTGTCTGGTTTTAAGCATAAGCCGGACAACTCCCCGTATCTTAACATCGTTAAAATATGAACCATTCTATATACAATATAGAAATAGAGGCACTAATTTAACTGGAACTAGATTCAAACCATGCAACTGTCTCCAGTGCAATTCATCTTAATGAAGAGAGGCTAATTAGCATTACTCAACTTAGGAATCCATCCAATTATGAGTAACCTGAAAGAGAAACAAGTTTCTCAAAACCGTTACTATCAACTGAATACCAGTCACAAGAATCTACATCTTCAATTTCTTTGAAGAATCCTGATACTTGCGACACCTGGTTCTCTACTTTATTCCTTTACCCACAACTTCTCAAAACTTAGACATTGTATTTCTACGAAACACTTGTCTAAAAACTTAGAGAAGTCATAAGTAAACAGAACATAGTATGAGGACCTACCCCTTTGTCCTGATGGACACTGGACAACATACAATAGTTTGTATAAGTCCGTTGAGTTGAATAACTCATAACCTGTGCATCGTAGGTTGAAAACTGTACCCAGGCGATTTTCTCAAATATCACCAATTACAACGAATTCCGATATAATGAGGATGATCACCTAATTCCTAATAACTTACTCCCGCTCATCATCTGTAAAACCATACAGATATGAGAATGTAACCTGGTAAATACATACCCTGGAGTAAGTATGTAATCGGGAAATTAGTTTTCCTTTAACAATGCACTGAAATATGAAAATGTTTCGTAGGGGTATCCTGGTATTCTTAGTAATGCCTCTTTCATAATCCAATTCATGACTTTAACCATATATTTCTTTGCCACCTCTCCAAATCCCTTTATTTGTCTTTATTCATTACCTTCTGTACACCCCTTAGGCTAAGTGGTTTTCTTCCTTCCCTATCGTTCAGCACCAGCCTATGATTTGGAAGAAGACTATCCAGTAAGCATAATAGGTGTACTCTCCTAAACCAAGGAGTACTCACAACTTGAGAGAAGGTGATGATAAAAGACAACTGAATAATACCTTATTCTATTTCTCCCGAAATGGGAAAAAAGCAAAGGTGAAATAGGAGTGGCGATGAAGTACGTGGTTTGGTCGTGAATGATAGCAGTCGCAATTTACTTTGACATCTCTTTCTAATCCCTTTATTTTGTCTTTACATATTACCTTCTGCATACCCTACTTAGGCTAATTGGTTTTCTTCATTCCCTACCTTTCGGCACCTGCCTATGGTTTGGAATAAGACTATCCAATAAGCGTAATAGGTGTACCCTCCTAAACCAAGGAGCCCTCGCAATCTGAGAGAAGGTGATAATAAAAGACAACTGAATAAACCAATTTTATTTCTCCTGAACCTGGATCCATCCTCGAAGAAGTCCCTTCGAGTTCGTATATAACCATACGATAGATCTATCCAATGTAAGTGGATATCCGTAGTAATACGGGGTGTTCTGAGAAATGTAAAAGGTAAAAGAAGGAGCGGCAATGATTTATGCAACTTGGACAATCCAAAAGCTAGTATTTTAAGAAGGTTCGGTCAACTTGGTCGCTGAGTCATAATCTAGGGTCGGTCAAAAGTCGCTGCCAAAGAGAGAGAGAAAAGAAACACTCTGCGTGCACTTTAACCTAGATCAGAATGGTTATCACTTTATCTAATCAGGAAACCTCCCACTGTACTGTCAAATTCTCCTCCAAACCTGAAAGAAGAATCAATCGGGATGACCCGAAGAGTAAACCAACTCATTAGTGGGAATCGGGATCCAACTATCATTGCATGATAACGTGACGGAATCCGCTCACGTTATCACACTCCAGAAGGTATGCGCATACTTAGCAAGTTTCCTGTATGTTTGAAACTCCCGATGTGATTTTTGCCCCATGCTCTTATGACCTTGGCGAAGGTCAAAATGTCATAAGTCACATGCCAAGTTCTACCCGTCACTATCCAGGTCAATTTGAACCCACCCGTACATATCCTTGACGAAGGCCAAAATAGTAGTACGACTGTCCAAACCAACGCATCTATCTATGCTACAAATGAATACCCAGCAGCTACCAAACACTATGCCTTGGCGAAGGTCAAAATACATAGCTTGAATACTACTGAATACCCAAAAGAAATGACGGAAGGCTACGGCTGGTTTTTGGCGAAAAACCTTTAACGTAATGAACTTGATCTCGTTGAAGGAACTTGATAGCTTTTTATAAAAATATAGTGACGAAAACCTTTGCTAAAGAGGTCACTCCCGGTGAAAGGATCTCGGCTCTTTCCTCGTGGAATAAGGTGCAGGATATTCTAACTGAATACCTCAATGCAAAGCAACTTGTGATCGACTATAGTGAAGTTATTACCCTGACGTAAACTTCAGCCTAAAGGGTCACTCCCGGTGAAGGGATGTCGGCCCTTGCCTCGTCGAATGAGGTGCGGGATATTGTAACTGAATATCACTATGCAAAACAAAAGGAAACGTCTTTGTAATAACACTTTTAAAACTGTTCCAACAACATCAAATATGGGTTTGTTTTATCCTTGCATTGATCAGAATCAACACAGTCCCATCAATCAATCACACCAGAAAAGAACAAAAATATAATATACGTATATGCCATCCGCATTCGCCACTGGGTCCCGTCATCACCCGTTAGGTTACTTAACTAACGACATAGCGGGGGGCTGGACTAGCGCGGGTGTAAAACATATACAACATTTAATAGTATATATATACCAATATACAATAATCGCTCCAGGCATGATAAAATGCAACATTACAGAAAAAGTAATAAGCATCACAGAACAATACAGATAATCTGGGATCCCCGGGTTTCACAGATCCGCTACTGAAACCCGACGTTCCTCTGGTCGTGTGGATAGCCTGTGCAATGAAACCTAGACCCCTACGGGTGTGGCAAGTTACCCGCCAAAACCTGAAGCGAGGTAGTCCCCTATAGCGTAGTGAATGAAACACCCGGCACTTCACGGAATCCGTTAAATTGAGCACCCCTCCTTGGGTCAACCTATACCCCCTACGAGTGCGGCGAATAGTCTGCCAATTCTAGAGTGAGGTCCCTCTGCCTCTCAAAGCCATGAGATACGGACCCGTTGCCCTCCAGAACCCGGCTATCCGTGCACTCCGTCGCGGGGTAAACCTAGTACAGAAATAAATATATACAACGGGTACATCGACCTCAGCCCGGTCGTGCCCCAAAAAGAATATTATACAAACAGGCAGTGACGGCAGTCCACATGTTGGACGCTCGCCCCGCAATATCAAAAGTACAAATAAATCCAAATAGCACTATCATTGCACTCTGCTATCCACCACGACCTATCCGCAACATCACAGCACAACACAGAACATCAACGCGAATGTCACGTTCGCAAACCCGTCTAAAAGAACTATAACAATTAGACGCGGTTTACCGATCAAATGACATTCCCGGTCGGAGATATAAAGTAAGTACTGCATACTAACAAGTTTAAAATTTCGATCGACTAAACTTCCCGAAGTGGGCCCCACGAACAACTGGTGTACAGTAACTGGGCCCAAATGAACAGTACTAGAAAACACAATTTCCCAATATGAAGCCTTCTGGAAAACTTGGAGCACTGTTCCCACAGAACGGCCGCGGTTCCGCGGTCAAACCCTAGGTTTGACAGCGGATCCGCGGTCGTAATGAGGGATCACGTGCCCAAACTTTCCTATAATTCTTAAAAAACCCTGCACGTTTTTCTGTGATATGCAAAATTATTTTTAGGCCCTTTAAAAAATCGACAGAAACTTGTGTGCAGTAAATTGTGATTTCGGAAATTCCGTTCGATCGATCTTTTAAACGCGTTAGCACAAGTTAGTAAAGCTTAATGGTGAGGCTCTGATACCACTGTAAGTCCACGGTAGCGCCCCGGCCGTCTAACAGACGCCAAATGCGGAACAAAAACTTTTTACAAACTGGCGCTATCGTGTACCGTAACCCAGATCTGCCATTAAAGCTAAACTAACAAACTACAAAGGGGTAGAAATGTTATACCGAATGATCCGAGTCTTTCGGTCTTCAACCATCATCCCACGCTTTGTTGCGGCTGCTCCGATCTCCGGAATCTCCAGTCTTCTCGTCCAGGTGGCACCACGTCGACGGATCTTTAAACGGGCTCCCGCCTCTGAACCGAGGCAACTCGGTCGTCAAGTTTGCTAAAAGAGACGACCAAGATGATGTAGAGAATGAGTAGAATACTTTGTCTCGTTACGTCCAAGGCTATGGACGAACGGTTATGGAAGTTTCCTTTTAGAACGGATTGAAATGAGATATGAAAATATATATGAACTAGATCTCTCTCTCTTCTTATTTTAACAACCCTTTCTTTTTCCCAAATCAATCATCACCTCAAGGGGAGGGGGCCGGCCATATAAGTAGAGGGAGGGAGGTGACCACAAGAATAAAAGATCAAGTGGAAAATATCTAAGCACAAACAAAACCCCATTAATGAACTAATGAATCATCACCTTTAGTCATCGTAACATTAATGCTCCATTAATGCACTAATGAGTCACTATCCTTATCATCACTTCTAGAACCTCCTAGAAGCATGACTCACCCTCATGACACACCCAAGAAGAAAAGATAAATCTGCAATTAACCGAATGTTAAATACGGCTGATAGAAAACTGGAAACTAGCAACTTCCAAAAGTGACCCTGAAACGAATATCAGGATAACCCCGTATCAGTATAAACATACCCGCATTTGTATTATGACCGAATACAAATGCAACTGAGACAAAGATATTATTTCTACACAGTATAATACTCGGATCCGGCTTAAACCAAAGCCGACCAGTATTATCTGCCCGAAAAATGACACGTGCGAAAACGCACGTGCATTTTCCAAACCTTACCATAAAACCATACGGCCTCTACAACGTTTCGCCCGAACTTGGGAAACTGTCTGTGGGGGACTCTAATGACTCATCAACACATTGGCACTGGGTATAACCTCTAGCACGTCAGAGGTACTAGCTGTATGTAACGGTTGCCTATGTACTGATCGGAAGGGAAACTGACGAGCGAACTCATCCATAAACCCTACTGAGCCTAACAGTGACAATGTATATACAGTCCGGTCCGTTCGTCTAAAGAGTATCGCATATCGAGTCTAGGGGGTGGATAAAGTCAGACCCCTAATAACGCGATAAATCATGTCGGCATGAAGCCCATCACCACCTGAGAAAATACTGATCCAAATCAGTAATTCTCCACTACCTCGGCCGAGGATTTCTAGTGATGGCCACCCATGCACTGTGCGACATCAACCCCCAATACCGGGAGAGACGAATCCCCGACGATCCGCTCACTGCCTCCATGTGGCTCGGGACTGTACCCAAAAAATACCTGTTTGCACGACTCCTTTGAGCCGTGGTAGGGTATAAATCAAAGCACAGTGGGAACTCACACGAGACAAATGACGATCTCAGGTCGACAAAATAACCTGTACACATGTCACCAGGAAACTGCTATCTGACGATATGTATAATAGCAACTAGTATGTTCCCGGCGAGTCCTGTCCGGTGTACTCATAACCTAATGAGCACCTGTATACATCTTAGGTGATCCAACTGACACCAATGGCTTGTGAGACCGGCCACCGCCCCTCGTCGAGGTCTCGACTGTATACACTAGTCTACTCTGGAGTATCAATGCCCTGTCTCGAAACTCCTACGACTAGGGACCACTTTAAGGATGTGCTTACAGACCCTAGCTCCCACGTATATGATCGCCATCATACTGCTGGCAGTCAAGTAAGAATCCTATGGGCTCTATCATCATGCAATAGTGAACTAAAGCATGTATACGATGATAAAGACAAACCAGATAGCATACTATCATCTTGAGCAAGACCGTCATATCGGTATAGGTCCTGTCTCAATCATTGCAATCACGTACCTGCGATCCAATAATTGACTTTGAGGGCACTATCTCCAACATAAATCTCATATTTAGGATTAAAGGTAAGCTATATATGCCATCAGTTCAGAGGTTTAAGGGTCTTTAATCTTGTTTTAGACTAAGATCGACTTAAAATATGGTTAATGGCCTTTAATCTTGCTTTAGATTAAGGTCGACTTAAAATATATGAATATATGAGCTCAATTAATTTTTAAAATCAAAGAAGTTTAAAACATCAAGGACTTACTCTATTTTAGACTAAACATTGGGCTTTATGTTACTCTAAGCACCAGCCCATATATTTTGTTTTGGGCTTTACATAACCCAATAGTGCTAAGCACTGGGCCCAAAAACTTAAGCTTCAATATAAGATATAATATCCTTCCTGTTTCAGTGCTCACATGATATCCGTGAGCCGCTGGTTTTCTTTGGCGCTCACGGGCTATCACGTGAACCGCTATATTTCTTGGCGCTCACATGTTATCACGTAAGTAGTGCTAAACACTAAACTGTTTCCCTCTTAAGCGTTCACGTGCTATCACGTGGGCTGCTATGTTCTTTGGCGCTCACGTAGATGTCACATGAGCTATTATATTTATGCAGAGATTAACTCTGAAATTAGAATAGAGTTAAACTCTAAAAACTCAAATTTTCTTTGTAGATCTTGTTTATATAAGAACTAAGTTCTTTCTTTTTATGTGAGAACTAAGTTCTCAGTAGGATAAAAACCCTATCTTTAGGTAAAATCATATCTTGAGTGAACTAAGTTCCTGAAGTATAAACTCCATCTTTTTCTTTCTTTCTTCCATATTCTTTTCTTCTGCTCATATGGGGGGTGGTAAAACATCAATGTTTTCCCCTGAATCTCGAGTCTGAAGAACAATATCTTCCCAGTGAGAATTAAATTCTCTTTTTTATTGGAGATTTGTCCTATGGATCTCAGACTAGAGGAAGAACTAAGTTCTTTTAAAGGGTTAAACCCTTATATATGTATATGATAGGTAAAGGAGATTCTTTTATCTCTATATTTTCTTTACCTAGGATTTAAGCAGGGAGATGATCTTCTTCTTTATAGAGGATTAAATTCTTGGGGTTTTTTTTTTTGCAAAGCTTATGGGGAGTATTTTCTCTCTCGCAAAAGTTTATGGGGGAAGGGATCTTGTGTGATGAGACTTGGAGTGTCAGGTCCTTTATATAGGAGAGGAAAACTATCAATTAGTTTGAGTAAATCTCTCATTGAAAGTTATCAATTGATTTGATTGATCTTAAAGATCGCTTGGGGAATTTTATCCACCATTGGATTTTTGATCCAGTGACTTTCTGTTTAACAAAAGATATTTGTTGTTCGTTTTAACAAGATTAGAAAAATATTTTCTTAACATAGAATTTAATTATTTTCCTGATGGAGGTCCTTTTCGGGTCTTCGTCAGATGTTGTCTTCCGTCGATCTTCCGGTGGATCTTGGAGGTGATCTTTTGTTGCGTGTGGGTCTCAATGGGTTTTGAGGAGATTGGTGGTTTTGAGGAGTTTGCGTCGAGTACCTGCAAGGAAGTCCTGGGGTGGTTTGGTACCACCGAGGACCCTCTAATGATCAAGTTAGCACAAGATCCGAGCAGAGTAACGGCTAAGTGGGGGTGAAAAGGCTTACTTGACCCCTCTGTGATGGGGGTTTATATTGTTGGAGACAGTGCCCTCAGAGTCAATTATTGGATCACAGGCACGTGATTGCAATGATTGAGGGAGGACCTTTCCCGGTAGGACAGTCTTACTCGAGATGATAGTATGCTATCTGGTTTATCTTTATCATCGTGTACTGCTTTAGGTAACCTGACAGGTCACTATTGCACGTTGATAGAGCCCCTAGGATTCTTGCTTGACTCCCAGCAGTATGAGGGCGATCATATACGTGAGAGCTAGTAGTCTATAAGCACATCCTTAAAAGGTCCCTAGTTGTGGGAGTTTCGAGACAGGGCATCGATTCTCCAGAGTAGACTAGTGTATACAGTCGAGACCCCGACGAGGGGCGGTGGCCGGTCTCACAAGCCACTGGTGTCAGTTGGATCACCTAAGATGTATACAGGTGCTCATTGGGTTATGAGTACACCGGACAGGACTCGTCGGGAACATGCTAGTTGGTCTTATACCTGACGTCAGATAGCAGTTCCCTGGTGACATGTGTACAGGTTAGTTCATCGACCTAGGGATCGTCATTTGTCTCGTGTGAGTTCCCACTGTACTTTGATTACTACCCTACCACGCTCAAAGGAGACGTGCAAACAGGTTTTAGTTGGGTACAGTCCCGAACCACATGGAGGCAGTGAGCGGATCTTCAGGGGTTCGTCTCTCCCGGTATTGGGGGTGAGGTCGCGCTGTGTCTAGGAGAGCCATTACACGAAGCCCTCGGCCGAGGCAGGAGATTTACTGGTAGGTATTCCAGTAGTATCTCAGGGTGTTCTGGGCTACACTCCGACACGACTTGTACCGCTTTTTGGGGTCTGACTTTTACCAAACCCCTAGGCCCGCCATGCGATGCTCATAGACGAACGGACCGGACTGTACGGATATTGTCACTGACAGGCTCAGTAGGGTTTCAGGATGAGTTCACTCATCGACGTCCCTTTTGGTCAATACCTGGTAGCCCGTTACGTATTGGCTTATACCGCTGACATGCTAGTGGTTAAATCCACAACCAAGGTGTTGACGAGTCTTTAGAGTCCCCCACATTCAGTTGCTCAAGTTTTCGGGCGAAACGCTGTAGAGACCGTATGGAGATATGGCAGGGTTCGATCAGATACGTGCGGTATTGCACGGATCAGGATCGAACGGATATTACTAGCCGGCTTTGGTTTAAGCCGGATCCTAGTATAGTACAGTGTAGATTTTGTCTCATTGCATTTGTATTCGGTCGGAATACAAATGCGGGTGTGTATGCACAGTTTCGGGGTTTTCCTGTAATTTATTACGGGACCAGTTTTCTGGAGTTGCCAGTTTGCTTTCCGTTTCGGCCATTTTCATTTGTATCCTTCTTTGGCCGAAGATTGGTGGAGGAGGGCTTATTTGCAATTGTGCAAATAAGCATTAGTGGAAGGGGTTCTTTGCATTTTGTTGCTTCATGATAGCTCTTGTTGACCTTGACTTGTTCACTTCATCATTGCTTGACTTTTGGAGTCATCATGTTTGATGATGGTTGTGGTTGAGTGTGGATGTGTTTATGATCATGTTCTTTCATGATTTCTTTTGATTCCCTCTTGCATTATTGTGTGGCCTCTCTCATTTTTTGATACACTCTCTCATTCTCACTCTCCCCATTCACCATGGCCGGCCATCATATGGTAGGGGCTGTCCCAATATTTCATGGGGGGATTTTTGGTCTTTTAGCTTCACAAAAATCCCATAGTTCCACTTCCAAAGTATAGTTCATTCCTCCACCAAATGGCAAACTCCATAACCCCAAATGAGACATGGTTCTACACCATTCTGCAGCAAACCTTGGGCACGTCGACTCGTCAGCTTCGTGTCCGAGTTGCCTCGGTATAGAGGTGGGAGCCCGTAAAAGAAGCCGGCGACGTGGTGCCCTTCCGGCGACGAGGTGGAGACCGGAGCTTCCGCGGGAGATCGAAACGACGACGAGAAGACCGGAGGACATGGATCAGTCGGTATATCTCTCTTCCCCATCTTGTAGTTAGCTAGAACTAGTTAATGGCCCGATCCGGGTTTTAGTGCGCGGTGGTGCCGGTTCAAGAAAATCAAAGTTAACCATCGCTTCCGCATTTGGCCTCGGGATGGAGGCCGGGGCGCCGCCGTGCACTTACAGTGGTATCAGAGCCTCGCCATTAACATGGTCTAGCTTTGTCTAATGTGTTTTACATTTCCGATCGAACAATTTTCTAAAAACCGTATTTTTCTTCACATCAGTTTCTGTCGAAATTTTTTGAAGTCCAAAAATTTTTCAGTATGTTGCAGAATGATGTGCAGGGAATCCTAAGAACACTGTAGAATTTTGGTCACCTGATCCTTCCGTACGACCGCGGAACCGCGGCCACAACCCCTCTTTGGCCGCGGTTCCGTCGCAGGAATTTGGATTCACGTCACCAATTTTTTGCAGTGGGCTTGTGGGCTGAAAATAGGGGTTTTGGTATACTTTGTTTGGGCCCAGAATTTCTTGATGTGCTACAGTAGTACTTGGGGCCCACTTGTTAAAATTTGATCGATTGGATATTTAAAGCACATTAGTTCACAGTATTTACATTATATCTGCGACCGTGAATGTCACTTGATCGGTAAATCCTGTCTAACTGCTATAGCCCGGTTAGACGGATTTGCGAACGTGACTTTCACGTTGATGTTCTGTGATTTTGCTGTGATGTTGCGGATCGGTCGTGGGGGATAGCCTGGTTGCAGTGGTAGTACAGTTTTGTTGTATTATGTACATTTGATATTGCGGGGCGAGCGTCCGACATGTGGACTGCCGTCACTGCCTGTTTGTATTATTATTTTGGGGCACGACCAGGTTGCGGTCGATGTACCCATTGTATGTATATTTTACTTTCTGTACTATGATTGCCCCGCGGAGGGGTGCACGAATAGCCGGATTCTAGAGGGCAACAAGCCCGCATCTCATGGCATTGAGACGGAGGGGGCTTCACTCTAGAATTGGCGGGCTATTCGCCGCACTCGTAGGGGGTACAGGTTGACCCAGGAGGGGTGCTCAAGTTACCGGATTCCGTGAAGTGTTGGGTGGTCCATTCACGTTGCTGAAGGGGGCTGCCTCGCTTCAGGTTTTGGCGGGTAACTTGCCGCGCCCGTAGGGGTCTAGGGTTTTCATTGCACAGGCTATCCACACGACCAGGGGAACGTCGGGTTTCAGCGGCTCTGTGAAACCCGGGGATCCCAGATATCTGTATTATTCTGTGATGCTATACATTTCTGTGATGTTGCATTTTATCACACCTTGAGCGAAATATTATATATTGATATATATATACTAGTAGATGTTGTATATGTTTTGCATCCGCGCTAGTCCAGTCCCCGCTCTGTCGTTAGTTAGCTAACCTAACGGGTAATGACGGGACCCAGTGGCGAATGCGGATGGCATATACGTACATCAGTATATTTTCGTTCTTTGTGGTGTGATCAATTGATGGGACTGCGTTGATTCGGATCAATGCAAGTTAAAAACAAACCTATTCTGATGTTGTTGGAACATTTTTCAAAAAGCTGTTATTTGCAAGGACGTTCTCTTTTGTTTTGCATCGTGGTATTCAGCTAGAATATCCTCCTCCTCAGTCGACGAGGCAAGGGCCGAGATCCCTTCACCGGGAGTGACCCCTTGGACAAAAGTTTGCGTCAGGGCAATAACTTCACTATAGCCCATTAATTTTTCTTTGCACCGTGGTATTCAGTTGGAATATCCTGCACCTCATTCTACGGGGAAAGAGCCGAGATCCCTTCACCGGGAGTGACCTCTTTAGCAAAGGTTTTCGTCACTATAATTTTAAAGCTATCAGTTCCTTCAACGATATCAAGTTCATTGCGTTAAAGGTTTTCGCCAGAAACCATTCGTAGCCCTCCGTCGTTTCATATGGATAGTCAATAGTATTCAAGCTGTGTTTGTTGGCCAAAGTCATGGCACAGTGTTTGGTAGCTGTTGGTTATTCATATGCAGCATAGATAGATGCGTTGGTTTGGAACAGTCGTACTGCCTTGTTGGCCAAAGTCAAGGGTAGGTACGGGTGGATTCAAATTAACCTGGAGAATGACGGGTAGAACTTGACATGTGACTTATGATTTGTTGGCCAAAGTCAAGGTCATAAGAGTATGGGGCAGAAATCACATCGGGAGTTTCTAAAGAAACTGAAACTTGCCAGATATGCGCATACCTTCTGGAGTGTGATAGCGTGAGCGGATTCCGTCATGTTATCATGCGATGATAGTTGGATCCCGATTCCCACTGATGAGTTAGTTTACTCCTCGGGTGATCCCGACTAATTCTTCTTTCAGGTTTGGAGGAGAATTTGACGGTACAGTGGGAGGTTTCCAGATTAGATAAATTGGTAACCATTCTGATCTAGGTTAGAGTGCACGCTGAGTGTTTCTTTTCTCTCTCTCTTTGGAAGCGACCATTGACCCGACCCTAAGACTATGACTCAGTGACCAAAATTGACCGAACCTTCTTAAACACTGGCACTTGGATTGTCAGAGTTACAGACCTCATTGCCACTCCTACTTTTTCCCTTTTCTCCAGGACACCCCGTATTACTACAAACGTTCACTTCCATTGGGCAAAACCATCGTATGGTTATATACGAACTCGAAGGGATTTATCGAGGATGGTTTCAGGTTCTGGAGAAAACGGATATGATTATTCAGTTGTCTTTTCCTTTTACCTTCTCTCGAGTTGTGAGTACTCCTTGGTTTAGGAGATAGTACACCTATTACGCAAATTGGATAGACTTATTCCAAACCATAGGCAGGTGCCGAACGGTGGGGAATGAAGAAAACCAATTAGCATAACAATGGTGTGCAGAAGGTATTAAGTTAAGACAAAGCAAGGGATTAGTAAGAGGGCCAAGTAAATTGCAACTGATATTCACGACCAAACCAGGTATTTCTTTACCACTCCCACTTCACCTTTGTATTTCTCCAGGACACTCCGTATCACTACGAAGATCCACAGTTTATTGGATACTCCATCGTATGGTTATATACGAACTCGAAAGGAACTTGTTCCAGTTCGGGGATGGACTCTGGTTCAGGAGAAATAGGAATAAGGTTTATTCAGGTGTCTTTTATCTTCACCTTCTCTCGCATTGCGAGTGTTCCTAGGATTGGGACAGTACACCCATTATGCTTATTGGATAGTCTTCTTCCAAACCATAGGCTGGTGCCGAACGGTAGGGAAGGAAGAAAACCATTTGGCCTAAAGGGGTGTGCAGAAGGTAATGACTGAAGACATATAAAGGGATTTGGAGAGGTGGCAAAGAATTATACGGTTACAGTCGTGAATCTGGAAGAGGCATTACTAGGAATACCGGGATACCCCATCGAAACATTTCAATATTTCAGTTTCACTGTGTACTGTTAACGGAAAAACTGATTTCCCAATTAGTCCTTACTCCAGGGTATGTATTTACCAGGTATGATTCTCACATCTGTATGGTTTTACAGATGATGAGTGGGAGTAGGTTAGTGGGAATTAGGTGATCATCCTCATTATATCGGGATTCGTTGTAATCGGTGATATTTGAGGAAATCACCTGGGCTGTTTGCCGGTCGGCAAATATTTGGTTTTGAATATCCGCTGTTATGCACCAATTTCAAATCGACATATCTGTACATCTATTTTCATGGAGTGACATATACCTTTTTGAAATTATGTCTGTGACATCTACCTATATCAGTGGATGGTTAGGTAAGGAGCATTAAACAACGGTGTAATTCTTCTTAACCATAAGTACAGTTTTCAACCTACGACACACAGTGAATGAGTTATCAGACTCAAGGGACTTATACAGAGTATTGTATGTTGTCCAGGGTCCATCAGGATAGAGGGGTTGGTCCTCGTACTATATTCGGTTTACTTATGACTTCTCTAGTTTTTAGACAAGTGTTTCGTAGAAACACAGGGTCTGAATTTTGAGAAGTTATAGGTATTTGAATAGAGTAGAGAACCAGATGTTGTAAGTATCAGGATTCTTCAAAGTGATCGAAGATGTAGATACTTGTATATGGTATTCAGTTGATAGTAATGATAAAGAGAACTTGCTTCTCTTTCAGGTTACTCATAATTGGAAGCATTCCTAAGTTGAGTAACGCTGATAGGCCTCCTTTCATTTAGTAGACATGCACTGGGGACAGCTGCATGATTTGAATCTGGTTCAATTAAATCAGTGCCTCTGGTTCTATATTGGATATAGAACAGTTCATATCTTAACGATGTTAAGGTACGGGGAGTTGTCCGGCTTATGATTAAAACCAGACACTGGACAACTCAAGGCACGTTTCTGTAATGGCTGTTTGTGGGTTGACCCAGGCTATAACGAGGGTTGACTTTCTACCATCTGGAAGATCAATAGAAATATTGTTCTAGACTCGCCACAGTTTTAATAAAAATGGATTTTTTCAGAAAACAGTAGTGGGAGTATGGTAGAACTGGAAGTGATTCCAGAACCACAAACGATTACTGAAGATTTGATAGGAACCTAAAGATTCAATCTGGTTTGACATTTCATTGGCCACTCCGCAGATTTGGTGGGTAACCTCAGGCACCCGAGAGGTACTCCGGTAGCCTCAAGGACGGTGACAGGGAAGTTCTTGTTTACCCACACTTGCCATTGCTGTTGTTCCAGGCTGCGAGACCCGGCAGGAGGATGAAGTATAGCGTCGTTCTAAACTGGCTTCAGAAGTGTACGTGTATATGACTCTGCCAGAGGGTTGTCGTAGTCAGTGGGAGCAGCGGAAGCATTGGTGGACATGTAGCTTATGTCTATTTATAGACTAAAGCAGATATAGCGGAGATAGATCATCAATTTCTGATGTGACAGTCATAGGTTTGACTTCATCAGAATAGGGGATGGATCTGTTGAGAAGGTAGTAGGGTGTGATGTCATGGTATTTGGATGACATACACAGAGTAGGAAAGGAAACTCCTATACTATGATCGATTATACTTTGGTCGTCACACAGTGATTTCTCCATACAGGACTTGGACATTATATCAGACATACTGGTTACTAGATCTATGGTTTTAGATCTAGATTTGGGTGGTTTCTCAATCAGGGTACTTAGACAGCATTCTAAGAGTATTTAGAATGGACGACTCCTGGCACGGTAGTGTACCTACAGGTGATGGAGTCACCCTCTCTAAAGGTGTCTTACAGACTAAAGGGGAGAGGGATGTGCATGATTGGCAGATCACTTGCTCAGGCAATTGAGTCAATCATGAGATGTCAAGTACCACACCAGATGTTGTTCTTGCACTAGATGCAATAAGTTGACATTGATCCAATCCTGGAGAAACAGTCGGAAGCAGTTTTAGAACATAAGTGGATGTTCTAGGGATATGATAACGACAGCCTCTTTCGGGAGACAGTTATCATTCCAGGCTTCCAAGGTGACCTAGACAACAAGGAGGTTGTCAGAGTTATAGTTTTCCTTCTGATGAGGGGCAGTATTTTGGACAGGTGGTCCAAGGCAATACTGAGGGAGGCATGGCGCAGGATACTGATTAAGTTCAGTTGACGATACAGTCTAAGAAGTTTGGATTTGGAGTTCATTTATGAGCTAGGTCCCATCAGACATCCAGACACATTCTAAGACAGGTATTGCTCATTTCGGGAGATGGCTTTCTCTGCGAACATGAGATATAGAGAGACATAGAAAGAAACTTCAAAGCGGATCCACTCACTGAGGCTATTCCTCGAACGCAATAGTTTCGCAAATGAGCTTTGTGAGACTGACAAGTAAAGGAGTTGGGTGTTCGGTATCACACGGGCTGTGAGTATGCGACATCGCAATAATTAGCCTTGAGTGCAAGTGGGAGATTGTTGGAGATAGTGCCCTCAGAGTCAATTATTGGATCACAGGCACGTGATTGCAATGATTGAGGGAGGACCTATCCCGGTAGGACAGTCTTACTCGAGATGATAGTATGCTATCTGGTTTATCTTTATCATCGTGTACTGCTTTAGGTAACCTGACAGGTCACTATTGCACGTTGATAGAGCCCCTAGGATTCTTGCTTGACTGCCAGCAGTATGAGGGCGATCATATACGTGAGAGCTGGTAGTCTATAAGCACATCCTTAAAAGGTCCCTAGTCGTGGGAGTTTCGAGACAGGGCATCGATTCTCCAGAGTAGACTAGTGTATACAGTCGAGACCCCGACGAGGGGCGGTGGCCGGTCTCACAAGCCACTGGTGTCATTTGGATCACCTAAGATGTATACAGGTGCTCATTGGGTTATGAGTACACCGGACAGGACTCGCCGGGAATATGCTAGTTGGTCTTATACCTGACGTCAGATAGCAGTTCCCTGGTGACATGTGTACAGGTTAGTTCATCGACCTGGGGATCGTCATTTGTCTCGTGTGAGTTCCCACTGTACTTTGATTACTACCCTACCACGCTCAAAGGAGACGTGCAAACAGGTTTTAATTGGGTACAGTCCCGAGCCACATGGAGGCAGTGAGCGGATCTTCAGGGGTTCGTCTCTCCCGGTATTGGGGGTGAGGTCGCGCTGTGTCTAGGAGAGCCATTACACGAAGCCCTCGGCCGAGGCAGGAGATTTACTGGTAGGTATTCCAGTAGTATCTCAGGGTGTTCTGGGCTACACTCCGACACGACTTGTACCGCTTTTGGGGGTCTGACTTTTACCAAACCCCTAGGCCCGCCATGCGATGCTCATAGACGAACGGACCGGACTGTACGGATATTGTCACTGACAGGCTCAGTAGGGTGTCAGGATGAGTTCGCTCATCGACGTCCCTTTTGGTCAATACCTGGTAGCCCGTTACGTATTGGCTTATACCTCTGACGTGCTAGTGGTTAAATCCACAACCAAGGTGTTGACGAGTCTTTAGAGTCCCCCACATTCAGTTGCTCAAGTTTTCGGGCGAAACGCTGTAGAGGCCGTATGGAGATATGGTAGGGTTCGATCAGATACGTGCGGTATTGCACGGATCAGGATCGAACGGATATTACTAGCCGGCTTTGGTTTAAGCCGGATCCTAGTATAGTACAGTGTAGATTTTGTCTCATTGCATTTGTATTCGGTCGGAATACAAAT
The DNA here is from genome assembly GCA_030015575.1 of Agapanthus africanus. Taxonomy (NCBI): domain Eukaryota; kingdom Viridiplantae; phylum Streptophyta; class Magnoliopsida; order Asparagales; family Amaryllidaceae; genus Agapanthus; species Agapanthus africanus. The sequence continues at coordinate 82,461,295 of CM057344.1, read as the reverse complement.
GCGGGTGTGTATGCACAGTATCGGGGTTTTCCTGGGAGTTGCCAGTTTGCTTTCCGTTTCGGCCATTTTCATTTGTATCCTTCTTTGGCCGAAGATTGGTGGAGGAGGGCTTATTTGCAATTGTGCAAATAAGCATTAGTGGAGGGGGTTCTTTGCATTTTGTTGCTTCATGATAGCTCTTGTTGACCTTGACTTGTTCACTTCATCGTTGCTTGACTTTTGGAGTCATCATGTTTGATGATGGTTGTGGTTGAGTGTGGATGTGTTTGTGATCATGTTCTTTCATGATTTCTTTTGATTCCCTCTTGCATTATTGTGTGGCCTCTCTCATTTTTTGATACACTCTCTCATTCTCACTCTCCCCATTCACCATGGCCGGCCATCATATGGTAGGGGTTGTCCCAATATTTCATGGGGGGATTTTTGGTCTTTTAGCTTCACAAAAATCCCATAGTTCCACCTCCAAAGTATAGTTCATTCCTCCACCAAATGGCAAACTCCATAACCCCAAATGAGACATGGTTCTACACCATTCTGCAGCAAACCTTGGGCACGTCGACTCGCCAGCTTCGTGCCCGAGTTGCCTCGGTATAGAGGTGGGAGCCCGTAAAAGAAGCCGGGGACGTGGTGCCCTTCCGGCGACGAGGTGGAGACCGGAGCTTCCGCGGAAGATCGGGACGACGACGAGACGACCGGAGGACATGGATCAGTCGGTATATCTCTCTTCCCCATCTTGTAGTTAGCTAGAACTAGTTAATGGCCCAATCCGGGTTTTAGTGCGCGGTGGTGCCGGTTCAAGAAAATCAAAGTTAACCATCGCTTCCGCATTTGGTCTCGGTATGGAGGCCGGGGCGCCGCCGTGCACTTACATATATAGTGGCGGCAGCACGCAGTAGCAGGCGGGAGAATCTCGCCGGCAGTTACGCTCCCGACGTCACGCCCGCGTAATAAGCGGATCGCCCGTTAATGGGGATCATGATGGCGTAGAACATGGGCTGTTGCCGGCGGAGAATCCACGCATGGTGAGATTTGTGGAGCGGCGGTTACGCCTGTGAATGGTGGAGTCGGTCGATTGGAGGGACTGAGGAAGATGGCCTCGGCGGGAGAGCTCAGGAACGAGCGGGAGGGCCGAGGCATCTTGGTCCTGTGGTAGCTCGGGATGAGCTAAGAGGCCGAGGAGGCCAATTTGCAGGGGGATCTGAGGAGAGCCAGCTTGTGCTTGCAGGTCGGGTACAGAGGTGGCATGGTCGGCCCCTGTGGGCCCTTTCTTCTGAGTTCTAGGACACGTCATCTGCCACGTGTCCTGATCTGGGAGATCGCCAATATAGAGCGTCATCATTAGCCCCCCACTCTTGTCCCGACCAGCTGACGGGTCGGGTCAAGAGTGGACTGTCGGGCCTCCTGGGGTGAGCTCCCTCCTAAGATTTCGTCAAGACGCATCCCCGGGTTGTCAGCTGTCTTTTCTGCCAGCGAATCAGGACAAGATCTCTGCATTTAAGAAAGGTGCACCAGTTCGTGCGTCCTGTCACTGAAGCGACGGTCCGCGCGTCAAGCGTCAGTTGGCCGACACGACGTGTGCAGACCTACGGCGTTTGATGGGATGCGGCCCAATATGAGAACGACAAGTTGAGCGATCGGAGCCGTTGGACACGAGGAGGCGCTTTGGCGGGAGATGATGGGCGCCGTTCGATGAGGGCGATTGCGGTGATAAATAGGGATGGGCCCCATTCCAGGTCCCCCATTTCTTCATATTTTTCTTCTTTCTAAGTCTTGGTTGCTCGGCGCTCTTCCTCTTTTGGGTTGGATACATGGTTTGTTCCCACTCTTTGGATTTCTCGTTCCGGAGGGAGCCCAGCGGTGCAGCCGTGCCCCCGGCTGGCTCGTGCCCTGTGCCGAATGTTCCGCCGACGGCAGGGCCGTCTGCTTCGCTGAGAGCTCCTGGTGATTGTTCCGGCGGCGGCCAGAGACGTCCATGGTCATCCGAGCCCCAGACGAGGGACGCAGGGGAGGGTGAGGACGGGGTCCCCCTTAAAAGGAAAAGGACAATCTCTCATACGCCGCCGTCGAGGATCCCTGAGGGGATTCCCGTGCAAGAGGGGGATGCCGTCTTCATGGTTCCATCTGGGCTTTCCGTCGCTGCCGGCCTGCTCGCCGGAATGGAAGAGTCGGCCGGGGGAGGCTTCCGCATGGCACCCTGAGGGTCCAAATGGAGGCCATAGCCCAAGGGGCGGTCCAGGTATGAAATCCTCCACGCGTTGTTTTTTGACCTTCCTTTCTTTGGCTCGAGCATCTCCAAGTTTCTCATCTGTTTCCCGTCAGGTCCTTCAACACTGCGCCTCGTTACTCGTATGAAGGCCGAGGGGACGTTCCACGTACCAAGACCGGTGGAAGCATTTCCTTCAGAGGTCGAGGTCCCGCGACGTGACCTGCGTCTGGAGAGGGCGAGGGCCGATGTCCTGGCAGCCTGAGCGGAGGTTGCAGAGCTCGCCATCTCAGCGAACTGGGGTGCTTATCGTCGCCTGAGTACATCCTACCGAGTTGCTGAGGCGAAGGTGGCGGATCTGGCCGATCATTTCGCGGCCATAGAGAAGGAGAGAAACAACAGCAGGGGGGATGCCGAGGCAGCGCTTCGGGCGGCCGGGATTGCCAAGATTCGGGCTAGGATGGCTGTGGCCGATTACAAGGTGTCAGAGTAGTTTCACGCCGAGCTTGGCAAGCATTCCGCCATCGCATGGAATAAGGCTCTAGATGCCATGAAGGAGCGGCTTCCTGAGTTCTCCGATGGCAAGCTCCGTGCTCGGGTCCCACTCCCGGTGGCAAAGCCTTCGGCAGACAGCGATGAGGGAAGTAAGGCGTACCCCTGGTGGCAAAGCCTCCGGTGGTGAAGCCTCCGGCAGACTGCGATGACAGTGATGAGGGAAGCGAGGCGCAGGAGGGGGTTTGTGACTTAGACCTTTTTGATATTTCCTCGTCCCTCTTTTGTAAGCGTCCTGAACTTTGTAAGGCTGGGGAACCCCAGTATCCCTTGAAAAGACTTCAAGGCTGGGAAGCCTAAAATACCCTTTGTAAAGACTTCGCTTTTGGTAGTAAAACTTTTTGTTTCATCAGCTTGCACTTTATCTTTTGTTTGTGAAGAATGCTCATAAAATATCCCTGCTTGTACTGTTGGGCTTCCATGTCAGGTCGGCTATATGTCTAGCGATCGTTCGTCGAGTTGATTTCTATCACTTGCTAAGTGTGCCAAGCGCTGCTGAGAAGGAGGCATCTCTATGGCCCCGAAGTTGAGGGGGGATCACTCAGACTTGGATAGACCTGATGTCTCTTGTTGGGGCTTCAGATCCGCTGCATGTGATGGGCAGAAGGATGTCCGCCGTAGTTGTGCCGAGCATAAAGGGGCTCGGTGGCCTCGTTATGAGGGCTACAAACCCGCAGCGTCTGTTGGGCAGGAGGATGCCTGCTGAGGATGACCGAGCAGGGAAGCTGCTCGGTTGATCTTGGCGAGAGCTTTGATCCCTGTCGGTTGTGGTAGGAAGCTACCAGCCGGGGATAGCCGAGCAAGGGTCGGGCTCGACTGCCTCTGGGAGGACTTTGATCCTTAGCATTGGAGGGGCCGTAGGAGGCCTGCTAAGGATAACCGGGTAGTGAAGCTGCGCGGTTGCCTCTTGGCGAGGGCCTTGATCCCTGGCGTTGCGAGTAGGGAAGCTATCGGCCAGGGATAGCCGAGCAGGGAAGCCGCTCGGCTGCCTCTGGGAGGACTTTGATCCTTAGCGTTGGAGGGGATGTAAGAAGCCTGTTAAGGATAACCGGGCAGTGAAGCTGCGCGGTTGCCTCTTGGCGAGGGATTTGATATCTGGCATCGTGGGTAGGCAACTACCAGCCTGGGATGACCGAGAAGGGTAGCCTCTCAGACGCCTCTTGCGAGGGCTTTGATCCCTGGCGTCATTGGGCAAGGAGCTACTAGCCGGAGATGACCGAGCAAGGGTCGGGCTCGGTTGCCTCTAGCGAGGGCTTTGATCCTTCAGGATGGGGACCGAGCAGGGTTACTGCCCAGTACCTCTTGGCGAGGACTTTGATCCCTGTCGGTTGTGGTAGGAAGCTACCAGCCGGTTATAGCCGAGCAAGGGTCGGGCTCGACCGCCTTAAAGGAGGACTTTGGTCCTTAGCGCGGGAGGGGCTGTACTACCAAGGACCCCTGGCCGGGTAGGGTTACTGCCCGGTGCCTCTTGGTGAGGGCTTTTGTCCTGAAGGATAGCCGAGCGAGGGTCGGGCTCGACTGCCTCTGAGAGGGCTTTTGATTCCTGTCGGTTGTGGTAGGAAGCTACCAGCCGGGGATAGCCGAGCGAGGGTCGGGCTCGACTGCCTCTGGGAGGACTTTTTGATCCTTGGCGTTGCGAGTAAGGAAGCTATCGGCCAAGGATAGCCGAGCAGGGTAGCTGCTGTTGGAGATAGTGCCCTCAGAGTCAATTATTGGATCACAGGCACGTGATTGCAATGATTGTGGGGGGACCTGTCCCAGTAGGACAGTCTTACTCAAGATGATAGTATGCTATCTGGTTTATCTTTATCATCGTGTACTGGTTTAGGTGACCTTACAGGTCACTATTGCACGTTGATAGAGCCCCTAGGATTCTTGCTTGACTACCAGCAGTATGAGGGCGATCATATACGTGGGAGCTGGGGTCTATAAGCAAATCCTTAAAAGGTCCCTAGTCGTGGGAGTTTCGAGACAGGGCATCGATTCTCCAGAGTAGGCTAGTGTATACAGTCGAGACCCCGACGAGGGGCGGTGGCCGGTCTCACAAACCACTGGTGTCAGTTGGTTCACCTAAGATGTATACAGGTGCTCATTGGGTTATGAGTACACCGGACAGGACTCGCCGGGAACCTGCTAGTTGGGATTATACCAGATGTCAGATAGCAGTTCCCTGGTGACATGTGTACAGGTTAATTCATCGACCTGAGATCGTCATTTGTCTCGTGTGAGTTCCCACTGTACTTAGATTACTACCCTACCACGCTCAAAGGAGACATGCAAACAGGTTTTAGTTGGGTACAGTCCCGAGCCACATGGAGGCAGTGAGCGGATCTGCAGGGGTTCGTCTCTCCCGGTATTGGGGGTGAGGTCGCGCTGTGTCTAGGAGAGCCATTAGACAAAGCCCTCGGCCGAGGCAGGAGATTTACTGGTAGGTATTCCAGTAGTATCTCAGGGTGTTCTGGGCTACACTCCGACACGACTTGTACCGCTTTTGGGGGTCTGACTTTTACCAACCCCCTAGGTCCGCCATGCGATGCTCATAGACGAACGGACCGGACTGTACGGATATTGTCACTGACAGGCTCAGTAGAGTGTCAGGTTGAGTTCGCTCATCGACGTCCCTTTTGGTCAATAGCTGGTAGCTCGTTACGTAAGGCTGATACCTCTGACGTGCTAGTGGTTAAATCCACAGCCATAGTATTGACGAGTCTTTAGAGTCCCCCACACACAGTTACTCAAGTTTCGGGCGAAACGCTGTAGTGGCCGTATGGAGATATGGCAGGGTTCGATAAGATACGTGCGGTATTACACGGATCGTGATCGGACGGATTTTACTAGCGGGCTTTGGTTTAAGCCGGATCCTAGTATTAGACAGTGTAGTTTTTGTCTCTTTGTATTTGTGTTCAGTGGGAATACAAATGCGGGCATGTATATGCAGTCACGGGGTTTCCTGTAATTTATTGCGGGATCAATTTTCTGAAGTTGCCAGTTTGCATTCCGTTCCGGCCAATTTTCTTTTGTTCCTTCACGGCCGGACTTTCCGCTGAAGAGGGTTATTTGCAAGTGTGCAAATAACATTTGTGGAGGGGTTTTCTTGCGTTTTATGGCTTCATGATAATTCTTTCATCATGAGATTCTTTTTTGGTCTCTTCCTTTGCATTAAATGTGATGGTTTGTGATATGATGAGATTAGAAGTGAGTGTGACCATTTTTTCTTCTCTTTTATCATGCTTATTTTTTCTTGGATTATTTCATTCTCTTCCCATCACCATTTTTAGAAGTGGGGCCGGCCACTTTGTGGGAGAGGAGAGGGAGTTCATTTTCATGTGAGAGAAAATGGTTCATCTCATTTTTCTTGCCACCAAATTCCTAAGCACATTTCCATAGTTGATTTCTTCACCTCCACATCACCAAGGCAACTTCACTACCCCAAAGAGACATGGATTCTACACTACACCTACAGTACCCTTGGACGCATCTGCTTGCCAACATCGTGCCCGAGTTCCCTCGGTCCAGAGGTGGGAGCCCGTAAAAGAAATCGGCTACGTGGTGCCCTTTCCGACGAGGAGGTGACGAACGGAGATTCCGCGGGAGATCGAGACGACGACGAGAAGACCGAAGGACACGGATCGCTCGGTATATCTCTTTACCCATCTTTTAGTTTGCTAGTAGTTAGGTTAATGGCCCGATCTGGGTTAAAAGTGCGCGATGGTGCCGGTTTACTAGTTTTTGTAAAATTTTTCGTTTCCGCATTCCGGCGTCGGATTGACGGCCGGGGTGCCGCCGTGCACTTACATTGGTATCAGAGCCACGCCTTTAATCTAGTCTAGCTTGGTCTAATGTGTTTGCATTTTCGATCGAACAAAATCCTAAAACCCGCGATTTCAGTACATCAGTTCTCTGTCGAATTTTTTTTGGCTCCAAAAATTTTTCAGTCTATTGCAGAGGTACATGCAGGGAATTATAAGCATACTGTAAAAATTCGACACATTGATTCTATAGAAGGACCACGGAACCGCGGCCAAACCCCTGTTCTGGCCGCGGTTCCGCGGCAAGAAAATGTTATCATTTTGCTAAATTTCTACAGTGGCTTTCTGAGTTGAAAATGTGATTTTTGGAATGTTCTGTTTGGGCCCAGAATTTGTTTGAGTGCTACAGTAGTGCTTGGGGCCCACTTGGTAAAATTTGATCGATCGAAAATTTTAAACACATTAGTTCACAGTATTTACATTATATCTGCGACCGTGAATGTCACTTGATCGGTAAATCCTGTCTAAGTGCTATAGCCTGGTTAGACGGATTTGCGAACGTGACATTCACGTGGATGTTCTGTGTTATGCTGTGATGTTGCGGATTGTCGTGGTGGATAGCCTGGATGCAATGTTAGTACAGTTTCGTTTTATATGTACATTTGATATTGCGGGGCGAGCGTCCGACATGTGGACTGCCGTCACTGCCTGTTTGTATATTATTCTTTTGGGGCACGACCGGGTCGAGGTCGATATACCCATTGTATGTATATTTTACTTTCTGTACTAAGATTACCCCGCGGAGGGGTGCACGGATAGCCGGGTTCTAGAGGGCAACGGGCCCGCATCTCATGGCATTGAGACGGAGGGGGCTTTACTCTAGAATTGGCGGGCTATTCGCCGCACTCATAGGGGGTACAGGTTGACCCAGGAGGGATGCCCAAGTTACCGGATTCCGTGAAGTGCTGGGTGGTCCATTCACGTTGCTGAAAGGGGCTGCCTCGCTTCAGGTTTTGGCGGGTAACTTGCCGCGCCCGTAGGGGTCTAGGATTTCATTGCACAGGCTATCCACACGACCAGGGGAACGTCGGGTTTCAGCAGCGGCTCTATGAAACCCGGGGATCCCAGATATCTGTATTGTTCTGTGATGCTGGTTACATTTCTGTGATGTTGCATTTTTTTATCACACCTTGAGCGAATATTATATATTGATATATATATTAGTAGATGTTGTATATGTTTTGCATCCGCGCTAGTCCAGTCCCCTCTCTGTCGTTAGTTAAGTAACCTAACGGGTGATGACGGGACCCAGTGGCGAATGCGGATGGCATATACGTACATCATTATTTTCGTTCTTTATTGATGTGATCAATTGATGGGACTGCGTTGATTCGGATCAATGCAAGATAAACAAACCTATTCTGATGTTGTTGGAACACTTTTCAAAAAGCTGTTATTGCAAGGGCGTTCTCTTTTGTTTTACACAGTGGTATTCGGTTATGAATATCCAGCACCTCAGTCGACGAGGCAAGGGCCGAGATCCCTTCACCGGGAGTGACCCCTTGGACAAAAGTTTGCGTCAGGGCAATAACTTCACTATAGTCGTTTACTTTTGCTTTGCATCGTGGTATTCAGTTGGAATATCCTGCACCTCATCCTACGGGGAAAGAGCCGAGATCCCTTCATCGAGAGTGACCTCTTTAGCAAAGGTTTTCGTCACTATATTTTTATAAAGCTATCCGGTTCCTTCAACGATATCAAGTTCATTACGTTAAAGGTTTTTCTCCAGAAACCATTCGTAGCCCTCTGTCATTTCAGACGGGTAGCACGTAGTATTCATGCTATGTTTGTTGACCTTCGTCAAGGCATAGTGTATGGTAGCTGCTTGTTACCTTTCTGCTGCATAGATAGATGCGTTGGTTTGGGATAGTCGTATAGCCTTATTGACCTTCGTCAAGGCCTTGTATGGGTGGGTTCAAATTAACCTGGACAATGACGGGTAGAACTTGACATGTGACTTATGATTTGTTAACCTTCGTCCGGTTTTTGAAGTTGGGATTGGAAATGGCCCCAACTGTGCACTAACTCCATTCCTCAGCAAAGCAATCCGGTCGGTGCGGGCAGCATGGGGCAAAAAATCACATCGGGAGTTTCTAAAGAAACTGAAACTTGCCAGATATGCGCATATCTTCTGGAGTGTAATAACGTGAAGCGGATTCCGTCACGTTATCATGCGATGATAGTTGGATCCCGATTCCCACTGATGAGTTGGTTTACTCCTCGGGTGATCCCGACTAATTCTTCTTTCAGGTTTGGGGAAGAATTTGACGTTACAGTGGGAGGTTTCCAGATTAGATAAAGTGATAACCATTCTAATCTAGGCTAGAGTGCACGCTGAGTGTTTCTTTTCTCTCTCTCTTTGGCAGCGACCATTGACCCGACCCTAGACTATGACTCAGTGACCAAGTTGACCGAACCTTCTTAACACTGGCTTTTGGATTGTACACCTATTATGCAAATTGGATAGTCTTCTTCCAAACCATAGGCAGGTGCCGACCGGTAGGGAATGAAGAAAACCAATTAGCCTAAACGGTGTACAGAAGGTATTAAGTTAAGACAAAGAAAGGGATTAGAAGGAGGGCAAAGTAAATTGCGACTGATATTCATGACCAAACCAAGTATTTCGTTACCACTCCCACTTCACCTTTGTATTCCTCCAGGACACTCCGTATCACTACGAAAATCCACAGTTTATTTGGATACTCCATCGTATGGTTATATACGAACTCGAAAGGAACTTGTTCCAGTTCGAGAATGGATTCTGGTTCAGGAGAAATAGGAATAAGGTTTATTCGGTTGTCTTTTATCTTCACATTCTCTCGCATTGCGAGTGCTCCGGGGATTAGGATAGTACACCCATTATGCTTATTGGATAGTCTTCTTCCAAACCATAGGCTGGTGTCGAACGGTAGGGAAGGAAGAAAACCATTTGGCCTAAAGGGGTGTGCAGAAGGTAATGACTAAAGACATATAAAGGGATTTGGAGAGTTGGCAAAGAAATATACGGTTATAGTTGTGAATCTGGATGATGGAAGAGGCATTACTATGAATACCAGGATACCCCATCGAAACATTTCGATGTTTCAGTTTCACTGTGTACTGTTAAAAGAAAACTGATTTCCCAATTAGCACTTGCTCCAGGGTATGTATTTACCAGGTATGATTCTCACATCTGTATGGTTTTACAGATGATGAGTGGGAGTAAGTTATTGGGAATTAGGTGATCATCCTCATTATATCGGAATTCGTTGTAATTGGTGATATTTGAGGAAATCGCCTGGGCTGTTTGCCGGACGGCAAATATTTGGTTTTGAATATCCGTTGTTATGCACCAATTTCAAATTGATATATCTGTACGTCTATTTTTATAGAGTGAGATATACTTTTTTGAAATTATGTCTATGACATTTACCTATATCAGTGGATGGTTAGGTAATGAGCATTAATTCTTCTTAACCATAAGTACAGTTTTCAACCTACGACACACAGTGAATGGGTCACTAGACTCAGGGGACTTATACATAGTATTGTATATTGTCCAGTGTCCACTAGGACAAAGGGGATGGTCCTCGTACTATATTCTGTTTACTTGTTACTTCTCTAGTTCTTAGACATGTGTTTCGTAGAAATGCAAGGTCCAAGTTTTGAGAAGTTATAGGTATATGAATAAAGTAGAGAACCAGGTGTCGCAAGTATCGGGATTCTTCAAGGTGATCGAAGATGTAGATACTTTTGTGTGGTATTCAGTTAATAATAATGATTAAGAGAACTTGCTTCTCTTTCAGGATTACTCATAATTGGAAGCATTCCTAAGTTGAGTAACGCTGATCGGCCTCCTTCCATTTAGTTGACATGCACTGGAGACAGCTGCATGATTTGAATCTGGTTCAATTAAATCAGTGCCTCTGTTTCTGTATTGGATATAGAACAGTTCATATCTTAACGATGTTAAGGTACGGGGAGTTGTCCGGCTTATGCTTAAAACCAGACTCTGAATAACTCAAGGCACGTTTTTGTAATGGCTGTTTGTGGGTTGACCCAGGCTATAACGAGGGTTGACTTTCTACCATCTGGAAGATCAATAGAAATATTGTTCTAGACTCGCCACAGTTTTAATAAAAATGGATTTTTTCAGAAAACAGTAGTGGGAGTATGGTAGAACTGGAAGTGATTCCAGAACCGCAAACGATTACTGAAAATTTGATAGGAACCTAAAGATTCAATCTGGTTTGACATTCCATTGGCCACTCCGCAGATATGGTGGGTAATCTCAGGCGCCCGAGAGGTACTCCTGTAGCCTCAAGGACGGTGACAGGGAGGTTCTTGTTTACCCAGAGTTGCCATTGCTGTTGTTCCAGACTGTGAGACCCGGCAGGAGGATGAGTATAGCGTCGTTCTAAACTTGCTTTAGAAGTGTACGTCTATATGACTCTGCCAGAGGGTTGTCGTGGTCAGTGGGAGCAGCGGAAGCATGGTGGACAAGTGGCTTATGTCTATTTATAGACTAAAGCAGATATAGCGGAGATAGATCATCTATTTCTGATATGACAGTCATAGGTTTGACTTCATCAGAATAAGGGATGGATCTGTTAAGAAGGTAGTAGGGTGTGATGTCCTGGTATTTGGATGACATACACAGAGTAGGAAGTGACATTTCTATACTACGATCGGTTATTCTTTGGTTGTCACACAGTGGTTTCTCCACATAAGACTTGGATATTGTATCAGACATTCTGGTTACTAGATCTATGGTTTTAGATCTAGATTTGGGTAGTTTCCCAATCTGGGTACTTAGACAGCATTCTATGAGTATTTACAATGGAAGACTCCTGGCACGGTAGTGTACCTGCAGGTGATGGAGTCACCCTCTCTAAAGGTGTCTTACAGACTAAAGGGGAGGAATGTGCATGATTGGCAGATCACTTGCTTAGGCAATTGAGTCAATCATGAGATGTCAAATACCACACCAGATGTTGCTTTTGCATTAGATGCAATAAGTTGATATTAATCCAATCCTGGAGAAACATTGGGAAGCAGCTTTAGAACATAAGTGCATGTTCTATGGATTTGATAATGGCAGTCTCCTTTAGGAGACGGTTATCATTCTAGGCTTCCGAGGTGACCTGGATGACAGAGTGACTGTCAGAGTTATAGTTTTCCCTCTGACGAGGGGCAGTATTTTGGATAGGTGATCCAAGCAGATACTGAGAGAGGCATGGCGCAGGATACTGATTAAGTTCAGTTGACGATACAGTCTGAGAAGTTTGGATTTGGAGTTCATTTATGAACTAGGTCCCATCAGACATCCAGACATTCTAAGACAGGTATTTCTCATTTCGGGAGATGGCTTTCTCCGCGAACTTGAGATATAGAGAGACATAGAAAGAAACATCAAAGCGGATCCACTCACTGAGGCTATTCCTCGAACGCAATAGTTTCGCAAACGAGCTTTGTGAGACTGACTAGTAGAGGAGTTGGGTGTTCGGTATCACACGGACTGTGAGTATGCGACATCGCAATAATTAGCCTTGAGTGCAAGTAGGAGATTGTTGGAGATAGTGCCCTCAGAGTCAATTATTGGATCACAAGCACGTGATTGCAATGATTGAGGGAGGACCTGTCCCAGTAGGACAGTCTTACTCAAGATGATAGTATGCTATCTGGTTTATCTTTATCATCGTGTACTGCTTTAGGTGACCTTACAGGTCACTATTGCACGTTGATAAAGCCCCTAGGATTCTTGCTTGACTACCAGCAGTATGAGGGCGATCATATACGTGGGAGCTGGGGTCTATAAGCAAATCCTTAAAAGGTCCCTAGTCGTGGGAGTTTCGAGACAGGGCATCGATTCTCCAGAGTAGGCTGGTGTATACAGTCGAGACCCCGACGAGAGGCGGTGGCCGGTCTCACAAGCCACTGGTGTCAGTTGGTTCACCTAAGATGTATACAGGTGCTCATTGGGTTATGAGTACACCGGACAGGACTCGCCGAGAACCTGCTAGTTGGGATTATACCAGATGTCAGATAGCAGTTCCCTGGTGACATGTGTACAAGTTAGTTCATCGACCTGAGATCGTCATTTGTCTCGTGTGAGTTCCCACTGTACTTAGATTACTACCCTACCACGCTCAAAGGAGACGTGCAAACAGGTTTTAGTTGGGTACAGTCCTGAGCCAAATGGAGGCAGTGAGCGGATCTGCAGGGGTTCGTCTCTCCCGGTATTGGGGGTGAGGTCGCGCTGTGTCTAGGAGAGCCATTACACAAAGCCCTCGGCCGAGGCAGGAGATTTACTGGTAGGTATTCCAGTAGTATCTCAGGGTGTTCTGGGCTACACTCCGACACGACTTATACCGCTTTTGGGGGTCTGACTTTTACCAACCCCCTAGGCCCGCCATGCGATGCTCATAGACGAATGGACCGGACTGTACGGATATTGTCACTGACAGGCTCAGTAGGGTGTCAGGATGAGTTCGCTCATCGACGTCCCTTTTAGTCAATAGCTGGTAGCTCGTTACGTAAGGCTGATACCTCTGACGTGCTAGTGGTTAAATCCACAGCCATAGTATTGACAAGTGTTTAGAGTCCTCCACACACAGTTATTCAAGTTTCGGGCGAAACGCTGTAGAGGCCTTATGGAGATATAGCAGGGTTCGATCAGATACGTGCGGTATTGCACGGATCGTGATCGGACGGATTTTACTAGCGGGCTTTGGTTTAAGCCGGATCCTAGTATTAGACAGTGTAGTTTTTGTCTCTTTGCATTTGTGTTCAGTGGGAATACAAATGCGGGCATGTATATGCAGTCGCGAGGTTTTCCTGTAATTTATTGCGGGATCAATTTTCTGAAGTTGCCAGTTTGCATTCCGTTCCGGCCAGTTTTCTTTTGTTCCTTCACGACTGGACTTTCTGCTGGAGGGGGTTATTTGCAAGTGTGCAAATAACATTTATGGAGGGGTTTTCTTGCATTTTGTGGCTTCATGATAGTTCTTTCATCATGAGATTCTTTTTTGGTCTCTTCCTTTGCATTAAATGTGATGGTTTGTGATATGATGAGATTAGAAGTGAGTGACCATTTTTTCTTCTCTTTTATCATGCTTATTCTTTCTTAGATTATTCCATTCTCTTCCCATCACCATTTTTAGAAGAGGGGCCGGCCACTTTGTGGGAGAGGAGAGGGAGTTCATTTTCATGTGAGGGAAAATGGTTCATCTCATATTTCTTGCCACCAAATTCCTAAGCACATTTCCGTAGTTGATTTCTTCACCTCCACATCACCATGGCAACTTCACTACCCCAAAGAGACATTGATTCTACACTACACCTACAGTACCCTTGGAAACGTCGGCTTGCCAACTTCACGCCCGAGTTGCCTCGGTCCAGAGGTGGGAGCCCGTAAAAGAAATCGGCTACGTAGTGCCCTTTCCGACGAAGAGGTGACAAACGGAGATTCCGCGGGAGATCGGGACAACGACGAGAAGACCGAAGGACACGGATCGCTCGGTATATCTCTCTACCCATCTTTTAGTTTGCTAGTAGTTAGGTTAATGGCCCGATCCGGGTTAAAAGTGCGCGGTGGTGCCGGTTTACTAGTTTTTGTAAAAATTTTCGTTTCCGCATTCCGGCGTCGGATTGACGGCGGGGGCGCCGCCGTGCACTTACAGCTGCTGAACTGCCTCTAAGGAGGACTTTGATCCTTAGCGTTGGAGGGGCCTAGGAGGCCTGCTAAGGATAACCAAGCAGTGAAGCTATGCGGTTGCCTCTTGGCAAGGTTTTGATACCTGGAGTTGCTAGTAGGGAAGCTACCGGTCAGGAATAGCCGAGCAGGAAAGTCGCTCGGCTGCCTCTGAGGAGGACTTTTGATCCCTAGCGTTGCGAGTAGGGAAGCTACCAGCCAGGGATAGCCGAACAGGGTAGCTGCTGAGCTGCCTCTAAGGAGGACTTTGATCTTTAGCGTTGGAGGGGCCGTAGGAGGTCTGCTAAGGATAACCGGGCAGTGAATCGCTGTGGTTGCCTCTTGGCGAGGGCTTTGATCCCTGGCGTTGCGAGTAGGGAAGCTACCGGCCAGGGATAGCCGAGCAGGGAAGCTGCTCGGCTGTCTCTAAGAAGGACTTTGATCCTAGCATTGGAGGGGCCGTAGGAGATCTGCTAAGGATAGCCGGGCAGTGAAGCTGCGCGGTTGCCTCTTGGCGAGGGCTTTGATCCCCGGCGTTGCGTGTAGGGAAGCTACCAGTCAGGGATAGCCGAGCATGGTAAATGCTTGGCCGATTCTTCATGAGGTTTCGCCCGACCATCCCGTTGCAAGTATGGGGAACAGGAACGGTCGCGGAGAACGTGCACGTAGCGAAGCGCCAGAGTCGTGCCATTTCGATTCCGCCAGAGAAGGCTCAATGATCGCCGCGTGGCAGAGACTTTGTGCGAGAAAACGGGAGACCGTTGGGTTCCGTTGGGACGCAGTGGGCTATATAAAGCTGAGGGAGCAATGGTCCTTCCTTTCTTCACAAACAGATCGTTGAGAATGAAAGACTTCCCCTTTAGCATCCCCGAAATCATCCACTTCGAAGACGTATATCTCTACGACCAGAACTGCGTCGAGGACACGGTGCAGTTGGTCTATGAGAGCATAGAAGACCACTTCGGCCGGCTGCTCCCCCGGCGCTCCCCTTGCTGCGGCTGCTGATGTTGTAACATTTCAGAAAGTATAAAATATTATTTTTGGAATTTAATATTAAAATAATATTTTTCCCGAAAACTGCCCGATTTGCGAAATTGGGGTTTTCGAAAAAGGGTATAAATATATACCGATAATTGTGAAATAAATGGAAATTAAAATGATTTATTCATTTAAAAATATATTTAAAGGATTTGGCATTTTTAAAATTTATTATATGCAGTTTGGATAAAAACCCGATTAGTGCACTGCTAATCGCGATTAACTCAAATCCGCGTTTCTACAGTTTTTTGTGGCTAGTGCACCATGTCATGTTATATTTTGATTACATGTTGTGTTCTTGTGTTATTTTGGGTATTATGTGATTTGGGTTTTAAATAAAAGAAAAGGTTAAAAAGAGAAAGGGTAAAAGGATAATATTGTGAGAGAGAGTTAGAATAAGAGAGGAGAGAGAGGGGGGGCTGCCATATCCTCACCCTATGTTATTTCTTCATCTCCTTCTTCCCCATCTCCCTCCACTTCAACCTATGAAATCATCTAAAAAACTTCATCAAAACCCTAAACCCCATTCTTTAAAATTGATCCCCTCTTCACCCTCTACATTTTGGACCAAGAAAAGTTTGATTTTGATGACTTGGAGAAGCTAGGGTTTTTCTTGGGTTTCCCAAATGAGCTAATTTCATCACCATTAGCATAGTAGTTCATTCACATTAGTGTCTATCCATGTTTAGAAGTGATTAAGTGATGTTTAGGGAGGTTTGGAAAATTCAAGTTAGGGTTTTGGGAAATTATTGAATTCAAAGATGAAATTGAGGTTGGTAGAGACCTAATAAACCCTCTAGAGTTTCATGGACTGAAACCAGGTATAGAACTCCAAACCCCAAACTTAGAAACCCGGCGTTGGAAAATTGTGAGAATTGTGATGGTATTTTGGAATCTGCTAACACTCGGGGACCTGCAAAATTATTTAGCGAACACAGTGACACATGCAGGCACCCAGGAAGCTACCACTGAGGCCCGAGACCCCAACTCCACCTATAGGCCGCAGATTTAATCATTCTTGCCGCAATTTGCGGCCAGAGTAGGGTGGATTTGGTCCATGTTTGTTCCAGGGTTTTATCTCCAGTAAATTAGACCCTCCATATGTGCAGAATTGACTAAATTGAACTAGGGTAAAATCTGGGACCATTTTCTTGAGTTGCTTCCTTGTATTTCGCGATATTTTTGAATTTAAGTTTTGGTATTTGTCATTGTATTTGGTCGTGTGGCGTTTGAACATCAACGACTAGGATTTTTAGTCGTGTTTTGCACGCGAAGCTATAGGTTTTAACCTATGAGCGAAACTTGTGCCGTTTTGGTTTTCAAAACTTGACTTTAATAGCGTTGCGATATGTGTTATTATTATAGGTACCTTCACGTGGATTCCAAAATGACAGAGCATGGCGTCATCGACTTCGGCAAGTAAGAACCATGGTAAGTGGATCTATATCCATGGGGGAAGTCGGGTGGATGGCGTATAGCACCCTCGCAAAGTTTGATGGAAACCGATTTATATATATAGAATATGGTTAAGGGAACCTTATATAGAAAACTATAAATAGAGTTAAAAAATAGTTAGAGAACCATATTAGAAACTAAAAGATAGTTAGATGTGATATGATACGGCTAATATGTGATGACGGAATTTGAGGATGATGTTTGACGATATTGCCGTTTAGGGTACCATAAGACTAGATATCCGACGTAAATGTGTCATCCGAACCATACCTATTTCCAAATTGAAGAATCGTATACATCTTTTAAACAGATACCTTAAGGGACGTTACGGATTTGCAAATGATATCTTTTCCTTAAAAACACCGTAGCCCCGACTTTCAAAACAACGATTCGCATCTCTTAAAAACTGATTGTATGGTTCGGGTGTGTATGTGAGTTTTAGATGCGATGAAAAGTGAATACGATTTGGCAGGTGATATGATGATATGTTGGTATACGGATGCGAGTTGACTGAGATGATTGATACCTTTACCGGTTCCCTGATATGAGTTTGTTATGGATGTGACCTGGGACGTAGGTATATAGATATATAAATGTTATGAATCATGTGTGATATGCCGTACGAGACGTTAGGTCCGTACCCCTCTTTGTCATATAGGATGATAGGATTCCCGATGGTTTAGTGACGTCGTATGATGATTTTCCGTGCGTGATGAGTTTTATGACGATTGATCCTTACCATTGACTAGAGATTGTCGTACGATAGATTATACCGTACGTGGTGTAGTGGCTGGGTGCCGATTGATTGATTCACCGACTCGATCATGTAGATACGTATACCCTATAGCTTTTAGCTGATGATTTACATTATGCTACATTCATGTTATTCTCATGGCATTGCTTATACCTGTGTTAGTACAATTACACCATTATCGATGATGCGTATGTTACACTTACATAGATTTTCCGGCTCACACACTTCATCATCGATAATTGCCATGTCACTACACAGTAGGATTGTTGCATCATGATATAACCCCCTTGCATAGTTTACTTGCTATAGTTACATATGCACCTTATACGATATTGCATTTGACTTGGGAGAAATTGGGAACCACGGTATACATTTAAAAACGTGATTCATTTTAAAAGAGCGGTTTTCCTTGATATTGTCGCATCACTGTTCCATGCTGCATGATATACGGATATACTTACATTCTTTTATATGTCGCATACATCATGCTTTATGTTCATACGCATTGAGATATGATGTTTTCATGAGATTTCTGGATTTGAGAACCGTGGTTATTTCAAAAGAAAGTATGTATTGTTCTAAAAACCTGGTTTCTCTTGATATGATATTTCAGTGCATCCACCATGTGTTTTCTTGGTTCTGAGAGTGGCATGTGAAACCCGATTCGAGGAGCGGTAGGCACCGTCTGCGGGTACATGGTGAACCCGGTAAGGTACCCCGGGGCAAGAAGACTCGTATTGTTAGACAGTGAGCCTGGCAAGTGAGCACTACCCATCGGTGATAGTATTTGGGCTCGGCGAATATCCGGAGGATACTGACCGGAGTCGAGAGATGATATGGGCCGATCCGGACCGACGGAGCCCGTGGGCCGATCCGGACTGACGGAGCCCGAAAGATATGAGGATTTGCGTGTCGATACTGGACACTCAGGTTCCATGATTTTGAGGTGTCGCGAAGGACACATGTTGATTTATATCCTCATATTTTCATGCATATGCTTTTATGATATTTACATGCATGATGTTGTTGTGTCAGTGGTTGACACGTGGACCAGATCCACATGCATACATACATTGATTATATGGGTGGACGAGATCCACATGCATACATACAATGATTATATGGGTGGACGAGATCCACATGCATGCATGCATTGATTATACTGTTGGATGTTATCCACATGCTTATAGGCATTGACTACCTTGTTGGCACATATACAGACCCGGTCACCCTAGATATCATAGTATTACCTTTATGATATAGTTGACCTAGGAGTCGTTGTTTATTCGATTTCTATATGTTAATATTTTTCTACTCACGAGTTGGCAACTCACCCCCGTTGTGCCACAGTTCTTGCAGATTGCCCGCATGGATCAATAGCGCCATCGCTGGCACACAGTTGCATTCGGGTGTTTTGCTTTGGTAGGTGGGACATTTGTATCGTACCCACTCTTGTATTTATATTTCATATTGTATCTAGTCAACTCCATCAATCAAAATTACTAAATTGTATAGGTAATGAGACTTAGTGAGATTGTGGTTGCGAGACTTAGAGCGAGGGGTTTTCCGCTACTTGTGGTTTTGATGTCTTGCTTATTTCTTTATCTTTTGTAGTGATCTTCGCCATTGGGCGTCGTATACTTATATTTATTGTCTTGCGTGGTTGTGATCCACCGTTTGGCGAAGAGCTAGCTCCCGCTTGGGGATGTCTTTATCATTATCTTGTATATGTGGTTTTGGATCAAAATATACAAAGGAGGTGCTGCCCAAATTTTCAAAAAGATGAAACATGTTTTTTTTTTCAAAACTTGCATAATCCACTTGCATTTTTCATGTTCCTATTCTATGCATTAAGAAAACTTGATTTCATTATACCCTTATTTAAAAACCCCACCTCCTTTATTTTTCTTAAAAGGTTTAGATTTCTGGGTTTCAGCTTACTTGGATTACGTTACGCCTTTAGATATTGCGTGATTTAAGTGCTGGTCACGAGCTAATATTTTGGGTCATGACAGATGTACTCCATCTGGAGGGCGTCGCCGGGGCTTTACAACCCCCTGTCCTAGCAGCTCTACGACGAGGCCATGGGCAAGCTACAGTCTCTGAGGCGCTTCGGCTTGATCTCCGCGGGTCGGCTGGCTCGCTCAGTGGCACTCGTCCGTGAGTGCTACGAACTGAGGCTCGAGGTCAACGCGTGCTGGGGGAATCGAGGGCAGAGGCTGGATCTCGCGAGGCCTCGGCTGGCAGAGATCTTTACTGAGTACCATGAGCAGTGCTCTCTGCACCCCCTTACCCCGCTGCTGTAATTTTCTTTTTCTTTTTGTATGTATGGCTGAGGAGCCCATAATACCTTTTTGAATAAATAAGACATTTTCTTCTTTTTCGCAATATTCCATTGATCTTTTATTAAATTAACAACAGACCCTAGGAAGAGTTCACATTGCCCTTAAAAAAGTACATGTTAATAAATGACCTTATAAGCGTGGCCCGAGCTCCCCAAAGGCTTGTTGGTCTCCGTGCTCGACGCCGGGTATGGGGCTCCCTGGGTGCCGGACTGGTCATCTGCCGAAATGAGCATGATCTGGCCGATGGTCAGCTCGACGGGAGGGGGACGCTGCTCCTGCTCACGGTCGGCCTGCCGCTTATCCCTCAAGTAGGTGGCGAGGTGCCCTGATCGAATGATCTCCTCGATGTAGTCCCAGAGTTGCTTACAATCCTCCGTGGCGTGGCCCAGCGTCCGGTGGAAGGCGCAGTAGGGGCCCCGGGTTCGCTTCGAGGCCTGACGCGGGATTGGAAGGAACTTGAAGAACCCCTCGCCCTGGGCCTCCTCTAGTAACACTGCGAGAGAGACGTTGAGCAGGGTGTACTCCTGGAACTTCGGGTGATAGGGCTGCTGACGCTTCGGCCTCTCTTCCCGAGCCCTCTTCTTCTGGTCGGACCGTTCTGCTCGAGGGAGGTTCGCGTTCACCTCGGACTCGAGCTGGACCTCGTGCTCGGTCCACGTCTTGACCTCGGCCATGGTCTTAGACTACGCCAATGCAAAGGAGCGCAACCACTCCTTGTGCCTAAGACCAGATCTGAGCGCCGTAATGACGGTCTCGTCCCGGTGCTCGGGGATCTCGAGAAGGGCGTTGTAGAAGCGGGTGACGTAAGTTTTGAACGTCTCCTTGTCCCCGCTCTTAATTGTGAAGAGGTAGTCGACCGTGCACTTCTGCCGACGGTTCCCGACGAAGTGGCCGAGGAACTGAGTAGCCAGCTCGTCAAAGGTCGAGATTGAGCGAGGCTCGAGTCCTCGGAACCAGTCCCGACTAGAGCGGATAAGGGTGGCTGGGAAGGCTCTGCACTGGGCGGCGTCGGAATGGTCCTGGAAGCTCATCCCCGCGGTGAAAGCATCCAAATGGTCTTTCGAGTCGGTTTTCCCGTCGAACGGAGAGACCTTCGGGAGCTTGTTGCACGAGGAGACGTGAACAGCGAGCAGTCCCTCGGTAAATGGCTTGGTGAGCGAGTCAGCGGCGTACTTAGCCCCGTCGCCCGAGAGGTGACCTTCTCGGCGTATGCACTCGATCTTCTTCTCGAGGGCATCGAGTCGGCTATGGTACCCTGAGGATTCGGCGCCTTGTGATCCCTGACCTCTGCTGTGGGAGATCTGCGTCTGGGCGTGGCCCGGTTTCTCTTGATGAGGTTCCTCAGATCCCCGGGCGAGGTGGCCCTCGACCAGCCGTGGCGAGCCCCTTCTGTGCGACCCCGTTGAGGGAGGGGTGTCAGTAATGCCTGGGGATAGGCGAAGTGACCGACATCTTCTCAGGGGGGTGAGGGTCGCGAGGGGGCTTGAAACGAGACGCTCTGGCGGCGGATCATGGTGTGGAGCTATGGGGCGCCCAGCGGGCCTCAAAGAGTATCGGCCCGTGAGATCTGTGGCCATAAGACTATAGGGTGTTTTTCGTCACCTTATTGAGATGGGAATACGCGCGCGCTTGTCAGGCGTACTACAGATTCCCCCTGCCCAGGGTAGACGGGGGTTTATTGATTGTGGGGATCCGAATCTCCAGCAGCCGCGGACTAAGCTGCCGTTAATTACCCCTCGCCTTTGGGGCGAGAGAACCTCCGATTAACGGGTTAAACTGGTCATGCGAACTCAATGTGCAGTGTACGTGTGTGCACATATGTATACATATGTGTGTATATATATATATACACATATATGTATATATATAAGAAAAAAAAAGGGAAGAAAAGGCATCCAAAGGATGCGTGGGGGCAGCACTTTGGGCGCTGTGCGCCTAGGTGCTGTGCGCTCAGACGCTAGAGTGCCACATGTCGGTACGTGGGTGCTCTGCGCTTGAGCGTTGGGCGCTTGAGCGCAAGCGCGCCACGTGTTGGCACGTGGGTGCTTTGCGCTTCAGCGCCTGAAGCTCGAGCGGAAGTGCGCCACGTGTCGGCATGGGGGCGACTTGCGCTTGAGCGCTGGGCGCTTGAGTGCAAGTACGCCACGTGTCGGCTGTAGGGTTCCTAGGCACCCTAGTGAGGTCTCACAAGTGATCAAACATGCACAAATCAAATTTTACGGGTGCCTACAAACCCTAATACGGATCGTTTACTAGATATCTAGGCGAAACAAGCATGTAATCGAATTAAATGCTAAGGGAAAGTGACAACAACCTTTGTAGATCCGGTCCACCACTTCCTAAGCTCCGCGATGATCTCCCTCCGCTGTCCAAATCGAATCCCGAACTCAAGTATCGGCTTCGTCGAAGAAATGGGCGGGCTTGATCGTCGGTTCGATGCCGAAGATGATCTACGTCGAGGCATCACAAGAACGAGCTCCGCCTTCGCCAAGTCAAGAAACTTGTGAAGACAACACACTCTACTACATGGCAAGTAGTAGAGGATGAAGAAATAGGAAGTGGGTAGACTTTAGTTTTGGATTTCTCACTAGTTTTCATCACTTGCCATTGGAGTAGCAAGCTTTCTTTTTTTTGAAGAAGATGAAGAAGAAGAAGAAGATATGATAAGTTAATTAAAAAAGAAAATAAAAAGAATACTTATCATAACTTCAACCATGGTTTAGTGTAGAGATTTAACCAAGGTTTAGAAGAGTGGTTAGGGTTAAAGAAGAGACAAGAATGCTAGACTTTTCAAAGCTTCAAGAAGCTTCAAAGAAAAGACAAACTAAGCCACCATTTCTTTTTCTCTTTATCTTTTCCAAAACAATAATAAATGGATAAATAAATAAGAGAAAAGAAACCCTAACCATTCACTAAACATGGTTTAATCTTTACACAAACCCAAAAGAGCAAGTATCATCAAATATGATACAATCTTGTGCACAAAAGTATATCACATATACAATGTGTACAAACCAAGTGAGTAAATCCATTTAAAGTGAACCAATACTAGTTAATGCAAAGTAATATATCAAATATATAATTATACATTAAATCATTAAATCAACACTTGATTCAATGATCCGGTTATATCGCATATAACCGGCTAGTATCCAATGTATCGGCTTATCGAATCAATCCTTGATTCGATAACTAGGTTATATCGCATACAACCATCCGACACATTCATCGCGAGAATGAAATACGGTATCATATACACGCATTATTCTCGGTCCCGCACATATCTCATATGCGCTCCTATTTCGTTTCGCTTGAGCCAGGAACCTCTGTGTAGGACTCTAAAGACTCGTCAATACGCCGGCAGCGGATGATGATCATATCAAACACCCACAAGCCGCAAGCGGTCTGCTAAACGTAACGGCCACCCGGGTATTGAGCGATCAGAAGATCGACGAGCAAGCCCGCTCATACTCCTGTGAATCCAACCAGTAACACTTACCGTATAGTCCGGTCTGTTCGTTTGATATGTCGCATATCTCGCCTAGGGGTGGTAAACGTCAGACCCCAGTAGCTTGATAAGTCATGCCGACGTGAGGTCCATAACATTCGTGAAACTACTGATAACACTTACCAGTAGGTCACTGCAACCCTGGCCAGGGATTTCCTGTTATGGCCAGTCGAGCATAGCACAACATCAACCCCCAATACCGGGAGAGACGAATCCCCTCCTATCGCTCATTGCCTCCATGTGAATCGGGACTGTACCCAAAAACCACCTGTTTGCACGACTCAGTAGAGCCGTGGTAGGGTGGAAATCAAAGCACAGTGGGAGACACACAAGACTCTATGACGATCTCGGGTCAACAGACTAAGCTGTACCAGTGTCACCAGAGAACTGCCATCTGACGTGAGGTATAATACCATCTGGGAGTTCTCGGCGAGTCCGTTCAGTGTACCCAGTCTCCACTGAGCACCCGCATACCATCTTCGATGTCAAACACCAATGGATATGGGATCATCCATCGCCCATCACATGGGTCGAGAAGATATACGCTAGTCTACTCTGGAATATCGATGCCCCGTCTCGATATTCCCACGACTAGGAACAATGAAGGATGTACTCATTGACTACCCTGGCCCCACTAGTATGATCAACATCATAGTCCTGGAAGTCGAGTACACATCCTAAGGGCTTTATCAACATGTAATCAGAGAGACAGAAAGTATACATGTTAAGATAAAGTGCAACCAGATAGCGTACTATCATGTCGAGCAAGAAAGTCCTTCCTATATATGTCCCAGCATCCACTACAATATACATCCAATGTACAGTAATGGCCTCTAGGGCATACATATAACTAACAATCTCCCACTTGCACTAGGGCCATCTGTAGCAGTGGTTGCAGTATCACATACTCAACCATCCCCTAAAAGTCTCTCTTTGGGAAAAAGGCCTTCGTGAGTGGATCCGCCGTGTTGTCCTCTGAGTCTTCTCTCCTAACCTCGATCACCCTGGAGATCAACTATCTCCATGATCAGGTGATGCTGCCTCAGAATTTGTCTGGGTCACTGATGGGACCAGGGTTCTAGGGCCAAAGCCACACTTCCATTGTCATACAATGGCAGGAACCTAGTTCATCTTATGAACCAATATACACTCAAACTTCCTCTTTGGTAGTATCTTCAATAGCGATGTTACCAGCCTTTATCGTCTAGTTTGCCACGGTATCTAGCTTGGAACTCTTCCAACATACCGTCCCTTTACTGAGGGTAAAGACAGTGCCTGTGACTGACATTCTGTCGTCTTTATCACCCTGGAACACTTCCAGTGATTCTCCCCAGGATCGATTGATACAATCTCACTATACCTAGTGAGAACCCTAATGTCCCTTTAGATCTATCTCATAGGTCCAAATCTCAGGATTTAGGAGGTATCATCTTTATCCTATTTAGAGAATCCTTGTGATAATAGGAGATTGATCGATCGTAGTATAGGAAACTCTTTTCCTATCAAGAGTATGTTGTCTACGTACAATACGAAGATGACCACCTTACTCTCTACTACCCTTTTGTATATACAAGGTTCGTCTACCATTTTGATGAAGTCAAACACTTTGACTATCACATCAAAACAGACGTTCCAACTCCGCGATGCCTGCTTCATTATGTAAAGCAACTTGCACACGTTTCCGCTGCTCCCACTGTTTACGAAGACCTCTGGCTGTGTTCTTATAGACGTTCTCTTCTAAATCAGTATTTAGAAAAGCAGTCATGGCACCCAACCGCCAGATATCGTAGTCATGGTATGTAGCCGTGGTAAGTAGGATCTGGACAGACTTAAGCATAGCTACTGGAAAAAGGTTTCATCATTATCCACGCCTGGTCGATGACGAAAACCTTTAACAAGTCTAGCTTTGAAAGTCTCAACTTTTCCAACTAAACCAAGTAATCTTCTCAAGATATACTTGCTCCTGATGGGGATTTAACCCTTCAGATATAGCAGCTAAAGTCCATACTTTGCTGGTGTACATGGATTCCATCTCAGATCGCTAAGCATCCAGCCATTCTTACAGAGTCCCTACTCTCGATGGCCTGCTCGAAACTAGTTGGGTCATCATCTCATGATGCAATCCTTGCTCCCACTGTCATCGAGAAACCGAGGTATCTCTCAGGCGGATGAGGAACCCTACTAGATCGGCGGAGAGGCTGAGGTTCGTCGGGAACTATAGAATCTTATGGTTCTGTCAAATCATCAACTGCAGTTTTGTATAGCTGGAACCTTTCCAGTTCTACAGAACTGATCCTGCCTCGATCTTGTCCGGATTTTGCTTTAAACATAGGCCGGACAACCCCAAATCTTAACTCGCTTAAGAGATGGGTTCTTCCCATACCATATCTTATATGGAGTGGTAGGCAGTGATTTGATTCAAACCTAATTCAATAGGTATGCAGCTTCTCAAGTGCATAACCTCAAAAGGAAATAGGTAACTCAGTAATACTCATCATAGAGCACACCATATCTAATATTGTGCAATTGCTCCGCCCTGATACACCGTTGTGCTGTGGTGTATTCAGAGGAGTAACACTGAGAGAAAATCTCATTCTCCTTTAGAATAGTCCAGGAATTCTATGCACAAGTATTCTCCTCCCTGATCTTATCATAGGACATAATACTTATACCCGTATTTTGGTTCTCTACTTCTAACTTATATTCTGTGAATATCTCAAAAGGTTCGGACTTATGTTTCAACAGGAATATATGACTGAATCTTGAAAGATTATCAGAGAATATAATGAAGTATAAAGAACCAGTCCTGGCATGTGTAGACAGGAGACTTTACATACATCATCATGTATCAGTCCCAAGAGTTCATTAACTCTTTCTCGGCTTCCAGTAAGCAGAGCTGGTGTCATTATATCTTTGTGACATGACTGGCAAGTTTCACAAGATGTAAATTTAAACTGATTTACATATGCATCTAAAATGTAACTTCAGCCAGTCGGGTCGCATTGATATGACCTAGTCTACAATGCCTCAAGAATGATTCGTTCATTTCTGAACTCTTCCCCTTGTGTGTGTTCAGTATACAAGGAACTGTAGTTTGATTTAGAACGTCAATGCTTTTAGATGACGTGCCTGAACCGATCAACTTTTGATATAGGAAATGTTCAAAACATTATCCATCAATACAAAATTATATCATTTCTTTACTAATAAAGAGACTGATATGATTTTGTATATCAGGTTCGGTATCTAATAGCATTTGTTCAGAATCAATGTATTGGTAATACAGGGTGACAGTGACCAACAGACTTGGCTGCAACACTTGCCCCGTTTTCTGCCTCATGAAACTTATCACCCGTTCTCAGTTTTTCTACCTTTTTGTAGCCCTATGTAACATATTACATATCTGGGATCCTGATCCGGTATCATATACCCAGGATGCAGAGGATACTGAGAAACAGTTCTTTGTAATGAACACACCCGAAGGAGATGCATCTCATGCACTTTCTTCGTTTGGGCGGCATGGGAATCCTGGCATTCCCCTATTTCCTGCTCTGTCTTATAACAATTATAAGTTAGAGCGGGACCAACGTTCCCCAGCTCAGTATAACAAGCAGGTTCGGTCAATACATCCATATTATTATCTTGATTAAGGCGTGACATGGTCGCTACCAGGAGAGAGAGAAGAAAACACTCTGCGTGCGCTCTTGCAAGATCAGATTGGTTATATATTTTATCTAATCAGGATGGCTCCCACTGTTTTTATCAAATCTTCCTTCAAACCTTAAAAGGAAAGACTAGCCGGGATTAATTACACTCTACAAGTTCGCCAATCTTTCAGCCAGGCCAGTGTCGGTACTTTGAAGGAGGTTCCCCGTGCTTTCGCACGGACCTAATTACTGTAAACCTCGTTTTCCCAGAGGCGTAACCCCGTTGACACTTTTCTAGACACCTACTTGATCGGCTAATTGCAAAGTGCAAAACTCTCCCAGGAGTAACAATTACTCGCAGTGGGTATCGGGATCCAACTATCACATAGAAGGTATGCAATCTCATTGCAAATTTCAACACTTAAAACTCCCGATAAAGATTTTTACCCCTAGCACCTATGACCTTAACTATGGTCAACAAATCATAAGTACTAGTCAAGTTCTACCCGTCATTTCGTGATTAATTAGACCCACCCACATGACCCTTAACTAAGGTCAACAAAGTCACGCGACTGTCCTAACTAATTGCATCATATGCGGTGTAGGAAGACATCACTTAGCTACCGTACACTGTGCCTTGACTATGGTCAACAAACACAGCACGAATACTGAGTACTCTACTTCCTAAAATGACGGAGGGTTGCGAATGGTTTTTGTGAAAACCTTTAACGCTTTGAACTTGATCTCGTTGCGGAATCAAATGGTTTTTAAATGGAATGTTTTCGAGGCTTTTCTAGTTTTGCTAAAGGGGTCACTCCCGGTGAAGGGATCGTCGGCCCTTTCCTCGTCGAATGAGGTGCGGGATATATCATATATATCACTGTGCAAAGCAGAAACTATAGAAGCGATCAAAAGACAAACCGAGGGTTGTAGCATCTGCCAGTTATTGCTAAAGGAGTCACTCCCGGTGAAGGGATCTCGGTTCTTTCCTCATCGAATAAGGTGCAGGATGTTCTAT
Organism: Agapanthus africanus; assembly: GCA_030015575.1. Taxonomy (NCBI): domain Eukaryota; kingdom Viridiplantae; phylum Streptophyta; class Magnoliopsida; order Asparagales; family Amaryllidaceae; genus Agapanthus; species Agapanthus africanus. Next base: position 82,433,294 of record CM057344.1, on the reverse strand, counting down.
AATGAACATCGCGATGCAAAGCAAGAACTGTAGCTACCTGTTTTTATTTTGAAATTCGATTCCACAACATCAATTAGGTTTATTTTCTTTCATTAATCTCATTAATGAATATCCCATCATTTAAGTTACCTAAACATCACAGATAAATATGACGTACACTTATGCCATCCGCATTCGCCTCGATGTCCCCTCGTGCACCGTTAGGTTAGGTAACTAACGGCAGAGCAGGGCAGGGCTAGCGCGGGTGTAAAACATAAGCAACGTCTATATAATATATCATATATACTATATATAATATCTGTCACAGAACATCACATGATCACAGATAAATCACAGCAGAAGAAACATATGAAATATTGGATATACTAGGACGTCCGTGTTTTCAATACGAGCCAGTATAAAACACGGATTCCACGGTCGTGATGAATAGCCTATCCCACACCCCTAGACCCCTACGAGAGCAGCAAGCAACCCTACCAATTCTAGGGTTAGGAGACCCGGACTCGACTCCTCGAGATGGTCTCCCACTGGACCCTAGAACCCGGTTACTTGTGCTCCCCTCCTTGGGTCTATCCTAGTGCAGAAAAGTAAATAATATACATCAACGGTGACATCTTCCGCAACCTGGAAGTGCCCCAATAAAAGAATATTACATACAAGTTTTTTACATGAATGAAAATGAAAAACACTCATCTCACATAAAAAACCCCCGGCTACTCAAACACGACGATCCAATATAACTTATCCAGCAACACATAACATCACATGTCATCAACGTAAGTAAATATGCGCATCCCAATTGTCGTTGACATATAGCAACGAAACCGGCGACATCACATATTACACTTACGGTCACAGAAAAGAAAGTGTAAAACTACAACAGTTGGAATCCGCAACCACCTCAGACATCGCATGCCTGACCAAATGAATTCTTTAGACATCGCATGCCTAACAATTATAAACCCCGCATTTTAGTCTCATTATCGAAAACACTTTTCAATATCAAGTCGGGCAATTCAACAAGATTCCCGAAAAACTGATCGAATGCTCGTCGCAAACTTTAGTAGGCGGCCGCACCCCTGATACCGTCGACGAAGTGCACCAAGGCGGAACATCGCTGCCGCGAGCACCCAGACGGATGCTTTCGGCGACGGGGTTCTCCTACAGTCACTTGGTCAGGGCTATGGGGTGAGGCTGTCTATTAAGTTTACCCGGCGAGTATCCGCGTACGGTATGTGATTGCGACGGACTTTTGATCACATCAAAATTCCGTGGCAACCGATCAAGTAAGACTAAACTGCTATGTTTATAACATTCATTCCGTTATCTCATAACTATTTGCGAATTCCAATTATTGCATCACATTCTGGATAAATAGAAAATGCTAAACTTTTCGATCGAACAATCGAACACCCAAGTTTTCCCGATACAGCTCAACACATGAAATAAGTCTAACAACATTCAGTTCGTGCCTCAGTACCAACGGTCCAGCCGTAGAAGGGTCAAGCCAACGCCTCACATGTGGCACGCCGTACTGCCCCAAACCCGAAGGTTCAAAGGGCAGTTCAAGACGGTCACATAATCGAGTTAAGATTTGTTGTCTTCTAGAAGGTCCATCGCGTTGCTTGCACTACTTAGAACGTCGTTAAATTACGGAAAAATCCAACAATTGGAAATTTCCCGGCAGGGGAAAAAGTGGGTATTTATATCCGGTCGAACTTTTTAACATATTCTAAAAATACCCGGAAAAGCACACCGACAAAAATTAGACAGTCCGATCGAATACACCGAGTCCCCAATACAACTCAGAAAATGCAACTCTGGAAAAAATTATTAAAAAACCTCAGGAAAACCAGCACAGACAACTAAGAATTACTGTGCAAAATAGGATGCACATAACGACAAAATGGCCGCGGAACCGCCGCACGAGCCATGCTCGTGCCGCGGATCAGCGGCTCTTTGATGGAATTACTCTATCGAAATTCACAGTAATTCTTAAATTAGCCTGCTGATTTTTCTGGATATTTTTAATGTGGAAAAATCCTCGAAATTAAAAAATGTACAGAGAGCATATTCAAAGTCGGGGTTTTGGGTCGATCGGACTTCTAACTCCGTCAGGACTTCGCCTAAGGCTCTAGCTAGGCTCTGATACCACTGTAGGGATCCTAGGCACCCTAGTGAGGTCTCACAAGTGATCAAACATGCACAAATCAAATTTTACGGGTGCCTACAAACCCTAATACGGATCGTTTACTAGATATCTAGGCGAAACAAGCATGTAATCGAATTAAATGCTAAGGGAAAGTGACAACAACCTTTGTAGATCCGGTCCACCACTTCCTAAGCTCCACGATGATCTCCCTCCGCTGTCCAAATCGAATCCCGAACTCAAGTATCGGCTTCGTCGAAGAAATGGGCGGGCTTGATCGTCGGTTCGATGCCGAAGATGATCTACGTCGAGGCATCACAAGAACGAGCTCCGCCTTCGCCAAGTCAAGAAACTTGTGAAGACAACACACTCTACTACATGGCAAGTAGTAGAGGATGAAGAAATAGGAAGTGGGTAGACTTTAGTTTTGGATTTCTCACTAGTTTTCATCACTTGCCATTGGAGTAGCAAGCTTTCTCTTTTTTAAAGAAGATGAAGAAGAAGAAGAAGATATGATAAGTTAATTAAAAAAGAAAATAAAAAGAATACTTATCATAACTTCAACCATGGTTTAGTGTAGAGATTTAACCAAGGTTTAGAAGAGTGGTTAGGGTTAAAGAAGAGACAAGAATGGTAGACTTTTTCAAAGCTTCAAGAAGCTTCAAAGAAAAGACAAACTAAGCCACCATTTCTTTTTCTCTTTATCTTTTCCAAAACAATAATAAATGGATAAATAAATAAGAGAAAAGAAACCCTAACCATTCACTAAACATGGTTTAATCTTTACACAAACCCAAAAGAGCAAGTATCATCAAATATGATACAATCTTGTGCACAAAAGTATATCACATATACAATGTGTACAAACCAAGTGAGTAAATCCATTTAAAGTGAACCAATACTAGTTAATGCAAAGTAATATATCAAATATATAATTATACATTAAATCATTAAATCAACACTTGATTCAATGATCCGGTTATATCGCATATAACCGACTAGTATCCAATGTATCGGCTTACCGAATCAATCCTTGATTCGATAACTAGGTTATATCGCATACAACCATCCGACACATTCATCGCGAGAATGAAATACGGTATCATATACACGCATTATTCTCGGTCCCGCACATATCTCATATGCGCTCCTATTTCGTTTCGCTTGAGCCAGGAAACCTCTATGTAGGACTCTAAAGACTCGTCAATACGCCGGCAGCGGATGATGATCATATCAAACACCCACAAGCCACAAGCGGTCTGCTAAACGTAACGGCCACCCGGGTATTGAGCGATCAGAAGATCGATGAGCAAGCCCGCTCATACTCCTGTGAATCCAACCAGTAACACTTACCGTATAGTCCGGTCTGTTCGTCTGATATGTCGCATATCTCGCCTAGGGGTGGTAAACGTCAGACCCCAGTAGCTTGATAAGTCATGCCGACGTGAGGTCCATAATATTCGTGAAACTACTGATAACACTTACCAGTAGGTCACTGCAACCCTGGCCAGGGATTTCCTGTTATGGCCAGTCGAGCATAGCACAACATCAACCCCCAATACCGGAAAAGACGAATCCCCTCCTATCGCTCATTGCCTCCATGTGAATCGGGACTGTACCCAAAAACCACCTGTTTGCATGACTCAGTAGAGCTGTGGTAGGGTGGAAATCAAAGCACAGTGGGAGACACACAAGACTCTATGACGATCTCGGGTCAACAGATTAAGCTGTACCAGTGTCACCAGAGAACTGCCATCTGACGTGAGGTATAATACCATCTGGGAGTTCTCGGCGAGTCCGTTCAGTGTACCCAATCTCCACTGAGCACCCGCATACCATCTTCGATGTCAAACACCAATGGATATGGGATCATCCATCGCCCATCACATGGGTCGAGAAGATATACGCTAGTCTACTCTGGAATATCGATGCCCCGTCTCGATATTCCCACGACTAGGAACAATGAAGGATGTACTCATTGACTACCCTGGCCCCACTAGTATGATCTACATCATAGTCCTGGAAGTCGAGTACACATCCTAAGGGCTTTATCAACATGTAATCAGAGAGACAGAAAGTATACATGTTAAGATAAAGTGCAACCAGATAGCGTACTATCATGTCGAGCAAGAAAGTCCTTCCTATATATGTCCCAGCATCCACTACAATATACATCCAATGTACAGTAATGGCCTCTAGGGCATACATATAACTAACATCGGCATGGGGGCGATTTGCGCCTGAGCGCTTGCGCTTGAGCGCAAGCGCGCCACGTGTCGGCACCGGGGCGACTTGCGCTCGCGCTTGAGCGCAAGCGCGCCACGTGTCGGCACCTGGGCGACTTGCGCTCGAGCGCTCGCGCTCGAGCGCAAACGCGCCACGTGTCGGCACGTGGGCGCTCTACGCTTGAGCGCTGGCGAGAAGAAGAGGCTTTTAGCCTAAAAAAATTTCTCGGAAGAGAAATCAGAGAGGAGTTGGACTCCCGAGTGTGTTTGTTTTTTTTTGGGGGGGGGGGTTAGTAAAAGGGGTTCTTCTTCTTCCTCCTCTGTTAGCTGGATCTTGAAGATCAAAAGATGTGAGATCTCAAAATCTCTCCTTTTGGGGATCTAAAGACAGATCCAAGTTCCCCTTTGTGGGTTTGGTGGTGAAAACCTATTTTGTTTTTGAAAAGGAAGAATAAAACTCTTGATATAATTCAGAAGTAAGAAGAAGGTTTGAGACCTTCAGAAAAGGGAAAGAAATATAAACCCTAGGTTTTTGAGAGAATGAAAGTGTTATCTTTTATTCATCATCATTTTGCTTTATATAGGCTTACATATTTGCATATAGCCCCTTGGTTTTTACAAAATGGCATTTTGCCTATCCCATGGCTCATGTGCCATTTCATTTTTGCACATAAGCCATGGGCTTACAAAATATTGGCTTTATGCCCATTTTGCATACATTCATGTATATATAAAAAAATTTACATAAAAATTATTTATTACATGATTTATATTTTGGCATGGAGGAGGCTGGCCGCGAGCTCGACTTGGGCATGGGCCCCCTTGACCTGGGCTTGGGCCCACCTAGCTTGGGGGTTGACCTTGACTTTGACTCGGTCAACCGGGGTGTAAATTTTTACCCCAACAAATTGCCCCCCATCCATGAATGCACACCGCACATGTAGGTCGTATGCATGAAATTGATGGATCTTCTTTTGCGTGGAGGCGACTTGCTTTGGTTCCCACTTTTTGGGACGCGCTGCCCTTTTTACGACATGGATGGTTGATTCTGCTTTTTTTATGACTTGGACGGTCAGCGCTTGACGCGTCTCCGAGACGGAGTGTCTGTGGTAGACGTTTCCCTGACCCGGAGTGATCTGGTTCCTGCATTGTAGGAAGCCTGCACTGCCCTTTTTACGACATGGACGGTCGACGCTCTGATCCGGAGCGATTTGGTTCCGGATTTGTGGGAAGCCTGCACTGCCCATTTTGCGACATGGACGGTCGACGCTCTGATCCGGAACGATTTGGTTTCCTGCTTTGTAGGAAGCCTGCACTGCCATTTTTGTGACATGGACGGTCAACGCTCTGATCCGGAGCGATTTGGATCCCTGCTTTGTAGGAAGCCTGCACTGCCATTTTTTCGACATGGATGGTCGACGCTCTGATCCGGAGCGATTTGGATCCCTGCTTTGTAGGAAGCCTGCACTGCCCGTTTTGCGACATGGACGGTCGACGCTCTGATCCGGAGCGATTTGGTTCCCGATTTGTGGGAAGCCTGCACTGCCCGTTTTGCGACATGGACGGTCGACGCTCTGATCCGGAGCGATTTGGATCCCTGCTTTGTAGGAAGCCTGCACTGCCCGTTTTGCGGCATGGACGGTTGACACTCTGATCCGGAGCGATTTGGTTCCCGATTTGTGGGAAGCCTGCACTGCCCATTTTGCGACATGGACGGTCGATGCTCTATTTGACTTGCTCTGCTTCCTGCAGTGTCAGGGGTGAACTTGACTTGCTCCGCTTCTTGCGGTGTCGAGATTGGATTCTGACTTGCTCCGCTTTCTGCGGTGTCAGAGTTGAAGTTGACTTGTTGATTGTGATTTGGATTGACATCAGCATCGCTATACTGGAATATGGTACCAGGAGCGAATCATCATTTGCCATGAGAGGATTTGGGGATTGGTTTTTTTGTTTGGCATTTGCATTGCTGCACTGGAATAATGCCAGGAGCAACTCATCATTTGCCCCGGGAGGATTTGGAAATTGGTGGCTTAGGAGACAGGTTTAGATCCCTATCATCTAAGGCTTTTCAATTTTGTGAGCCGTAAGGGTCTCACAAAACATTTTCTCCCTACGGGTCGTAAGGATCCCGTAGGTGTGCTTTCTCCTTAGGAGTCGTGAGGACCTCTAAGTATGTTGCTCCTTTGTGAGTCGTAAGGATCTCACGCGGGAATTTTCTCCTCACAAAGTCGAGAGGACTTTGCGAGTGCATTTCATCTCTTTTTCACGAGTTTACGCCCTTTCGGGTTTTCACAAACTCGCTGGCAGTCCTGCTGTTTTTACTCACGGAGCCATTTCGGGTTTTCATCCGTGCCCATTTTGCTTGTGGACATACCATTTTTTTTTATTTTTTTTATTTTTTTGGGATTGGGGAGCGATTGGGATCGTTTTACGCCCGTGGATTGTATACGGTTTTGCAGGATGTATGATCCAGACCGTAGGGCCGAAAATATTTTGGGACTTTGTTGGCGTCTGCATCGCTGCACTGGAATATGGTACCAGGAGCGACTCATCATTCGCCGTTGGGATTTGAAATTTGGTTGGCGTCTGCATCGCTGCACTGGGATATGGTACCAGGAGCGACTCATCATTCGCCGCTAGGGGTATGCGAGTTGGAATTTGGTTGGCGTCTGCATCGCTGCACTGGAATATAGTACCAGGAGCGACTCATCATTCGCCATTTGGAGGTTGGAGAGCGATGGCTTAGGAGACAGGTTTAGATCCCTGTCACCTAAGACTTTTCAATTTTATGGGCCGTGAGGGTCCCATAAAAGCATTTTCTCCCTACGAGTCGCCCAAGTGTGTTTTTCCTTCGTGAGTCGTAAGGATCCCACGAAGGTTTGTTCTCCTCATGTATCGTGAGGACACATGAGTGGATTTTCTCAATGGAGCATAATTCCAAGAGTGGAGACCAGCCGCGTAACTGGTGATTACGGTGGGCATGAGTGTGATGGGAATTATTTGAGCCCGTGGATTGTATACGGTAATCAATTTGGGGACTAACCGTAGGGCCGGAAGAATTTTAGAAAATTGGATTTTTGTTGGCGTCTGTATCGCTGCACTGGAATATGGTATCAGGAGCGACTCATCATTCGCCGTTGTTTTGTTTTTTTTTGTTTTTGTTTTTGTTTTACCGCGATTGCTCTATCATTTCAGCTTTTCTTATCGCGAAGGTCGCGATTGCCCTATCATTTCGGCTATTTATTCGCGGTTACCCCATCATTTCGGCTTTTCTTTATTTTTCTTTTATTTACACATTTTTTTGTTTATTTACATATATATTTTTACATCCCTAGTTTAATGACTTAGAGGTCGACTATTCCCAGTTTAAAGACTTAGTGGTCTATCATTCCCAGTTTAATGACATGGTGGTCCTTTTTGCTTATCCCATCTTCTTGAACTTTGATCTTGGCGGAGCTGTGTTGATGACCTAGCTCTGTGGCTTGCCGATACATCCGAGAGTTGTGAGGTTCTTCCAAGCTTATATTGGTCCTCTGCCCAATCTTTGAAAACACAGCAGTCTTCAATGTATGACTCAGTACTGTATGGTATGGGCAGTATACGGGATTGCCGGTCATATTCATTTCATGCGGCCTCTTCGGAATAGGCAATTGTAGGCCATTGTTCAGGGCTTCCTCGAATATATTGCGGACCTCATCCCTCCTGAAGGAGTACACCTTCTTCTTTCTCTCCATCAGAGTAGGTTCCCTCACTGATGCCGATCCCCGAGGCCGATCAGTCTTTGGTTAGCCCTGCACATGTCTGGGAGGGTTAGGTTCCCGAAAGGCTTCGGTCTCCATTTGTGTGAAATCGGCAGTCGTAACTTGACTGTTTGCTAACACGTCTTTAGACAGTTCTATCTCTCCCATCTTGTATTGCCTTTCGACCCAATGTTTGAAGACGAAGCAGTCCTCAATAGAATGACCTATCACCCTGTGATAGGGGCAATATTTTGGGTCGCCGGTCATATTCTCTTCTTGCGGTCTCCTTGATTCTGGCAGTTGTAGACCGTTTCTTAGGGCGTCCCTGAATATCTTGTGGACTTTTTCCCTTTTGAAGGAATAGACTTTTTCCAGTTTCTCTTTCAGAGGTGATTCCTCCCCGGTGTATGTATCGGAGGGACTGGAGGCTGATTGCGGCCGTTTTTCGTGAAGGCGCTCCGCTCTTAGGTTGAAGGGGGTATCAGTTGGCTGCCTCCGGGTATCAATCCCTGGCTCATGAACCAAAATTTGATTCTGCTGTAATTGCAATTAGGCGACTTGGGTCGCGAGATCTGCCGTGACGTTTGCCAATTCGTCGACCTTGGACTGTACCTTGGCTAGCTTCTCATCCCTGTCCTGAAGCTGCCCCTGAAGCCATCGGAATAACGCTTGTTCTGTAGTTCCGGCTATGACAACCGGGTCATCTTTATTGCCTGAGCTCAATTCCGCAGGAACCACGGGATCCTCTGGCTTATTGGCCTGAGCGGGCTCTTCATCACTTAGATCGAGCCGATGCTGGGTAGCGTCAATCATATCATTAGCATGGCTGTGAAGAAGAGGAGGATTCGTTTCTTCATGTCCGACCATGTAAACAGTACGAACTACGTACCCAGCCATCTCTTTATCTTTGGCGGCTGATTTCGCGGAGCGGTCCGGGCTTTGGAAATTCATAAATTTTAACATAGCCAGAGCCCTAGCCCTTTTGTTGGCTCTGTATCTGAGCCGCTTCTGCCTCAGCTTCTTTTCCTTGAGTGCTTGGCAGGCTTCTGCTCTTCGGGGAGCTGCCATAGGCTGAGTGATGGGGAGGCTTAAAAAGACACCTAACCGAGCAGTTGTCGGAGGCGCCGCTGGAGATTGCTCAAGACGCGTTGTAGCTTTGTTGGTGTTGATGGCCTTGCCCCCAGTTGGGGCCAAGGAAAGTCGTTCAGACACCGACTTGCGTTTGGGTTGGGGCGCCCTCGAGATCACCACATTTGGTCTCTTTCCTTTCAAGACCGGTCTGTCTGTTGCTGGAGCTTGAGGAGCTGGAATGGTGTTAGCTGGCACGAACAGAATAGAGCCGAACGGTAGCAGCGGCTCCTCCCACTGTCGCCCAAGACTGGCCGGGAGGACCGTCCTGGAGTCCATCTTCATCGTGTAAGAGATGGGAGCTGAGTTCATCATTGGAGACATTGTTGAAAGGCGATTGCTTGAAAACCTGCATGAAAGAGTATTATTTTAGTATAAATATAGACATGTATATTGATTGAGTTCGCATGAATGTTTAACCCGAAATATGGGAGGAGAGATTGGTCCCACCGGGCGTGCCAGAATCTGTAGGGTGTTTTTCGTCACCCCATTGAGATGGGAATACGCGCGTGCTTGTCAGGCGTACTACAGATTCCCCCAGCCCAGGGTAGGCGGGGGTTTATTGATTGTGGGGATCCGAATCTCTGGCAGCCGCGGACTAAGCTGTCGTTAATTACCCCTCGTCTTTGGGGCGAGAGAACCTCCGATTAACGGGTTAAACTGGTCGTGCGAACTCAATGTGCAATGTACGTGTGTGCACATATGTATACATATGTATATATATATATATATGTATGTATATATATAAGAGAAAAAAAAGGGAAGAAAAGGCATCCAAAGGATGCATGGGGGCAGCACCTTGGGCGCTGTGCGTCTAGGTGCTATGCGCTCAGACACTAGTGTGCCACGTGTCAGCACGTGGGCACTCTGTGCTTGAGCGCTGGGCGCTTGAGCGCAAGCGCGCCACATGTCGGCACGTGGGTGCTTTGCGCTTCAGCGCCTGAAGCTCGAGCGCAAGTGCGGCACGTGTCAGCACGGGGGCGACTTGCGCTTGAGCGCTAGGCGCTTAGCGCAAGTGCGCCACGTGTCGGCACGGGGGCGACTTGTGCCTGAGCGCTTGCGCTTGAGCGCAAGCGCGCCACGTGTCGGCACCGGGGCAACAAACGCGCCACGTGTCGGCACGCGGGCGCTCTGCGCTGGAGCGCCGGCGAGAAAAAGAGGCTTTTAGCCTAAAAAAATTTCTCGGAAGAGAAATCAGAGAGGAGTTGGACTCCTGAGTGTGTTTTTTTGGGGGGGGTTTAGTCAAAGGGGTTCTTCTTCTTCCTCCTCTGTTAGCTGGATCTTGAAGATCAAGAGATGTGAGATCTCAAAATCTCTCTTTTTTGGGATCTAAAGACAGATCCAAATTCCCTTTTGTGGGTTTGGTGGTGAAAAACTATTTTGTTTTTGAAAAGGAAGAGTAAAACTTTTGATTTAATTCAGAAGTAAGAAGAAGGTTTGAGACCTTCAGAAAAGGGAAAGAAATACAAACCCTAGGTTTTTGAGAGAATGAAAGTGTTATCTTTTATTCATCATCATTTTGCCTTATATAGGCTTACATATTTGCATATAGCCCCTTGGGCTTTACAAAATGGTATTTTGCCTATCCCATGGCTCATGTGCCATTTCATTTTTACACATAAGCCACGGGCTTACAAAATATTGGCTTTATGCCCATTTTGCATACATTCATATATATATATATATATATATATATATATATATATATATAATTGCATAAAAATTATTTATTACATGATTTATATTTTGGTATGGAGGAGGCTGGCCGCGGGCTCGACTTGGGCGTGGACCCGCTTAACCTGGGCTTGGGCCCACCTAGCTTGAGGGTTGACCTTGACTTTGACTCGGTCAACCGGGATGTAAATTTTTACCCCAACAGAGATGTAGCCTGCCGATGGTCAGCCGTGCCGAAGAGGGCAGAGTCTTCTGGAGGCGGAGGAGCGGCAATCTGGGGCCCTGGCCCGGCCGTTTGGACGCGGACGAGCGCCTCCACGATGGACTGTAGTCGGTCTATTCGGCCGGCGAGGGCGTTGATGACGGTTGCCGGAGGAGATTCATCCTCGCCTCCGGTGAGGGGGAGGCGGCGGCTGGTACCTGGATCTTCAGGATGATCGCATTCCATGTGGATAGAGATCGGAAGGCCAACTTTTGTTTTTGTGGAGTTTTAGTTCCCACAGACGGCGCCAGCTGATGGAGGTCCTTTTCGGGTCTCCGTCAGATGTTGTCTTCCGTCGATCTTCCGGTGGATCTTGGAGGTGATCTCCTGTTTCGTGTGGGTCTCAATGGGTTTTGAGGAGATTGGTGGTTTTGAGGAGTTTGCACCGAGTACCTGTAAGGAAGTCCCGGGATGGTTTGGTACCACCGAGGACCCTCCGACGATCAAGTTAGCACAAGATCCGAGCAGAATAACGGCTAAATGGGGTGAAAAAAAACTTACTTGACCCCTCTGTGATAGGGGTTTATATAGTAGCGGCAGCACGCAGTAGCAGACGCGAGAATCTCGCCGGCAGTTATGCTCCCGACGTCACGCCCGCGTAATAAGCGGATCGCCCGTTAATGGGGATCGTGATGGCGTAGAACGTGGGATGTTGTCGGCGGAGAATCCGCGCATGGCGAGATTTGCGGAGCGGCGGTTATGCCTGAGAGTGGTGGAGTTGGTCGGTCGGAGGGACCGAGGAAGATGGCCTCGGCGGGAGAGCTTGAGAATGAGCGGGGGGGCCGAGGCATCTTGGTCCTGTGGTAGCTCGGGGCGAGTGTTCACACCATAATATTGTATTATTATATTCCCCATTCTTATTCTTTTTATAAATAAACAGGTGCTTTTGACGCATGTCTGCTACATATTACAGGTTACAGGTTCTTGGAGCGAAAACAGTGAAAACGATGAAAAGACGATGCAAAAGTGGACTTTGACCAACAAACAGAAGACTCTTGATCAAGCCTACATCAAAAATAAAATTCACAAAGTACAAGGCAATGCAAGGTCCAAGATTACAAAGTGAACGGTTAAAAGTCCACCGCAATTATTCACTGGAGATCTGGAAGAAATAGAAAAGCCAAATTGAATAAAGATCCAAAGAAATAAAAAGCCCAAGAAGCCCAGAATCAGTTCCAAAATTTCCAGACATAAAATTTTACCAAAGCTTGGAAGTCTACTTTGACTAGGTCTTCCTAAGGATATTTTGGTAAATGTAGACATGCGAATCAATTGTAACCTAGGGTTTCTATCTCCTATAAAAAGAAGCCCAAATCATTGTATTCTTTTCATGCCTCCCTTCATTAATAAATTTTAGCATTCTTTTGGAGAGTATCAAGTTGTAAGTTCTTTATTTTCTGCCTTAGCTTAATTTTCTATTCTTGCTCTAGATAAATTTAATTCCTTGCCCTAGTTAATCTTTTATTCTCTGCCCTAGATAAATGTATTTTAATTCCCTAATGAGTGAGTAGTTTCCTCGCTTGTTAGGGTTAGGAATAGGGAAGGATTTGAGAGATGAAGATCTCTCATCTCTTTTCTTTGCCAATCTTTTATGAACATTAGAACTCCATGCATACCTTCTTATTCCGCTCCCTACGGCACTCTACCCTCAAAGTAAGGGTGATCTGTAGTCTAAAGGCCCGGATTTTAAGGTTTTCCATGGAGATTAGGGTAAAGATTAAGAAAGGAAGGACAAGGATCTAGAGGAAGAATCATCTTCCCAATCATCCTAATCCCCTTTATTAATATTTACCATAACACTAATATGATATATTTAATTAAAGGCATTGGAAAGAGGTGTAGATCTTTGTTTACCAAATTTTCCCTAAACCTAATCCTAGCAAGTTTCTAATCCTAGTATAACACAACTTCAATTTTTAGGTTTAATTATAAGACCAAACACCATTTGGAATTAGCTCGTAAGAACTTTAAGGAGATTTACAACATCCCTGTGGACCGACCCGTACTCACCGGCTAGCTACCAAGCGACGCCGTTCTTGATTGCGGTAATAGAAATAGTTTTTGAGATCAATCAAATGGCGCCGTTGCCGGGGATGGCGTAGTAATTTCCTTTTTGCAATTTCGGGTTAATCAAAATTTAAAAAATCATAAAAATCTAAAAAAATCCAAAAAAATATAAAAATATATCATCTGTTATTTTTGGAAAGGGTATTTTTGTGTGAATTTTGCAGGATCTACGCACAAATTCGGATCTGGAAATCTACAGAAAGTGAAACAGCAAATAGACGATCCTATCAACAGAAGATTGCAACAACAGAGAAACAGAAAAAAATTTAGAGGACCGAGTCAACAAGTCAACCGCGCGATCTAGTGTAAAAAAAAAAAAAGCGCCGGCGGCCCCATTCCGGCCGCGGAACCGCCGCGGGACACCCCTTCTGGCCGCGGAACCACCGCGGCCTGGTCGATTCAGAGCGGAAAAAAAAAAGGACAGAAGCGCAGTTAAAAAAAACTGTAAGTATTCTGATATTCTCTTCTGCAAATCTCTGATATCTCTTCTGAAAAATCTCCTGCAGGATTTCTTTACGCTTAAAAATCTTCTCCCTTCCAAATAACAAATCTTGTGCAGGATTCTTTGCGCGCGCTTAAAATAATAATTGATTGCAAGTGATCTTTTCTGATTTGCATATCCTTAATCTTTTTGCTAAAAATATCTTTCCAAATAAAGAGCAAGCGGAAAAAGGAAAATTTTAATTAGAAAACTTGCAAACCTTGAAATTCACAAAAAAGATTTGATTGCAAGTGATTTACTGTTTTGCATATCTTTAATCGGATTTTAAGGGGCTTTTGACCAATTCAGATTGGGTGGGGATTTCATCACCCTTCCCAGGACCCCAGAAATCACATAAAGTATTTGCATTGACCAATCTTTAATTAAAAAATACTAGACTCAGCCCTAAGGACTTCGAGCTCAATAGGACAGAGGACTAGTTATAGGCATCGACCGTTTATCCTAACCTGACTTTGCGGTGTCTAGGCAAGTGTGTCTAAGGCAAGTGGTTACTTAATTAGGACCGCTACTTATAGCGGGAAGCCTCCCACTTACCTGGCACTTACCTGGCCGCAATTGGCGGTGAAGAGGCGGTTTGAGGTCCTATTTCTAGCCCTTTGGAACAGTTAGGAGCTGTCTAGCTGACCTAGGTGACCCTAGATCTAGGACTGATTGTGCATTTCTGGTTATTTGCATTTGTGTCTTAGCCCTTTATCGAAAATTTTTGCAAAACAAATAAAAAAGAATAATAAGAGGAATTTATTTTTTTTATAAAAAGACTTGCAACTTTTGTCGCTGAGAAATCCTTGCACCACCTACCTTCTTCATCTTCTCTTTCTTCTATCATGGGTACCCCACATCATAAATCTCTTGCCGAACTTTGGTATCCCGAACCTAATTTTGCGTCGTACGTTAATGTGTTCGGTCAATTTAAAGACAATCCCTCCGTGCCAAAAATTTCTTTGAAAGATCAAATAGAAGCGTCTAGGAGAAACAGTTCGACTTTGCAACCCACTTTGTGTCGACCAAGTAAACCTTTACCACCTTCATATGTTGATACCACTCTTTCAAGTCCTGCTGTAACTCCTAAACCAATGTCCATTGCTGAGCATATTGCTCAATCTCGTAACCGATCTTTCATCCCTCTCCCCTCATCTAGTTCTAGGGATCCACAAGACCATTCACCTTTTTATCCACATGTTGACCCTACCCCTGTCCAACCACCCACTTCCTACCAGCCCTACCCGACTTTCCCACCGTCACTAGACACTGTTTCTACACAGTCTTTTGGGAGTTTCACGTCTCCACACAATTTCGAATCTTTTACCGAACCCCCCTTACCACCCAAGTCTAGTTTGGAAGAGTCGTTGGAGGCTTATATCTTAGCAACAAACAAAATGGTTAGGAATGTGGAAGCATCCATTACCACCCTTAGACAACCTTGTGAACCGGCAGCTAGTTTCCAACTAGCTCCAAATTTTCCAATGTATGAGGAGGCGGTTGGACAGAGTGAGAATTTGAGAGGAGCGAGTGAGTTCTACACATTTCCAAATCAAACCTACCCATACCCAATTCCAGCCCACAACTCCGGTTTTCCAGCGATTGTCCAAAATAGTTCACCAGTTGAAAATAAAAACGAGTTGTGTGAATTTGTAGTTTTTGATTTGCCAGATTGTGAAGAACCCCTTTCGAGTGAAACCACACTTAACCCTTTTGATCTTTACACCTCCAATCTAAAACCTGAATTGATAAATATCCATGCTTTTGATGAGGTGTCAGAAAAAATTAATTTTCACTTGATTGAGGATTTAGACGCCGGGAATATTTTGGATAATGAACCGGTAGATTTGATTGAAATTTTATGTCCAATTCATCATCCCGAGTCATTAAATGTTGCTCCCGAACTTCATATGCGTCTTGATTTTGATGATATTGGCATGGATAAGCAAACTTTTGAGGAAAATATTGAGGAGAATTATGAGGATAGTATTGAGAATAATATTGAGGTTGAACCATTTTCGTTTGATGTGTCGAATTTTCCAATACACCCTCCTGAATCCCTAACTGATACCCTTCCTCACTCACTTCCTTCCGTCCTTCCTATCGTTCCGACTGTGCAAGAGACCGTTACGCTTTCATCTCCAATACCAAGTTTGACGTACCCATATTTACTCACGAATCTTGAGGGACTTAATCATATTTTTCCATGGGTTGATAGATTAGCACAATCGCTTTTTACACATCGGTCATTACAAATTGTGCTAATTTATACGCTCCATCTCCACCCTCAAATTCGTATTCCCACTTTCATTGGTTCTTCTACTCTGCATTTCATGATACCGAGTGTTAATGAATCACGATCCGATACTTTGAGTTCAATAATTTTCAATTGGACCTTCGATGAAAGTTTCGAAGATATTTTCGCCGACGAACTCGCATTCTTAAACGACACGGATTTTGTGATTAATCAACCTCCACTTGAAGAAGTAGAATCACTATCATTTCTTTTTCCCCTCCGCCATTCTCCTCCACCGAGACCGTACACCATTTCTACCTGCACACGGTCTCGTGCGCTTCTCATTTCTTTTCTTTCCACTCCTTTCTTTCACCAACCCCACCATTACCACGATAAGATTTTTGAATGGTTGGTGCTAACCTTTGGCTTATGTAAGGCCTTGCTTAAGTTTGGGGGGACCTTGTTGTAAATATGTATATATTTTTTTTGTTTTCTTTTTCTCTAAAAAAAAATTTCAAAACATTAAAAAAATATAAAAAATTTTATAAATAAATAAACAGGGGAGTGCCGAAAATTTTAACCCTCTTGGTGTAGCATGACAGTGAGGACACTGTCCAGTTTCAGTTTGGGGGTATGCTCGGTAAGTCTTCTTCCTTCGTATTCATTTGTACATATTTTTGCATTTGCATACTTATTTAAAAACCCATAAAAATTGAAAATTTTCAAAAATTATAAAAATTATAGATTCAATTTTGGCCATATTTGACTTGAGTTTGACAAATAGGTTAACCGGCGAGGAAAAACTAGATTTTAGACTTAGTAAATTAAAAACCCTAAAAATAACCTTCCTTAAAGTTTAACGGTAGAAAGTATATGTCTTTCTAGTTTATTTAGAAATAGGCAAATTTTGAGTTCACTTTTTGGGCTAAGTCGAAACGAAGGAAAAGTATTGATGTTCTTATTAGAGTATAAGTTTGAAAAATAATTCCTAGCTTAAGTCTAGATTCTGAAAATGTATACCCTACAAAATACACAATCACGCACCTTAAAACTTGGAATAGTAGAAGAGACCTTGAAATGCTCTTGTCTAAAGTTCTTAGTATAATGAAAATAAAAGAAAAAAAAAGTGAATAAAGAAAAAAAAATGGACACTGGTTTTTGTGATTACTTAAGGCTGTAAAAATAAAAAAATATTTAGCGAGGGTGCTTCATCACCTAGTGCCTTAGACCAACTGGTTTGGGAGTCACTGCTAAAGCCTTGGTGGTTGCAAGACTAGGAATTATGCTTTAATATGCAAACACATCTTGTAATCGGTTGTTGATACCTCAAGAAGTATTAACGGTCGCATGAAAGATGTGTAAGAAAAATTCATTTTAAAAAATTCACCAATTAAGAAGTGCTTTGGACAACGGACAAGGGTATGATTGCTTGATTTGAATTTCCAAGTGTAGGGGTGATTTATACACACACGTGGGGGTATGTGATTGGGATTTAGATGAGAGAAAGGGATGAAAAATAGAACTTGTATCTTTAGTAGAGTTGATAAAAATTCCTGAGTGGAGATGAAACCCTAGAAGGAAAACTTAAGAAATGCCGAAAGCTAAGTAGGTCTGCAGAACATATATAATCTTAAGTTAAATGATGAGGAAGTGTGAAGAATATGGGTGGATAATTTATGAGTCGACGATAATAGAATTTCTTGTTGGAAAACTTAATTGGAGAATAAAAGTCGAAAAGCCAAATTGATAGGATTTTGTGGGTAGTATCCGCTGAAAACCCTCAGGAGACAACACTCCTCCTACTAGGGACACCTAGAGGTTTAACGGCTTGTTGCACGTGCTCAGTGCAATCGCGTTTCCCTGCGAAAGTGTGGTTAGAATTTTAGTGAATAAAAATAAGTTTGCTCGAGGACGAGCAAAAGATAAGTTTGGGGGTATTTGTTCACACCATAATATTGTATTATTATATTCCCCATTCTTATTCTTTTTATAAATAAACAGGTGTTTTTGACGCATGTCTGCTACATATTACAGGTTACAGGTTCTTGGAGCGAAAACAGTGAAAACGATGAAAAGACGATGCAAAAGTGGACTTTGACCAACAAACAGAAGACTCTTGATCAAGCCTACATCAAAAATAAAATTCACAAAGTACAAGGCAATGCAAGGTCCAAGATTACAAAGTGAACGGTTAAAAGTCCACCGCAATTATTCACTGGAGATCTGAAAGAAATAGAAAAGCCAAATTGAATAAAGATCCAAAGAAATAAAAAGTCCAAGAAGCCCAGAATCAGTTCCAAAATTTCCAGACATAAAATTTTTTCCAAAGCTTGGAAGTCTACTTTGACTAGGTCTTCCTAAGGATATTTTGGTAAATGTAGACATGCGAATCAATTGTAACCTAGGGTTTCTATCTGCTATAAATAGAAGCCCAAATCATTGTATTATTTTCATGCCTCCCTTCATTAATAAATTTTAGCATTCTTTTGGAGAGCATCAAGTTGTAAGTTCTTTATTTTCTGCCTTAGCTTAATTTTCTATTCTTTCTCTAGATAAATTTAATTCCTTGCCCTAGTTAATCTTTTATTCTCTGCCCTAGATAAATGTATTTTAATTCCCTAATGAGTGAGTAGTTTCCTCGCTTGTTAGGGTTAGGAATAGGGAAGGATTTGAGAGATGAAGATCTCTCATCTTTTTTCTTTGCCAATCTTTTATGAACATTAGAACTCCATGCATACCTTCTTATTCCGCTCCCTACGGCACTCTACCCTCGAGGTAACGGTGATCTGTAGTCTAAAGGCCCGGATTTTAAGGTTTTCCATGGAGGTTAGGGTAAAGATTAAGAAAGGAAGGACAAGGATCTAGAGGAAGAATCATCTTCCCAATCATCCTAATCCCCTTTATTAATATTTACCATAACACTAATATGATATATTTAATTAAAGGCATTGGAAAGAGGTGTAGATCTTTGTTTACCAAATTTTCCCTAAACCTAATCCTAGCAAGTTTCTAATCCTAGTATAACACAACTTCAATTTTTAGGTTTAATTATAAGACCAAACACCATTTGGAATTAGCTCGTAAGAACTTTAAGGAGATTTACAACATCCCTGTGGACCGACCCATACTCACCGGCTAGCTACCAAGCGACGTCGTTCTTGATTGCGGTAATAGAAATAGTTTTTGAGATCAATCAACGAGCTGAGAAGCCGAGGAGGCCAATTTGCAGGGGGCTCTGAGGAGAGCCAGCTTGTGCTTGCAGTTCGGGTACAGGGGTGGCCTGGTTGGCCCATGTAGGCCCTTTTTTCTGAGTTATGGGACACGTCATCTGCCACGTTGATTTTTCTCAAAAACTATCTATTACCGCAATCAAGAACGGCGTCGCATGAAGCTAGCCAGTGAGTACGGGTCGGTCCACAGGGATTTTGTGAATCTCCTAATCGCACTAACGAGTTAATTCCGAAGGGTGTTCGGATTGATTATTAAATCTAAAATCTAAATCTATCTATCTACGATTATCTAGATCTAGTCTTGCTAGGGTTAGGTTTAGGGATGGTTTGGAAATGCAGGTAAATCTCAACGCTTTCTATACCCCAATGAGGATCTATGAGGAGTTATGGTAATTATCAATAAAGGGTATTAGATCCATTCGGGAAGGTGTTCCTTCCTTTAGGTTCTTGTCCTTCCTTTAGAGATCCTTACCCTAACCTCCATGGAAAACGCGCGCAACCGGGCCTTTATACTACGGTATCACCGCTACCTCGAGGGATAGGGTGCCGTAGGGCACGGTGTGTGCGTGTATGCATGGAGTCCTATTGAAATATATTATGGGTAAGAAAGGGATGAGAGATCTCATCTCTCAAAATCCTTCCCCAAAGCTAACTCTAAACAAGTTCCTAGGACATGAAATTAAATCTACCTAGGGCAAAGAATTGAAATCTAAACTAGAGAAAGGAATTAAATCTACTTACAGATGCATCTCTCCAATCATCAATGCAGGGTTGTCAGATCTGAATTTCTGAATTGGAAAGAAACATCGATGCTCTCCATAAAGAGATCTGGATTTTATTTCATTAAAAGGAGGCATAAGAAATTACAATCTTTAGAGTTCCTATTTATAGAGAATAGGAAACCCTAGGTTACATTTTGATCCGCGTGTCTAAAATTACAAATATACCCCTAGGAAATCTTTACAGAGCCGCACTAAACTTTGGTAAAATTTTCACCACCTCCGGGCATTATACGGCCGCGGAACCGCGGCATAGGTAGGCCTTGGGCCGCGGTTCCGCGGCCCTTTGGTGAGGTCTTCTGATAAATTTTTCTGGGCTGCTTCAGGGTTCTCTGGTCTGGTTATTTCTTTAGTATTTTTTCCATTTGGGCTTCTACATTGGTTCCAGATCTTCAGTGAACAATTTGCAATGGATTTTTAACCGTTCGCTTTGTATTCTTGGACCTTGCGCTGCCTTATGCTTTGTGAACTTTATCTTTGTGTAGGCTTGACTAAGATCCTTCTATTTGTTGGTCAAAGTCCACTTTTGCATCATCTTTTTATCGTTTTCACTGTTTTAGATCCACGAGCCTGTAACCTGTAACATGTAGCAGACATGCGTCAAAAGCACCTGTTTATTTATAAAAAGAATAAGAATGGGGAATATAATAATGCAATATTGGTGTGAACAAATACCCCCAAACGTATCTTTTGCTCGTCCTCGAGCAAACTTATTTTTTATTCTCTACAAAAATCCTAACCGCACTTTCGCAGGGAAACGCGATTGCACTGAGCACGTGCAACAAGCCGTTAAACCTCTAGGTGTCCCTAGTAGGAGGAGTGTTGTCTCCTGAGCGTTTTCAGCGGATACTACCCACAAAATCCTATCAACTCGGCTTTTCGACTTTAATTCTCCAATTAAGTTTTCTAACAAGGAATTCTATTATCGTCGACCCGCAAATTATCCACCCATATTCTTCACACTTACTCATTATTTAACTTAAGATTATATATGTTCTACAGACCTACTTAGCTTTCGGCATCTATTAAGTTTTCCTTCTAGGGCTCCATCTCCACTTAGGAATTTCTATCAACTCTACAAAAGATACAAGTTCTATTCTTCATTCCTCTCTCTTATCTAAATTCCAATCACATATCCCCACGTGTGTGTATAAATCACCCCTACACTTGGAAATTCAAATCAAGCAATCATGTCCTTGTCCGTTGTCCAAAGTACTTATTAGTAGGTGAATTTTTAATTGAAATTTGCTTACACATCCTTCATGCGACTGTTAATACTTCCTGAGGTACCAACAACCGATTACAAGATATGTTTGCACTTTAAAGCGTAATCCCTAGTCTTGCAACACCCAAGGCTTTAGCAGTGACTCCCAAACCAGTTGGTCTAAGGCACTAGGTGATGAAGCACCCTCGCTAAATATTTTTCTATTTTTACAGCCTTAAGTAATCACAAAAACCAGTGTTCATTTTTTTCTTTATTCACTTTTTTCTTTTTTCTTTTTTTTTCTTTTATTTTCATTGTACTAAGGACTTTAGACAAGAGCATTTCAAGGTCTCCTCTACTATTCCAAGTTTCAAGGTGCGTGATTGTGCAAATTGTAGAGTATACGTTTTCAGAATCTAGACTTAAGCTAGGAACTAATTTTCAAACTTATACTCTAATAAGAACATCAATACTCTTCCTTCATTTCGACTTAGCCCAAGAAGTGAACTCAAAATTTGCCTATTTCTAAATAAACTACAAAGACATATATTTTCTACCGTTAAACTTTAAAGAAGGTTATTTTTAAGGTTTTTAATTTACTAAGTCTAAAATCTAGTTGTTCCTAACCAGTTAACCTATCTGTCAAACTCAAGTCAAATATGCCAAAATTTAATACAATAATTTTTATAATTTTCTAAATTTTTCAATTTTTATGAGTTTTCAAATAAATATGCAAATGCAAAAATATGTACAAATGAATGCGAAGGAAGAAGACGTACCGAGCATACCCCCAAACTTAAACTTGACAGTGTCCTCACTGTCATGCTACACCAAGAGGGTCAAAATTGTCGGCACTCCCATGTTTATTTATTTACAATTTTTTTTATTTTTATTGTTTTGAAATTTTTTTTGTTTTTATTTTTATTAGAAAAAGAAAACAAAAATATATACATATATACAACAAGGTTCCCCCCAAACTTAAGCTTGGCCTTACACAAGCCAAAGATTAGCACCAAGCATTCAAAAATCTTATCATGGTAATGGCTAAGTTGGTAAAATAATGGGATGTAGAAGAAAGAAATGAGAAACACGCGAGACCGTGTGGAAAGAAGAATGGTAGAATATGATCTCGGTGGAGGAGCAGAATGGCGGAAAGGAGAAAGAAGGGTCGCGCGATCTTGAGGGTGTAAATCGAGTGAATAAATTAGCGCAATTTGTGATGACCGATGTGTTAAAAGCGATTGCGCTAACCTATCAACCCGTCGAGAAATGGGATCAAATCCCTCAAGATTCGCAAGAAAACATGGGTACGCCGAACTTGGTATTGGAGATGAAAGCGTAACGGTCTCTTGTACGGTCGGAACAATGGGAAAGACGAAAGGAAGTGAACTAGGGATGGTATCATTCTCACCGTAGTAAACTGTCTCGAACTTGAAAGATTCCATTAATGGTTCGAAACTACTGTAAGCACCCGAGTCTGATGGTTCAACTAACTCATCTGAAAATTTAAAGGACTCAAACTCGGGCGGTGAGTCATCAATATCGTCCGAAAAAGTGAAACACTCGTACGTGTTATCGGCTGTGAAAAATGTGTCAGATTCAAAGGAAAATTTTTCAAGCTCACAGTCTTCAAGCATGGTCGGAACTATGGAAAGGAGGGAGGGTGATATAACAGTCAAAGGTTCAGGAGGCTGAATTGGAAAATCAGACATATCAAACAAAAATGGTTCAACCTCAATATGATCCTCAATACTCTCCTCAATGCTATCCTTATAATTCTCCTCAAAATTCAAGTTATCCATGCCATTATCATCAAAATTCAGACGCATATGAAGTTCGGGAGAAACATCTGATGACTCGGGATGATGAGTTGAACATAAAATCTCAATTAAATCGACAGGTTCATCATCCGAAATATTCCCGGCGTCTATATCTTCAATCAAGTGAAAATCAATTTTCTTAGACACCTCCTCAAAAGTATGGATGTTTATCAATGTAGGTTCTAGAGTGGAAGTGTAAAGGTCAAATGGATTAGGTGCTGTTTCACTCGAAAGGGGTTCTTCACAATTTGGCAAATCAAACACTACAAAATCACACAACTCATCATTTTAGACAATCGATGGAAAACCGGAGTTGTGGGCTTCAATAGGGTAAGGGTAGGTTTCATTTGGAAATCCTCTCACATTCTCACTCTGTCCTACCGCCTCCTTATACATTGAAAAATTTGGAGCTAGTGGAAAACTAGCTACCGGTTCACTAGGTTGCATAAGGGCGGTCACGGACGCTTCCACATTCCTAGTCATTTTGTTTGTTGCAGCAATATAAGCTTCCAACGACTCTTCCAAACTAGACTTAGGTGGTGAGGGGGTTTCGGTAAAAGATTCGAAATCGTGTGGATATGCAAAACTCCCAACAGGCTGTGTAGAAACAGTGTTTAGTGAAGGTGGTAAGGTCGGGTAGGACTGGTAGGAAGTGGGTGGTTGGGCAGGGATAGGGTCAACATGTGGATAAAAAGGTAACTAATCGTGCGGATCCTTAGAACTAGATGAGTGGAGAGGGGTGAAAGATCGACTGCGAGATTGAGTAATATGCTCAGCAATGGACATCGGCTTAGGAGTGACAGAAGGACTTGAAAAAGTGGTATCAACATATGGAAGTGGTGAAGGTTGACTTGGTTGACACAAAGTGGGTTGAAAAGTCAAACTGTTTCTCCTTGACGCCTCTATTTGATCTTTCAAAGATTTTTTAGGCAAGGAAGGATCGTCTTTAAATTGACCGAACAAATTAACGTACGACGCAAAATTAGGTTCGGGATACCAAAGTTCGGCTAATGATTTATTATGTGGGGTACCTATGTTAGAAGAAGATAGGGTGAAAGAAAGAAAGTTGGGTGGTGGTGCAAGGATTTATTTGCGGTAAAGGTTTGCAAGTTTTCTAATAAAAATTTTCCTTTTTCATTTTATCTTTATTTGGAAAAATTTTGTTGCAAAAAGATTTTCGAGAAAAAATATGCAACAGAAAATTTACTTGCAATCTATTTCTAATTTAAACAAATCGCAAAAATCCTGCACAAGATTGTTATATGGAAAGGAAGATTTTTTTAAGCGCAAGGAATCCTGCAGAAGATTTGACAAAAGATATATGGGGATTTGCAGAGGGAAGAAATAGGAAACAAACCATGCAAAAATTTCGCGATGATGATGCAAGAGGGCCGCGGAAAGGCTGCGGGAGCGCGCTTAGGCCGCGGTTTAGCGGTGGGATGGAGGCTTTAGGTCTCCAAAAAATTTCTGCTGTTCTGTCCTTGCAATACCTCTCTGTTTTGATGTATCTTTTTCTTTTTAGAACTCTGAATTTTTCCAGATCCGTCAATCCTGCAAAGATTCACAAAAAAAAATACCCTTTCCAAAAAAATAACAAATGATATATTTATATTTTTTTTTTTTGGATTTTTTTAGATTTTTATGATTTTTTTAAATTTAGATTAACCCGAAATTGCAAAATAGAAAATTCTACGGCATCCCCGGCAACGGCGCCATTTGATTTTTTTCAAAAACTATCTATTACCGCAATCAAGAACGGCGTCATATGAAACTAGCCGGTGAGTACGGGTCGGTCCACAGAGATTTTGTGAATCTCCTAATCGCGCTAACGAGTTAATTCCGAAGGGTGTTCGGATTAATTATTAAATCTAAAATCTAAATCTATCTATCTACGATTATCTAGATCTAGTCTTGCTTGGGTTAGGTTTAGGGATGGTTTGGAAATGCAGGTAAATCTCAACGCTTTCTATACCCCAATGAGGATCTATGAGGAGTTATGGTAATTATCAATAAAGGGGATTAGATCCATTCGGGAAGGTGTTCCTTCTTCTCGGTTCTTGTCCTTCCTTTAGAGATCCTTACCCTAACCTCCATGGAAAACGCGCACAACCGGGCCTTTATACTACGGTATCACCGCTATCTCGAGGGATAGGGTGCCGTAGGGCGCGGTGTGTGCGTGTATGCATGGAGTTCTATTGAAAATATATTATGGGTAAGAAAGGGATGAGAGATCTCATCTCTCAAAATCCTTCCCCAAAGCTAACTCTAAACAAGTTCCTAGGGTATGAAATTAAATCTACCTAGGGCAAAGAATTGAAATCTAAACTAGAGCAAGGAATTAAATCTACCTACAGATGCATCTCTCCAATCATCAATGCAGGGTTGTCAGATCTGAATTTCTGAATTGGAAAGAAACACCGATGCTCTCCATAAAGAGATCTGAATTTTATTTCATTAAAAGGAGGATAAGAAATTACAATCTTAAGAGTTCCTATTTATAGAGAATAGGAAACCCTAGGTTACATTTTGATCCGCATGTCTAAAATTACAAATATACCCCTAGAAAATCTTTACAGAGCCGCACTAAACTTTGGTAAAATTTTCACCACCTCCGGGCATTATACGGTCGCGGAACCGCGGCATGGGTAGGCCTTGGGCCGCGGTTCCGCGGCCCTTTGGTGAGGTCTTCTGATAAATTTTTCTGGGCTGCTACAGGGTTCTCTGGTCTAGTTATTTCTTTAGTATTCTTTCCATTTGGGCTTCTACATTGGTTCCAGATCTTCAGTGAACAATTTGCAATGGATTTTTAACCGTTCGCTTTGTATTCTTGGACCTTGCGCCGGCTTATGCTTTGTGAACTTTATCTTTGTGTAGGCTTGACTAAGATCCTTCTATTTGTTGGTCAAAGTCCACTTTTGCATCATCTTTTTATCGTTTTCACTGTTTTAGATCCACGAGCCTGTAACCTGTAACATATAGCAGACATGCGTCAAAAGCACCTGTTTATTTATAAAAAGAATAAGAATGGGAAATATAATAATGCAATATTATGGTGTGAACACATGTGTCCTGATCTGAGAGATCGCCAATATAGAGCATCATCATTTCCTAACATAGAATTTAATTCTACTGGTGATTTTTTTAATCATCATTGGATTTTTAATCCAAGAGTTCTCTGTTTAACAGAGAACATCTTTTTTTATATTAGAAAGATCAGGAAAATATTTTCCCCATTTAGAATTTGATTCTACCTGAAGCGAATCGCTCCAACTTTGGGCTCCAGCGCTCACGTGTTTAACATGTGGGTGTTATTATAGAATTTAATCTTATCTGAAACCGGTACTCACGTGTTTTGCACATGAGTGCTCACGTGTTTAACATGTAGGGGATGCCCTTCTATTTTTTTATAAGGGAACATGAAGCTACCAAGAGCACATCAAAAATGTAAGCACATAGAAAGGAAATACCATATTGTTAGAGAGATCGACAAAAAGAAACATGTGGAAATTCATAAAGTGGACATACACAACAACATAGCTGACCCATTCACTAAACCGTTATCTCAAAAGGTTTTTGACAAACAATTGAACAAGATAGGAGTTAAAATTGTTGCTTAATGGATGTGAGGACGAGTGGGGGATTGCTAGAGTAGTTATATATGTTCTTGAACATTTATTGCAATTCATGTTATATTAATTGAATATTAGTAAATTTTTATATTTGTACTTAATGATTATTATGTGGGTATTTTTAATTATTTATAATTGTTATAATATCCTTAGAAACTATATTATTAGACCATGCACCGAGATGTGTAACTTGCATGGAGATGTGCTCTAATTAAGTGATTTCTTAAATAATGTGCTTAGTCTACAACTAGCATAGGCTAGAATGTTACAGGTTATCATGCATGACACTGACATATGAGATGTGGTGATATGTCTCAATCACCGAGAATAGAGATTCTCTAGGTGTTTTTCATGATCGTAAATAATGACATATGTAGTGCATGACCACGTTTGAATTCTCTAGGATATGTCACCTATGGAGATGGAAAATTCGAACTGTTACATAATCTCTTTGACTTGATGATGTCATAGTTTTTGATTTGTTGATAAGTAAGTTTTGATATGATGATCATTCTTGTCAACTAGATAAGAACAACAAATCTGAAATATTGGGCTGCTTGAATACATTTAGGAAAACTATGGATATCTAGATAGGATCCGACATTCTCATATTGATAAGAATAAGTTTGAAGTTCAATATCATGAAAGCATCAAATCCCGTACAAGTATTTTGGAAATTGTTTTTCAAAATTATATTATTATATTTAATTTCGAAATGAATTTTTCGTGTTAATGGATAATTGAAGATTTAGATCTGAGCGATTGCGTGCTTTTATCCTACTCAGTTAAAATTCCTAAAGAAAAGTAACTTGATATTGGAAGGGGTTGGATGTAAATTCATGTTAATTATTATCTCATATTAGAAAGAACTTTTATGAACAATTAGCGTGATACGAGTTTGATTGTTAAATTAAAATTGTCAATTGATTAATTATGAATTAATTGAGATTGACAATTGATTCTCGATACGAGACCTAATTGGTCCTACCGCAAAACCTTAAGGTAGAAGAGGAAACAAAAATAAAGAAGAGAAAAAGTAATATAACACAATATTTTGTGTTAGGATGTTTAGTCTCATATTGGAAAAATAACCCTATAAAAGGATGGCTATGGTAGAACATAAAAGAAATTAAAAGAAAACCCAAAGCCTTGAACTTCAACAATATTGTAGCACTCGGACTCGGACTTTTTCTTAAACTTTTTCTTGGACTTTGATTTTTTCTTGGATTTGAACTTGGACAATATTGTAGGACTTTGTATCACTTATTCTTGAACTTAGATTTAATGCATACATACTATTAACAAATAAGATCATAAGGTTTAATACAAAATCAGATCTACATTGTTTATTTGTTTAATTTTCTCTTCTTGGTTCTATTAATCACGAGCATTTCAAATTTTCAAGCAATACACAAAGCTTCCTTTTTTTTACTTGAAACATTCAGATGCAGATGAATCAACTCAGAAATTAACAGAAAACCCAAAGCCTTCTTGATTTATATATAAGATAGAAGGCATCATAAGATTAATAACAACGAGCAAAACATATAAGCAAACATATAAACATTAAAAAAATCAAACAGTCCATAAAATTTCCTTGTACAAAATTTCAACTTTCATCGATCTGGATCTCAGGAACGTTGTAGAAATCCCGAGAGTCCACGAAAAAGTCCATGCACAAATGAAAAGTCGTGACCAATAAGCAAGTTTTGTCTGAAAAATAATTGTATGCACATTTAGATCCAATTTTTAAACCAACAAACCAGTTCATCATAGTACAAATTTTAAGTTCCTGATTCAAAATGCTTGAAATCAATCTCCAATCTGTTCCCTTACATGAGAGAAACATATATAGTTTCATCGATATAAAGAAACAAACAGAAAATACAGAGTTTGATATGGATATATATTCTAACATTTCTGACCACTACTATTCACATATGCAATCATTTGGTTGCAGCCTGTTCCTCCTCAAGCATAATCGCACGACCATTACTAATCATGAACCTCAAAGCCAACTCATATCCAGAAAAAATCGCCCCGTTCACGATGAATGCTCTCGCCACTGCCGTCCCCAACCCTCTCCAGAACACCGAGTACCCTTCCTCTCTCGCACTCTTCCTGAAACAATCCACAATGCCACGATATTTTCCCTCAAACCCTGACTGAGCCTGAAGTCTCGACTTAACCACATCCAACGGATAACAACAAATCCAGCTCGCAACCCCAGCTAAACCCCCCGCAAGCAACATCGTCCTTAAACTCTCATCCCCGGACTTTCTGCAGCCCGGGTGCAACATTTCACGGGCGCATTCATAAGTCCAGAAGTAAACCCCGTGTGCTGGCGCGTCGCGGAGAGTGGTGATTGCCAAACCCCGGTATATCCCTTTTAAGCCTTCGTCTCTGAGGATTTTCTTGGCTATGAACATCGGACCTTGGGTGTGAGTGCGGTGGTTTTGGAGTTGGAGACGGATTTTTATGAGCTCGACCGGACTTAGGATAAGAGACTGGAGGGCGCCGGTTCCAATACCGGCTAGGGCGACGGTTTTGTAGGAGGGGGATTCAGTGTTCGTTGGGTTGAGAGCTCTTGTTAAAACTGCATATACTTGGAAAGCCACCGCATTCTGCAACATAATTGAAAAACAATTTGGTGATTCTGTAAAAATTTGTACATCATATTCAATGCTAACTCCTTATATTCCTTATATTTCTAGATTATATTTATTTTATTGTTTTCTTCAGAAAAATTAAGTACATCATATCATATGCACTGCTAACTCTGTAATAATTAATAGTTGGTTTTATTCCAGAAGGCCAATGACTATAATTTACAAGATTTGACATTTTATTAGTACACGGATTTCAAGTGAGCCGCAGCTCAACGTTTCATTGAAAAAAATCTTTATAATCTATAAAAATGCAAGTGATTCAGTAGAACCTTCATGGATCAAGTTTTGTTCTTTCATTCAAAGTAACCCTCTAAAGTATAGAGCAGCTCAAAAAATTTCTGAAGCATAGAGCAGCTCATCATGTAGATAAAGTTTTGAAGTACATGATAACAAATGTAGAAGATACCAATATCAGCATATAAGCAAATATCTAAGAAATAAACATCTTTAAATTGCAAGCGTGTTATCGAGTAAGATGTTTTCCCCATTTATCCATTCTATATATTAAGACATGAATTACAACACAGCAAATATGAACTAAGAAAATCATTTCCTGCAGTCAGAGTATGGATCTTATATGTTTCAAACATATAGTTCTATAAAACGATGGGGAGATTAAATATTCTTTCCGTCTATTTCATACCTTTTTTTGTTGTTTCTTCAACAACATAAATATTCCAAAATAATTAGAAATCAAGCGAGATCACGAGAATAAAATAAAATTTATTCCAGACGATTGATCGAGGCCTTTCTCTAATCTTGGCTATAAAAGGCATGAAAATGACAACAAATACAAACTTACAAAAAGAAACTGTTCTATTTTTTTTTTTTGTTGGTGTTGTTTTGGCTATTTTCAAAACCATCATTTAAGAAACTTCAAATCCCCACCTATGTTAGAATAAAATAAAATTTATTTCGCCCGGCCTTCATCATGACTTTAGACCTGTGGTACTAAACAATTAGGGATTAATTAATTAAAGGTGTTGATATATACCTGAAAGGCAACAGAGGCGAGCGGGGCGGTCATGCCTCGGTAAAGCGCCGAGACCCCCTCCGACGACACGATGCTCCGCAACAGGCGGAAAGCGGACGGCGTGGGCCGGCCATGCCCAGCCGGCTGCTGCAGGCGGATCCTAAGCGTGTCGAGGGGATAACCGGACACGACGCCGGCCATCCCTCCGACACCTCCGGCCACAAACTCTTTCCCCCAGCTGCTCGCCAAATACTCCGGCCAGAAATCCATCTCTCTCTCTCACCACCATTCCCCAACCCCCAACAAAAAACAAAAAGCTCTTTTCAAATTTAGATTCAAGAATCTCTCAAAGATACATAAACAGACACACAACCTTGATTGTATTTATAAAAGGAAAGCATACTAGTGGGAGAGATTTGTTGCTCTCTCTTTCTCGAGAGAGAGAATGTGTTGGATGTAAGAAAAGGGGAATTAATCAGGCCACAAGAAATTCCACGTAACAAGGAAACGGCCGAACGCTCGTTTCCGAGGGGTCCCACGTGGGGGATTGCTGCTGGGTTGCTTACCTTTTTATGGTATGATCTTTTATTTTCATTGCATGGGAGAGCATTTTTTTTTTTTGTTTTTTTGGAAATTGAATAAAAGAAAGCAGAGGTTTTGGACTGGAGAAGGACTGGAGTCGTGGGACATGTGATGTTTAAAAATGACGTGTGTGACATCCATTTGTAGATGGTTGTACTGAGTCAGTGTCTCACGTTACTTGTTTTTTTTAATCGGCTCGTGTTTTAAGTGCGGCACTTTTCGGTGCCTAAAACTGGTTGGTCAAAATTGAATTTTTGTATAAAGGGTACTAGATTATAAAATCATGATGATTTAATGTCCGGCTACGTAGATATAATAGACTTATCAACTAATCTTTAGTTATCATATATTGTTTGGATGCCTCTTCTTGTAAAATGACATAAAACATTACATCTTTGTAAATTTGTGCACTAAAATATGCTAACTTAATTTATCCATCTTCTTGTATGTTTGAAATAAACAAAGGCTAAATTAAATAATATGATTTGAACAATTATCACTTGTTAGTTTTAGGATTATCAATTTTTTCGGATTTGTTAAAACTAATGCAGTGCTGTGTATTGAGGAAAACAGTAAACTTACCACGGTCAAAAAGGTCCCTTAAGGCTCACCATTATATCATTGACTGACCAATAAATCAGGAAAAAGAAACCCACGTAACTCTCCAATTTTGAAAGATCCAAACTGGTACGCAATGGATATAACTATACATAGCGTTGATATTTTGACAACAAATGTTAACTTATGTCAACATGATTTTCTCATTGCACATGTGGTAGTATCAGAATAATAAATAATTATAATATACAGTGATACCGTAATATATAATTATGATATACAATAAGACATAAATTAACGGGAAAAGTGAGGCCATGAATGTCACGGTCCCGGAGATGGGTCCCGCCACAATTTAACCAGGTTCCCGTCTTCTCTCTGTTTTAACCCTTTGTTCACGGCTAATGGGGATGTGAACGTTTATACACCCATTAAGCTCTTAATTAATATAACAATATTGATTATCAACGCCAACATACAGCAGGAAAAAAAATATTCGGGGCCAATGGCTCGTCCGGGTCTCAGCCCACCTCCTAGGCAATGCATGGTCTATCCGAAGGATTGTTGGTTTTATTTATACTAGGTTTTTGCACGTGCCGTCCACGTGGAAGTATGATATAGTAGATGATAGCTATGTTATAAATTTATGGGTAAATCGTCAAAACCCCTCAAGCAATTTTTTACACTGTCAAAAGCCTCATGACCTTGAAACTGTGGTCAAAACCCTCATAAAAAAGTTTTTAGTTGTCAAGAAAACCCTTATCTGTGATATGTAATAGTTTACTGCTATATCTAGTTTCTTGCGGTATCCAGCGATATTTAAGCAGTTGTCTGCGATATCTAAACCGTTTCCTGCGTTGAGTTCTAGCGGCGGGCTCTTGGGTTCTCCGAACCCATATCTGGTAAAAGTGGTGGACTGGTTGGCCCCACGTCCTTATCATTATCATGTTAAATAGTTTGTATGAATATAGGAAAATTTTCCAAAGGGCTCTTGGGTCCTCCGAATCCATATCTGGTAAAAGTGGAAAAAAGTTCTTGGTTTTTTTTGACAATTGACCCTAAATTTACATATCGATGCTATTGCTGGCACAATTTTACTCAAGAAATATAATGTAGAATGGATTAAAGAGGATACAAAACAAATTAATAACTATGATACAAACTAATACAGTAAAACCTCCGTATAGGAATACTCTATATAGGAATAACCTCCCTATAGTGATAAAAAGTCCCGGTCCCGACTCGGGACCAGTTATAAATAAGAATAACCTCCACAGTGTGATATTCCATACTTTTTCCAAGTCCCGCCTGTACTAATTTACCTCTATATAGTAATAAATTGGCATTAAATTTTAAATAATTTTTTATATATA
Source organism: Agapanthus africanus (assembly GCA_030015575.1). NCBI lineage: Eukaryota > Viridiplantae > Streptophyta > Magnoliopsida > Asparagales > Amaryllidaceae > Agapanthus > Agapanthus africanus. The sequence continues at coordinate 82,400,518 of CM057344.1, read as the reverse complement.
TAAAAAATACATAAAATTACTTGGCTATTACAATTGAACTTAAGATGACATAAATTACTTAACTACACAATTGAACTTAAGATGACATAAAGTACTTATTCAAAGTTGTTTGGGACAATGACTTAATTTTTTGAGTTACTACCATATCCTTTAACTTGCGAGTTCGTAGTAACTCGTCACCACAATCACCTTCTTGTTGAATCCAAAACATTTCTAACTTATCCAACATGTTTGAAGCTTCTCGACATGACACCTTTTCTATTTCCACACTATCGTCTTCCGGATTATCACCTTGCGCTTCTTGCCTTATTGCCGCCATGATTTCTTTTATATATAAAACTCTACTTAAGAATAACCCCCCTATAGTAATATTTTTCCCCGGTCCCAAGGATATTACTGTATAGAGGTTTTACTGTAACAAGAAATTAAATTCTTACAGCGCAATGATGTTCCTAACTTATTTTTATTTCACTATAGCAAAGTCCCATAAAACATTGAGATTTGTTACAATACTTCTTATTTGATATGCAGATTGAACCTTATACAATAAAATGAATAAATGTTGTTCATAGATACAATTCCTGAAAGATGTCAAAATTTGGAGGGAACTCATATCATTTCATCAAATGTATCTATGATCTCTTCCTCTATGAAAGAGTAAGTTCTTTCTTGGTAGTGGGATTATCACTAATCATTAGTGTGTGTGAGGCTTGAAGCAGTAATACCAAAATTGACTCGGTGAGCACACCGAGCTCTATGCTAGCTCGTGATTACCAAAACTGACTCGGTGAGCACACTGTGCTCTGTGCCCATGATCCCTTCATGAAGCTATAATAAGCTTACCTAACTGACCGCCGCTGCTTGTGGTCGAGATTTCCAGTATTCTTTACAGTAATGATATGGATCCATTGCTTCAATTTTCTGCAAAACATAGACATGTTAAACTTAACAGTTTACTTTAATAAGTAAGAAAAATCTCTAATTCTCACAATCCAAGTTGGAAACAGAAAATTAGTGTTAGCTCATGCAGGAAGTCTCAAAAATCCTAATGGACTGAAGCTAAGAAGGAATAGATGGCTTAGAACTCTCCCTATTACTTGATAAGATCTTGGTATATTCTTTTCAGCATGCTCCAAGCCTTGAAGGAATAGATGGCTTAGAACTCGTTGCAGCCTAAACAGGATGAGAGAAATATACAAAAATATTATATAAAGCTAAAAAAAATATACAAAATACAGATAATAGTTCCAAAGACAGGTTAAAATGCAAAAGCCAAAATCCATGCAAGTAGACATGAAATCAGAAGCGTCATACGCTCGATCCGAAGGAAAATCGCCTAAAATGTCCTCAACAGGAAATATTCCTGGACTATCATTTAAAAGGGCAATTGAAGATGCAAATGATAGTTATATTCCAAAAAATACCTCTGAACAAATTATTTGTCTAGAGAAAAGAGATATATCTCAAATGAATGACCCATGGTCATTAAAAGAAAAATATATTGAATCTATAGCCTTTGCGTCAGCGGCAGGCAAAACTAGGCAAGTTTATGAAGTTTTGCTTATAGTTTCGAATTCAGTCGAAATCAAACACTACTACCCAAATAGGAAAGATAGTGGAGAAATTATTAATTTCTCTAAAGCTATTATAAAAAGAATTTTTAGTCCTCATGAATGGGCTTTACATCCTAATAGGGCGAGATCGTTCAAATTAGGAGATAAACGACATAAATGTAATTATTGGGATTATATCCAAGCTTTTAAAAAAAAATTGTATTACGAAAACCCGGCGAAAAAACACTTCTGGTTTATTATAATAAAACCTGACGTTATAAAATCAGGTATACCCAATTGGTTTATCCAGTGGTGGCAAAAAATAGGGGCAGAATTAGCTGTCTTACTTAAAACAATTTTTGATTTATTCATACCTTGGATAGAATCACATTCAAGATTCCACAACACAGATGATATCTCCATTATAGAAGGAGAAAGTACTTTATATTATTTTATTGAGAATGAAATTCCATTTATATTTAGATGGACTATTATTGCTGAAATTAACAAGGAAAATATTCCTATTCTATCTAGAAAATTTCTGATAAAATGGTGGTCAGGAATTGAAGAAGAATAAAAAATAGTCAGCATAAAAGCAACTATTAAGAATAATAATAATATCCTAGATAAAAGGATTAATGAAGAATTAGCAACAGAAAACCCTAAGCAAAAGTTGAAAACATTTTTTCAGAGAAAATATCCTAAGATTTCTGAAGAAGAACTTATGAAACGCTGCTTAGAACATATGAAAAAGCAGTTTGAATAAACTTTTGACAATTCAGACACAAATTCTTCTACGTCTGAGAAAACTACCAAATCGGTAGAAATGAAAGAATGCTTTCAAGGACAATCTCAAGACCCAGAGGAAGAACTAAAAACTGCAGATCAGCTCTGGGAGGACTTAATGGGCTCAGCATTGGGCCAGGATAAAGGAAATGGCCTAATGAAATAAAGAATGATGTTAAAACTTTTACTAAAAGAAACAACTGCAAAACCCCAAGCACACGATTTTTAGTAAAATGTTTTTTCATAATGCAGCCCATAGTTTTCATAAAACCGACCCATGGTTTTTATAAAACCGGTATCAGGTGATGTATGCAATGACGTCAGGAGACAAGGACAGCGCAGCGCACTATCCTCAATAATGGAAGACAGCTGTATGACAGCTAATGAAGGCGACAGCTCGCCTACTCCAGATCCCTCTTCACTTCTATAAAAGGGAGGAGTCTCTGCACTGGGGGATCATCGAAAAATAAACCCTTCTCTTTTGTAATCTCTTTATCTCTCTATTGTAATCTCTAAGTTTGTAAACGTTTAGTTTGAGTAATAAATAAAGAAATATTAAACTGTATCCAACTCGACATAATGACCGTGTGAAAGCCTTTGAACCTTAGGGTTTGCGGCAGTTCCACGGCGTCATTAGTGAGGCTTGGGTTTGCCCTTCTACGGTTGGACCACCGATGCTGTGGTATGTACTCGATACTATTAAACTGTATCCAAGATGTTGAGCTCTTGGGGGATTATGAGGTTTTGACGAATCGATCGGATGGTTCGACTTCATTCGGATGCTAGGTGGTGAGATGCATTTCTTAGGAGACTCCAGATATTAGGATAGCCATTGGAGCTCAGTCCATGCAGCCACGACGAGACGAGTCCGAAGCAGCCGACATTAGAGAAAAGGGGAGTAAGAGGTTCGTACAAGATCTGGATAAGATGACGTTCCACTCCGCCGACATCAGAGATGCGATACGCATGCCGAGGTATTGTACTTGGATATACCTTTCAGAAGGAGTCGCGATAAGTATGCAGCCGTTCCAGAACAAGAAACAGATATAGTAAAGGACGATGACTTCCGGACAGTTGGCAGAGACGAGATTTGGGAGAGACCTTGACATGACCTTTCTGGAATAAATTACGAGAAGACTTGGACCCAGGAGTGGTCATGTCACGCATACCAGCAGGCCAGAGTTCATGATCGTTGACGAGACATGTTACGAGTGGCCATGACAGTTGTCCAGAGATTCTTAGAGGATGTGCTTGAGCGGGACTATTCCGCCATACTTGATTTCGGTATTTTGGGCGATCTATTCACATGATTGATTTTGATGATTGAGTTTCATGATATTTATTTTCATGCACCATGGTTGCACCTACTGAGTATTTACGATTTTTGCACAGTTGTTGCACTTGATATCGTTTTCGCGCCTTAGTTTCTCATGTTTATGATTTTATGAGTTCCATACAGTTGAGTTGATTTTGTGCATATGTACGCACACGATTTGGTTTTTGCACTCGGTGTAGTTCACATATGCTTGCAGTGCAGTGATACGCATTTTGTGCACTTAGATGTACTGGACTTCGATTTCAATTGTGATGCTCGACATTTGTTTTGTGCACCTTGTGCACCTGATTTGGGTTTTCGCGCATGTTGGGCGCATGTTGGACGCATGTTATAAGATGCGATTTTGGTGCACACCAGATGCACTAAATCGAGATTCTTCGTGCATGTCAGATGCACCTGATTGTGCTGTCAGGCACACACATTGCCTATGACAGATGTTTCGTGCACACCCGTTGCACCTTGATGTTGTTTCTGTGCACATGTATGGCACCATATATGGATTTTGATTTCCATGCGCACCAGATGCACGTAGTATTCATGTGCATATTTTGGGATTGATTTCTTATGGAGCAGTACGTTTTTGTGATGTTTTATTATTGTTTTTGTACTGAGCAGGACGAGTCAGATGACAGTACCTGAGTATATTTTGCATGTATTGATAGATTTCAAAGGGATTTCCAAAAAGCGAGCTATAGTCTCAGTATTTACCTACGCGTCTGATATAACACGAAACGTTTAAAATAAGGAAACCCTTCTAAATTGTTTTCAAAACGGCGAAACGTACATATTAAACAAAAGGTATATACGTATATGGTTATTTTCTTATAAGAGACGTCCGCCACTGTGCAGTGTTATGCGCATTGCACAGCGACCTTAAAAGATTTGGCATGCATTTTCTTTAGATATTTACATGTATAGATTTGATCTTTACATGTATAGTTCTGATTTATATCATATTGATTTTGCTTTGGATTTGGCATTCGTGTCTTTACCATGACTCCGATGATTGTGGGATACTTGACGGAGTTTCGATTTTAAGTTATCTGCTCATTTCTCATGCGCATGCATTGTGCTATGATGCGTTTTATGTATTGATGATTTCGGAGCCCCGACAACTTGGACATTCTATTGAAATGTTTTAGAATTTGGGAGTTTAAATTTAAATTCGGGGACCGAATTTCTTTAAGGGGGGAAGATTGTAACATTTCAAAAAAATAAAATATTATTTTTGGGAATTTTTATAATTTAATATTATTTTAATGAATATTTTAATATTTCGGTATAATTAAATACCGATAAAATGGGGAAAATTTTGGAAAAATTATGGAAAATTCTAAAATAGGGTATTTTATGGAATTATGCTATTTTTAAGTTTTTATGGTTAATTATATGCTAATTTGGTGCTAACCGTGATTAAAAATCGCTAATCGGATTTTTAGCATTTTTGTGCAAAACATGCACATATCATTTTTACACTTGTATTTCATTTGTTTCTTTGTCTTCTCTTCATTTTAGCATGGTTGCTTAGGGTTTACCTTTGTGTGAGAAGGAAATAAAAGGAAAAGAAAAGAAAAGAATGATTAAGAGAGAGAGAGAGTGGGTGAGGGGTTACCTTTGACTTGTTGGACCTTTCCTCCATCATTCTTCACACCATTTTCTCTCCCCTCCTCCCATGAGCTGCTGCTGCTCCTGCTCCTCACTCGCTCCCCCTCTTCAATCCCCCCAAAAACACCATGGATACAACTCCAAAACCCCATTCCCACTTCACAAAAATTGTTCACAAGCTCGAGAGGAACACTTTGGACCTAGAAAGAGAGGATTTTGAGGACTTTGAGCAACTCAAGAAAATTCTTGAGTTGCCAAAGGAGATAATTTCTACACCCTTAGAGTATTATTTTGATTCCTTATGCATCCATACTTGTTTCATGTCGATATCGAGTGGTTTTGATGAACTTTGGAAATTCCAAGTTATGGTTTAGGGTTTGAATTGAAATCAAAGGTGAACTGAGGTGTAGTTAGGGACTACAACCCCTGTTGTGAGGTTACATTGGACTAAACCAGAGACTAAAACCCGGAATACGGATTTAGAGAAACGAAATCGGGAAAAACTGTAATTCTGTGAGTATTTTTGGAAATCTGCTATCACCCCGAGACTCCTTAAATTATTTTGGATTGACAGTGAGATGTGCAGGCAATTAGGAACCACCACCCAAAACCCTAGCCCCTAACCCATCTTTCAGGCCGCAAATAAACTCTTTCTGGCCGCAATTTGCGGCCAGAGCAGGTGGGAAATGCCTCGTTTTTGTTTCAGGGCCTTATTTCCAGTAAATTTGATCTTTGGTATATGCAACTTTGACTGATTTCACATAGGGTAGAATCTGGGGTAATTTTCTTGTGTTGGCACATGGTTTACGACTTGTTTTAGCATGGATTTTGGTATTTGGTGATTCAATTCTGTCGGGTGGCGTTTGAACGTCAACGGCAAAGGGTTATTGGTCGTGTTTGCATGCGAGACTATAGGTTTTTACCTATGAGAGTAGCGTGTGCCGTTTTGGTTTTCCGATGTGATTTTCATGATTCTTTTGCGATTGTATTATCTTTGTAGGTACCCTACGTGATGTCGAGGTGTTGAAGATGAAGATGGCGGCATCGGCATCGGCATCGGCACACGAGAAGCAAGGTGAGTAGATTTATATCTACGGGGAGAAGTCGGGTGGATGGCGTATAGCACCCCCGCAGTTCGTGGTGATGTATACGAATGCGTATACACACATATAGATTCTATATGTTGATTGAGATTATTGATGATAAAGATGGATTTTTGGTGTTCTTGGATTGGTTTAGTGTAGTTGCGAAACCCTAGAGTAGTGGTTGCACTCCCCTACACACACGCACACACATACTTGCATACTTTCTTTCTTTTACCTGTGCGTATATGGAGATGTGTATATTTACACATGGGTATGAGACTATGTGTTCATATACTGGATTTGAGAATAGTACTTGGGATTTGAGATGAGTCGATGAGATTTGATTTGAGGCCGTGAGATCGGTGATTTGGCAGGGTTCGTATTTGAGATACGACATGACGTTGTAGCGGGTCCTTTGACGTAGTGTTTCACACACGTGTATGCGTACGTAGGTGGTATCAGTATTGTACTAGACATAGATCAGTACCCGAATTGTGATCTTTGATAAAGAGGATACCATATGAATAATATGATAAATGTGATATTGACCCGTACCCAGATTTGGGATGCCGTACGACGGATTTACGTACGAGCTATATATTGATGATAGATCCGCACACTTGACTTGGGAATGTCTGATTATAGATATGGTATCGGATGTGATATTATTGAGGCGGGATCACCGACTAATATATGTGTGTGTGTGTGTGTGTGTGTCGACTCAGATGTTAGGCGGTTTTCTTACCTTCAGTTAGCCTGTTAGCTTAGCCCTATAGTTTAGTGTAGTTGTTAGACTAGATTCGATTCCTACCTATTTCAAAAACTAAAGAATCGTGGGTATTTTAAAAGACAGGTCAAGGGATTCTACGGATATTTCAAAGAACGTATCTTTTCTTAAAAACACCGTAGCCCTTATTTTCAAAACACCGCGATTCGTATTATATCAAAAGGCACTACTGTATGATTTATATTTATATTTATATTAAATGCAGATTAGTTATCGTTGTGTCTAGTATTCAGCTCCCGCTCATTATTATTGTTCGCTCCGCATCGCATACTTATATTGTGATTCATATACCATTATTGATAGCATGCTGTTAGGACACCAGCACCATTACCGATGATGCGTATGCTCCACGTACACTTACTTGCCGGCTCACACACATCATCATCGGTAATTGCCATGTCACGTACACTTTAGAGAATACGACTTCCTTGACATAGCTTGTTAGCTAATAATTTCGACATGATATTAGTGTACTTGCCTTATATGCCAGTTTAGACATTGTAGTTATTACTTGCTACTTCATGCATATTGTTACTCACTGTTATGCCGCATTCATGGATTTTTATGCCTATATTCACAGTTTTACGGGCTATTGATGATTTAGATTCGTATTTTCATGAGATTTCCTGGATTTGGGGGAAAACCGCAAAAACATATATAAACTTCTTCTCCCTCTCTTTTTAAAAATGAAAAGTGCGGTTTTCCCATGATATATGAGTCGTCCACCATGAGTTTTCATGATTGCTGATGGATTTCGAGACCCGATTCGAGGAGCCGGATGAACCGTCTCGGGTACGTGGTGGACCCGGTAAGGTACCCGGGGCAAGAAGTTCGAGGAGTAGACCATAAGCCCGGCAGGGGAAGACTACCTACCGGTGATTTTATCTGACGCGTCGGATATCCGGAGGATACCGTCGTGGTCTTGGGATTGATGTTAGGGGCCGGTCTGGACTGACGGCGCCCTAGGTAGTGAGATTGAGACACTGAGATTTTGAGATACTGAGATACTGAGATTTGATGATACAGGCCAGTCCGGATAGCCGGAGCATGAGATATTGAGATATTGGGATTTATGTTTTGTGTCGATGCTAGACACTGTTTATGCTGATTTCATTTATGATACCTCGTTTTAAAAATACAGAAATCTTACTAAGTTATGAAAGCAGTTTCTTCATTTACATGTATTCTGTTTTCATGCATTCATATCTCATCCATATGATATATTGCTACCTGAGGCACTGACACGAGCACATGGGATTACACTTGGGTTAGATATTTACCCTTGCCACATTTTCATACTTCAGACTTACATCTTGAGGATTACATATATAGTGATCGTATGACCTAGGATTGCGTTATTCATGCGATTTCTGCTCGTAGATGTTTTCTACTCACGAGTTGGCAACTCACCCCCGTTGTGCCACAGTTTCTTGCAGGTTTTGCCGTACAGCTTTCATTACGGCTTTGCTGGCACTACTTCCATTTCCGGGTGATTTGCTAGTAGGTGGGTTCACTTGCATCATGACCATCATTGTACTTTGTATATTATTATTCAGTTGTATCTAGCAAACTCCATCAACCAAACATGTATTTATTTCAGAGATAGAGACTGGTGATATTTATTCTTTCGACCTTAGAGTCGCGCGTTGTGCTTCTATGGATTTCATGCTATTCGAGTTTCTTTTGAGTTTTGATCCTTGCCCTTCGGCGTTGTATATTATAGTGCTTGCGTAATTATGACCGTCGATTGACGAAGAGCTAGCTCCCGCTTGGGGATGCTTTTATTCATTATATATGCTTTATCAGGTTTTGTACCCGTTTGGGGTCTGTTTTTACAAAGGAAACTCTGCCGAAATTTTTAGAAAAGACTTGTGATTTTAAAAATGCACATTTCGGCGTATGTTGCAAACTACTTGATTTAAATTGGTTTTTCCTTCACTCTACTGCTTTCTTAGTTTGGATTTCTGGGTTTTCGGCTTACTTATATTACGTACGCCTCGAGACGTTTCGTAGTTTAAGTGCCGGTCATGTTCCGTACTTTCGGGTGGTGACAAATGGTCGCTGTTGGGGTAAAAAATTACACCCCGGTTGACCAAGTCAAAATCAAAGTCAACCCCAAGCCAAGTGGGCCCAAGCCCAGATCCAGTGGGCCCATGCCCGGGCCGAGCCCGAACCTGAAGCGGCCGACCTTCCCCCATGCCAAGATAAAAATTTTGTAATAAATAATTTTGTTGTATTTCTTTTATTTTATTTTATGGATAAATCTAAGAAAAATAGGCATAAAGCCAATTTTTTGTAAAGCCCATGATTTATGTGTAAAAAAAAATGGCACATGAGCCATGGGATAGGCAAAATGCCATTTTGTGAAGCCCAAGGGGCTATGTGTAAACTGTATAGCCTATAAAGGCAAAAATAATAAAAAAATCCCAACAACTTTTTTTCTCTCTTTAAAAAATTTCCAGATCTGAGATCTTTTCTCCTTCTTCAAGGTTCCAAAAGCTTCTTCTTTCTCTTGAATTAAATCAAGAGTTTTACTCTTCTTTTTATAAAACAAAATAGTTTTTCATCATCAAACCCACAAAGGGGAACTTGGATCTGTAACTAGATCTCAAAAAGGAGAGATTTTTTAAAAAATCCCATATCTCTTGATCTTCAAGATCCAGCTAACAGAGGAGGAAGAAGAAGAACATCGTTCACTAAATCCCCCAAAAAAAAAACACACTCAGGAGTTTAACACCTCTCCGATTTCTCTTCCGAGAAATTTTTTTAAGCTAAAAGCCTCTTTTTCTCGCCGGCGCTCAAGCGTAGAGCGTCCGCGTGCCGACACGTGGCGCGCTTGCGCTCAAGCGCCAGCGCTCGAGCGCAGAGCGCCTACGTGCCGACACGTGGCGCGCTTGCGCTCCAGCGCAAGCGCTCGAGCACAAGTCGCCCCCGTGCCGACACGTGGTGCGCTAGCGCCTGAGCGCACAGCAACTAGGCGTGGGGCAGCGTCCAAGGTGCTGCCCCACGCATCCTTTGGATGTCTTTCCCCCTTTTTATATATATACATGTATATCTATACATATGTATACATATGTACATACACATATACTCCACGACACGACCCCCGTAAAAACTCTGCGTGGCCCCGATATATTTAAAACCCCCTCCAAAACAAAACACACGTACACTGCACATTGAGTTCGCATGACCAGTTTAACCCGTTAATTGGAGGTTCCCTCGCCCCAAAGGCGGGGGGTAATTAACGGCAGCTTAGTCCACGGTTGCCGGAGATTCGGATCCCCATAATCATTAAACCCCGGCATACCTTAGGCAGAGGGAATCTGTAGTACGCCTGACAAGCGCGCGCGTATTCCCATCTCAATGGGGTGACGAAAAACACCCTACAGATTCTGGCACGCCCGGTGGGACCAATCTCTCCTCCCATATTTTGGGTTAAACGTTCATGCGAACTCAATCCATATACATATCGATTGCCTATACTGAAATGATGTTCTTTTTTCCATACAGCAATCAACCTTCGACGACAATGTCTCCCCATACGAATTCAACTTCCAACGTGACCCCGATTCCGTACGTGGTCAAGATCAACGCTTGTGTGGTTCTCCCTGCAAGCCTCAGTCGACAGTGGGAGGAACCGCCCCTCCAGTTTAGCTCCGTCATCATCTACCCTGCCGGAAGCGCTCATCTGGCGGAAGTCCCGGCGGAACAGGTGGCCAATCCGGTCCCAAGGGACAAGAGGCCGAATGTTGTGATTGCTAAGGCACCACAACCGAAACTTAAGATGGTGTCTGAACGACTCCCTGGCGCTCCAGCTGGGGGCAAGACTTCCGATGCGAAGGGCAACATCAAACGTCGTGGACGAGCTCAGGCGGTGACTCCAACAAATGCACAATCGAGCGTGTCTCCAAGGCCCTCCATCGCCCGGTCTGCGGCGTCTTCTCAAAGAGCCAAAGTCTGCCATGCGCTTAGAACAGAAAATTAAGGAAGAAGCGGCTCAGGTATCGAGCCAACAAGAGGGCCAGGGTTTCAGCCAAATGGAATCGTGTGAAGTTCCAAGTGCAGGGTTGCCCCGCAACGACGGCTGAGTCGGACGTAAGAATCAGCAATTCCTTCAAGCCTCTGAAGTGGGTTCAGAAAAACGCCATGACCGCCAAAATCAAGAAGACAGCGGTCCAAACAGTGCCACAAAGAGACGTGTTCCGGCCCCAACAGAAAAAGTATGACACTGTCTCTTCAAGAGTCTATCAAGCACTCCGTGCCGCACGAAAGCAGCGGGGCAAACCTAGAAAAGAAGCGCCAGCACCATTCAAGAAACTGGTTAGGCCAGCCGCCTTCAATCGACTACCAGCTACCGAAACAAGGGGGTCAAGATAGCAATCCGTGAAATCAGCTGCCAATGATAGAAAGACGGTCGGATATATCATCCATACGGTCTATATGGCGGGTGGGCGCCCCAGCGACAACCTTTGCAGCAAAAGCAAGGATGGGGCCACCACATCCCAAGCCCAATCTAGCCTGAATGTGGTTGCCGCTACCCAAGAACAGCTGCCCCCGCTGGATGAAGAAAACCCTCTCGATGAGGATGATAGGCAGAAAGACCCCTCGGTCCATGCAGAGTCAAGCTCGGACAGCGAGGAAGAGCCGACTTTCCGCCCCAGGACTGCGGAGCAAGAGCTGCTTCAAGAGCTTCGAAAACAGCTCAGGAGCAAAGATAAAGAGATGGCCAAGCTCTATTCGAAGATTGATGACTTAACGAACGTGGTGATGCAGCTTACGGCTCAAATTGCTCGAGCGCCTCCCAATCAAGCACAAGCCGCTACTAATCAGCCGGGTGATGACAATCCGAGGCAGCCAATGCCCGTTCCTTCGGGTCCAAGACTGGTCGAGCCACATGAAAGGCGGCCACACTCCGCTTCTGGGGACGCCTTGGCCCCAGATAGCACCATCCCGCTAACACAGGATCGGATAATGGATTTGGTCACCAGCAAGGTTAAAACATTGGTGGCCGAAGCCGAAGCTCAGAAAAAAATCGGCAGTAGTGGGCGGCCATATCCCGCGCAGTACGATCTGATTGAGTTCCCAAGCGGCTATGTCATTCCTAAGTTCGAAAGATTTGATGCAACGGGGAATGCAAATCAGCACGTCGCCTACTTCAAAGTATCGTGCAGAAATACAGGGGGCAATGACGCGCTCCTTCTTCATCAGTTTGTCAACAGCCTGACCGGCGTCGCCTTCGACTGGTATGCGAGTATACCGGATGGGTCCGTCATTACCTTTGCCCAAATGGAGTCCCTGTTTCGGCAAAGGTTCATGAGTGTCAGTGATAAAATATCCATTGCCGACCTTGTGAGGACCAAGACGGGGAAGAATGAAAGAAACACCGACTTTATCGCTCGATGGCGTAATCTCACAGTCAAGTGCGAACCGCCGCTGGAGCAGGACCAGTCCGTCAGCCTTCTCATTGGGAACCTCAGCAATTGGATGGTCCCATTCTTGTGTACGGCGGGCCTCAAGACATTTCAGGAGCTAACCAAGAAAGTCCAAATGCTGGAACGCTCAAAGCAAGAGTCCCCGCCGGATTCTCAGATAGACAAAACTTGGAAAAGCAAGCGGGACGACAACCGTAGAAGCGGGAGTTCCAGCAGTACCAATGTCTTCGATGCCTCCGACAATGAAGAAAAGCGAAGGGCGGGCGAATCCAAAACCAACCGGTCTCGAAAGCCATTGCTGGGAGGAGATGGGCCTTCCCTAGAAGAGAAAAAGAACAAGGTTTACTCTTTCAGAAGGGACAAGGTCCGCAAGATATTTAAAGATGTCTTGAACAACGGCCTACAATTGCCGGAGTCGAAAAGACCCCAAGAAGCAAAAATGACCGACAATCCTCTGTATTGCCCGTACCATCGAGTAGTGAGCCATGCGATCGAGGAGTGCTATATCTTCAAAGACTGGGTCGAGAAGCAGTACAAGGCTGGAGAGATCGAGCTGTCCAAAAGCGTGTTAGTGAAAAATCAAGTTGCAACCGCCAACTTTATACAGACAGAAGTTGAAGCCTTCTGGGAGCAGACAGCTGAACCTGCTGCCCTGACAAACGAAACTGACTCATCGCGGCCTCCGTGGAGTACGCACATATCTAATAAGACGAAGAAGATGATAAAGCTAATTCGGAAAGAACCTAGGACGAAATGGGAAGGGCAGAAGAAGCCTACCAGTCCAGCTGCCATTGCGGCTCCATCAGTCTCAAAATCCAAGAAGCTCAAGAAGAAGAAAAGTGCAGCTCGGCGCGAAAAAGAGTCTAGCCCACAAAGGGGAACTTGGATCTGTAACTAGATCTCAAAAAGGAGAGATTTTTAAAAAAGCCCATATCTCTTGATCTTCAAGATCCAGCTAACAGAGGAGGAAGAAGAAGAACATCGTTCACTAAATCCCCCCCAAAAAAACACACACTCAGGAGTCTAACTCCTCTCTGATTTCTCTTCCGAGAAATTTTTTTAGGCTAAAAGCCTCTTTTTCTCGCCGGCGCTCAAATGCAGAGCGTCCGCGTGCCGACACGTGGTGCGCTTGCGCTCAAGCGCCAGCGCTCGAGCGCAGAGCGCCCACGTGCCGACACTTGGCGCGCTTGCGCTCAAGCGCAAGCGCTCGAGCGCAAGTCATCCCCGTGCCGACACGTGGAGCGCTTGCGCTCCAGCGCAAGTGTTCGAGCGCAAGTCGCTCCCGTGCTGACACGTGGCGCGCTAGCGCCTGAGCGCATAGCAACTAGGCGCACAGCGCCCAAGGTGCTGCCCCACGCATCCTTTGGATGTCTTTTCCCCTTTTTATATATATACATGTATATCTATACATATGTATACATATGAACATACACACATACTCCACGACACTGTCCCTGTTAGAAAAAAAATTTCTAACGGGGCGCTGCCCCGCACCCCGTAAGGGGGCTGCTAGCCCCCTTGACCCCCAGCCCGGTATCCGGGTAGCGGGACCCCCGTAAAAACTCTGTGTGGCTCCCAATATATTTAAAACCCCCCTCCAAAACAAAACACACGTACACTGTACATTGAGTTCGCATGACCAGTTTAACCCGTTAATCGGAGGTTCCCTCGCCCCAAAGGCGGGGGGTAATTAACGGCAGCTTAGTCCGCGGTTGCCGGAGATTCGGATCCCCTAATCATTAAACCCCGGCCTACCCTAGGCAGGGGGAATATGTAGTACGCCTGACAAGCGCGCGCGTATTCCCATCTCAATGGGGTGACGAAAAACACCCTACAGTCGCCTGCTTCCTCGTCGTTCCTCACTCTTGAAGCTTATTGTGGGAGAGATCTGGGGGGCACTTCCTCTATTCTATGCCGGCATGCCGCTTAAGGCATTAGACGACGCCGAAGATATGGTGCACTCGGTGTATCTGATAGGCTTAATCTCAAAGAAAAGGCGAGACAACCTTGTTGATATCCTGCATCAAGTTTTTCAGCAGGCGGCGATACTCGCTGCTTATCGAAATGTGGAGGACATCAGTGCGGATCTTGACACTTGTGATCGTGAAAGGATGCACACAAAGATGGTCCGAGAGACCCAGAAAATTTTGGATGGCCTCACTTTTGAATTTCTCAATCCACGTCCAGGATTTGATGTCTTACCTTTGTAAAACAATTTTAATGGCGTTTTTATTTACTATATTCATCAATGTAGGAATTTTCTGAAGTATGAATAGCAAACTTTTCCATTTCCATGTGTTTATTTTATGCATTAAACCTTTCCGCACACGTATGAACGGGTACGCTTTGAACGCTTAACTGAATGCGAATCAAACGCTCTCCTTACTGTCGCTTTCTTCTCTTTGCCGTGTTGTTGCCATGTGATTTTAGCAAGTGTGGCCGGTAGATAGTAAGTGACGGTCCATCTTGGACTCTTTGTAAGGTAATGATGGCTTAGGAAACAGGTTCAGGTCTGCTGCCTAAGACTTTTCAATTTTATGAGCCGTGAGGGTCTCATAAAGACTTTTCTCCCTACGAGTCGAGAGGATCTCGTAGGTGTGTTTTCTTCTTAGGAATCGTGAGAATTCCTAAGTGTGTTTTCTCTTGAGAGTCGTAAGGATCTCCCAAGAGAATTTTCTCCTTACAAGTCGAGAGGAATCATAAGTGATTGTTTCCTTTCTTGTCGGAGAGTGTGGCTTGTAGAAAATATACCTTGACCTTTCTGTGAGGCAATGATGGCTTGGAGACAGGGTTAGGATCTGTCACCTGAGACTTTTCAACTTTATGAGCCGTAAGGGTCTCATAAAGACTTTTCTCCCTACAGGTCGAGAGGATCCCGTAAGTCTATTTTCTCCTTAGGAATTGTGAGGACTCATAAATGTGTTTTCTCTTGAGAGTCGTAAGGATATCATAAGAGAATTTTCTCCTTACAAGTCGAGAGGACTCGTAAGTGATTGATGAGTTGACCTGCTCCCGAGTCAAAGCATTGCTTTCGGCGGGGAGGTCGAGGGTTTGCTCTGGCTGTTTCTCACGGGGTCAGGATTGACCTTAGCCGTGTTCTATGGGGCCAGGAGGTGCTCTCTCGGTTGTCTGTGAACCATCGAGGTTTGGAACAGGGACTTTGCCATGGCTCCAAGGTTGATTGTCGCATTTGAATCCTGCTGGAATGAGGAGGAACGCTGTTATGGGTCTCCAGGCTGTAGATGTGGCTGTCGAGAATTGGAACTAGGGACTTTGTCATGGCTCCGTTTTGTCAACGTTGTATATTCCTGCAGAGACACTGATTTCTCCGCGGGTCGTCGAGATGTTCTCGTCAAGGACGCTGATTTTCCTGAATCGAGGTTTTTGCCAAGGACACTGATTTCCTCGGAGGTCGAGACGAATCGAGGTATTCTTGCAGAGACACTGATTTCTCCGCGGGTCGTCGAGATGCTTTCGTCAAGGACGCTGATTTCCCTGAATCGAGGTATTTTGCCAAGGACACTGATTTCCTTGGGGGTCAAGACGAATCGAGGTATTCCTGCAAAGACACTGATTTCTCTGCGGGTCGACGCGAATCGAGATGCTCTCGTCAAGGACGCTGATTTCCCTGAATCGAGGTTTTTGCCAAGGACACTGATTTCCCTGGGGGTTGAGACGAATCGAGGTATTTCTGCAAAGACACTGTGTCACGCCCCGCTTCCCGGTATACGGCGAAGGGGAAGAGACTGGTCCGCTACGTATTTACTCAGAAGCAAATACGCTAAGCGTAACTAATCAATAAAAAAAAGTAAATGCACAAGAGACAAGATATAATAAAAACAACAACTTTATTTATTAACATTATTTTGTACAATGCATGAAAAGGAAATACAACTGAAATAAAATCAATGCCTAAACAATGGCATGACAGGAAATTAAAGGTACTGAATAGAAAATGTACAATGTCTAGATCTCAGGGTCTTCGCTGTACTGATCCAAGTCTTCTGCAGTTGGCTTTATCTCCGACGGGTCCAAATCACCTGACGACATTCAAAGAAGAAAAAAATAGAATGTCGTCAACGAACATGTCGCTCGGTAAGTCCCAAAGATAATAGGAAGCAGAATAGACAGAATAAGAAGGTATCTTTTAAAGTTGTATTATATTGTTGTAATATTGTGTTAACGCTGTTGTTTGAAGCTTGGTACAGAAGGATGCCAGTGTATACGAGAGGGGTCTCTATATGCTAGAGACCAGGGCAAATAGAATGTACAAGGAACCGTTAAGCAACGGTACAACAGCAACGGAATATAGGTTAGGTGTCTTAATCTTACCGTCTCGTGCCACTTTTAACACCTTCCGTACCAATCTACCCCTTAAACCCCGTAGTGTTTTGATTGTATTGTTTGTCTTGTATAGTAACTGTATAAATTGTATAATTGGATGACTGACCGAAACCATGGTATCAGTAAATGGATATAACTGGAGAATCATGTACATGGAATAACTGTAGAATCATGTAAATGGATGTATATCCATGGTTCGGTTCGGTCAAGTTGATAGATTGAATATATGGAATAATAGATTCATAGATTCATGTTGAATTGTAATATTGTAATTTGTAGATTGTAGATTGTACTTGAATCATATTCAAGTCAGATTATAATGAGACTCAAACTGAGTCAGACAATTAGAAAAGTAAATTGAAGTCCTGATTGTTTTGATGTTATCAGTAACCTTTCGTGTCTTTTTAAAAGATGATTACCGTATTGGTAACACCGTTGTTAAGTTATCTACCTTAGATAGGCAAGTACCCACTTCTCCGGCTCCCTGAGGGTCAAGAGATTGGTCCCGCTTAAACCTATATTTACTAGGGTCCTAAGGGTAAATTATAGAACTTGAGGGGTTTTTATGTAAAAATACTTTTATATACTTTTCAAAATACACCCAAAATATTTATTAATCGTCTTTAAAGTTGTAATGAATATAGATTTTATATTGTGATATTTCTAGTGAAAATATCCTATTTTCATAATAAGTGGTATTTATTTGTAATATTGGTTTTGTATGGAATTTATGGTATTTTAGTGTAAAATGATTCTTGTGACATTTTTAGAAAAGTGGAATATTTGTAATAATTCAAAATAGATATTTTTATATTACATATACATATAGTTTTAGTATATATCTATAATATTCTAGAAATCTTGTTTTCTTAAAATTATGTATTTTAAATCTTTCGAGACCGAATGCTCCTTGCGGAGGTCTGAATCTCGCACTACTAAGCCCGAGAATGTACGATAATCCGCACCGTCCCGAACGGGTTCCCCAAAATGGGTTGTAGCGGCGCTTTGCAAAGATTTGTATCAATACTAAATTCTTTAGAAAACGGTTTTATTAAGTAAATGATATTTAAATGAAAAGTGTCGTTTTCCGTATTCTATGTTTTAGGGTCTCCTAAGTCAACTAGACTGTTCCTAACTGGTCTAAAGCGACAAGTTGTGAGATACCTCAAATCGTCTCTTCACCGCCAATTGTGGCCAGGTAAGTACAAGAGAAGAAAGGAGGGATCCGCTCATGAATCATCGCGAGACGGGCCTTTTAAAGTTACCTTTCTCACTTGCCTAACATAGACACCACAAAGTCAGGTTTAGATAAACGACTGATGTCCACAACCTTCCTCTGTCCTAAAGAGTGCGACAGTCCTTAATTAGTTGAGTCTAGATATTTTTATTATTAGTTCAAAGGTTATTAAGTAAATGGTATTTATTTGTAAAGATGTCAATTTCCCGTATTCTAAGTTCTCGAGGGTATCGTGTTATGTTACATATGACTGTGTAAGGAGGTAGGTCGTTACCTCATGATCTACTTAAAGGATAGTAAGTTTAATGGAGTTAAATGTAGAATTGAAACAATGTGGTATTTAAGTAAAAAATACGATAAATTGAAATAGCCATCATTTTATGAAATGAAATTTGATCAATTTGGTTGATTAGTGTTTAATAATCAACATGATCAACATGAGAGAGTTTAAGTATAATTGTATTAACGAGAAGTGAAGTTTTATAAGAAACCGAATCGGAAATCGGATTTGTTTCGATTCCGTCGGGTTTTGTAAATCCGTATTTTGAGAATAGAAAAGAGAGGTAGAAAATGAGACTTACGGGTTTTGGAAAACTGGAAGAGAGATATGGTTTGTAAGCAGTCGGCGGTGTGTCGTTTCATCGCCGGGAGTTCCTACGGTCGTTGCCGGAAAATCTGCCGAAGAATTTGCCGGAGCTTCGCCTTTCGCTCACTTCGATTGCACACAATGATTTCTTGAGAATTCTAAAGAGTTGGCTCAGAGTTTGGGGGTGAAGGGTAGAGGGTAGGGGTGTATTTATAGGGTTAGGCTAGGGTTAGGGTAGATATAGGGTTTTTAATTAAAAATGTAAAAAATATAGGAATTTCATTAAAAATTAGAGTAATTAGGTGTTAATGGGCTCTCTGGAGGTGGTTTACAGAAATAAAGTATGCAGTGGAGGTGGGGAGATCAAAAGTCACCTTTTTCCAGTTGGAGACTCGGCCGTCCGGCCGAGTCCGGCCGGCGGCGCCGGCCCGAGTCGGTTGGTCCGCCGGCCGACTCGGCCGAGTCGGGCCGAGTCACGGCCTAAGGAGGTGGGGGGTCTCATGGGGTAGGCACTGGTACTTTCAGTTTTTCAGGTTCAGTTCAAAGTTTGGGAGTTATCTCAGGTGGACTGTTGGGCTTCTATAAAATTTAAAACAAATAAATATAAAATAAATAATGTGGGGCATGGGATTTAAACTCTGGTGGCTTGGTTCAGTAGTGCAAGGTATTACCAATGAGCTACAAGCTCCTTCTTGTAATTATTGTGTGAAATAAATACTTAAAGTGGTAACAGCAACATTAAATACTCCAAGTATACTTTAAATTTAAAGCAAATTTATGTACACTAAAAATGGAGTTGTTATAGTCTACCCTCTTTACAAAAATTTTGTCCTCGAAATTTATAACTTTTATTTAAGTACTAGTTTACAAAGAGGTGAGAATATCTTGCACGCATTTCATCTTCCCTTTCCCAAGTGGACTCTCCTGGAGTGTCTTTCCTCCACATCACTCGGACCAAGTTAACTTTCCGAAGTGTCTTCACTTTCCTGTCCAGAATCTCCACAGGCGGTTGCTCACAAGACAAGTCGGGCTGTATAGTGAGCTCGGAATGATCAAGAACATGGCTGGGGTCACTCACATACTTGAGTTGGGATATGTGGAACACATTATGCACTCCTTCCAATGAGGGTGGAAGTGCTAAGCGGTGTGCCACTTCACCGACTCGTTCGAGTATGTCGAACGGTCCAATGTATTTTGGACTTAATTTACCCCGTCTTCCAAATCGGATCACTCCGCGGTTCGGAGATATCTTTAAGAATACGTGATCTTCTGGTTGGAAATCCAAGTGACGTCTCTTTGCATCAGCCCAGTGCTTCTGTCGATCTTGGGCTATGCGCATCCTTTCCCTGATAGTACGAACCACATCAACAGTCGCTACTATCATCTATGGCTCAAGAAGTTCCCTATCTCCGATGTCGTCCCAACTTAATGGTGATCGACACTTCCTTCCATAGAATGCTGCAAAAGGTGCCATTCCTATGCTTGCTTGGTAGCTGTTGCTGTACGCAAACTCCACAAGATGTAGGTGGTCTTCCCACGATCCTTTGAAGTCTAACATACATGCTCTGAGCATATCCTCCAAGATCTGAATAGTTCGCTCAGACTGACCATCGGTCTGTGGATGATAAGCCGTGCTAAAGTTCAGACAAGCTTGCTTGCAGACTCTGCCAAAATTGCGATCGGAACCTGATGTCACGATCGGAGACAATGCAAATCAGTACTCCATGAAGTCTCACAATTTCCTGTATGAGTCTATGGGTATCAGAGACAGTATATTATGAAGAGTTTAAATCTTTAAATAGATTATTACCTCCATGTACTTCTTTGCTAGTGTCTCAGTTGATTGGCCAACTCGAAATGGGTTGAAGTGAGCCAACTTTGTGAGTCGATCCACAATGACCCATATGGCATCGTTACCCTTTGTGCTACGAGGAAGAACAATCACAAAATCCATCGTGATGTGTTGCCACTTTCATTCTGGAATTGGTAACGGTTGAAGTAGTCCGGCTGTCCTGTGATGTTCAGCCTTTATTTGCTGACACACCAAGCATTTTGCGACACTTCTGGCTACTTCACGTTTCATTCCATGCCACCAATAATTCTGACGTGGATCTTTGTACATTTTGGTACCTCCAGGGTGTACTGAATAGGGAGAGCTGTGAGCTTTTTTCATTAACTCTTCCCGAACAGGACTTTTTGGTACACACAATTTGCTGCCGTATCTCAAAGATCCGTCTTCATGAATGATGAAGTCTGTTCTGAGTCCATTCTCCACTTGTTCTCTGATCTTTTTCAACTTAGCATCACTTGCTTGAGCTGCTTTGATCTGGTTGACAATGGTTGATTGAACTTGTAAATTCATCAAACTTGAAGCATTACCTAGCATGACTACTTCAATCTCCATCTGATGAAAGTCTTGTTGAAGCTTCCACTGAGCGGTGAGATTCATCGATAATGGTTGACGACTAAGAGCATCAGGTACCACATTCACCTTCCCTGGGTGATATTGTAATTGATGTCAAATTCCGTCATGAGTTCTAACCATCTTCTCTGCCGCATATTCAACTTCTTCTGAGTAAACACGTACTTCAGACTTTTATGATCTGTGTAGATGTTCACTCGTTCACCAAGTAGATAATGGCGCCAAATCTTGAGAGCAAAGATGATGGCTGCCAACTCCAGATCATGCGTCGGATAATTGCACTCATGAATCTTCAGTTGTCTTGAAGCATAAGCCACAATTTTACCGTGCTGATGTAGAACACATCCTAATCCCTTACCGGATGCATCACAATGCACTTCGAATCCTCCATATTGATCCGGTATTACGAGAATAGGTGATGATATCAACCTTGACTTGAGTTCTACGAAAACTTATTCGCATGCTTCTGACCACACAAATTCTTCATCTTTACGTGTGAGCTTGGTCAGGGGTGTTGCTATCTTCGAAAATCCTTCAATGAACCTTCTGTAATATCCAGCTAAACCCAAAAAACTCCGAATGTCCTTCATTGATTTTGGTATAGGCCATTCGCTGACTGCTGAAACCTTCGCTGGATCCACAGAGATTCCTTCTCCTGATACGATATGTCCAAGAAAACCAACTTGCTTTAGCCAAAACTCGCACTTGCTGTACTTGGTATAGAGCTGATGTTGTCGAAGAGTTTCCAAGACAATTCGTAGGTGCTCGGCATGTTCTTTCCGACTCTTAGAATACACCAGGATGTCGTCGATGCAGATGACAACAAACCTGTCTAAGTACTCCCTGAAAACTTGATTCATTAGGTTCATGAATAATGCAGGTGCATTGGTCACTCCAAATGGCATCACTAGAAATTCGTAATGTCCATAGCGAGTTCTGAAAGCTGTTTTGTGAATATCAGCTTCCTTGACCTTCACTTGATGATAACCTGAACGAAGATCCAATTTAGAGAAAACACAAGATCCACTTAGCTGATCGAATAAATCATCGATGTGCGGGAGTGGATACTTGTTCTTTATAGTGACTTCGTTCAAGGCTCTATAATCGTTGCACATTCTGTATGAACCTTCCTTCTTCTTCATAAGTAGTACAGGTTATCCACAACTTGAAGTGCTGGGACGAATCCATCCTTTCGCCAATAATTCGTCCAACTGTCTTCGGACTTCCTTCAAACCTTCCGGACTTAGTCTATAAGGTGCTTTGATCACCGGTTGTGCTCCTGGTACTAAATCAATACTGAATTCAAGAGCTCGATCGGGAGGCAAACCTGATATATCGTCAGGAAATATATCGTCGAACTCTCGAACCACAGAATTCACGCCCCGCTTCCCGGTATACGGCGAAGGGGACGAGACTGGTCCACTACGTATTTACTCAGAAGTAAATACGCTAAGCGTAACTAATCAATATAAAAAAAAGTAAATGCACAAGAGACAAGATATAATAAAAACATCAACTTTATTTATTAACATTCTTTTGTACAATGCATGAAAAGGAAATACAACTGAAATAAAAGCAATGCCTAAACAATGGCATGACAGGAAATTAAAGGTACTGAACAGAAAATTTACAATGTCTAGATCTCAGGGTCTTCGCGGTACTGATCCAAGTCTTCTGCAGTTGGCTCTATCTCCGACGGGTCCAAATCACCTGACGACATTTAAAGAAGAAAGAAATAGAATGTCGTCAGCGAACAGGTCGCTCGGTAAGTCCCGAAGATAAGAGGAAGCAGAATAGACAGAATAAGAAGGTATCTTTTAAAGTTGTATTATATTGTTGTAATGTTGTGTTAATGCTGTTGTTTGTAGCTTAGTACAGAAGGATACCAGTGTATACGAGAGGGGTCTCTATATGCTAGAGACCAGGGCAAACGGAATGTACAAGGAACTGTTAAGCCAGGGTACAACAGCAACGGAATATAGGTTAGGTGTCTTAATCTTACCGTCTCGTGCCACTTTTAACACCTTCCATACCAATCTACCCCTTAAACCCCGTAGTGTTTTGATTGTATTGTTTGTCTTGTATAGTAACTGTATAAATTGTATAATTGGATGACTGACCGAAACCATGGTATCAGTAAATGGATGTAACTGGAGAATCATGTAGATGGAATAACTGTAGAATCATGTAATTGGATGTATATCCATGGTTCGGTTCGGTCAAGTTGATAGATTGAATATATGGAATAATGGATTCATGGATTCATGTTGAATTGTAATATTGTAATTTATAGATTGTAGATTATACTTGAATCATATTCAAGTCAGATTATAATGAGACTCAAACTGAGTCAGACAATTAGAAAAGTAAGTTGAAGTCCTGATTGTTTTGATATTATCGGTAACCTTTCATGTCTTTTTCAAAGATGATTACCGTATTGATAACACCGTTGTTAAGTTTTCTACCTTAGATAAGCAAGCACCCACTTCTCCGGCTCTCTGAGGCTCAAGAGATTGGTCCCGCTTAAACCTATATTTACTAGGGTCCTAAGGGTAAATTATAGAACTTGAGGGGGTTTTATGTAAAAATACTTTTATATACTTTTTAAAATACACCCCAAGTATTTATTAATCGTCTTTAAAGTTGTAATGAATATAGATTTTATATTGTGATATTTCTAGTGAAAATATCATATTTTCATAATAAGTGGTATTTATTTGTAATATTGGTTTTGTATGGACTTCATGGTATATTAGTATAAAATGATTCTTGTGACATTTTTAGAAAAGTGGAATATTTGTAATAATTCAAAATAGATATTTTTATGTTACATATACATATAGTTTTAGTATATATCTATAATATTCTAGAAATCTCGTTTTCTTAAGATTTCGTATTTTAAATCTTTCAAGACCGAATGCTCCTTGCGGAGGTCTGAATCTCGCACTACTAAGCCCAAGGATGTGCGATAATCTGCACCATCCCGAACGGGTTCCCCCAATTGGGTTGTAGCGGCGCTTTACAAAGATTTGTATAAATACTAATCATTAAGGAAAACGGTTTTATTAGTTATGGTATTTAAATGAAAAAGTGTCGTTTTCCGTATTCTATGTTCTAGGGTCTCCTATGTCAACTAGACTGTTCCTAACTGGTCTAAAGCGATAATTTGTGAGATATCTCAAATCGCCTCTTCACCGCCAATTGTGGCCAGGTAAGTACAAGTGAAGAAAGGAGGGATTCGCTCACGAATCACCGTGTGACGGGCCTTTTAAAGTTACCTTTCTTACTTACCTAGACTAGACACCACAAAGTCAGGTTTAGATAAACGACTGATGTCCACAACCTTCCTCTGTCCTAAAGAGTGCGACAGTCCTTGTCACACCCCGCTTCCCGGTATACGGCGAAAGGGACGCGACGAGACCGCTACGTATTTACTCAGAAGCAAATACGCTAAGTGTAACTAAGCAATATAAAAGTAAAATCAAAAGAGACAAGATATATAAACTGAATAACAACTTTATTTATTAACATTCTTTTGTACAATGCATGAAGAGGAAATACAACTGAAATAAAAGCGATGCCTAAACAATGGCATAACGGAAATTAAATTTACTGAATAGAAAATGTACAATGTCTAAAGCTCAGGGTCTTCGCTGTACTGATCCAAGTCTTCTGCTGTTGGCTCGATCTCTGACGAGTCCAAATCACCTGACGACATTCAAAGAAGAAAGAAATAGAATGTCGTCAGCGAACAGGTCGCTCGGTAAGTCCCAAAGATAAGAGAAAAGTAGAATAGACAGAATAAAAAGGTATCTTTTAAAGTTGTATTATATTGTTATATTGTTGTATTTAGTGTTAACGCTGTTGTTTGTAACTTGGTACAGAAGGATGCCAGTGTATACGAGAGGAGTCTCACTTGCCCCGGATACTAAGGTATTAGGAACTTAAGGAACTGTTGGGCCACGGTACAACAGCAACGGAATATAGGTTAGGTGTCTTAATCTTACCGTCTCGTGCCACTTTTAACATCTTCTATACCAATTTACCCCTTAAACCCCATAGTGTTTTAATTGTATTGTTTGTCTTGTAAATTGTATTAATTGTATAATTGATTGACTGACCGAAACCATGATATCAGTAAACGGATGTAACCGTAGAATCTTGTATGTAACTGGAGAATCATGTAAACTGGATGATCATGTAAATGGAATGTATATCCATGGTTCGGTTCAGTCAAGTTGTATAGATTGCTAATTGGATTCATGGATTCATGTGTTCATGTTGGATTGTAATATTGTAGATTGTAGATTGTACTTGAATCATATTCAAGTCAGATTATAATCAGACTCAAACACGAGTCAGACAATTAGAAATGTAAATCGAAATCTTGATTATTTCTTAAACCTATATTTACTAGGGTCCTTAGGGTAAATTATAGAACTTGAGGGGGTTTTATATAAAAATACTTTGTATAGTTTTCAAAATACACCCAAAATATTTATGTCACGCCCCGCTTCCCTGTGTACGGCGAAGGGGATGCGACGAGGTCCGCTACGTATATACTCAGAAGTATATACGCTAAGCGTATCTAAGCAATATAAAGTAAATTCACAAGAGACAAGAAATAAAAAGAACAGCAACTATTATTTATTAACATTCTTTGTACAATGCATGAAAGGAAATACAACTGAACTAAAAAGATGCCTAAACAGTGGCATAACAGGAAATGAAAAGTACAGAGAGGAAATGTGTACAATGAAACTAAAGTGCTGGATCTTCGGCAAACTACTCCAAGTCTTCTGCAGATGGCTCGATCTCTGCCGGGTCCGAATCACCTGACGACATTCAAAGAAGATAGAAATAGAATGTCGTCAGCGAACAGGTCGCTCGGTAAGTCCCAAAGATAAGGGAGGAATAGACAGAGAGTAAGAGAGAGAGAGTAGCTTTTACAGTTGTATTATATTATTATATTGTTGTATTTAGTGTTAACGCTGTTGTTTGTAGCTTGGTACAGAAGGATGCCAGTGTATACGAGAGGAGTCTCACTTGCCCCGGAGACTAAGGTATCAGGAACTCAAGGAACCGTTGGGCCACGGTACAACAGCAACGGAATTTAGGTTAGGTGTCTTAATCTTATCGTCTCGTGCCACTTTTAACACCTT
Organism: Agapanthus africanus; assembly: GCA_030015575.1. Lineage (NCBI taxonomy): Eukaryota > Viridiplantae > Streptophyta > Magnoliopsida > Asparagales > Amaryllidaceae > Agapanthus > Agapanthus africanus. The sequence continues at coordinate 82,374,183 of CM057344.1, read as the reverse complement.
CCGTACTAATCTACCCCTTAAACCCCGCAGTGTTTTGATTGTATTTTGATTGTATTGTTGTATTGTATTGAATATGTTGTAAGATTGATTGACTGACTGACCGAAACCATGATATCAGGAAACGGTTGTAACCGTAGAGTCATGTAAATGGAATACTGAGAATCATGTAAAAGGAATATATATCCATGGTTCGGTTCGGTCAAGTTGTATAAATTGATAATTGAATTCATGGATTCATTTGTTCATATTGAATTGGAATCTTGTAAATTATAGATTGACTTGAATCATATTCAAGTCAGCTTAATCAGACTCAAAACCGATTCAGACAATCAGAAATGTGAATCGAAGTCTTATAATTGCTAGGGTCCTTAGGGTAATTTATAAAACTTGAGGGGGTTTTATGTAAAAATACTTTTATATACTTTTCAAAATACACCTCAAGTATTTATTGTTCGTCTTTAGAGTTGTAATGAGGGTGGATTTTATGTTGTAACATTTCTAGTGAAAATATCCTAGTTTAATAAATAAGGGAATTTATCTGTAATATTGATTTATTTGAAATTCATGGTATTTTAGTGTAAAATTTATTCTTGTGAATTTTAGAAAAAGGTGGAATATTTATATCATAATAAAATAGATATTTAAATGATAAAAATACATATATTTATACAAAAAATAATTTTAATAAATATTTCATATTCTAAAAATCGCATTTTCTTAAGATGTCGTATTTTAAACCTTTCGAGTCCGAATGCTCCTTGCAGAGGTATGAATCTCGCACTACTAAACCCGATGGTGCGCGATAAACCGCGCACTCCCGAACGGGTTCCCCAAAAATGGGTTGTAGCGGCGCTTTGCAAAGATTGTAAAATACTAATCCTTTAGAAAACGGTTTTATAAAGTAAAAGGTATTTATTTGCAAAGGTGTAAATTTTCCGTATTTTAGATTCTAGGATTTCCTAAGTCCACTGGCCTATTTCTAAATGGTCTAAATGACAAGTCGTTAGAAGCCTCAAATCGCCTCTTCACCGCCAATTGTGGCCAGGTAAGTACAAATGAGGAAAGGAAGGATCCGCTCACGAATCACCGTGAGACGGGCCTTTTAAAGTTATCTTTTCTCACTTGCCTAGCCTAGACACTACAAAGTCAGGTTTAGATAAACGATCGATGTCCACAACTTATCGTGTTTTCCTAATAAGAGCTATTTATTTAAAAGTGTATCAAACCTAAAATTTTAGAAATGATTTTATTAAGAATATGGTATTTAAATGAAAGTATTGTTTTAACGTATTCTAAGTTTTCGATGATATCGTTTTAGGTTGTATATGCGTGTGTGTGGAGGTAGGTCATTACCTTGTGCTCTACTTTAAATGTATAGCAAAGTTAAGGGGTTAAATGTGAAATCGAAACATTGTGGTATTTAAGTGAAAAATACGATAAATTGGAAAGGCTATCATTTCATGTGATGAAACTTGTTCAAATTGTTTGTTAAATATTTAATAGTCAACATAAAGATGTTTAAGCATGAATGTATTGGTGAGAAGTGGAATTTTATAGAAAACCGAATCGGAAATCGGATTTGTTCCGATTCCGTCGGGTTTTGTAATTTCGTATTTTAGAGAATAAGAAAGAAGGATAGAATGGGACTTACGGGTTTCGATTAAGTAAAGGAGTGAAGGGGTACTAAAGAGGTTGCCGAGGCGTTGCTTCGTCGCCGGTTGTTCCTAAAAACGTCGCCGGAATTTCCGCCGGAATTTCGTCGGAGCTTCACCGCGAACTTGTTTTCAAAGTACACAACTCTTGAGGAGATTTTGAGAGAGTGAGCTTAGGATTTTGGGATGAGAGAGTAGAGGGTAGGGGGTGTATTTATAGGGTAGGCTAGGGGTAGGGTAGGTGAAGGGTTTTAATTAAAATAAATGTAAAATTATAGAAAATTCATTAAAATTTGAGTAAATAGGGTATATTGAAGTCTCGGGAACCGATCCCATTAAATGGTGTGTGCAGGGGAGTTGAACAACTGAAAAGTCATAACTTTTCAGTTGTCGACTCGGCCGTCCGGCCGAGTCCGGCCGAGTCGGAAGGTCGGGAGGTGGGGGGTCTCTGTTCCCCTCCGAAAGACGGCGCGACGTGAAAACGTCTTGCCTGAGATTCGGGACAGATGCTATTCGGTTTTATCTATCCACCTCTCCGAAGATGCCAAGTTGATTTATGGCACCGTTTATCGGAGGTTTAGACGGATGCGGCCGATGTAGCAGACTTCGTCAGATTCCCCCTCACTTGAGGGGTTTTTGATTGTGGGGACGCTCTTCCCTGCAGGCGCAAGCCCCCACAGTTAATTACGCTACCGCGTCGCGGTAACCACTTTCTCCTTCTCCAGAAATTTGACTTCGTGTCGTGTGTGTTTGTTTGTTTGTGGATGCCCGTGGATTGTATACGGAGACTAAGTAATGCCGTCGCCCGTAGGACGCGGATTAGTCCAAATCCGTATTTACTTAGATTTGGGTTTGGTGTTTTTGTTTAAGGATACGTTATCCCTATTTAAGGCTAAGATCAACTTAAACTTTTGTTAAGGATACGTTATCATCTCCAGACTAAGATCAACTTAACAGGATCGTTTGGGTCCGACAAGAGAGCAATTGGCTCTATTGTTTAGTTTAATGACGTTGCGGTCAATTTCCAGTTTAGGGACATGGTGGTCCATTGAATGTATGGCCGTCGGGACCCGTCACCTCTCTGACGACGTTGAAGGATTACAACGACAGATATCAGAGGAGTTCAGAGATGTACCCTTGAACCAAAGTTGATTGGGGGGGTCTATAGTCCAATTTGGTACTAAAGTCTGTTTGAAGGTCTAAAGATACGTTAGCCATATTTGAGGCTAAGATCAACTTAAACGGGATCATTTAGATCCGACAAAAGAGCATTTGGGGGCTTTATTGTTCCAGTTTAGGGACATGGTGGTCCATGTTCCAGTTTAGGGACATAGGGGTCCATGTTCCAGTTTAGGGACGTGGTGGTCTATTTCGTTTGTGGCCGTCGGGACCCGTCACCTCTTTGACGTCGTTGAAGGATTACAACGACAGGTGTCAGAAGAGTTCGGAGATGTACCCTTGAACCGAATGTAAATTGATTTAGGAGAGCAGCCGTGCTCAGTCAATTTAATTTGAGGACTTACGGCCATAATTGGGCTAAGTCCAGTTGAAGATGTTCAACGTTTTTATCTTTGGCCTATTAGGCCTGTGCTAGGGCTTTGCCCCTGTTTAGTAATGCACAGCATTAATCTTGGTCTCTGTTGGACCTTTATTTGGGCTTTGACCCTTTTAAATGATGCACAGCATCTGTTCTGGTCTGACAGACCCTTATTTGGGCTCTGCCCAAAAAAGAATGATGCATTGCGTCTGTTTTTGTTTGGGCTCTGCCTTTTTTGAAAATAATGCATAGCATTTATTAGGCCTGTTAGGCCTTTTTAATTGGGCTCAGCCCTTCTTTTTAATGATGCAGTGCATCAATTATCTGACAGTGGCCATGTGGCCTGTCAGGCGCTTTGCGCCAATAAATGAGCGCAAGCGCTTGTGGAAGTGACACGTGTCACACTTTGGTGAGCGCAAGCGCAGTTAGCGCAGTGCGCTGTGTCAGTGCGCTGCGCTGTTACGCTGCTGACAGGTGGCGCGCTCTGGTGAGTTGCGCCAACTTTAAAGAGCAATGCTCTATCTTAAAAGCGCATAGCGCAAGTGGTTCTGGAGCTGACACGTGGCGCTCTCTGGTGGCTTGCGCAAACCCAGGAGCGCAACAGTGCAGTTTTTGCAAGTGCAAGGTACTGTTTCAATAACTTGAGAATCTTTAAGATTCCAGAACCAATGGTTCATAAAAAAAAGTGCAAGGCACTGTTGTTATTTAATTTTTATTGAAGATCATTGATCTTGTTCTTAGATCAATGATCTATTCAGAAGAAGTTCTTCTTCTTTATAAAGGTTTTTACCTTTTTTGTTCTTGAGTTCTTCTCACAGCCCTTCAAAGTTCTCTTTGTTTTGTTTTTGAAGTTCTTGATGTTCTCAATCTTCTTGATGTCTTTTGAATTGGGGTCTAGGGGTCTTTATATAGTGCCCATAAATTTGTTAAGTTTGTTAAAGAGATCATTCTCTGAGTGATTTGGGGAATTTTCCCTACCGTTGGATCTTTGATCTAAGGGCTTCTGTTTTACAGAAGACAATCTTCTTGTTTTAACAAGAACAGAAAGATCTTACTGGAATTTTAATTCTGTTTGGCACAAACGCACCTGCGCTTGACACGTGTCGCGCAGCGCAACTGCGCTGACACGTGTCGCACAGCGCAGCACAACTGCGCTGCCACGTGTCGCGCAGCGCAGAGCGCAGCGCAACTGTGCTAGCGCAACTGCGCTGCCACGTGTCGCGCAGCGCAGAGCGCAGCACAACTGCGCTGCCACGTGGCGCGCAGCGCAGAGCGCAAGTCAGCTGAAGCATTGCTTCTTTTGTTTTCATTTTAATTTCAAAGCAGAGCTTTGCTCTGATTGGGGGAAACAGAAGCGTTGCTTCATCTCCCGCCTTGGAATTTGAACAGAGTTTTGCTCTGATTGGGGTAAACAAATGCCCCCCCACCGTTGTGCTTACGTGGCCCCAAACGTGAGCGCAGCGGTGGCAGAATTCCAACCGTTGTGGCAACTTTTGAAAGTTGAAAGGGCATTTGATGCCTATAAATAGGACCTTTGGTCCCTTAGACGATTTTCATCTCCAAAATTTTTACTTTCAGAATCTCAGAGTCCTGCTCTTTACTTTCAAGAACTCCAAGAGTTAAACTCTTAAAACCTTTTAGGTAAATTTTTTAATTTAAATCAAATTAAATTAAATTAATTTTCATTGACAGAGGCTTGCTCTCAATAGATCCCTGATCTAAAGAAAACCCATTTAGGGTTTCACTTAGCAGAGCTTTGCTCTAAAAGGATCTAAAGAGAACTAAAGAGAACCCTATTAGAGTTCCATTAATAAAATTCTGCTCTCTAAAAGATTTTTCTTGTATATTCTTGATTCACCAATGTAGCTTTGCTCTTTCCAAATCATATAGAAAAACTCTTAAGAGTTTTTTCATAGATCCTGGTGGTTAGAGATGGCGTTCTATTCTTTAATGAATTATACTATCTTGCTTAATCAGGTCGTCTGTTGATTTTGTTAAATTTCTTTTACAGAAGTAATGGACGCCCACATGTACGACCTTGATGATATCATCTCTTACGGGGACATCCGTCGACTCGGCCGTTCTCAAAATCGAGAATTTACTAATGCTAAGTGTGCCGAGATCATGAGTCGCTTCGACGCGTATAATGGTCAACTGCTTCCTCGACGCTCCCCTCTATTGAAGCTTATTATGGGAGCCATCTAGGAAGCTCTTCCCCTATTCTTTACCGGCGTGTCGCTTAGGGCATTGGACGCCGCCGAGGACAAGGTGCATTCGGTGTACCTGATGAACTTAATCTCGAAGAGACGGCGAGACAATCTTGTCGATCTCTTGCACCAGGCCTTTCAACAGTCTGCCATTCTTGCTGCCTATCGGAGGGTGGAGGACATCAGTGGGGATCCCGACGCTCGTGCTCGCGAAAGGAAGCACACCAGGATGGTTCGCCAAGCTTGGAAAGTCTTGGACAAGGTCACTTTCGAGTTCCTAAATCCCTGTCCAGGATCTGAGGTTTTGCCGTTGTAATCATTTAAATAATGTCTTTGTTTATTTCTTTTTGATTGTAAGAACCCTTTGCAATATGAATGGAAAATTTCTCATTTCAGCTTGTCTTATTTCTCGTTTTGAGCCTTTTGCACATGCATGAATGAGCGTGTCTCGGGCGGTTGATCAAATGCAAGTCAGATGTTCTTTCTGTCGCTTTCTTCTTTCTTTTATTACCAGCATGTTACTTTAGCAAACATGGTCGACATATAATAGAACGAGCATCCTGTCTTGGTTTCTTCAAGAGGTAGCGATGGCTTAGGCCGCAGGTTCAAATCTGCTACCTAAGACTTTTCAACTTTATGAGCCGTGGGGGTCTCATAAAGACTTTTCTCCCTACGGATCGAGAGGATCTCGCAGGTGTATTTTTCCCTTAGGAATCGTGAGGATTCCTAAGTGTATTTTCTCTTATAAGTCGTAAGGATCCTATAAGAGAATTTTCCCTCTTACAAGTCGAGAGGACCCGTAAGCGGTTGTTTCCCTCCTTGTCGAGATTCGACTTTGGAGAGTGAGACCCGTGGATAGTATGCAAGAGACCGTTTTGGGCCGACTTGCAGGGTCCCAGTGCTTAGGAAACAGGTTTTTTGATCCTTGCTGCCTAAGGCTTTATCTTATGAGTCGAGCCGCATCGAGAAGTTCTCGCAAAGACATCAATCTCCTCACGAGTCAAGACGAATCGAGCATTTCTCGCAAGAATATCCTAACGTCACAGTTAACCTCTGCTCTTTACGACAGAAGTCCGTTAGGGTCTGTGGTACTAGGGTTTTGCCCGTCGTACCGTCACATTGGCTGATATATCCCTCGATAGGCAATTGTACCGTTCGAGTAGCCCTGCGACTGCCGTATCTCTGATCCCTTCGGGTGCTGGACAAGACGTCTTCAAGCAATCCTTCTAGGCAGTTTGACCGTCGGAAGAGCAAGCGTTAGGAATTTTGCCATGCCGCTTTTTACTTGAGGTTAGGCTCATTTTGGGGAGCCCCGATGAGTCATAACCACTCCGCGCTGGTGTGGGATGATCTCCGATAGTCTTTCAGGCTTTATATGAGTTGCCGTCAAGACCCTGAAGCTAGGAATTTGGCCTTTGCTTCGTTTGCTGGCATTGCGTCCTCTATATCGAGACGAATGTCACGGTTGTCTCTAGGTTGTTGGTGAACCGTCGAGGTTTGGAACTAGGGGCTTTGCCATGGCTCCGCTGTTTGATGATGTTGCGTCTGCTGTGTCGAGACGAACGTCGCGGTTGTCTCTGGGTTGCTGGTGAACCGTCGAGGTTTGGAACTAGGGATTTTGCCGTGGCTCCTTTTGGTGATATTGCGTCTGCTGTATTGAGACGAACGTCTAGGTGGTGACCATTCCGCATTAGTGTGAGATGATCTCCGGTTGTCTTTCAGGCTTTATATGACGTGCCGTTAAGACCTTGAAGTTAGGAATTTGGCCTTCGCTTCGTTTGCTTTGTCACGTCCGAGTCCTGTTGGAGGAAGAACGCATGGGTGACATCTCGTCTGCTGTATCGAGACGAACGTCGAGGTGGTGACCACTCCGCACTGGTGTAAGATGATTTCCAATTGTCTTTCAGGCTTTATATGACTTGCCGTTAAGACCTTGAAGCTAGGAATTTGGCCTTCGCTTCATTTTCTTTGTCACGTCCGAGTCCTGTTGGAGAAAGAACGCTGGGGTGACATCTCGTCTGCTGTATCGAGACGAACATCGAGGTGGTGACCACTCCGCACTGGTGCAAGATGATCTCCGATTGTCTTTCAGGCTTTATATGACTTGCCGTTAAGACCTTGAAGCTAGGAATTTGGCCTTCACTTCGTTTGCTTTGTCACGTCCGAGTCCTGTTGGAGGAAGAACGCTGGGGTGGAGCTAGGATTTTGCCGTCACTCCGCTTTGTTTCGACCGTGAGGTCTTTTGTTGACGTTGCATCTGCATCCTGCTGGACTGCAGAGGAACGCCGTCGTTGACATCTCGTCTGCTGTAACGAGACGAATGCCGAGATGGAACTAGGATTTTGCCATGGCTCCGTTTGATGGTGTAACATCTGTGTCACGCTGGAATGAGGAGGCCCACCGTCGTTGGTCTCCAGGCTGCAGATGTGTCCATTGAGATTTGGAACTAGGGACTTTGCTATGGTTCCGTTTCGTTGCGACTCTGAGGTCGGTTGTTGATGTCACGTCTGCATTTGGTTGGAGTGAGGAGAAACGCCGTTGGTGATCTCTAAGTTGTCGATATCGATGTCGAGATCCTGAAGCTAGGGATCTTCCTTTAATTCATTTGTTGACATTGTGTCTGCGATATTACGACAAATGTCGATGTTGCCTCTAGGTTGTCTATGAACCGTCGAGATTAGGCTTCGCTTTCTGATGGAGCCTGGTGGGGAAGTATGGTTCCCTCTTTGTTTGTGCCCCTGGATTGTATACAGGGATCGATGTGATCTCAACTGTAGGGCATAAATTTCATTTTTATTTTTCAATTCTTTCCGCGATGCTCTATCATTTCAGCTTTTATATCGCGAAGGTTGCGATTGCCCAATCATTTCGGCTATTTTTCGCGGTGCCCAATCATTTCGGCTATTTATTTTATTTTTACTCGCTTCTTTTTATTGCGAGTTGCCCAATCATTTCGGCTATTTTGCATGCATACATTTTTTACTTGCTGCTTCTGTTGTAAGTTGCCCCATCATTTCGGCTATTTCATATGCATTTTTGGCTCGCTGATTTTTTATCGCGAGTGTGGAACTTGGAATCCGGCGCCAATCTCAGCATCAGCATCGCTGTGACTAGAATATTGCCAGGAGCAAATCATCATTTGCCATGAAAGGACTTGGAATTTGATACCGATTTAGGCATCAGCATCACTACAACTGGAATATTGCCAGGAGAGAATCATCATTTGCCTCTGTCGATATCGAACAATGGTGGCTTAGTAGACAGGGTTAAGATCCTGTCGGCTAAGGCTTTTGACTTCATGAGCCGTAAGGGTCTCATAAAGGTGTTTCTCCCTACGAATCGTGAGGATCTAGTAGGTGCATTTTCTCCTTAGGAATCGTGAGGATTCCTAAGTGCATGTTCCTCTGTAAATCGTAAGGATCCTACAAGAGGGTTTTCTCCTTATAAGTCGAGAGGACTTACAAGGGTTGTTCACCATATGGACATATCCCTAGTCACGGGTGGGACTTTGTTAGGGAAATGTTTATTCGCGCCCGTGGATTGTATATAAGGGTTAGTACTGAGCCACTTGTAGGGCAATATCAAAGGTTGTGGGGGTTGCTTAAGCACAGATTTAGGTCTCCGTAACTTAAGACTTTCAAATCTTATGAGCCGTGAGGGTCCCATAAGAGAGTTCTCCTTACGAGTCGTGACGATCTCGCAAGTGTATTTTCTTCTTAGGAATCGTGAGGATACCTAAGTGTGTTGCTCCCTTGTGAGTCGTAAGGATCTCACGCGGGTGGTTTCTCCTTACAAGGTCGAGAGGATCCTGTAAGTGTCCTTTAACGAGGCCGCACCCTTTCGGGTTTTCACAAACACTCGCCGGTAGTACTGCTGTTTTTACTCACGGAGTCTTTTCGGGTTTTCATCCGTGCCCGTTTTGCTTATGGACATACCGTTTTTATTATTATTTTTTTTATTCTTATTCTTTTTTTTATTCTCGTCAGCCTGAGGATGCTGCGGTAGTAGTTTAAAGACGTTTCGGTCATTTGCAAGTTTTAGAATATTGCGGTCTATCATTAGTTTAAGGACGTTTCGGTCCGTCATTAGTTTAAGGACGTTTCGGTCCGTCAGCTAGTTTTAGGACGTTTCGGTCCGTCATTAGTTTTAGGATGTTTCGGTCCGTCATTAGTTTAAGGACGTTTCGGTCCGCCGTCGCCGTATTTGAGGCGAATCTCTAGTTTACTGACTTTTCGGTCTATGGGGCTTTCTCTATGACTGAGCATGATGCCCCCGGCGTATCCATCTTTCTCGGAGCATGTGGTTGTGGCGGGCTCACCTTCCAGTCTTCGAAGATGACTAACTTGCTCTGTTGGTATTGGTCTTCAATCCAGTTTTTGAAGACATAGCAATCCTCGATCAGGTGACTTACCGTTTGGTGGTAAGGGCAATAATTGAGATCGTTAACATTGCCTGGCCGCAACAGACGTTTTGGACTTGGCAAATTGATGAGTCTGTCGCGCACTGCCAACTCGAACAGTCTCCTTATTTTATCTTGAGGAAACGAGTAAGGACGTTTCAACTTTTCATGGAGGGGTTGCCGCTTGTTGTTTCGGCAAACAACCGGTCTAGGGCCACTCGATTGCTGTTGAGTGTTGGCTACGAGGGCTGTTTTTCCCTTCCCTTTATCCTTTTTGCTCGATTCTTTGTTTGCGGGTCCGAGATTCTTTCCGGGTAGCGTGCGATTGCATGGCTGAATGTTCTCGCAACTCCTCAATTCTTTCATTTTTGAAATGGATTCCTTGAGGAGAGGGTTGAGGGCAGCTTCTTCGTCAGAGTCGCTTCCAAAGGTGATAATTTGCAATCCCTTGGTGTCGGCTATGTGACAGTCGGCGGCGGCTCTTTTGCGCTCATCTGTTGCATTTTTCTGATGTCTACGAGCTTCACGCTTTGTCCTGTTGAAGTGTTGCTTTTGAGCGACATACCCTTGCCACCAACACTTAAAGGAGTCGTAGTCTTCGGTTGGATATATGATCTTCTGATGATATAAACAGAAGTTAAGATGCGTCTCTACTCCACCGAGAGTATTTTCTTCAGAGGGTGGTAGCTTCATTCCCACTGATAAGGCTTTAGCGAACCTTTTCCTCGTCTTGAATTTGTTTTTATCCGCAGCGGATGACTTTTGATTTGACGGAAGTGTCTCGACTCTTTGGTCTAGTAGTCGGTGTTTGGCTCCTTCTAGTATGGCCATCTCACGCTCTTGATTGGCTTTAACTTTCAAACGAATCTCATTCAGGAAGGCATCGATCAACTCGTCTGACGGCCGCAGAATTTCTGGTTCAGAGTCCGCCCTCGGTTTCTCGGCGCAAGGAGCCTCTTTATCATCCACCAATGAGTGAGAGATCACATGACAACTCGCCACGTAGTCTTCGGATTCATCTGATGAGTCTTCTCCATCGTTTTTGTCCTCAACAAAAGAACAAGCTGTCTTCATCATGTCCGTCTTCTTTGGAGTGTGCGGCTGTGGCGGGTTTACCTTCCAGTTTTCAGACAGCGCGAACTTGCCTTGTAGGTACTGATCCTCGATCCATCCCTTAAAGATGAAACAATCCTCGATCAGGTGACTTACCATTTGGTGGTAAGGGCAATAATTGGGATTATTGAGATCGCTTGGCTGCGACAGACGTTTTGGACTCGGCAGATTGATGAGTCTGTTGCGCACTGCCAGCTCGAACAGTCTTCTCGTTTTATTCTGAGGAAACGAGTAAGGATGTCCCAGTCTCTCCTCGAGGGATGGGCGTGGACGCACGTTGTTTTGGCGAACGGCCGGTTTTGAGTTGCTCGGCTGTTGTTGAGCATTGGCGATGACGATCGCTTTCCCTTTTCCTTTCTCATTTCGAGAGTCTGGTTTTGGAGGAGACGGTCCATGGCCCATCTGGTCCATGTAGGCTAATTTGTCGATCAAGACCTGGAAGGTGGTCGGCCTGAAGAACATCATAAATTGTGATATGGTCGCTTGCGGATCAAGAGTGCCCACGAACATGCCTACCGCAGGTGCCTCTTCTATGCGTTGTTCGCATTTTGACCATAGGTTCCGCCATCGTGTTGCGTATTGGACCCACATTTCGCCGGGCCTTATCCCGGCGTTAATCAGTGCTGTTATCGGGGTGCGTCCACTAGCACTCACGAATCTTTGTGTAAACAGTAGCTCCATTTCTGCAAATGTTTTAACAGAGTCGTTAGGTAGCTCTGAATACCATTCAAAGGCTGTTTCCGCTAAGCTGCCGATGAATTGGCGAAGCAGTCGTCGCCTCCAGTGTTGCCGCATAAGGCCCTGAATTGAGCGACATGCTGATGTGGGTTCCCTTTCCCCTTATATACGTGGAACTTAGGGATCGTATATCCCGGCGGGTAACTATTTGGTCATACCAGCTCAGATAGGGTCGTCCAGTTCTAACAATTTGTGCAGCCGCTTCATTCACTTGATGAACCCGTATTTGATGAGCTATATAGTCATCCAGCGCGGCCTTGGAAATGGTTTCATCTTTGGCTGCTGAAAGAGCCGGTGGAGGATTAGATGTATCCCTTCTATCGTCTTCAACAATGATTGGAGGGTCATCAGCTGGAGGGTCCGGCTGTAACATCATTCCTACCATATCTTGGAAGAGGAGCGCCATCTGTCTTATGTTAGCTGCTTATTCTGCGGCTTCTTTGTCCTTCTTTTTGAGGACTCTATATAAGAAGTCAGCATCGATTTCTTGTTCGTGACGCTGTTCTGATGACGACTCCGAGCTTTCTTTTGGCCCAGTAAGTGCAGCCATTGCAGTCATCATTTCCTGAAGCTTTTGTTGTTGCTCCTGGGCTTTCGTCACAGATCGGGTGAGCGGTCGGTGGCCCGTAGAAACACGGCTTTCCTCCTTTCCAGCAGCCATATAAACAGTGTGCACCACCATGCCCCCAGACCTGGGGCGTTTGTGTCCTGCGCATTTACGCTTCGCCATGTTCACAGGGGCTTTTTGCGGCCTTCTTTTCCTTTGAGTGATTGGAGATGAGGGGGCCGTTGCAGTGGGCACCCAAGTAGCTGTTGCATTTTGTGGCTTGACGGAGTAATCCTTCTCCTGCCGAACCTTCATCTTTTTCTGTCGGCGGAGATAGTTTTCATCAATCACCGACTCTTGGACCTGTCGCTAGACTTTGTAAATTTTAGAGGGCAGCCGTTGAGGGGGCTGATCTAGCTTCTTCTCTGGAGTATTCTCTACAGGTGAAGGAGTTCGTTTCAACACCGCAGTAGGAGAGTTTCTGCGCACCGTGTTCAGCAATTCAAAGCTGTTCCCGGTTGGAACAGCAGTATCGATCCCCACCGTTGGAGCTGGTAGAGTAAATCCAGAGGGGGAGTTTCCCCTGGCCTTCCTCACTCGGCGCCAGTGGCGACGTCGAGCGTGTCGTGCAGATAGAGTTGGTTCAGCTGTAGGGGTGACCTCCTCATGTCCCCTATGTTGGTTAAAATTTGCTGGTACCAGCCTTTTAAAGGCCGACGTCCGTTGAATGGGGACGGCCAACCTGTCAAAAGCAGACTTCCGAGTAGGGGAAGCAACCTTGGTGATTTCTCCTAGAACGGGAGCAGGGATGGCTATCCGCTTCGGGATAACGCATCCTGGTATCGCAGGCTTGTAGACGTTCTGGCCCAGTCTGTTGAAAACTGAGGTAGTGGAATTGGGCGACCCGTTGAGAGGGGCCGCGGCAGTGGTAAGTCGATCAAAGACCGACTTCTTTGGGGCTTCTTGCAACATTATTAGGGCACTGAAGCTCATCAGTGGGAGCATGGTCCCGAAGAATAGTTCAGTGGTGGCTTGAGTTACCTGCTCCACTGGTATCTTGAAAAGGGAGGCCGCTCGGGGCCCATAAGTCACTCCTCTAGCAGGGACGGAGCGAGAGTTGCAGTTGCAGGTAGTGCAGTTTGAAGTCATTGATCTTCTGTTTTCTGCACGGAGCAAGACACCAAATATTAGTACCTCGAATCCACAGGCAACCACAGCAAACCTCTCTGACGGGACCCGTCACCTCTCTGTGGGGTCCATGTTCTAGTTTAGGGACGTGGTGGTCTATTTCGTTTGTGGCCGTCGGGACCCGTCACCTCTCTGACGTCGTTGAAGGATTACAACGACAGGTGTCAGAGGAGTTCGGAGATGTACCATTGAACCGAATGTAAATTTATTTAGGAGAGCAGCCGTGCTCAGTCAATTTAATTTGAGGACTTACGGCCATGATTGGGCTAAGTCCAGTTGAAGATGTTCAACGTTTTTATCTTTGGCCTATTAGGCCTGTGCTAGGGCTTTGCCCCTGTTTAGTAATGCACAGCATTAATCTTGGTCTCTGTTGGACCTTTATTTGGGCTCTGCCCCTTTTAAATGATGCACAACATCTGTTCTGGTCTGACAGACCCTTATTTGGGCTCTGCCCAAAAAAGAATGATGCATTGCGTCTGTTTTTGTTTGGGCTCTGCCCTTTTTGAAAATAATGCATAGCATTTACTAGGCCTGTTAGGCCTTTTTAATTGGGCTCAGCCCTTCTTTTTAATGATGCAGTGCATCAATTATCTGACAGTGGCCATGTGGCCTGTCAGGCGCTTTGCGCCAATAAATGAGCACAAGCGCTTGTGGAGGTGACACGTGTCACACTTTGGTGAGCGCAAGCGCAGTTAGCGCAGTGCGCTGCGCTGTTGCGCTGCTGACACGTGGCGCGCTCTGGTGAGTTGCGCCAACTTTAAAGAGCAATGCTCTATCTTAAAAGCGCATAGCGCAAGTGGTTCTGGAGCTGACACGTGGCGCTCTCTGGTGGTTTGCGCCAACCCAGGAGCGCAACAGTGCAGGTTTTGCAAGTGCAAGGCACTGTTTCAATAACTTGAGAATCTTTAAGATTCCAGAACCAATGGTTCATAAAAAAAAGTGCAAGGCATTGTTGTTATTTAATTTTTATTGAAGATCATTGATCTTGTTCTTAGATCAATGATCTATTCAGAAGAATTTCTTCTTCTTTATAAAGGTTTTTACCTTTTTTGTTCTTGAGTTCTTCTCACAGCCCTTCAAAGTTCTCTTTGTTTTGTTTTTGAAGTTCTTGATGTTCTCAATCTTCTTGATGTCTTTTGAATTGGGGTCTAGGGGTTTTTATATAGTGCCCATAAATTTGTTAAGTTTGTTAAAGAGACCATTCTCTGAGTGATTTGGGGAATTTTCCCCACCGTTGGATTTTTGATCCAAGGACTTCTGTTTTACAGAAGATAATTTTCTTGTTTTAACAAGAACAGAAAGATCTTACTGGAATTTTAATTCTGTTTGGCGCAAACGCACCTGCGCTTGACACGTGTCGCGCAGCGCAACTGCGCTGACACGTGTCGCACAACACAGCGCAACTGCGCTGACACGTGTCGTGCAGCGCAGAGCGCAGCACAACTGTGCTAGCGCAACTGCGCTGCTACGTGTCGCGCAGCGCAGAGCGCAGCGCAACTGCGCTGCCACATGGCGCGCAGCGCAGAGCGCAAGTCAGCTGAAGCGTTGCTTCTTTTGTTTTCATTTTAAGCTCTAATTGGGGGAAACAGAAGCGTTGCTTCATCTCCCGCGTTGGAATTTGAACAGAGCTTTGCTCTGATTAGGGTAAACAGTCTCGTGGGGTAGGCACTGGTATATTTAGATTTTCAGGTGAAGTTCAAAGTTTTGGAGTTATGGTTTGTGGACTGTTGGGCTTCCAAGGAATTTAAAACAAAAACAATATAAAAATAATGTGGGGCAGGGGATTTGAACTCTGGTGGCTTGGTTCAGCAGTGCAAAGTATTACCAATGAGCTACAAGCTCCTTCTGTTAATTATTGTGGTATTTAATTACTTAAAATGATGGCAGCAAGAATAAATACTCCTAATATACATTAAATTTAAAGTAATTTCTTGTACATTAAAAAGGAGTTATTACATTCTTTTAACTTGTAATTAAAAAACAAAATAATTACTTATATTTTGTGCTCAGGCTAAAATACCCCTTTATGGATTTTGAAAAAAATTAATTTAAAAATTTGTATAGGAAAAAGGTGTATAAGAAAATTAGGGTTGTTACATTCTACCCTCCTTATAAAAATTTCGTCCTCAAAATTTGTAAAAGGAAAGTGTAACAGTTCAAGGAAGTTTGGTGACTGTAGTATAGATAGGGTATAAAAGTGATACGATGGTGAAAAAGGCTTACCGGTGTTATCTTGACCTACAGTCTCGGCTTCTACGGCTTCTAATGTGAATGTCTGTCGCCGTGGTACATTCCTTCTAGCTGGAGGAACATTCTGTCCTTGAGGCCTGTTTCTCTGCCCTCGAGGTATGTCCCTCATTGCTTGTTGGAATTAGCGAGTAGGCTGTGCAGGTGGTGGAGCAGGTAGTGCAGGACGAGTTGCAGGAGCGTGGATAGCTGGCCGCTGCGGGTAGTTGGTGTGTGTGTGTGAGCTGAGTTGTATCTATATGGACATGTCTCAATTCTTTGATTGGACGCGCCACAAACTAGGCACAGACCTTTTGCGCGCCTACAGTCCTTTATCAAATGTCCATCTCTCTTACAATGGAAACAGAAATGTGGTCTTGGCTGGTGATTGGGTTCTTCAGTTCTCCTGGGTTCGAACGTTGGCCTGGAAGAGGGTCCTCCTGCCATTTGAGTGGCAGGGCGTTTCAAACCGGCAAATTGAGGTCTGCCCCTCGCCTTTATCACCGCCTCATAACTGCGGGCAGCTTCCAAAGCATCTTCATGTGTCAGAAATTTCCCCGTGGCTAGAGCAGCCTGAATCTCTGTGTCCAAACCTTGTTGAAAGCGAAGGGCTCTGATCTCGTCCGTCGGTATCAAGTGTGCCGCAAATCGGCTTAGCATGGTGAATTCAGCGTCATATTCATCCACAGATTTGTCCCACATCGAACCTTATTGTAGATGAATGAACTGCTGCTCTATGGCAAATCTGGCAGTCACAGGGAAGTATTTCGCGTCGAACTTCTCGCGAAAAGTCTTCCATTCAATAGGCTGTACAAGACGGCTTTCTTCCGCCTTCCACCAGTTGTGAGCATTGTCCGTGAGCTGTAGTTTCGCTACATGGACCCAAGCTATGTCTGGCACTTATGCCGCTGCCAGATCATCTTCTATGCTTTGTGTCCATTCTTCAGCTTCAAGAGGGCTTCCTTTTCCAGAGAACTGCTTTGGATGTAAAGCCCTGAATTGCTTTACCCCCGGTGCGTCAGTCTCGGGACGGTTCAGGAGTTGTTGCTGTCCCTCGAGAAGGTTGCGGATCACCTCAAGTAGCACTGTTTGCTCGGTGGGTGGCACAGGAATAGCTGGTGTGAGAGGTAGTGCTGGAGGTGTGTTGTTGACGTTGGTACTGGTGTTGTTCGGGGAATCCATAACCCTGAAGAAAAATTTGGGTTAGAACATATTCAAGTACATGAAATGATAAGATTCAAGAAATATGAAATTGCAAGATTCAAGGAACATGAATTGTAAAGAATGTTTTAGTTGCTGAATATTGTGTTATATTGCTTAGGTTGTTCACGCAGAACAGAACTGCATGATAGGGATTCATACAGCTCTGACCTGTATGGGCCACCAACAAAACCTGTCACGCCCCGCTTCCCTGTGTACGGCGAAGGGGACGCGACGAGGTCCGCTACGTATATACTCAGAAGTACATACGCTAAGCGTATCTAAGCAATATAAAGTAAATTCACAAGAGACAAGAAATAAAAAAAACAGCAACTTTTATTTATTAACATTCTTTGTACAATGCATGAAAGGAAATACAACTGAACTAAAAAGATGCCTAAATATTGGCATAACAGGAAATGAAAAGTACAGAGAGGAAAAGTGTACAATGAAACTAAAGTGCTGGATCTTCGGCAAACTGCTCCAAGTCTTCTGCAGATGGCTCGATCTCTGCCGGGTCCGAATCACCTGACGACATTCAAAGAAGAAAGAAATAGAATGTCGTCAGCGAACAGGTCGCTCGGTAAGTCCCAAAGATAAGGGAGGAATAGACAGAGAGTAAGAGAGAGAGAGTAGCTTTTACAGTTGTATTATATTATTATATTGTTGTATTTAGTGTTAACGCTGTTGTTTGTAGCTTGGTACAGAAGAATGCCAGTGTATACGAGAGGAGTCTCACTTGCCCCGGAGACTAAGGTATCAGGAACTCAAGGAACCGTTGGGCCACGGTACAACAGCAACGGAATTTAGGTTAGGTGTCTTAATCATACCGTCTCGTGCCATTTTTAACATCTTCCGTACCAATCTACCCCTTAAACCCCGCAGTGTTTTGATTGTATTTTGATTGTATTGTTGTATTGTATTGAATATGTTGTAAGATTGATTGACTGATTGACCGAAACCATGATATCAGGAAACGGTTGTAACCGTAGAGTCATGTAAATGGAATACTGAGAATCATGTAAAAGGAATATATATCCATGGTTCGGTTCAGTCAAGTTGTATAAATTGATAATTGAATTCATGGATTCATGTGTTCATATTGAATTGGAATCTTGTAAATTATAGATTGACTTGAATCATATTCAAGTTAGGTTAATCAGACTCAAAACCGATTCAGACAATCAGAAATGTGAATCGAAGTCTTATAATTGCTAGGGTCCTTAGGGTAATTTATAAAACTTGAGGGAGTTTTATGTAAAAATACTTTTATATACTTTTCAAAATACACCTCAAGTATTTATTGTTCATCTTTAGAGTTGTAATGAGGGTGGATTTTATGTTGTGACATTTCTAGTGAAAATATCCTAGTTTAATAAATAAGGGAATTTATCTGTAATATTGGTTTATTTGAAATTCATGGTATTTTAGTGTAAAATTTATTCTTGTGAATTTTAGAAAAAGGTGGAATATTTATATCATAATAAAATAGATATTTAAATGATAAAAATACATATATTTATACAAAAAATAATTTTAATAAATATTTCATATTCTAAAAATCTCATTTTCTTAAGATGTCGTATTTTAAACCTTTCGAGTCCGAATGCTCCTTACGGAGGTCTGAATCTCGCACTACTAAGCCCGAGAGTGCGCGATAAACCGCACACTCCCGAACGAGTTCCCTAAAATTGGGTCGTAGCGGCGCTTTGCAAAGATTGTATAAATACTAAATCCTTTAGAAAACGGTTTTATAAAGTAAAAGGTATTTTTTTGCAAAGGTGTAAATTTTCCGTATTTTAGATTCTAGAGTTTCCTAAGTCAACTAGCCTAATTCTAAATGGTCTAAACGACAAGTCGTTAGAAGCCTCAAATCGCCTCTTCACCGCCAATTGTGGCCAGGTAAGTACAAATGAGAAAAGGTGTGATCCGCTCACGAATCACCGTGAGACGGGTCTTTTAAAGTTACCTTTTCTCACTTGCCTAGCCTAAACACCACAAAGTCAGGTTTAGATAAACGATCGATATCCACAACTTATCGTGTTTTCCAAATAAGAGGTATTTATTTAAAAGTGTATCAAAGCTAAAATTTTAGAATTGATTTTATTAAGAATATGGTATTTAAATGAAAGTATTGTTTTATCGTATTCTAAGTTTTCGATGATATAGTTTTAGGTTGTATATGCGTGTGTGTGGAGGTAGGTCATTACCTCGTGCTCTACTTTAAATGTATAGCAAAGTTAAGGGGTTAAATGTGAAATCGAAATATTATGGTATTTAAGTGAAAAATACGATAAATTGGAAAGGCTATCATTTCATATGATGAAACTTGTTCAAATTGTTTGTTAAATGTTTAATAGTCAACATAAACATGTTTAAGCATGAATGTATTGGTGAGAAATGAAATTTTATAGAAAACCGAATCGGAAATTAGATTTGTTCCGATTCCGTCGAGTTTTGTAATTTCGTATTTTAGAGAATAAGAAAGAAGGATAGAATGGGACTTACGGGTTTTGATCAAGCAAAGGAGTGAAGGGGGGACTAAAAAGGTTGCCGAGGTGTTGCTTCGTCGCCGGTTGTTCCTAAAAACGTCGCCGGAATTTCGTCGGAACTTCACCGCTAACTTGTTTTCAAAGTACACAACTCTTGAGGAGATTTTGAGAGAGTGAGCTTAGGGTTTTAGGATGAGAGAGTAGAGGGTAGGGTGTGTATTTATAGGGTAGGCTAGGGATAGGGTAGGTGAAGGGTTTTAATTAAAAAAATGTAAAAATTATAGAAAATTCATTAAAATTTGAGTAAATAGGGTATATTGAAGTCTCGGGAACCGATCCTATTAAATGGTGTGTGCAGGGAAGTTGGGCAACTGAAAAGTCACAACTTTTCAGTTGTCGACTCGGCCGGTCCGCCGGCCGACTCGGCCGAGTCGGGCCGAGTCGGAAGGTCGGGAGGTGGGGGGTCTCATGGGGTAGGCACTGGTATATTTAGATTTTCAGGTGAAGTTCAAAGTTTGGGAGTTATGGTCTGTGGACTGTTGGGCTTCCAAGGAATTTAAAACAAAAACAATATAAAAATAATGTGGGGCAGGGGATTTGAACTCTGGTGGCTTAGTTCAGTAGTGCAAGGTATTACCAATGAGCTACAAGTTCTTTCTTGTAATTATTGTGGTATTTAATTACTTAAAATGATAGCAGCAAGAATAAATACTCCTAGTATACATTAAATTTAAAGTAATTTCTTGTACACTAAAAAGGAGTTATTACATTCTTGTAACTTGTAATTAAAAAATAAAATAATTACTTATATCTTGTGCTCAGGCTAAAAATGGATTTTGAAAAAGTTTAATTTAAAAATTTGTATAGGAAAAAGGTGTATAAGAAAATTAGGGTTGTTACAATTTATTATCGTCTTTAGAGTTGTAATAAATGTAGATTTTATATTTGTGATATTTCTAATGAGAATAACCTAATTCCATATATAAAGGTATTTATTTGTAGTATTGATTTGTATGGAATTCATGGTATTTTAGTGTAAAATCGATTCTTGTGATTTTTAGAAAAAAGTGGAATATTTATATCATAACAAAATAGGTATTTTAATGATAAATATACATATATTTATACAAAAATAATTTTAATATATTTTTTATATTCTAAAAATCTCATTTTCTTAAGATGTCGTATTTTAAATCTTTCGAGACCGAATGCTCCTTGCGGAGGTCTGAATCTCGCACCACTAAGCCCGAGGATGTGCGATAATCCGCACCATCCCGAGCGGGTTCCCTAAAATGGGTTGTAGCGGCGCTTTGCAAAGATTGTATAAATACTAAATACTTTAGAAAACGGTTTTATGAAGTAAATGGTATTTATTTGTAAAGATGTCAATTTTCCGTATTTTATGTTCAAGGGTCTCCTAAGACAACCAGACTATTCCTAACCGGTCCAAAACGACAAGTCGTGAGATACCTCAAATCGCCTCTTCACCGCCAATTGTGGCCGGGTAAGTACAAGTGAAGAAAAGAGGGATCCGCTCACGAATCACCGTGAGACGGGCCTTTTAAAGTTACCTTTCTCACTTGCCTAGCCTAGACACCACAAAGTCAGGTTTAGATAAACGACTGATGTCCACAACTTATCCTATTTTCATGATAAGTGGTATATATTTATAACGATGTATCAATACTAAATCTTTTAGAAATGACTTTATTAAGTAAAGGGTATTTAAATGAAAATGTTTGTTTTCCCGTATTCTAAGTTTTCGATGGTATCGTGTTATGTTGCATATGAGTATGTGAGGAGGTAGGTCGTTACCTCGTGATTTACTTAAAGCCATAGCAAGTTTAATGGAGTTAAATGTAGAATTGAAAAAATATGGTATTTAAGTGAAAAATACGATAAATTGAAATAGCCATCATTTTATATAATGAAACTTGATCAATTTGTTTGATTAGTGTTTAATAGTTAACATGAGGAAGTTTAAGTATGATTGTATTAGTGAGAAGTAGAATTTTATAGGATACCGAATCGGACATCGGATTTGTTCCGATTCCGTCGGGTTTTATAAATCCGTATTTTTTGAATAGGAAGGAGAGATAGAAAATGGGACTTACGGTTTTAGGACAGACAAGAGGGTGAGAGGGAAGTAGTGGAATCACCGATGTGTTACGTCGTCGCCGGGAGTTCTTAAAACGATCGCCGTAGATTTCGCCGGAGCTTCGCCTTTCGCTCACTTCGATTACACACAAAATTTTCTTGAAAATTCTAGAGAGTTGGCTCAGAGTTTGGGGTGAGAGGGTAGAGGGTAGGGGTGGTATTTATAGGGTTAGGCTAGGGTTAAGGTAGATGAAAGATTAAATGAAAAATGTGATAAAATGTATTAAAAGTGGAGTAATTGGGGTTTTAAAAGAGCTCTGGAAATGGTCTGAGGCTGAAATTTTGCAGGTGCATAGGGAATATGAAAAGACACAATTTTCATGTTGGGGCCGTCGCCGGAATCGGCCGACTCGGCCGTGACCCGGTCGGAGGACTGAGTCTGCAGAGTCAAGGCCGATTTGGCCGATTCCCGGCCGAGTCAAGCGGCCGGGATCCCCCCGACGGTCCATCTAACCCCTGGAAATGTTACATTTTTGGGTGTATTGTGGTTTTTGTGAGATATGCACGTGTAAACCCTTGGTATTCTAAAGGTTTTAAAAAAAACAATATTAAAAATAATATGGGGTATGGGATTTGAACTCTGGTGGCTTGTTCAGCAGTGCAAGGTATTACCAATGACCCACAAGCTCCTTCTTATAATTATGGAGCTAATTAATTACTTAAAATAATAACAGTAAATATAAATACCCCAAGTATACATTAATTTTAAAGCAAATTTTTGTACACTAAAAATGGAGTTGTTACATTCTTTTAACTTGTAATTAAAAAGCAAAATAATTACTTATATCTTGTGCTCAGGCTAAAATACCCCTTTAAGGATTTTGAAAAAAACAATTTAAAAATTTGTATGGAAAAAGTGTATAAGAAAATTGGGTTTGTTACAGTCCTTAATTGGTTAAGTCTAGATATTTTTATTATTAGTTCAAAGGTTATTAAATCTTTTAGAAATGGTTTTATTAAGTAAATGGTATTTATTTGTAAAGATGTCAATTTCCCGTATTCTAAGTTCTCGAGGGTATCGTGTTATGTTGCATATGAGTGTGTGAGGAGGTAGGTCGTTATCTCGTGATCTACTTAAAGGTATAGCAAGTTTAATGGAGTTAAATGTAGAATTGAAACAATGTGGTATTTAAGTGAAAAATACAATAAATTGAAATAGCCATCATTTTATGAAATGAAACTTGATCAATTTGGTTGATTAGTGTTTAATAGTCAACATGAGAGAGTTTAAGCATAATTGTATTAACGATAAGTGAAGTTTTATAAGAAACCGAATCGGAAATCGGATTTGTTCCGATTCTGTCGGGTTTTGTAAATCCGTATTTTGAGAATAGAAAAGAGAGGTAGACAATGGGACTTAAGGGTTTTGGAAAACTAGAAGAGAGATATGGTTTGGAAGGAGTCGGCGGTGCGTCGTTTCGTCGCTTCGTCGCCGGGAGTTCCTACGGTCGTTGCCGGAAAATCCGCCGAAGAATTTGCCGGAGCTTCGCCTTTCGCTCACTTCAATTGCACACAATGATTTTTTAAGAATTCTAGAGAGTTGGCTCAGAGTTTGGGGGTGAGAGGGTAGAGGGTAGGGGTGTATTTATAGGGTTAGGCTAGGGTTAGGGTAGATGTAGGGTTTTTAATTAAAAATGTAAAAAATATAGGAATTTCACTAAAAATTAGAATAATTAAGTGTTAATGGGCTCTCTGACGGTAGTCTACAGCAATAAAGTATGCAGTGGAGGTAGGGAGATCAAAAGTCACTTTTTCCCAGTTAGAGACTCGGCCGTCCGGCCGAGTCCGGCAGGCGGCACCGGCCCGAGTTGGTTGGTCCGCCGGCCGACTCGGCCGAGTCGGGCCGAGTCATGGCCTACGGAGGTGGGGGCGTCTCATGGGGTAGGCACTGGTACTTTCAGTTTTTCAGGTTCAGTTCAAAGTTTGGGAGTTATCTCAGGTGGACTGTTGGGCTTCTATAAAATTTAAAATAAATAAATATAAAAAAATAATGTGGGGCATGGAATTTGAACTCTGGTGGCTTGGTTCAGCAGTGCAAGATATTACTAATGAGCTACAAGCTCCTTCTTGTAATTATTGTGTGAAATAAATACTTAAAGTGGTAACAGCAACATTAAATACTCCAAGTATACTTTAAATTTAAAGCAAATTTATGTACACTAAAAATGGAGTTGTTACACACTGATTTCTCTGCGGGTCGATGTGAATCGAGATGCTCTTGTCAAGGACGCTGATTTCCCTGAATCGAGGTTTTTGCCAAGGACGCTGATTTCCTTAGAGTTAAGACGAATCAAGGTATTCCTGCAAAGACACTGATTTCCTTGCGAGTCGACGCGAATCGAGATGCTCTCGTCAAGAACACCGATTTCCCTGAATCAAGGTATTTTGCTAAAGACACTGATTTCCTCGGAGTTGAGACGAATCGAGATATTCCTGCAAATACACTGATTTCTCTGCCGGTCGACACGAATCGAGATGCTCTCGTCAAGGATGCTGATTTCCCTGATTCGAGGTATTTTGCCAAGGACACTGATTTCCTTGGGGATTGAGACGAATCGAGGTATTCCTGCAAAGACACTGACTTCTCTGCGGGTCGACGCGAATCGAGATGCTCTCGTCAAGGACGCTGATTTCCTGAATCGAGGTATTTTGCCAAGGATATTGATTTCCTCGGAGTTGAGACGAATCGAGGTATTCCTGCAAATACATTGATTTCCTTGCGAGTCGACGTGAATCGAGATGCTCTCGTCAAGGATGCTGATTTCCCTGAATCAAGGTATTTTTCCAAGGACACTGATTTCCTCGGAGTTGAGACGAATCGAGGTATTCCTGCAAAGACACTGACTTCTCTGTGGGTCGACGCGAATCAAGTGCTCTCGTTAAAGACGCTGATTTCCCTGAATCGAGATATTTTACTAAGGACACTGATTTCCTTGGGGGTTGAGACGAATCAAGGTATTCCTGCAAAGACACTGACTTTTCTGCGGGTCAACGCGAATTGAGATGCTCTCGTCAAGAACGCTGATTTCCCTGAATCGAGGTATTTTGCCAAGGACACTGATTTCCTCGGAGTTGAGACGAATTGAGGTATTCCTGCAAAGACACTGACTTCTCTGTGGGTCGACGCGAATCGAGATGCTCTCGTTAAAGACGTTGATTTCCTTGAATCGAGGTTATTGCCAACGACGCTGATTTCCTCGGAGTTGAGACGAATCGAGGTATTCCTGCAAAGACACTGATTTTCTTGCGAGTCAACGTGAATCGAGATGCTCTTGTCAAGAACGTTGATTTACCTGAATCGAGATATTTTGCCAAGGACACTGATTTCCTCTGAGTTGAGATGAATCGAGGTATTCCTGCAAAGACACTGACTTCTCTGCAGGTCGACGCGAATCGAGATGCTCTCGTCAAGGACACTGATTTCCCTGAATCGAGGTATTTTGCCAAGGACACTGATTTCCTTGGGGGTTGAGACGAATCGAGGTATTCCTGCAAAGAAACTGACTTCTCTGCGGGTCAACGCGAATCGAGATGCTCTCATCAAGGACGCTGATTTCCCTGAATTGAGGTATTTTCCAAGGAAACTGATTTCCTCGGAGTTGAGACGAATCGAGGTATTCCTGCAAAGACACTGATTTTCTTGCGAGTCAACGTGAATCGAGATGCTCTCGTCAAGGACGCTGATTTACCTGAATCGAGATATTTTGCCAAGGACACTGATTTCCTCTGAGTTGAGATGAATCGAGGTATTCCTGCAAAGACACTGACTTCTCTGCAGGTCGACGCGAATCGAGATGCTCTCGTCAAGGACACTGATTTCCCTGAATCAAGGTATTTTGCCAAGGACACTGATTTCCTTGGGGGTTGAGACGAATCGAGGTATTCCTGCAAAGACACTGACTTCTCTGCGAGTCGACGCGAATCGAGATGCTCTCGTCAAGGACGCCGATTTCCCTGAATCGAGGTATTTTGCTAAGGACACTAATTTCCTCGGAGTTGAGACGAATCGAGGTATTCCTGCAAAGACACTGATTTCCTTGCGGGTCGACGCGAATCGAGATGCTCTCGTCACGGACGCTAATTTCTCTGAATCGAAGTTTTTTCCAAGGACACTAATTTCCTCGGAGTTGAGATGAATCGAGGTATTCTTGCAAAAACACTGATTTCCTTGCGGGTCGACGCGAATCGAGATGCTCTCGTCAAGGACGCTAATTTCTCTGAATCGAGGTTTTTTCCAAGGACACTGATTTTCTCGGAGTTGAGACGAATCGAGGTATTCTTGCAAAGACACTGATTTCCTTGCGGGTCGACGCGAATCGAGATGCTCTCGTCAAGGATGCTAATTTCTCTGAATCGAGGTTTTTTCCAAGGACACTGATTTCCTCAGAGTTGAGACGAATCGAGAGATTCCTGCAAAGACACTGATTTCCTTACGGGTCGATGCGAATCGAGATGCTCTCGTTAAGAACGCTAATTTCCCTGAGTCGAGGGTTTTGCTAAGGACACTGATTTCTTCGGAGTTGAGACGAATCGAGAGATTCCTGCAAAGACACTGATTTCCTTGCGGGTCGTCGCGAATCGAGATGCTCTCGTCAAGGACGCCGATTTCCCTGAATCGAGGTTTTTGCCAAGGACACTGATTTCGTCAGAGTTGAAACGAATCGAGGTATTCCTGCAAAGACACTGATTTCCTTACGGGTCGACGCGAATCGAGATGCTCTCGTCAAGAACGCTAATTTCCCTGAATCGAGGTTTTTGCCAAGGACACTGATTTCCTCGGAGTTGAAACGTATTGAGAGATTCCTACAAAGACACTGATTTCCTTGCGGGTCGACGCGAATCGAGATGCTCTCGTCAAGGATGCTGATTTCCCTGGATCGAGGTTTTTTCTAAGGACACTGATTTTCTCGGAGTTGAAACGAATCGAGGTATTCCTGCAAAGACACCGATTTCTTTGCGGGTCGACGCGAATCGAGATTCTCTCGTCAAGGACGCTGATTTCCCTGAATCGAGGTTTTTGAGTTGACTTGATTCCGAGATGGGGTCATTGGATGACTCCAGGTTGTATGTGAACCGTAGAGTCTTGGAACTGGGGACTTTGCCATGGCTTCGATTGATGGTGTAGCATCTGTGTCCTGCTGGAATGAGGAGGCACACCGTTGTTGGTCTTCGGGCCGTATATGTGGCCATTGAGATTTGGAACTAAGGAATTTGCCATGGCTCCGCTTCATTGCAACTTCGAGGTCGGTTATTGACGTCACGTTTGCATCTGGTTGGAGTGAGGAGATACGCCGTTGGTGATCTCTAGGCTGTCTGTGAACCGTCGAGATTTGGAACTAGGGGACTTTGCCATGGTTCCGTTTTTTCGACCCTAGGGTCGTTTGTTGACGTCGCATGTGCATCCTGCTGGAGTAAGGAGAAACGCCGTTGGTGATCTCTAGGCTGTCTGTGAACCGTCGAGATTTGGAACTAGGGGACTTTGCCATGGTTCCAGGATAGTCTCTAGGCTGTCTGTGAACCGTCGAGATTTGGAACTAGGGGAATTTGCTGTGGCTCCGTTTGTTGATGTTGCGTCTGCATCCGATTGGAGGGAGGAAGAATGCAAGTGTTGATCTCTAAGTTGTCGATGTTGACGTCGAGACCCTGAAGCTAGGGATCTTCTTTCGCTTTGTTTGTTGACATTATGTCTGCAATTTTGCGACGAATGTCGAGATTGTCTCTAGGTTGTCTATGAACCGTCGAGATTTGGCTTCGCTTCGATGAAGCCTGGTGGGACGATATGGTTCCCTTCTTGTTTGTGACCATGGATTGTATACGGGGGTCAATGTGACCACACCTGCAGGGCAAAAAGTTTCATTATTTTATTTTTTTAATTCTTTCCATGATGCTCTATCATTTCAGCTTTTTATATCGTGAAAATCGCGATTGCCCAATCATTTTGGCTATTTTTCGCGGTGCCCAATCATTTCGGCTATTTTTTCTTTTTGCTCGCTGTTTTTTTTATTGCGAGTTGCCCAACCATTTCGGCTATTCTGTATGCATATATTTTTACTTGCTGATTTTTTTGCAAGTTGCCCCATCATTTCGGCTATCTCATATGCACTTTTGCCTCGCTGTTTTTTAATGCGAGTTTAGATTTGGAATTTGATACCGATTTAGGCATCAGTATCGCTACAACTGGGATATTGCCAGGAGCGAATCATCATTTGCCTTTGTCGATTCGAACAAAGGTGGCTTAGCAAACAGGGTTAAGATCCTGTCGACTAAGGCTTTTGACTTCATGAGCCGTAAGGGTCTCATAAAGGTATTTCTTCCTACCAGTCGTGAGGATCTTGTAAGTGCGTTTTCTCCTTAAGAATCATGAGGATTCTTAAGTGTATGGTCTCTTGTAAGTCGTAAGGATCTTATAAGAGTGTTTTCTCCTTATAAGTCGAGAGGGCTTACAAGTGTCGTTCCCCATATTAGGACATCCCTCGTCAGTGGTGGGACTCTGTTGGGGAAATGTTTATTTGTACCCATGGATTGTATACAAGGGCCGGTATTAGACCGCTTGTAGGGCAATCTGGGGATTGTGATGGCTTAAGAACAGGTTTAGATCGCTGTAGCTTAAGTCTTTTGAATCTTACGAGCCATGAGGGTCTCATAAGATGGTTCTCCTTACGAGTCGTGAGGATCTCGTAAGTGTAATTTCTCCTTAGGAATCATGGGGATCCCTAAGTGTGTTGCTCCTTTGTGAGTCGTAAGGATCTCACGCAGGTGTTTTCTCCTTACAAGGTCGAGAGGACCTCACAAGTGTCTTTTAACGAGATTGCGCCCTTTCAGGTTTTCACAAACTCGCCGATAGCCCTACTGTTTTTACTCACGGAGCCCTTTCGGGTTTTCATCCGTGCCCATTTCGCTTATGGGCGTACCGTTTTTTTTACGAGTCTGCGCCCTTTCTGGTTTTCACAAACATCGCCGGTGGTCCTGCTGTTTTTACTCACGGCGCCCTTTCGGGTTTTCATCCGTGTCCATTTTGCTTGTGGACATACCTTTTTTTTGGGTTTCAAGTGGGATATTCCACTTGACTGCAGGACTCGTTTGTAAGCCCCTTGATATCCTTTCTATTCTTTGAGAAGAAAGGACCATCTTACGTAGAGATTCTTCCTCCAGTGAGAAATATGCCCCCTGTGTATACCTCGGGGGGAGCGAGTACTCACGCCGTCGCTATTTTGGTGATAGGTTGTTTCAAAGTCGCTCATTTTTTTTTGTTGAGCGTCGGCAACAAATAGCACCTTACCTCCGTTTTTCATTCATCTTCATCAGATGATGAAGGGTCTTGACTCAGCTAATCCAATCAAGTCATTTTGTCCATGAGCTCTTGGAAGGCTGTCGGCTTGAAAAGGGCCATATACGGGGACGCCTTTGAATTTGGGTCAAGGATGGCTATGAGCATTCCCATGGCTGCAACTTCATTGATGCGTTGCTTGTATTTGACCAGAGATTTCGTCATCGGGTAACACATTGAACCCAAGTCTCATTCGGTCTATCCCTTTCGTTGAGCAGTGCCGTCACGGTAGTGCATTTATTCATACTAGCGAATCTCTGACAGGAGGGCATCTCCATTTCGTTGAAGGTATTCATGGAGTCATTCGGGAGTCCCGCATACCATTCGAAGGCAATGCCCGCCAGACAGCCGATGAACTGTCAGAGGAGAAGTATATCAATATTGCTGCACATGGGTTCAAATCGCGCCATGCGCCGGCGAGAATTCTCAGTTCCTTTGTACATGTGGCACGTTGGAAGTGTGTACTCTGGCGGGTACTATATTTGATTGTGCCATGTCGGATGCGGTCGACCAATCTTGATTGATCAATTTGTGTCTTCACTGGCGTAGTGAGCTTCGATTTGCTGAGCGATATATTCGTTCAGCTTTGCTTTTAGGAATCATTTCCTTCTCAGCCATTGATGAGCTTTGCAGAGGATTTGAAATTTCATCCTTATCTTTAAGACCGACTACCGGCAGTTCATCCGCCAGTGGTTCCGATTGAACCATCATTCCAGCCACATTCTGAATCAGAAAGGCCATCTGGTTCATTTTAGTGGACATTCCTGCCGCTTCTGCATCTCCCTTTTTCAGAGCGCGCTTTAGGAAATCAATATCCGACCCCTTCTCTATTCTTTCTCCAGGTGCGTCTTCGGAATTTTCCTTAGACGATGGATTAGCATTTGCTGCAGCCTGAGCAAGCATCTCTTGCAGCTTTTCACGTTGCGGTTGAACTTTTGTTAAGGACCGAGTTTGAGGTCGGTGACTAGTCATGCCCCCAAGACTATGTGCACTACCATGCCCCCAGGCTTGGGGCATTTGGAGTTTTGGCCTTTGGAGTTTGCTTCGGGCACTTGAGCTTTATTGGGCCTCTCTTTTTTGTGAAAAGCCACTTTAGTTTTGGGAGGAACCGCTGTATTGGGATCCGTCTTGGAATGAGCCCTCTTATATTTGAAAGAGAATTTGTCAGATTTTGGCTGACGTTTAGGGGAAGAGCCGCGGTTGACGACAGAGACCTTCACTCGCTTCCGTACTTTATATATAGATGAGGAAAGTTGCTTCAGGGAGCGAACTGGTTTTTGCTCTCGTGGGATCTCTATGGGCTGCAGAGATTTCTCAAATATTGTGGTAGGAAAATTTTATCTGACCCTTTCGCACCAATTTGAAGCTGTTCCTAGTTGGAACAACATTCACCACTGAGGTTGAAACAAAACCATACGGAGAACTGCCCCCGGCTCAATTTGTATGATGCCAATATTGACGTCGACCATTTCTTTTGGCTGGGATTTGATTAGCTTCAGGATTCTGCCGAGCCTGCCCCCTGTTTCCTTTGAGAGCTTGAATATTCTGCCCCCTGCATCGACCTTGGTCCTTGGCATGTGCTAGTTTTTGAAGACTGATTCCGTCGGCAAAGCTGCTGCTTGGGGAGCCCGCCTGTGGACGACAGACACCCTCTGGGCTTCCTACATTGGCGTTGAGGCACCGAGGGTGGGAGGTGGGAGCATCGATCCAAAGAGAAGCCCATTGATTTCTTGAAGAGCCGGATTGCAGCGATTTGAGCCTGCAAGTGGCCCGTACTTGACTCCACCAGATATGACAGAGCCTGTGTTGCTAAGGTGGGAACAAACGCCATTCTTCATAAAGACGAAGCACCGACTTCAGTATCCACTCCCTAAGGGCAACCACAAACATACACACCGCGATTATCTGATCACGGGAAAAAACGACATACGAAGTATGGAGTGGAAAGAGGAAAAAGTCCCACCGAGCATACCAGAATCTACTCTCCACCGAACACAGAGACGTGACCGTGTAGGTTCGTCTTGCCCGACTTTCAAGGGAAGATGTTATTAGGTGCTATCCTTCCACCTCTCCAAAAATACCAAGTTGATTTATGACACCATGTATCGAAGGTTTAGACGGATGCGGCCGCTGTAGCAGACTTTGTCAGATTCCCCCTCATTTGAGGGGTTTTTGATTGTGGGGATGCTCTTCCCTGCAGGCGCAAGCCCCTGCAGTTAATTACGCTACCGCGTCGTGGTAACCACTTTTTCCTTCTCCAGATGGTCACTTCGTGTCGTGGGTGTTTTTTTGCTTTTGGTTGCCCGTGGATTGTATACGGAGACCAATTTATGTTGTCGCCCGTAGGGCGTGGATTAGTCCAAATCCGTATTTTCTTAGATTTGGGTTTGGGGTTAGGTTTAAGGTTGCGTTAGTCTCATTTGAGACTCAGATCAACTTAAACGTTTGTTAAGGATACGTTAGTCTAATTTTAGACTAAGATCAACTTAATGATTTGTTAAGGATACGTTAGTCTAATTTTAGACTAAGATCAACTTAACAGGATCATTTAGATCCAACAAAAGAGCATTTGGACTCTATTGTTTTAGTTTAGGGACATTGCGTTCCATAATTAGTTTAAGGACATCACGGTCCAAGGTTAAGGACATCATAGTCCATGGGTTTAAGGACCCCACAGTCCAAGATTAAGGACATCATAGTCCATGGGTTTAAGGACCCCACAGTCCAAGGTTAAGGACATCATAGTCCATGGGTTTAAGGACCCCACAGTCCAAGGTTAAAGACGTCATAGTCTATGGAATGTATGGTTGTCGGGACCCGTTACCTCTCTGAAGACGTTGAAGGATTACAACGACAAATATCAGAGGAGTGAAGAGAAGTACCCTTGAACTAATTTTGGTTGGGAGATCTGTAGTCCTATTGGGACAAAGATCTGAGATTTATGAGCGTATGGGCTTATTTAATCTGAATGAGGGGTTTATAGCCAATTTGGGCTCGGCCCACTCAGTTAAAATGTTAAACATTTGACAATGTTGGGCATGATTTGAGTTCTGATAATATTTTGTCTTTTATTGAATGCTGAGCATTCATCATAGCTCTAGGTCTTCATTTAAAGAACAGTTTATGTTCTATCAGCGCACACGTGAGAAACACGCGGCGTGCTTGGCGCTAGCGCCAGTCAATGAGCGCAGTGCTTTATATTTGGAGCGCTGAGGTGCTACAGCGCTTTGTGCTAGATGTGGAGCGCTGAGGCGCTTCTGCTAAGTAGCGCACACGTGAGGAGCACGTGGCATGCTTGGCGCTAGCGCTAGTCAATGAGTGCAGTGCGCTTTATTTGGAGCGCTGAGGCGCTGCAGCGCTTTGCGCTTGATATGGAGCGCTGAGGTGCTTCTGTTAAGTAGCGCACACGTGAGGAACACATGGCGCGCTTGGCGTTGTGCGCTAGTCTTGAGCGCAGAGTGCTTCTTTAAATTTGGAGCGCTAAGGCTCTTTTAAATTAGGAGTGCTAAGGCTCTTCTTTTATGCAACTTAGATCATTTTTGTGCTCTGAGAATTAAATTCTCTTTTATAAGAGACTTTGTCTCAAGGTTCTAAGAACAAAGTTCTTATCTTATAGGAGATGTTTCAATCTCTTATTTTGGTGAAAGGCTTTGCCTTTATGGATCTGTGATCCTAAGAGAATTGAATTATTCTCCCCCTTTTTATAATGAGATGTTTATGATCTCTGAAAGACAATTTTTCTTATAAATCCATGATCTGAAGAAGGTTAAGTTCTTCCTCTTATTCTTTGTGACGCGATACTTTGATCTCTTTGGGAAAGACCTTGGTCTTATAGATCTATGATCTTAAAGAAAGAAGAGAATTCTTCTTTTTAATATGAGATGATTTCATCTCTCTGTTTATTTTTACCTTGAAGAAAATCTTCTTCTTCTACCGGGAGCTTGGCTCTCCTTTCTGAGATTTCTCAATGTTTGTGTGTGGGGGGGGGGGGGGGTTCCTCTGTATGTTTTTCTCTCTTTTTCTCTCTATCTCTTGAAGTCTTAGGGCCTTTATATAGGGCGAGCTGATTTGTTCAATCGGTTAAGGAGATCTTTTCTCTAATTGATTTGGGGATCTTCCCATCATTGGATCTTTGATCCAAGGGCTTCTGATTTATAGAAGGCAATCTTCTTGTTTTTAACAAGATTGGGAAATCTTTCCCCACACAGAATTTATTCTGTATTTTAGTAATTTTTAATCACCATTGGATCATTGATCCGACGGTGCTCTGATTTACAGAGCACAATCTTTTTGTTTGGAAAGATTTTGAGGAATCTCTCATTAACAGAATTTTATTCTGGTTAATTGATGATTTTTAATCATGTTCGTTGGATCTTTAATCCAACGGTTGGGAACGTTTAGTTCCAGCGCTAGCGCTCCCGTGCTTTGCACGTGGTGCGCTGCTTAGAATGCTGCGCACATAGCGCTAGCGCTTACGTGCTTTGCACGTAGTGCGATGTAACGTACTTAGCGCTAGCGCTTACATGCTTTGCATGTAGTGCGCTGCTTAGAGTGCAGCGCTCTTAGCGCTAGCGTCTACGTACTTTGCACGTAGTGCGCTGCTTAGAGTGCAGCGCTCTTAGCGCTAGCGCCTACGTGCTTTGCATGTAGTGCGCTGCTTAGAGTGCAGCGCTCTTAGCGCTAGCGCCTACGTGCTTTGCACGTAGTGCGCTGCTTAGAATGCAGCGCTCTTAGCGCTAGCGCCTATGTGCTTTGCACGTAGGCGCTGCCTCAGAGTCTTTGACTCTCTCAGCGCTGGCGCTGCTATGAAGCGCTGCTTCTTTTCAAAATTTGAAATTTTGAACAGAGCTTTGCTCTGATTGGGGGAACACGGACCAGACTGTACGGATATTGTCACTGTCAGGCTCAGTAGGGGTTTCAGGACGAGTTTGCTCGTCGGCCTCCCTTTCGCTCAATACCTGGGTAGTCGTTATGTACAGCTAGTATCACTGATGTGCTTGTGTTTAAACCCACTGCCAACGTATTGATGAGTCTATAGAGTCCCACACAGTGGGTTTCCCTGTTGGAAGTGTGAGTCATTGATTCATGCATGACCACATGGGTGTGACTCATGGTGGCATGATGATGTTTTGTTTGTGATGTGGGATATTTGTTGTGAGCAAAGGAGATATTTTTTTCTTGAGTTGGTTTTCTTTAGTTGCTAGCTTGCTTCATATAAAACACTCACAACAAATTACTCACTCTCACAACAACACAAGAAAAAAAAGAGGCAGCCACTTTACTTTTCTTCACTTGCCTTTTTCTTTTGCCATTTCAATGCTTCACACTTTCTTCTCCCATGGCATCTTCTTCAACCTCCACCCTATATGTCTCATGTGTTGAGAAACTTAGGGTGTATTGAGACAAAGTAATCACAAACACTCTCTACTTCATCTTGGCTATCTAGGTTAGCAAACTAGATACTCGAGTTGCTTCAGTTTTGAGGTCGGAGCCTGTATTACAAACTCTCGATGTGGATCTTTTTCGATGGGGGAGACCGGAGATCAAAATTGGACAAGGAAGCTGCGAGGAGCTTGGGACAAAGGTTAAAGACCGAAGGACTCGGATCGTTTGGTATAACCTCTCTAAACTCCTTTACATACAACTAGTGTAGGGTGAATGGTACGATCCGGGAATCGGGTTCAGTTAGCGCCGGTTTCTAAAACATTTTGTTCCACATTTGGCCACGGATTGATGGCCGGGGCACTAGTGTAACCCAACAGGGGCTCCTTGCCCGGCTGCAACAAGCAGAAGAGAAGGTGGCCCTTCTCGACACTAGGTTGGTCGCGGAGGGTCTGACGGTCGCCAAATTGAAGGAGTCCCATCGGCTCCTGACCGAATCCAATCGGGCTATCCAGGCCCAGATAGTGGAGGTCAACAGGCTCTTTAATGCCATGAAGAGGCAGAGGGACTCGTTCAAGCGGGATGCTCGGGCAGCTTGCGAGGCGGCGAAGCTTGCAGAGGGCAGAGCCGAAAGGGCCATGGAGGAGTTTAAAACTTCCGACCAGCTCTACCTCAACCTCGCAGATTCCGCGGCCGTCGGGTTGCACAACGCCTTCGACGCCGTTAAGGAAGCCATGCCTGGTTCGAAGATCAGGAGCTTTGCGCCAGGTATCCCTTAGCCGAGGAAGCGCTACAGGGTAAAGGTGCTGAGCCGGTTGGAGGGCACGTGGCGGCAATCGGAGGCGCCGAGCCGGAGGTCGCCATTATAGCCCCTGATGGAAGTGCCGAGCCAGAGGAAGGATCGGCCGAGCAGGCAACCTGAGCTACCTCTGCTTTAGTTATCAATTTTGTACGCCTCCAGGCATTTTGTAAGGCTGGGGAGCCCATAATACTTTGTACATAACTTTGAATGTGAATAAAGTATTTTTAGCTCGCAAGTGTTTTTATCTCCGAAGCCTTTTTATCCTGCAAGTATTTTTATCTCGCAAGTATTTTTAGATCGCTTTCGGAGTGCTTCTATTTTCACAAGTGTTAGGAGAGCGCGACGTAAGAGCTAAGCCAAGCATAGTCAGACCGGTGTCCATCCTTTCCCCAGAGTCGATTTGACGATCGTGCATCGAGTATGAATCGAGCGATAGCCAAGGGTAGGCAGACCGGTGCCCTCCCTTTCCCCGGAGTCAAGGTGTCGATCATGCATCGAGTATGAATCGAGACATAGCCTAGGGTAGGGAGATCGGTGTGTACTATTATTAAGTCTTGAGCGGGATGAACAGGAAACTACTCGACCACCTCTTAACGAGGGTTTTGGATTCGCAAATTGGATTGGCCTGGCAGAAAGATGCCCTCAGCGGATGAGCCGAGCAGGAAGTTGCTCGGTTTCCTCTTGTCAAGGGCTTTGGATCCACGGATTGGCCAGACAGGAAGCTGCTCTTAGCGGATGAGCTGAGCAAGAAGCTACTCTGTTGCCTCTTGTCGAGGGCTTTGGATCCGCGGATTGGCCAGGAAGGAAGCTGCCCTCAGCGGATGAGCCGAGCAGGAAGATGCTCGGTTGCCTCTTGTAGAGGGCTTTAGATCCGCGGATTGGCCGGGCAGGAATCAGACCTCAGCGGATGAGCCGAGCAGGAAACTGCTCGGTTACTTCTTGACGAGGGCTTTATGAATTCTATAGTTTTTCTTTGGAATGTCGTTCAACCTTCCATGACCCGTATATGGGGAATGGTGACCGTCACGGATGACACGTGACCGTACCTTATCGGGAAAGTGTGATATTCCATGATTTGCGTTGTTGCGTGAGAAGATCTCAGTAGCTGGATGATTGTTGTTGAGACTATAAATATCGAAGGTATGGTCTCACCTACAAATTCTTATATTGGCTTCCTCCTAGTCGTGTGTTTCTTGAAGATGACTGGCTGCGTATAGACCATGAGGGAGATCGTATCTCAGGACGACGTTGTTCCCGCCAAAAATTTTGGTGAAGAGCTATTTGTTCCTTTATAAAAAAAAAGGAGAGAAAAGAAAGAGGAAAAGAATTCTCATAGTTTGGCATCACGTGTTAAACACGTGGGCGATTATATGCAAAGTATATAAGCGCTGAAAACAAATAACTGAGGGTCAAATTGGCCTCACGTGTTAAACACGTGAGCGGTCATATGCAAAGCATATGAGTGCTGAATAAAATAAACTTAAAGGCCAAACTGGCCTCACGTGTTAAACAGCGCTCATATGCAAAGCATATAAGCGCTGAAAACAAATAACTAAGGGTCAAATTGGCCTCACGTGTTAAACACGTGAGCGCTCATATGCAAAGCATATGAGCGGTGAATAAAATAAACCTAAAGGACAAACTGGCAGCGCTCATATGCAAAGCATATGAGCGCTGGACATAAATAACAATGGCCAAACATGCCTCACATTTTAAACACGTGAGCGCTATATGCAAAGCATATGAGCACTGAAAATAAACAGGTTAAAACCCACACTAGAGGTCACGTGTTAAACACGTGAGTTCTCTTGCCGCATTCTTTGGCAGCGCTCACATGCAAAGCATGTGAGCGCCCCAATTTAAAATGATCTCATCTGATAGAATTAAATTCTATTTAGGAAATATTTTCCCTGATTTTTCTAATATGGAAAGATTTTTCTCTAACAGAGAATTTTGGATTTAAAATCTAATTGTGATAAAATATCATCAATTAAACCATCTGATAGGATTAAATTCTACGTGGGAAATATCTTCTTGATCTTTCTCAAACTAGAAAAAACTTCTCTGTTAAACAGAGGATCCTTGGATCAAAGATCCAACGGTGATTATAAAATCATCCACCGATCATCCGATAGAATGAAATTCTATCTTAGGAAAAATATTTCCTAATCTTGTTAAACAAACAAAAAAAACTTCTTTATTAAACAGAGAGCCTTCGGATTAAAAATCCAACGGTGAATAAAATTCACCAATTGATCTAAAAGATTATTTTTGATTGATTATGAAATCAATCATGATCTCTCAATCAGAGATTTTCTTAACAAGTTGATCTTTTTTCTTCTCCTATAACTAGGAGTAAAAAACAGAGAAAAGAAAGACGGATAGAGGAGAGAACTTCCCACAAGCTTCTGCAAAAAAGAATACAGTGAGCTCTTGAGAGAAGAGAGAATTTAATTCTCATAGAAGAAGACTTTCCTCGTTGAAACCCTAGGTAAAGAAAACACATAGATCATATTGTCTCTTTTTTATCAATATAAGGGTTTAACCCTTCATATAAGAACTTAGTTCTTACTCTAGTTGAGATTTGCACCACAAGTTGAGAATTTAATTCTCATCGGGGAGATTTTGTTCTGCAGATTCAAAATTTAGGGGAAAAGAACCAGGTTAAAGAAAAAGGAAAG
Source organism: Agapanthus africanus (assembly GCA_030015575.1). Taxonomy (NCBI): domain Eukaryota; kingdom Viridiplantae; phylum Streptophyta; class Magnoliopsida; order Asparagales; family Amaryllidaceae; genus Agapanthus; species Agapanthus africanus. Next base: position 82,336,535 of record CM057344.1, on the reverse strand, counting down.
AAAGAGAAAGAATAGGAACATATGGGAATTTAATTTCTCAAAAAGAAAAAAAATTAGGGTTTAACCCTATATAAAGAACTTGGTTCTTATAAAAGTATAAAAGAACTTGTTCTTCAATAAAAACAATGATGATGATCCAAGATCTTCAAAACCGAAACCTTGATGATCATCCATGACTAAAATTGTCATTAACAGAGATCAATATCTCTGAAAACAAACAACAAGAATAACTTGGTGTCTCATTAGTGCTTAGCACTGTTATGGAGCCTCATGTGTTTCCCACGTGAGTGCTTAAAACAAGCAAAAGAAAATCTAAAACTGCCTCACATGTTTCCCACGTGGGCGCCTGAAGAGCAAAGAAAAACTCTTTTGTCAATTAAGCAGCCATCAAATAAAACCCTAAAAGAAAGTAGTCATGTGAAATACACGTGAAACACTCTTGGAAACCCAAGTGACTAGCACTTCTGTAAAAAGAGGGGAAGTGAACAAATGAAACACAATGCTCAGCATTCACGTGCTTCCCACGTAAGTACCATGCAAAGTGCTTAGCCCTTTAAGATTAGTCAAAATGTCTAAAGTTCTTCGCACTGATTGGGACAATGCTCATATCTGAGCGCATCACGTGTTTTACACGTGAGCGTTGTATGCCCCAGTGCTTAGCACTTTTGGGTAATTATGAAAACTCAATCTCAGCCCAAAATTGGCTAAGTTTCCTGAGGTTAAACCTCTTTGTTTTTAAATCAATCGAGCCCAAATATTCTTGATTTCTAAGGTCTCAAATATGACAAAAAATTCTTAAGTCTACAACAACCCCTTTTCCCTCAAATACGTGATTTGGTTTAAGAGAACATCTCTTCACACCTCTGATACATGTCGTTGTAATTCCTCAACGTCTTCAAAAAGGTGGCAGGTCCCGACGACCAACAATTTCTTTCATTGATACACTTCCAAATTGACGTGCATGCCTCAACTTGGATCGTACCCCAAATTAGGCACATTCCATATCAACATTGTTCACTTCGTCACATAACAAATACGCGTGCGCGCAAGATGAATGTCGGACCGAGAAGTCCTTAAACTAATTATTCGCCTCAAACATGGCGATAATGGACCGAAATGTCTCTAAACTAATATTCGTCCTCAAAATGGGAATGTTGGACCGAAATGTCCCTAAACTAATATTCGCCTCAAACATGGCAATAATGGATCTTGATGTTCTTAAACTAAAATAATTGGGCCCAAATGATCATATGTTTAAGTCGATCTTAATCTCAAATCAGATTAACGGTCCTTAAATAAACCAAACCCAAATCTAAAAATATACAGATTTGGACTAATCCACGCCCTACGGGCGACGACATAAACTAGTCTCCGTATACAATCCACGGGCAACCAAAATAAACAAAACACACACGACACGAAGTGAACTTCTGAACCAGGAGAAAGTGGTTATCACAATGTGGTAACGTAATTAACTGCAGGGGCTTGCGCCTGCAGGGAAGAGCGTCCCCACAATCAAAAAACCCTCATAAACAGGAGGGAATCTGATAAAGTCTGCTACAACGGCCGCATTCGTCCAAACCTCCGATATATGGTGCCATAAATCAACTTGGTATTTTCGGAGAGGTGGACGGATAAATCCAAATAGTATATGCCTCTAGATTCAGGCAAGACGACCCATCCCAGGCTTAAATCTGTTTTCGACGGTAAACAGACGTGTATTTTTATAATCTCGATCGTTCCGAAAAGACGTAAGAGGCCGTAATAGGCCACTTGGAGGGCCGCTGTGGGTGCCTAATTCCCCGACGATCTCCTCTCCTACAAGTGTTAATCTACGCGATATGGAGGTCTTCCCCGGGTCTGTACAATGCCCTATCTCCGCAGTTGATGGACGGGGTGTTTGATAAAATGTATATGGTCCACGAGTTTAGCCGGATCACGAAGTGCAGGCGGTATTTCTCGGTAGACCTTCTTCTTCAGTGTTTCCAGCAAAGGTTGGTTGTTGCGTCATGTTTGGCGGATGGGGACCCCGGGGAGTCCGTGGCTTCTAGGGTCCACGGGTACCGTGAGAGGGAGCGGGCGGAGGCTGTCTGGGCTCGGCTGGAGGACCTTTCTTCCGAGTATCATCGCCAATGTTTTCTTAATTCTCTTCCTCCTTTAGTGTAATGGTTGTAAGGCTGTGGAGCCCATAATACCTTCGAATAAATAAATTTTTCTTTGGTTGAGGTTATGGTGTATTGTCTCTTTCTTCCTTTTCATACCCTTTTTTTCCGACTTGTGCCTCCTCTAACCCCCAAGCTCGGGGCCGAGGAAAGGAATGAAGGGCTGGAGTCCCGGGACGGTGCAGAAGTCTATCCTGTGAGAGGACTCAGTTTGGAAAACTTAATCAACGCGGAAAGGAATCGCATTATTCAAAAGAGGGTACATGTTTATCTATACAACTTAAGCTTTTCGGCGTTATATGGCCGGGAAAAATTACGCTCTCCAGAGTTCTGGAGGCGGTAGGCTCCACCGAGCAATACTTCCGTTACGAGAAATGATCCGTCCTATTTTGGGAAGAACTTATGTAGCCTCCCTTGGTCTACAAACTCGTTTCTCCGTAAGACTAGGTCTCCTGTCTTGAAGGCTAGATGCTTAACTCGTGCATTGTAGTAGCGGGCGGTTTGCTGCTGATAGGCGGCCGCTCTGATTTACATTCGATCTCATTTTTCTAACAAGATGTCCAAATTGCTTCGCAGTGCCAAGGTGTTAGCTTCATCTTCAAAGTGTTCGACCCTATAATTGGGCAATCCAATTTCTGCGGGGACCATTGCTTCGGTACTACAGCAAAGGCTGCACGGGGTTTCTCCCGTTGGCATTTTCTTTGATGTCAGCAGTGCCCAGAGCACACGATGCAGTTCCTCGACCCAGCTGCCTTGCCTCCCTTCCAGGCGAGCTCGGAGCCCGCGAATGACGCCTCGGTTTTCTACTTCGGCTTGTCCATTGCATTGGGGGTGTGCTACCGCGGCGAACTTCATCAATATGTGGCAGTCGCTGCAAAACTCTTTGACTTTATCATTCTCGAAGTTGGTCCCATGGTCGGTGATGATGCACCTCGGGATTCCGAACAGGGAGATTATATAGTTCTGCAGGAATTTTATCGTAGAGTCAGCGTCTGGTTTCCTGATGGGCACGGCTTCAGTCCACTTTGTGAAGTAGTCTATCGCAACAAGAATGCACTTGTGTCCACCTGTGCCGGTGGGGAGCCGACCCACCATATCCATTCCCCACTGTGCAAATGGCCAAGGGGGACTTAGCGGCGTTAGTTCGGTGGCGGGGAGGCGAGGAATGCTGCCGAAGAGTTGGCAACTTTTGCATCTTCTAACCAGTTTCTCGACATCTTGATGTATTCCCAGCCAATTGTACCCCTGGAGCAGTGTCTTTTGGACCAGGCTGCGGGCCTTTTGATGCATCCCTCCGACCCCTTCGTGTACCTCCCATAGGACGTAGTCTGCTTCGTGGGGATCGACACACCAGAGCATAAGTTGAGTGTACGACTTTTTGTATGGGTTTTTTTTGCTCCATACGAAATGGCGAGCTTTTGCTCGAAGCCGACGGGCCTCGGCTCGGTCCTTTGGAAGAACCCCTTCTTTCAGATATTCTACGATGGGTTTTCTCTAATCTGGGGCATTTTCTTGAGTTGTGTAGATTTGGAGTGTTGCCTCCCCATCTTCGATGCTGGGCCGAGATAGGACTTCAAAGAGGATATTTCTCTTGTGATTGGCCGAATAGGAGGAGGCAAGTTTGCTCAGCGCAGCAGCCTCGGTGTTTAAATTTCTGGGAATTTGCTCCACTTGGACTTCGTCGAAGTTTCTCCGAAGCCTTTTTACCTCCGCCAGGTATTTTATCATGAGTAGTTCTCGAGCTTCGAAACGACTGGTTACTTGGCCGACGACTAGCGCAGAATCGCTACATATCCGGATGGTATTCAGCCTTGTAACACATCGAAAATCGTTTAAGTAATTTTTCGATAATCGTTAAAATAAACAGTATTTTCCGTAAAATATCAAAATAATTATTTTTCAATATAGGCCTAATTATACAAAATTTAGATAAGAAATTGCTAGAAATTGGTTAATAAATTGTCACTTAGATTTTTTCCTTAATTAATAAGGCGACACACTCGGTCGGATAAGCCCTTTGTCCAGCAAGTCCTGTAACTGATCTTTCAGCTCTTTAAGCTCCGCCGGGGCCAGCCGATAAGGCGGTATATAAATAGGCCCCGTGCCGGGGATCAAGTCAATGCAGAACTCAATCTCGTGCTCTGGCGGTAGACCAGGAAGCTCGTCATGGAATACATCAGGAAACTCTCTCACAACATGGACCTGGTCCAACGGAACCTCTGTGGCGCTAGTATCACAAACATAGGCTAAGAATCCCTGACACCCTTTCCGCAAGAGCTGACCAGCGCGAAGAGAAGAAATCAAGCTGGGAAGGGTGGCGCTACGATCTCTCTGAATAACAAGAACCGGCTCACCAGGAAAGCTGAATCTGACTGCCTTCTCACGGCAGTCCACAGATGCATAACAGGTGGCTAGCTAGTCCATACCAAGAAGAACGTCGAAGTCTAGCATATCAAGGAGAATCAAATCAACTGAAGAATCTCTCTCCCCGATACGAATAGAACACGATCGGTACACAAAACGAGCAATAAACGACTCGCCTACCGGAGTAATAACGACAAGCGGCTGATCTAATGAAGAAGACTCTCTGCCCAACCTCGGTGCAAAGTATGTGGATACATAAGAGTGTGTGGAGCCTGGATCAAATAATACCTATGCCTCAAAAGAACATACTGGCAGAGTACCTGTCACGACGGCATTGGATGCCTGTGCATCCTGAGGAGTCAACGCGAACACTCGGGCCTGTCCACTACTAATAGCTGGCTATCCTCTGCCTCTGCCTCTGCCTCTATCGCCTCGTCCTCTCTGAACAGGACCTCCATGCCCACGGCCTCGAAGAGCATCTGTCAGGCGTGGAACGTCATCAGGGGTAGGAAGTAGAGCTCTCTCAGAAGGTGGTGAAGGTTGTAAGGTCACATGCAGCACTGTCGCCACGTCCTGGCGCCCCATGGTACAGTCTTTGACATGATGGTACTGAATCCCGCACCGAAAACATCCCGGCGATGACTGCTGGGTCTGCGGATATGAACCAAATAACTGACCCCGTCTGAATCCTCTGCCGCCACCATCTCTCGGAAAGAATCTATCATGGTGTCTACCCATCTGCCGCTGAGCTGGCGTATCAGTACGAATCCGTTTCGACCTAAAAACGACCGGAGTCAGTTATAGAGGTGCGCAACTTTCTAGGTTTGGCCGGCTATTATCGACGTTTTGTCCAGGATTTCTCCTGTATTGCTGTACCATTGACCGGGTTAACCCGGAAGGGGGTTCCTTTTGATTGGACCGAGGCATGTGAGGTTCCAGCAGTTGAAGACTCGTCTGACTATTGCACCAGTGTTATTATTGCCTTTAGGATTGGGTGGTTTCGTGGTATATTGTGATGCTTCTCGAGTGGGGCTGGGCTGTGTATTGATGCAGCACGACAGAGTTATCGCGTATGCTTCTCGGCAGTTGAGGAAACATGAGCAGAACTACCCCACTCATGATTTAGAGATGGCTGCAGTGGTGTTTGCACTCAAGATTTGGAGACATTACCTATACGGCGAGTCGTTCCAGATATTCACTGACCACAAGAGCTTGAAGTATATCTTTCAGCAGCGACATCTAAATCTGAGACAGTGCCATTGGATGGAGTTGGTGAAAGATTATGACTGCGAGATTCTATACCATCCGGGCAAGGCGAATGTGGCGGCAGATGCTTTGAGTAGGAGGCCCGGAGGTAGCCTATCTTGTTTGAGCGTAGTACAGATGCTGTTGATGGCGGATTGGCAGGTTTTATGTGACAGCAGAGTGCAATTCGAGTTTACTCCTACAAGGGGACAGCTGGCCCATTTCAGAGCACGCCCACAGTTACTTGACCGCATCCGCGAGGCACGGTCCGGTGATGCCCGTATTTTAGAGGTTATCGAGCAGATACGGCAGGGCAGAGTTTCCGAGTTCGTGATTGATGATCAGGGGATACTTCGATTTGGGACTCGACTGTGCATACCAGATTCTGAGGGACTGAGGCATGATATTCTTGAGGAGGCACATAGATCAGTATACAATGTTCATCCAGCTTCCACCAAGATGTACCGTGATTTGAGAGAGGTTTACTGGTGGGACGGGATGAAGAAGGATGTCATAGACTTTGTATCGAGATGCCTGACTTGTCAGCAATTCAAGGCCGAGCACCAGAGCCCAGCCGTCGAGTTACAGCCTTTGCCCATTCCTGAGTGGAAGTGGGAACAGGTCTCCATGGACTTCATAGTGGGTCTATCCAGGACCAGTCGAGGGTATGACTCTATTTGGGTGATTGTGGATCGACTGACGAAAGCGGCTCACTTTCTGCTAGTGAAGACCACTTTTGGATTTGCTCAGTACGCCCAGGTTTATATTGATGAGATCTTACGGCTGCATGGCGTCCCGACTTGCATCGTGTCCGACCGGAGCACCCAGTTTACCAGCCGATTATGGCAGAAACTTCAGGAGGCTTTGGGCACCCAATTGAGTTTTAGCACAGCTTTTCATCAGCAGACTGACGGTCAGTGAGAGCGTACTATTCAGACTCATGAGGACATGCTCAGAGCTTGTATTTTAGATTTCGGTGGTAGCTGGGATCGTCATTTTCCCTTGATCGAGTTCTCCTACAATAATAGCTTCCAGGAGACGATTCAGATGGCACATTTTGAGGCTTTATATGGGAGGAAATGTCGATCGCCCGTATGTTGGACAGAGCCCAGGGAGAGCAGTATTTTAGGGCCGCAGATCGTATAAGAGACAACCAAAATGATACAGCTGATTCGGGACAGGATGAGAGCGGCCGAGAATAGGCAGAAATCATATGCTGACAGGCGCCGTCGCCGACTCGAGTTCGCTGTTGGCGATCATGTTTTCCTGAGGGTATCTCCAATGAAGGGTGTGATGAGATTTGGGCGGAAAGGTAAACTTAGTCCTAGATATGTTGGTCCCTTCAAAATCTTAGAGCGTGTCGGTTCGGTGGCTTATCGGTTGGCTCTTCCGCCCAGCTTCCCAGATGTTCACCCCGTGTTCCATGTTTCGATGCTCCGCAAGTACCTTCATGAATCTTCTCATGCGATTCAGCACCAGACGATCCAGCTAGAGCGCGATCTTTCATTCACCAAGCAACCGGTGGTCATTTTGGATTGACAGGTAAAGAAATTGAAGTCGAAGGTTATACCGCCCGTCAAGGTTCTTTGGCGTGGCCCGAACAGCGAGGAGGTCACTTGGGAGACCGAGGGCGAGATGAGAAAGAAATATCCCCATCTTTTTGAAGGTACGCGCAGTTAAATTTTAAATTCGGAGACCGAATTTCTTTAAGGGGGAAGATTGTAACACGTCGAAAATCGTTTAGGTAATTTTTCGATAATCGGTAAAATAAACAGTATTTTCCGTAAAATGTCAAAATAATTATTTTTCAATATAGGCCTAATTATACAAAATTTAGATAAGAAATTACTAGAAATTGGTTAATAAATTGTCACTTAAAAATTTCTAGTCATTTAAATTTTTTCCTTAATTAATTATTTTTAATATTATTTTAAGCTTTTAAATATACATTAAATTAGTGATAAATACAAATTTAAATGGGTAAATTACATACTTAGGAACCATTATAAACTAAAATCTAATGTAACAAAAATGTTAGCAACACTTTCCAAGAATTGTAATTTCCATGGTTTAAAATGATTTAAAATGAAATTTTAATTAGAAAATTGATGTGAAAGCATTAAATGCATTTGAGAGAGACCTTTTTCTTAGAACTTTCCACACAAATCCCTCACAACTCCCCCCCTCCTACCTCAGGCCGAGCCTCTTGCAGCAGGTTTTCCCCATTTCCCCCATTTCTTTGCTTCAAAATTCATCTCAAAATCCATTAAAAATCCACAATTTCTTCACAAATTCAACACAAATCCCTATTCTATCTCTTCTCAAACCCAAATTTAGATTAAAACATGAAGAAAGGAGGCATCTTTGAAGGCTAGTGCAAGCTAGGGTTCAAACTTGTGATGTGAAAATTCTAATCTAATTGTTAAATTGTAGTTAAATATGCTAATTTAGAATTTTAAAGTGTTAAATTCATAGTAATTGCTTGTTTTTGAAATTCAAGAAAAAGGGTTGATTTTGGATTAGGGTTTGAAGAATTTCTAATAGGTTAAATTAGGTGGAGTGGTTATCTAGTGGGTTAGTTTGGATAATTATGCTAGATTGTGATCGCTACGTCGTTAATCCGCAATGTTTGCATCGAAATTGGAATTTTAGTGCTTACTAGATTTTTCTTAAAATTAAGTGGTGAATCAATTGTGCTATATTGATGATATTATTAGCATATCCTATGACTTTTAGGGTGTGTGAATGCGAAATTTGGTTTGATCGGGTTTTAGTTTTGACGGTTGCTCCGAAACGACGATTTTAGTTAAGGTTTTAGTGGTTTTCGTGTGTTTTCCGTGCACCTAGTGCACGTTGTGCCTAACTTGTGAGCGTCGATCTTTTCATATTGTGACTTGCGTCGTTTCATGAGGTGTAATCTTAGGTTGTGTGTTATGCAATTTTAGGATTGGTTGCGGAAATATCGGACGCGGCGCGCAAAGGCAAAGCAGTGGTTGGATCAGATTAGCGAGGCGTCCGGGTGAGTAGATGTATACATCTATGGGGAAATCATCTGGATGGCGTGAGGCACCCCATAGTTAGGATCACTTTATTACTTGCAAACTATATGCATAGTTATTTAGTTAACCATCTCATTCATATGCATATTTTTCCAGTTATTCATCTGCTGGCATTGCATGGTTATCTGTATACACATGTGAGATATCACCTCTTAGGACATTTACACCATTACCATTGGCTCATGTTGCACACGCACTATTCATGTGAACACACGCGCCTTTGGTAATTGCCATGCCACGAGCACTGTAGAACCTGCTTAGTTCAGTATCAAACACTTGCATCATACATGATACATTGAATTGCATAGCATGTATATACTTCACTTCATCATCATGCTTATATAGATTCCTAGCCATTACTCACATTGCATACCTTTGATATCATAAGCATTTATCATATACAACATGTTGGGTATTATGATTTTCTTGAGGATTTCAGTATTGATGAGATTTCTGGATTTTGGGGAAAACCGCAAGAATTTAACAAAAGCTTATTATCATCATTTTTTAATATAAAGTTGCAGTTTTCTCGTGATGTATGTGTCGTCTACCATGATTTTTCATGTTTTCTGTTAGATTTCGAGACCCGATTCGAGGAGTGGATGAACCGTCTCGGGTACATGATGGGCCCGGTATGGTACCCCGGGGCAAGAAGATCGAGTTGTAGACGATGAGCCTGGCAGGGGAAGACTACCTACCGGTGATGTCTGGCGCGGCGGATATCCGGAGGATACCGACCGTTGTCGTGAGATTGATGATATGGGCCGATCTGGACCGATGGAGCCCGAGGTATTAAGACATTGATATAGTGAGATATTGAGACAGATATATTTCCATATTTGGTGTCGATGCTTGACACGGTTTTCGGATGATTTCATTGATGGTACCTTGGCTATTGTACAGATATGTTTTTCTAAGTTAAGAATGCAGAGATCGTCATATTTAAACTCTTAAAGATTTAGTATTGATTTTGCATTCATGTGCATGCATACTAGTGGCATTACATTATATCTAGACATACATGTTGTGATGCATTTGCGTGCATTCTTACGATAGACTTATTAGATGTTATTCTACTCACGAGCTGGCAACTCACCCCCGTTGTGCCACAGTGTCTTGCAGATCGGACCCGTCAGCTTTGCAACGGCGGGCGTATCTTTTCATTGGCTTCTTTTGCTCAGACTCATGACATTGCTCGTAGGTGGGTTGCGAGGACATTTTGATCTCTTTTGTACTATCATTGTATCTAGTATTCTCCATCTACCACTTCTTATTTTGTATATGCGACCTAGTGATGAGACTGAGAGATTTGTGTGTATGTGGTTTCTCTGGGGTCGAGCTCACTTGAGCCGACGTTGTGTTTTTCTTATTTTTTTTGCATTTCTTTATGCTTATTTGCTTGATATTACATATATATTGTGTGTGGTTGTGATCCGCCTTGGGCGAAGAGCTAGCTCCCGCTTGGGGATGCCATTATTTCATTACAGATTTATATATCTTGTTGTACCCATTTTAGGGGCTAGTATTTACAAAGGAGACTCTGCCGAAATTTTCGGAAAATTTTTGATGTTTTTAAAAAGGGATTAATATAACTTAATTGGTTTAAAATCGCTTTCATAAAAGGTTTTCCTTCACTCTTATTGTTTATGGTTTAGATTTTCTGGGCTTTGGCTGACTTAGGTTACGTTACGCCTTGAGACATCTCGTAATCTAAGTGCCAGTCACGTTCTGTACTTTCGGGTCATGACAGCCCCACTCCGGAGGCGATTCGTAGTCCTGCCAAAAAGGCCTCATACTCTACGGCGTTGTTCGATGCCTTAAAACCAAGCTTTAGGGAGTACTCCATTTTCGCGTTGTTCGGGCCTCGAATGATCAGGCCTTCCCCACTTCCTTCTTCTGTAGAGGATCCGTCTATATAGAGCACCCAGTCCGGGATTGGGCCGGGTACTTCCTCGACCGAGAGCCATGAGTCAGGGCCTTGAGCAGTCGTTCCTTCCCTTGTGGAAATGGTGCACTCGAGAACGAAATCAGCTAGGGCCTAGGCTTTGATGGCCCGTCTGGGTCGGTATTTGATGTTGAATTGGGATAGTTCCCATCTCCATTTCTCTAGGTGGCCCGACGATTCGGGGGAGGCAAGGATATTCCCTAGAGGTCTTTCAGTGAGGACGAGGACTATGTGCGCCAAGAAATAGTGTCACGACCCAAAATTTGGCCCGTAACCGGCACTTAAACTACGTAACGTGTACAGGCGTACGCAACTCAAGTAAGCCGAAACCCAGAAATCTAAACCACCCAAATCTGGATCAACGGAGAAAAACATAGTTTTAGCATTTGGAAAATCATAAGTAAAATCTCTAACTCTAGTTTTCTTTCTTAAAAATTTCGGCAGCACCTCCTTTGTAAAAACTAGCCCCGAAAACGGGTACAACATAAATAATATATAAAAACATCCCGAACGGGAGTAAATCACGCCCAACGGCGGAGACAACCACCACAAGATATAAAAACGATGCCGAAGCAAAGAATATAAAGGAAGACTGCATAAAGAGGTAAAAAAATTTCAACATAGCCGGCTCCCACAAGCACAGCACCCAAAGTCACCAATAATACAACACAGAATTCTCACAAGTCGTCTCTAAGTCATGTACAAACAGTGGTAGATGGAGAATACTAGATCCAACAAAAAGATATACAATGTACAAGCAGATAACCGCAAACCCACCTAAAAACAAAGGCCTCACAGCCCAACGTAGCGGTATCCGCAAAAGTAGTGATGATAAGACGCCCTGCCGCGACTACTCTGAGGGTAAGTCCTACAAAACACTGTGGCACAACGGGGGTGAGTTGCCAACTCGTGAATAGTAAATAACATCATACTGTAATCGCAAGTATGCACGAACAGCGATCTATCTATCATATGTAATCCGATAGCATAAGTATGATAAGTGAATATGCAACAATCATGTAAAGGTACATCATCAGGGTACTACAACTACATGAAGCAACGCATATCAACATAATCCTGAGTATGGGATGATATAATATAAAATCTCATGCAAAATCATTAGCATGGAAAAACACCAGTGTCCCTCACTGACACATCAAATCCCAAATCCTCAGGCACCGCATCCTCAAATCGGCCCTCATATCCTGTAAGTCTCATGGAACCTGAGTGTCTATCATCGACACCCGAAACATCATGAAAAC